>CM060941.1:733403717-734603717 GCA_030765085.1 Allium cepa | reverse complement strand
GCATTCATCCATACAAGTCCGTCCCGGGTTCGAACGGAACGGAAGGCACTATTCCTACTACATTCATTTTGGAAATATCCTCAGGATTAGTAGCGACTAGCCCTTGCACTTCACTGCTCCATCTTCGACTCCGAACACGTTTTTCGCACGAAACGTACAAACCGGATCGAAGTGGTTTTCGAGAAATTAATCTCGATCCCGGTCTCTTCGAAACGATCAACGTATTTGTCCAATATTGATAGTCGGTTATTTAACTATCAATTTATATTCACAAACAACCATCAACCAATAAATAATTTTCCAAATTATTTATCTCCAAAAATATCTTCACAAGATATATTTCTATTTTCAATCCTTTGAAAACAGTTTCAAACCACCTTTCTTCCCAGAATAAACTTTTCCAAATATTTTCTATCTCCTCTGGAATCACCAAGCATGAAACTAGATTTTTAAAAATGAATTTTAAAACATTTTACTTTGAAATATATACTTTTAAACAACTAAGTTAAATTTCTTCAATATTTGTAAAAATACTTACTATATGAGTATTTGAAAATAAAGTTACTTAATAGAATATAAAGCTAGAATTTCACTTTTGAAAACAAAATACTAGGTCATCTTTTAAGTAATTACTACTATATTAGATTTTGAGAAAATACTTACCCTTTGAATTTTAAATATTGGATATAATAAATTTTTCAAAACTTGCTTTTTAAAAACAACTTTAAAACCCTTTTAACTTATATTTAAAAACTCGCTTTGAAAACATACTTGGTTATTCGAGGAGAATTTTCCAACTTCAATCAATTGAATCAATTTTCCAAATTGATTTTCAACTTATTTTATTTGAAATAAATTTTTTCACTTATTCAGTTCATTTCAAAATTCATTAATTATTGACTTAATCATAATTGTTATTATTTTCCCTTTTTATTTTACATCTTTAACTGAAATATACATATTTCATATTATTTTTTTCCATTTCTTCTTTATTCTTCTAGAATAATTTAAATCCTAAATTTGAAATAATTGTTTTATTCTTTTAAACAGTAACATTGAAATTTTAAGTTTTCTTAACTTTTTGTTTATTCAAAAATTCCTTTCCATATACAGGATTCATTAATTAGCATTTTGGAAACACTAATATTCTTATCAATTCATTTTTTTATTTATTTACATTCTTTATAATTATTTTCTTAAAAATTTACTTCTTTTATTATTTCTTTCCAAGAATCCAATGCTATATAATTTCATAACTCAGAGTTCAAGAATATATCCAAGCAGCTATAGCATTCAATATTTCAATATGATTCATCACAGAATATCCACAAAGCATGTCAGAGAATAATAAACAATATATATATATTGAGGGACCCAGTTGGATCCCTCCAACCTGTTTTCCCTGCAACCACAGACGTTAGCACAGTAATATGCCAATTCCAGAATATACCATAACATAGCACATCAATCAATTTCAACCATTCAAACAATTATTTAAATTTAATCATTTTAAATTTAAATTTAAACTGAGTGAGATTAACTCACCTTTGCCTTGCTGTTTACAATCCATTCCATCACGACTTGTTTTCCTTACGATTTCAGACTGTATAACATTAGATGATTTTTATTAATATTTGAATAAATCAACAATTTATTACCCTCTTCTTCTTTTTTTCTAAATAAATTCAACCTAACTAATGAATTTTATTTTAAACTAGTGATTTAATTTTAGACAAATAATTAAATCTTGAACTAGTTTTCCTCTAATCAAAATTTTTAGTGACACATATAAAATAAACTGATCACCCTACACATATTTTTAATATAAACTACTAAGTTTAAAAGGTGTATGTATATTCCTTTTATATAAAAATATTTTTAATGACCAAAATATCTAATTAAGTGTATTTTCAAATTAATCATTTAAATAACTTATTTTAAAATAAGCTAATAAATTAAAACGTGTGTATATTCATTGCAAATTCACCACAATCTATAACTCGAAAAACAAACAGTTTTGTATACTTATGATTTGAGATAGCACTACAACATCCCAATATCTCCATATTTGCCCAAAATCATCTTATATAATTATTTTCTTGAAACTGTATATCAATGAATATACTCATAATATGAAGTTTAAAAATGTCCCCTTTTAAAAATAAAAACTATTATATTTTAAACTGTATATGTATTTCTGTATATAAACAAAAATGAATAATTAACTTACTGTGATCTCATTATCAAAATTGAAAAAAAAACAATACCTCACAACGTGTTTGAGTCTAAACCGAGCTCCTCATCCATAGTCGCGACTCAAACCCTAGCGTACGCGATGCAATCTCGCCTCGAGCTTGTGGTCCCTAAATCCACTCACGACGAACACGATTCCATCGGCCTCACTGCCGCTGATTCCCCCTTCACCTCGACCTTTGCGTCGACATCGTGCTCGAATCGAGCACCCATCAATCACCGCATCAATCACCGCCTCCATGAACCCACATCGCCGTACGAAGCCACCTCGCCGCGAGAGTTTCCTCCTTCGCGACTTCGACTCGGGCTCGAGATATTCGCGCTGCCATTTTCATTTTGTGAATAATTAATTTTTTTTTTTAATTGTATACTATCGGCTGTAAGAAGGAGAAAGGAGGAGACATGATGCCTCTTTCTTTTTTTTATTAGAAGGAAGTGCGATTTGTATTTGATCGGCCAACATACTTAAGTGGAAATGGATTAAGCTTGCGCTAGAAGATAGAAAAATGTAGCTTCTATGGAAAGGTTTGACCATGTAACTTAAAGTTAATTAATTTTTTTCTACGCATTAACGGGGTGTACGATCAAACGTTAACTCCAAATGTTGCGAAAATTGAAACCCGATAATAATTCAATATTACAGACCCAATGGAACAGGTTTTGTCAAATTCCGAGACTGTGCCTCAGAAGGCTATTTTTAAATTCAATTTAAACTATAAAATTATAAAACTGAACAAACTACTATTAATTTCAATTTTACAACTTCTATTATTTTTATTGCTATCAATAAAAAAAATTCAAGCCTTCAAATTATCTTTAACAGGCTTAAAACTTCAAATTTCATATTTCACCCAATTCCAAATTATTTAATTAAATAATTTAATCATCAAATAAATTGTGATATTTGAAATTTAAGTTAAAATTACTCTATTGAATATTTAAAATCAATTAAATACTCCAATTTTAAATGCTCAAAAATTCTGGGTCGTCACAATTACTGTTGCATTTGCATTATTAATGCAAAGAAGGCTGAAATATGCCGAGTTACTTAAGGATTGGGAGCTCGAATACAGGCCTTATAGATTTTCGTACAAAGGTTTATTCCAAGAAAAAAGGGTTTCAATGAAAAAGCTATTAGGTAGTGGAGGTTTTGGCAGAGTTTACAGAGGCATTTTGCCAAAATAAGGAGTGGAAATTGCAATGAAGAAAGTATCCTACGAATCAACACATGGCATGAAGCAGTTTGTTGTTGAAATTGTTAGTATCGGTTAGCTCTCACACCGTAACCTTGTACAACTTTTAGGCTACTGTAGGAGAAAAGGAGAGCTGCTTTTAATCTATGATTTCATGCCTAATGGCAGCCTCGATAGGTTCTTATATGATCAATCAAAATCAAGTCTAAACTGGGCACAATGATTTCATATTATTAAAGGAGTGGCAGCTAGTCTTTCATACTTGCATGAAGACTGGGAGCAAGTTGTAATACACAGAGATATTAAAGCAGGAAATGTGTTGCTAGATAAAGAAATGAATGGGAAGCTTGGAGATTTTAGGCTAGCAAAATTATATAATCATGGTGCTGATTTGCAAACAACTCGTGTTGTTCGAACTCTAGGTTATCTTGCACCTAAACTTGTAGCAAATGGAATGTCAACTGCTGCAACTGATACATATGCTTTGGTTTATTTCTTCTTGAAGTGACTTACGGAAGGGGTTCTAACTCTACCATACAGGGAGAAAATATAGTGCTGATTGATTATCTGTTAAAAAATTATCAAAGAGGGCGGCTTTCTAAACCTGTCGACCCAAGACTGCAAGATAAGGACTGTGAGTATGAAGTTGAATTTGTTTTGAAGCTTGGGCTGTTATGTTTAAACCATATTCCTCAAGCTAGGCCTACCATGCGACAAGTGGTGCAAATTTTGGAGGGTGGTGCCTCTCTTTCTGAGTTACCACTAGGCTATATGAACTTGAATACACTGTTGCCATTTGCAAGTGAAGGGTTTGATGGTTTCCATATGAGTTCGTTCTACTCAGGACCTAGTATTTCAGACATATCTCATAGTACGTAAATAGTTGGATCCTACTGTCACTCATATTAGTTGAGCACAATTATCAACACAGGATCTAAATTTATGTTTATGCCTCTGATTTAGGAGAACTGAGATGATGTTATTTCTATTCCCTTTTTGTTGACACACAAACATGTGTAAATGTGTATGTATGTGACTGACCAATGCATCTGACTTATCTAATAAAGCTCAAATATGGTAGCAAAGAATATATGCAAGTTGATTGATGTAGGTGAAACGGGATGAGTAGTGGCTGAAGGAACTATCGCTTCAACTGATCCAACAACAATGGTTCACTATGTTCCATTAGGAAAAGATGTGGTAAAAGTTTGTGTAGACTTTGTCAGAGTTAATGACGCATTACTATGGAGACCTACGTTAGACTGTACATAAATGGAAGATGCTTTTGGGACTACCGTAGCTTGGCCGACGACATATGACATTGGGAATCAAGTTCTAGTAAGTATTTGTAATGGCAGCATTTCTATATTTCCCTATTCTATCTATTTATTAACTGACTCAACTACCAAATCATCTATCTTTTTGGTTATGTAATTGTTACTAGGCAAAATCACCTACAACTGTTGATCATGTTCAAGGATTCTATATAATCTGCCCTTAAAATTCAAAATTAGCAAAATGTGAATTAAAGTGATAATTGATACAAATTGCTAATTATATCAAGGGTATATATAGTTTATGGTTAAGAAAATGGTTTAAGGTAAATAAATTCAAAACTCAAAAGGGAGAGAGATGGAAATTTTGAATTTGCAAAGTTGCCTTTTTATACAAACAACAAAATTTACAGTTACATTATTTGTTAAAGTACCCTTTTAATTTGCAACAAAGGTCGACGGTTCTTCATTCAGTAACAGTAGTTACGTAGGGGTATTGAGAAATGGTAGCCAGCATGAAGATTCGTTGATCATATTAAAACTGGGTAACTTAAACAATGCCAAATGAGCTAGGATTAATTAGGCAATTCAAAATCAATTAATTACACGCTGGTAAAATTAAAGAACTTGTCAATTATAGCCTATAATTAATTACACTAAATTATACATCTAGCAACAAATTAAAAGTCAGGATTCAAAACATATATCTAATAATAATTCATGTTAAAACCTTTGGTGGTAAAAGAAGCATACTTACATTCCTATTAGATGGAATGAAATGGATGTTGCACATTCAATTTTTATTATATAAAATGATCATCCCAATCCTTTGATTCATGACCAATTAAACAACAGAAGTTGCATAATTAATACCATGACATGAGCTATGAAATGTTGTGAACTTGATGGCTTGATTGTTTATGTGCTTGTTTGAATAATAATCAATTAATATTGTTTGAATATTACTTGATAATTCATGGAAAATTCTTATTGTTGATTATCAACCTTGTTTACAGCTAATTAGCTTTTCTGGAGTGAAGACCATCAGCAACAATGGACATGAATTCAATTGTTATATGTATTATGACATCCGTTAGTACTAGTTGTGTAAACATGTTTGTGAATGCTTGTGGTATGTGAATTTGCTCATTCTGTCAAATAACTATTTTCTACATGGTTATGGATATTATACTTATGATATTAACATGTTCTCAATTACTTAAATATGATGATTATTTGATTGATTGATTGTTGGTTTGAATATGGTAATTATACAATTGTTGCTGATTTTAATATGACAATTATATAACTGGTTGGTGGAAATAATATAAGCCATTAATAGTATATAGTAGCATTTAAAATATGCTACAAAACAATCAATACCTTTTAGTAGTGTGTTAAAAATGCACAGAAACAAATGTAAAATACCACCTAAATTTATAGTGGCATAAAATAAATGTCGAAAAGTTTTTTGTTGCACAAAATAAACCATGAAGAAAATCAAGAATGACCCAAGTACAAACGCAACTAAAAATGTTAGTTTTGGTAGGGTTTTGTAAATGTTGTAGAAAACCTTTAGCAGCCTTTCAAAAACGCAGTTATACGTAAACATTTTGTAGCGTTTATTAAAATACAACCAAAAAAATCATACTTTTAGTTGCATGGCCCGTAGTAGCGTTATTTAAAATGCTACTAAAAGTTTTGGTAGCATTTTTTCAACGCTCTAAAAGTCATTTCTGGTGTAGTGTTACGATTTTTTTAAATGTTGTCATAAGATATTTTCGTTGTAGTGTATATAGATAAGGGAGAGATGGTCCCCCCGACAGAAGCGGTTTTCATACCAAATATACTGGATTGGTTATCGGCTGCTATTAAGATAGAGAGAAAGAAATTAAAAGAAAACGAATACCATTATGGTTATTCGAAAGATAAAATATTCTTGAAGAAGATGAGATATGCAACTAAGATTTTCAAAAGAATGTAAAGGAATGAAGAATAAGGAGAAAAATATATACTTACCTCGATTTGAATCTCAACCAGACAATTGGAATAGAGCCCCAAAACGTCAATTGATTAATGACAGGGGAGATTAACGCAAGGATCGATATAGATTTTCTTGGGATTCAAAAAGACTAAGGTGAGAGCTTTTTAGAAGATTAACCAATAAGAAATTGACACATGTAATCGGGCATTAAATATTAAATGGAAATAAAGACTTTTCCATTTGAAAAGAAGAGAGGGAAAAGCATAAAGTGATGGGTCGCAAGAAAATATAGAAGTAGAGACAAGCCCACATTGATCTTCAATCACTGCAGACCTGGAGGGCCATCAATATTTTCCAAACATTGTTAAAGGTAAATGATGTAAGCACATAACCAAAAGAACTGCTCTCACGATAGAAGTTGGACTACGAAGAGGAAACAAAGGAAAAAAGAAAAGTCTGGATAGTGCTGCGCCAAAGTCTTAAGACAGAGGCAAAATATAAGGACCGTGTCATTCCCTTGAGCACAGCGCAAGCGTTATAATACTACACTAGAGTCTTGAGATAGCTACAAAGCATAAGGACTGGTCTGCAACCCTAATACTAACTTCAATGGGCAAAACTATGGCACAATCTTTAAGTACCAAATATAAAGGTTGTGTTGCGGCTTCGAAAGTAGCATTAATAAGTTAGGACCGCAACATAATCTTTGAGTAACAACAAAATGTATAGATTATGCTGCGGCCTCAAGAAAATATTAGTGATATAGAACTACAACATATCTCTTAACGAAATTATAAGTAATAGGGATGCGCCGCAATCCAGAGTTGACACTTAAGTGACAAAACCACACCGCAATTCAAAAGAAGTACTACCCAGCAAATACAAGGACTCAAAGGATGAGGCAATAATTTGGACTGCATTTTCCCCCGTAAAAGCAAAGCTTAATGAGGAAAGGCCAGTACCGCCCCACCGCAGGAGCTCCTAAGTAGTTAAAAACTCATTTCATGTCATGGCCTATTCAAGAATTAGGCTTTCCGCTTCAATTTCAAGCTTCCGCCCAAGTTCAAAATCCATCGACCTAAATCGAAGTTTCCCTCCAAAGACTCCATTAGCAATCCATGTACAGTAAATAAGCAGGATGGGTGATTGACACGTGACGTAATCCAAAGGTAGGAATCAATAGCATAGAAGACTGACGTTAGCAATCCATGTAATTCTCTATGTACCATAAATAGGCAAGGGACAATAGCAGAAAAGAGGATGGAATTTACTTTACTCTTGTTAGCATTGAAGTCAAAATTATACTCTCTACCATTTTTGTTTGTACTAAGAATTGAAGAAGAAGAAGATAAGGAAAATTTCCAACTATTAATTTAGGATTTGTTAACATCCGAACCACATAAATTCTTTGTGCCTTTTATAGCTTTCCATACTTTATTTACTCTTTCTGTCTTTAATGTCTAAATTAAACTGGATTGCTTTGAAAAATTGGATTGAGACATTTCATAAGATTTTAAATACTTTTCCTCATAATTGTGTAAGCATTATAGCGACATAATTACTTCCTTTAAAGGCAATTTTGATATTACTTAATCTTGTTGATTCTTAATCATGAAAGCATTCAACGTCATTATTACTTCTAAAATATTTGGGTTTTTTTGAGATAAAGATCTCATTAACAACAACACATTCTAAAAAACATGATTCAAAAGATATGTTCGAAGAGTCATTATTAATTCATTGGTTATTACATAGTGTTGCATTAAGTCTCCCTCTAGTATCCATGGGTAGTTAATTTACGAGGCTGCGAATTTGATGTAGTTCCATAAAGATTTTATTTCCTTTGTTGAATTGTGTGCATATATAATAGCACAAAACGTTTCAAGCCCCCTATTTGTGTTAGCTTACATGCAATATATTGCTCATTGTTATGCAAAATATTATTCTTCCATTGTTTCTGGTCCTATAAAAGCATATTTCTTCCTTTTTGTTGAAGGTCATTATCATAATCAAAATCCCATCCCTTCTTAACCACTTAGCAACATCTGGAATTTTTTGTGTAGAACATTTATTTTCTAGTAGGCCAATAAAAGAAGATTCATGTGAATTTATATAGTTTTTGATGTCAAATTGTTTAGGAGATGCATCCATTCCTCTGACATTCTAGAAAAGCATAGACACTTAAACGGACGTGGGTGATTCACTCATTTGTTTCTGGGTGCGAGTGGACCTATTAGCGGTTTTATTTCTCTTTGATTTCCTGCTTTTGGTTTTAACTTACCTAACCATGTTATTCCAATTTGGGTTGTCAATAACATCTTGTGGTGTTGTTGCTTTTAATTTGAAAATGGGATCATCCTAGCGCGTTCTTCGAAATGAACATCGCTATTTTGAACAAGAATCTCTGAACCCTAATTAGATTTCCCCTCTATCATTGCATTTGAATGAGGTATTTCTAGTTCGTGAGTTTGTGTTGAATCTTCCATGTTTCCATCTATATCATTTTCATTTTCAGTTGTACTTCAGATGCACCAAAATTGTCGGTAGCCAATAGGTTTTCCTGCCCTGCAGTCTCTGAAACTTCAATTGCCTGTTGTAGGTTGGCAAAATGGTTGTTACAATTGAGTTTTATGTTCCTCTAACACTAAACTGTTGTATTTACTGTCAGTATATGGCCATTTGCTACTATTTTTGTTTTTTATCTTAACAATTGTTATTCGAGGATGTATATTAGACCGGACCTTGGTATCTTTAGTAGCTGTTTCAACTTGATTTTGCATTTCTCTATTTGAGTCAATGTTCTAAATTTTATCGTTTTAACTATGCATGATTGTTATGGAATATGCTCTATGTTAAATTTTTTTGTGATCCTCATCTACTTGCATGTAATTTCTATCATAAGTCGCATTGTTGTCATGTTTTGGCACCAATGTTTTTTGAGCATTGCATTTAAATTCCGATTGTCCAAAGAAATGACAACCATTACACTTTAATAAGACTCATTCGTACCTTTTTCCATGTGACATCATCTTCTATGTCTATAATAGGGATTTGTTTTAGAAATGGTAAATTAGCATCTATTTCTACTAAAATTCATGCACAAGAAATACAAATCATTCCCTTAGTTATCTAATCTAATTTGATAGCTTTCCTTAGAACCGATCAAATTCTGCTTATAGCCTCTTCATTAAAATAGTTAATTTGAATTTCCTCTTATTGTAACTCTATCTCCTCACTCCCTTCAATTTGCATTTTGAAAAGATAGCTTCACCATGGTCAGTAGGGAGACTGCGGTTTAGAGGAACACCAAAAAAAATTTGTGTACAAATTATGGCGGAGGCTGTCATATTCATAACATAAGGTTTGCACCTCTTTTCTCCACCTATCTCTCGTGCCTTAAAGATTTGGTAAATCCCTCAAAGATCCCCTTAGTGTGCCGAATATACACTTTACTTGGCAATTCAATGACCCCCTTTGACTCCTATTTGAATCACCATATAATTAATTGATTTTTAGCTACTCAATTGATTGAATCATCGTGTAACTTTCATACATCGTTATGTCCAGTTGTAAGTCTGAAATAAATAAACTAAATAGCCACATAAAATTGGTAAAACATTTGTATTAATTTGTTAATAATTTATCACATTTATAAATTAATCATCCCATTCGTTGAATTGGAAATAATTAACAATTCAGTTATGTCGACTATCTGATGTGAACTTGATCCACAGTCAATACATAAACAATTTAAATTTTGAAGCCTGTATGGATTTTGCTAAGGCACATTATAGGGTCAAGTCAATCCTTACAGATCATTTTGGAAAAATCGTATTTTTGATCTAATATAAGCTCGTCTAGTCATGATAACTTGTACATGTATTCTTTTCGTCATCACCATATCGAAGCGGAACAGATAGACGACGGAACCAACGAAAGGACTGGTCAACCGGAATAGTAATAACCAGTCTTCCCTAGGTCTGTAGACCGGTAGCGCCCGGAATTCACACTTAGATGTACAACCTGCACTTCCGAATACACCGCTTCAAGGCCCAAAGTGGGTGTTTGAACTCATGTCGTGCTAAAAAGAATGAATCTTTAGGTTAAAGAGCTTACATTATACAGAGACAAATATAAATTTAGAACATTCTACACATTCAGATTTCACGGCAGAAGGAGATAAAATATAAGTACTGAGATAATCCAAATTAGATATCAGTCTCAACAACACGTAGTCCATAAAGCAATGTCTCAAAATGACCAGTACAAGGAGTTTGGCATAGATAAAACCTCCAAATAACTACATTATATATATATATATATATATATATATATATATATAGAAAGAGAGAGTGTGTGTATACATACGTAAATACATACACACACATGTATATAAGACACATAAGATAATGACTATAAATAACTTAGCCTTCAAGCATCATGTCGTTGTCTCAACGTACCTTTCTAACACAACTCACTTGCTACTCTATAAGATAATAAATGTCTTGATATACGTAAATAATAAAATAATGAATGCACGATTATTGTACATGGATATAAGTTCAAATTTTTATATAACTATATAACATAGTATATATAGAACGTTCAACATTAATGATATCATTATATATTTTATATACATTAATGGTATCATTAATATTTGGAATTATAAATAAGTTTAGGTGGTGTAACACAATACAAGATATCTAAATTAGAAAATGTTTATAAAACAGTTATTTGGAATAAACATTCTAGAAAAATTTCAAAATTACCTATTGTAGCTAGATAAAAAGTGTTACATTTTCCTTTAAAATACAATACAAAAGTTTATTATTTTGATATTCCTTTACCTCATATATATAAGGCCGATAATTAGAACGGAGAACCGTAAATTCGAATCAAACCGACCCGAGAAGAATCAAGCCTAAACCGAACCTGATGGGCCTCGGGTCGGGTCGGGTCTGGAAGATGAAAATACTATAAAGACCCAAATAAACCCAACCCGACCAAAAAACATTGAAATATATGCATTTTTAGTGTAATTATCCAACAGTTTCCAACCCGATCTGAACTAAAGCCCGGTTTGGGTCGGGTTTAGGTTTTAAAATGCATAGTTTGAAATGGACAAAACCCGACCCTTCAAGAATCGAGACCCACTAGGTCAGGTCCGGATCCGTTCAGTTGCCACCCATGCATATATAATGCTTTTTCCCAAATTTATTCTCTTACGAAACTACATAAGTTATTACTAGGAAAGGATGAATGTTAAAAAAATGGAAATGTAGTAGCGGACCAATTATTCCATACAAAATAAACGAATTTAACAAAAAGCAGAATCATAGTAAACCAAAATTCAAATGAAAGTCAATAATTATACAAAATTTGAGAATGAAATAATGTTTTCAACTTTACCTGCAACGGATTTTACTAATCAATAGGGGATTCTATAGTAGCAATAAATTTATGAAATCGGTAACCTTCTGCAAGACAAACGAAGAGAATTATATTCATAATCTTACAAACTGAAAATTTAACCTTAAAGTCCAAATTAGAAAGTAGAAAAAGAATTTCAAATTGAACTTCAATTTAAATGAAAAGATAAGCAATAAAAAAACTATCCTTTTAATCAAGCTCGATCAAACCAGTATGTTAGGTCATTCGCATGGTGATTAGGATGCCTAGGTTCGAATCCAAAAACAGCCTGTTCGCTATGCGAAGGAAAGACCGCTTACATTATCGATCTCCTCGGAGCCCACTATCGTGTGGGAGCCTCGTGCACTGAGTTCCACCTTTTTTTTCAAATTACTTTTCCATAAAAGCAATAACATTGAAAGCTATTGGTAGAAAAACAATCGCTGCAAAATATGAATAAAATTATAAATAATTCAAGTTGAATATGAAGTGAAAAGCCATTAACAAATCCAATCAAATTCTTGTTAGTAAAAAATTAAAGAGATTGACTAAAAGTTGCTTGAAATAATTTTTAATTTGTTTTATGTTGCAATTAGAATTGTTTTTGAATTATACCGTGCACATGAAACTTAAAAAGGAAAAGAAACAATTTTGTTAGAAAATGAAATAGAAAAGAAGGAACTAGAAAATGAGATGTACATTAATATTCTTTTAAAACGTATAATGAAAAGATAATCTATGAAACGTTAATGAGTCCGCTGGCATTTCTTTTAAGGAATAATGATAATAATAAAAATAATGAAAAAGTATAGAATAATTAGACTAATGAGACACATGACAACATATGAGATTTTTTGAGAAAATTGAAAATGAAGATCTATATAGACTTAAAATCAGCTTTCATATAATATAATAGATTATTTTGATTTTGTTGCATTAGCTATGTATCACAGTAAATTTAATCCATTTCATTATCTGATTTGTGATTTGTCAAGTTTGCAATTAGCTCTTAGTATTAGATCACAGTTTCAGCATGCTAACTACTTTCTTGTTTATAATGTAGATATTTCTTAACCTAAAGGATCCCAACAACACTAGAACCAAGCTTATTAAAATACTTTTTTTCTCTAGAATATTAGTTTAAAAGGAAAGCACTGATTTGGCTTTTATCTAATTAGATAATGACTTGAATACATATATCTTCTAATATTTTGCACAACACTGACAACTCGAAAATTTGGAGCAATTGCATTTTTAATTTTCATCATCTTAAATAATTGGACCACCGTTGCTTGAGTACAGTAATAAATGATCGATGAACTAAGAGAAGAGGTTGAACAACTGAAACCAGTGATTGGTCAGATGACGCGAAATGGAATGACAATGAATCTTGGACAATCTTCCTTTGGAACAAATTAGCAACTATATAACCGGCATCGACACAATCATGATAAAAACCAGAACCATAGGATGTAGTCGCTTTTAACTACCCAGCAGAAGAGCTCTCTTTCGAAATACAAGAGAATAACAGCACCACTTCCCTTTGAACTGAATCATCTAGCACTAAGCATGTGCCTTGTTATTTGTAGGTATTTATATATAGTTTAATGGTGTAGTGTAAGAAGGATTTGGTGGTTGTAATGACATAATTTGTAAGGGCACTTTTACTGTAATTATGACATGTGCGCTTGTTCTTGCTTCTTGCTTCTTGCTTTGAAGTTAATACTTTACCGCAACCCTTTTCTTTTGATACTTGTAGTTGATTTTTTCTTTGTATAAGGCTTTTTTACCTTAAATTTTAAAGGTGATAACATTATCATATCGTATTTATTTATTTATAATGGAGATGTAGCGGACATGTATAATCTTTGTTATTCGTAACGTTAAAAAAGTGTTACGAAATTGTTATACAGTAACATCAGTAAAGTGTACCAAAATTGTTAGATAGTAACGTCAGAAATGCATTATGACGTTGTATACATAAATAATTAACAGTAATGTTATAAAAGTGTTACGAAACTGTTACAATTATGTTCCGAATTGCAACAACAAACGGTCACAGGTACGTCGTAAAATTATTACGCGCAGAACTGTGCAGTTAACAAATAAAGGAGCAAATAGCGTACCGATTAGATTGTCCGAGTCCAGTTTTCGAAAACTGTTTCCTTGAAACAATATTGCTCCCTCTGCGGCGCTTAAAGATATCAAGCAATTGTTTTCCAAGATAAAACAGACCTTCTCTATGATGAAACGCAGCAATCGTAGAGCAACGATGAACTCAGGAGAATATTTTTAAGAACAGATTGCTGTGAGGAGAAAGAAAATGCATAAAACGCCCATTCGCTCACGTCACAAATGCGAATACGGGTGCGTGTGCGGTTACGGGCTCGAGCATGGACATAGGCACGGGCGCACACGTGCGGGATGGTGCGTTGCACCATCCATCATGGTTTGTGTCTTTCTTTGTCTATATGAATTGTCATAGTGTCCATATCTTAGTATATAAATACAAACAGTTTATTTTATTCTAAGATGTGGGACTATTCAACTTCTAAGGCAGTTAATGCCTTCGCATTCCCCAATACGACTCTCATTCATTTCTTACAATTCCCCACATGAATGAGTAATTGTTCAATTTGCTCTTAAAATCATGCGACACATTTATTGTATCGGTTAAAGTAGCACGTTGGCCTTGATCTTTCCTAGTGTTTGTCCTTTTGACTTATTGGTGAATCAGTGGGCTAGGTTGTCTTTGAACTGTAAGCCTTTTGTGTAAATCTAAAATAGACAACACGCAATAAGTGTTTCTAATCCTCCTTGTTCTCTGTTTGTGTTCATTTTTTCCATGAACACCAGTTTGGTCTCAAGAGTGCTTTGGAGAATTTGGCATTACAATTATCCTTGAAGCGGCGCATTCGCACTCACGTAGATGATTCTATAACAGGTATTTTCATAATACTCTACTTGGTTCTATAATATTACCAAGTATAGACATCATTAAAAGTATCAAAACATATCCTATTCCCAGTGAGTAGTGCACTGACTTATCACAGTAGTGGTTTGAATATTTACAGTGCTATCAGGTTTATCTAAACTTAGTTGTCTCTTTGAACCTAGATCTTGGGATCTCCGGTCAACTAGGTGGGGTTTCCATTTAAAGAAACTTTTAGATAATTGTAACGGCCGGGAAATTTCGATCCCGAAAATCCCAGATAGTTAGAAAAAGAAGAAAAGAGATAGAAGAAGAAACAGTAAACCAAACTCAGAATCTCACATTCGCAGCGGATAAAATATAATATCAAATAATATTCTTTTATACAAGAAAGCTGTATCAGTAAATTTACATTTTAATACATCAGAGTTTCAACATTTTACAAACCTTGGATAGATACAATTCAACATGTCTCAGATAAACAACAATATAATACAGCTGAAATACTCCATACATTCCTGCCATCCAGCTCGCCTCCTGAGCTCCAGAACGTCCTTGCCTGAAAATCTGTAATAGTCGGTCTGACCCGAGCATTACATCAAAGTAACACCCGGGTCAGGCTGGAAACCAGCGTGAGTAAACTCATCTAACATGGAATACAAAAGCACACAACTTATATAAACCCGGGATAACTTGTATCAATTTACAACTTCACAAGTTGTTATAAACATCACTTATTCCACACATTAATTTCTAAGTACCAAAACTTAGATTAAAAAGTTCAATTCACATAAATCATTCCATTTCAACCTTTTGATTCCACATATCAATTATAAAGAATCGAAGTGGTTTCGGGTATTTACTAATACCCGACTCCGGTCTCATCGAATTTAATACCATATTAACCCCAGTTATTCAAGTGAAACACAATTCAACTTTAAATACAAGATGTCACTTTTTACACAGAAATTCATCATCATTAAATAACCACATTATAAATGTCCACCCAAACATATCATATCACAAAACATTTCATATCACAGAATATCGCAGCATATCATCCAATATATATCAACCAATTCAGATATTCTACTCAAACAATCATTCATAAGCAACCATTGTTAATCCCTATTATAATAAATTTAATTAACTTAAATTAAATCAGTTACTTAAGAATTAATCACCTAACTTTGCTTAATCAACCATTAATTAATTACAACCTTTTAATTAATCAATCATTCTTCAATTATCCATCTTAATTAATCATCTTGATTAATTATCTTCTATTACATAGAGTAATTATCCTTCAATTAATTTCACAAATTAATTATCCTTAACCATTTACAGTAATTAACCTTTAATTACTCTCAATAATTACATAAATAAATGATCCTTAATTACTTCTTCAATTAATTATTAATCATATTTTATAATTAATCTTAAAATAATTGTTCATTAATCAGCCTTGATTAATCACATTAGTAATTAATTACCCTTAATTAATTACTTTACTTAATTTCTTCAAATAACTTTATTAATCAATTCTTAAATTAATTACACTAAGTAATTAATTATTTATTACTTCCACTAAGTAATTACCCTTCTTATTAATTACACAAGGTAATTAAACCCAAATCATTTCCATTAAAATTACCATTCCAATTAAATTAACATCCAATAAACATCCATTAATTAATTTACTCAGTAATTACTCTTTCCAATTACATTCAGTAACCATACTTTAACAAACCATCATGTGATTGTCTTAATTAAACCAATTAATTAACTTGATCAATCACATTATTTAATTAATTACATTGAGTAATTAATCCCTTAATTACTTCCATTAAGTAATTATACTTAAACAATTCCATAAATTGATTATCTTTAATTGATTAATCTAATTAATCATCTTAATTAATCATTTGATAATCCTTAGTTGATGATCCTTCATTAACTAATAACAATCCTTTAATTACTTAAACACTTTAAAGTTATTAAAACAATTTGAATTTTAAAAACTTATTTATCTTCGAACTAAGATTCAAACTAAACTTGAATCCATATTTAAACTTTGATTTAAAACTTATTTCAAATCCTTGATTTATAATTTAAATTTCAGTTTTAAATTTTAAACAGAAAGATTTGAAAACCTGTCACCAAAATCATTTACCCGAGCCACTTCAATTTTGCTTCGAGTCCTACCTAACCTGACTTCGAGCCAACCACTCAATAACTCGAGTAAAACTCGATTTCCATCTCTACTTAAAAACCAACATCACCAGAATAAAGTGTACGTGCACATGCACGGTGGCCCTGATCGCCTCTGGCCAACTTCGATGATCTTCCCACACGGCAAAAAGCATCACATTCTAACACGATCATCAGATCGTCATCCCAAAGCTCGAAATCGAATTCGAGTTCAAAACTAAACCTGGAACAGAAGTCTCGAACCACCACAAAACCTGGAAATGCCTCGTCAACACATCTCCGACCACCAGAGTTGCTGAAACTCCGGCCAAGCCTTCGCCTACCTCCATGCTTCCATTCCCTCGAGTTTGGTTGAACTCGATCAACCATAGCAGACATGCCAATCCAAAATACTCAACCCAGATAAACTAGGGCTACAGACCAAAATCAACCACCGCCACCTCCACAGTGATTTGATCAACTCCCATACAATTTACCCTCGAACTCCGATCACTACTCCACCTCCTGGAAGAACCACGACACCCCATATCAACTAGATCGCCAAAGGTTACTCAAATATCATTTTCTGGTCAACCCAGAAATGCAAACTCAAAAACCAATTAACAATTATGATTTTAGTTTTATAAATGAAGTTTTTGGATGATGTTTCAGATTATAAGCCTGAAATGTCGAATCATAATGTTTGAGTTTTTCACTTTATATTGATCTTGCTCCGTTGTTCTTATTTCCAGAGCAGATTTCATTTTAATTTAACTTAAATTTTTTAAACTTTACTCTATCACCTAACAACCAATTTTTGTTCAGAACCTATGTCCTAACAGAAATAAGATCAAAAGGAATTGAATTTTGAATAAATTTGAACCTGGAAGTTAAAACAGCAAACACAATACATGCATACATTTAAACATTCACATATATACATAGGAACTTATTTCTATATTCACAACATACACATTTCCCAGATATAAACATGCAACTAATCCAGATACTTAAGTTCTAAAAGTGGTGTTACTCACCTGATTTGGAAATGAAGAACAGAGCTCTTAAATTTTGAAAAGCTGTAGACCTTTTAAAACTGAGTTGCTTCTTTTTATTTAGTTGTGAAATGGTGGTATGGTTTCTTTTTTAACTTGGGTTCGAATGAAATGATGTAAGATGAAAGGCAGTGATATAGGTACATTTATAAGGAGTGGAAGTGTATTCAGTTAGTTACAGGCTGAGACTTTTGTTTTCCAGGCTTTTCATATTATTATTTTATTTCTTATGTTTTGCTTTATAACCTTGACTTGATTTTCATTAAAGGTTTTGATGTTATGTTTTGTAGGCTAGGATGTGATGTTTTATGTGCTTGAGTTGAATGGCATTTATGGTGTGGTCCCTCTTTTGCTTACACCAATCTTCATATGAATTTATATATATATATATATATATACGTATATATATATATATATATATACGTATATATATTCTTATGTATATATGTATCTGCCATCTTATATATACTTATACTTATATATATCCTTCTAAGCAATTCTTATGTATAGTTTGTTATTATGTTCACACTTTTTTTCGAATCAATTTATATATACATATTCAGATTTTTTTAATTATCAGAAATTCAGTGGTTAGACCCATTAAAATTAATATTACGATAAATTTAAATCAGTTAACCACCCGATCATCCGACACCAAAAACCCGGGTCGTCACATTCTTCCCCCCTTTGAATCTTTCCGTCCTCGAAAAGGAACGAAGCCAGAATTATTAAAAATGCTTAAAATCAGATAAATTTTCTTTGATCATTTTTAAAATTAAAAATCTATATAATTGCTAAAATAGTTTTATGAAATACTTTTATAACTCGATGTTTCGACAAGTCTATCCTTGTTCCCATAGAAATTTGGTCATACGTTGATCAGGCGTAGGACTGAAAATCTATAAGTACTTGGTACACCCGTTTTCAACATCCACTGAAACTATTTGGAAAAACTTTTATTGAAAATATAGAAATCATTTATTTTGAAAATAGGGAAAATATCTTTGGTGAGAATGCTCTGGAAATCATCACCCCCATCCATGGTCGCAGTTACATCCTGGGTTACGTTGCCATCGCAGCAAAAGTCCATGAAACTGTAGGCACTCTGCGCCCCTCGATTACTGCATGGAACCCACAATAGATCGCAGTTACATTCCAGGGTTATGTTGCCATCACAGCAAAAGTCCATGTAACTGTAGGCATCAGCGCCCTGGATTTTCGCTGCCAAAAATGAAACTTCTCCACTCCCACATAGGTCGCAGTCTACCGATATAAAATCAAACGTAGACTGTTGGCTGTCGGTGGCACACACGACTTTCGCTATGTTACCATAGGTCGTAGTCTATCGATATAAAATCAAACATAGACTGTTGGCTCTCAACGGCGCACACGACTTTCGCTATGGTCTGTAGTAGATCGCAGTGACATCGAGTTACACTGTTGTCACAGCATAACCCATATGCCTCTGTAGGCATCAGTGCCCTCGATTTTCCCTACACACCACACAAAATCCTCAGGAACTAGTTTTGTCCGGACTCCTCACAGGATCAACTTTAGAACCCCCCTTAGGGCCCAAGGCAGTACCAACCTATGGTACTCCTGAAAAGTTCATTTCAAGGGAGAGCTTTTTTCTCCAGAGCCATTTTCAAAACACTTTATACTATACATATATAGTATCTTCCAAATCATACACCTAGTATGATCTCATACAAAGCTCCTTTACACAAAATCGATTATCCCAAAATCGATAATTATCAAACTAGGCTTTCCAAATTCCAATATTGATTTTACCCAAAAATCAAAAGCCTTTCCAAATCCAAAGGTTCCCAAAACCTTTTTTCCAAAATCCTCATAAGATCCTTTATATATATAATATTTAAAAACTTTGGATCATTTCAAACTTGTATAAAACTCCTTTTACACTTCAAACACTTTCAAAATCCTTTTCTTCCGGCAATAGATTTAACAAGGGGATATTTACCTTATATAACAAAGATATATAACTTGTTTATTCCAAATCAAATATTCAAATTTGATTTCTCACTTCCTTTCTTTATAAAGTGAACCTTTAATCATGGAAATATCCGATTTCCATTTTACTTCATTGTGTATTTCACAAAATGTACTTCATTTCAAAAATCATTTCACATTTCTTATTCACAAATTTCAATATTAATTTCATTCAAACCCGTACGATATACACATATCGTTCGTACGCTATATCAATCTGATCGCTCACTTGATCACACAATTTCACTTCCGAACTAGTATCGTTCATCCGACTTTCTAGTGCGGACTCAAATCTGGTTTCTTAATCAGAAACCTTCATTCTCCTTGCATAGCCATAACTATGATAGAGAATATCCAGAACCAATCAACAATCCATATCCAGGTTCACCGTCGGAAAACGAGTGAAAAATCCTAACTCGGATCGATATAACTATCTCGAAATTCTGTGTTCGAATCTGGATCAAATAACTATGCGAATAGAATAATATACGTTCATCCTACGTATCTAACTTCATTGATTATTAGCCAAATCAATTTCCTTTCTATTCATCCTCACTTTGATTTTATTCACTTATTCACATTTGCCTCAATCCTCATTTGGATTATCACTTCAATTCTTATCTCAGATGGGTATTTAATCAATAACAGTTTGAACTCTGACCAGTTTATATTTAGAAAATAGCTTGAAAATTTTAAAAATGGACAAATAGTTGAAAAATAATTGTTAGCTTGTAAAATAGCTGTAAAATAGTTGAAAAATAGTAAAATAATTGCAAAATAGTTGTAAAATAGTAACTAGTTATAAAGTAGTTGGAAAAATAGTAATTAGTTTATAAAATAGTTGTAAAATGGTAAAATAGTTCCGAAAGTAGTTGTTAAGTAAATATAAGATAGTTTTGGAGGTTGAAAAGAAAAGTTGTATAGTAAATAGTAAGGAAAATAGATTTATACTAAAACAATTTATTTTGAAAATAGTCCAGAGCCAAACTGTTCAATTCCCCATCAATTCAATTTAAATTTCCACTTCCATTTAAATTGACTCAATTTCTAAGTTGAATAACTTCAATTTCCCTTGAACTTGATTTATCCCCAATTCAAGTTGAATTAACCTCAATTTCTTCCCAATTTCAAATCAAATTCCATTTGATTTTAAACACATTCACTTTAACTACGTTTCCAAATTATTCAAATTAATTTAGACTAATTTCAAATTGAATCCACTTCAATTTCAAATCATTTCAATTTCTATGAATTAGTCCCAATTCAAATTAACCATTTCACTTTCCAAATTAAATCCCAATTTCATCTTAAAATTTCCAATTCAGGTTGCTTGTTAACTTATTTAACTTTCCCAAAGTCAAATTCCATTTGCTTAATCTTGCCAACCTTACCCAATTTGAATTCCCATTTCAAATTTTAGACTTCACATTAATAATCTTATAAGTTCAAAACTTATCACATGGGGTATCACATCTCATTCCAAATTTAAAACTCAACATCTAGAGTTTATTCAAACTATTTTTGATATTATGTATATCCCTCATATATACATATTATTTCCTTTACACACTAAGTCATCCTTAAATTTTAAACCACCTTTGGTTTTTAATTCAAAACAAATTTCTCTTAACATTTTGAAACAATTCAAATGTTTCTAGATTTAGGTTTTAAAATTCCACAATTTAAAACCAACTTCTATTTAGAAGTTATACTCATCTTAAAAGTTTATTTCATTTGGCTTGCTTATTAACAAATATATCATTATTAAACACAATAACTATTTATGATAATAGCCAAGATTACTATATCTGGAAACTAATTCATTATTATTTTATTCTGAAACTTTTCCCAAATTCAAGATTTAATTTCAGTTTGGTTGTATTTCTATTACCACTTAGTTCTCATTGTTTCTATTTAATTCCAATGATTTAACAACCAATTAACTTAATACTTATTTGAATGAAATATTGCTTTATATATCAAACTACAATCTTATATAAAATCATTTAAAATCTTTATACAAGAAAATAACAAGTACGCTCTCATATATATACACACTCAACTCATTCTAGGGTACTATTGACCCTATCCTTAATGAGTACACCCACCAGAGCCAAGGTTCTCGCTTAACATGGCTTAGATACCAAACGTAACGGCCCAGAAATTTCGATCCCGAAAATTCCAGATAGTTAGGAAAAGAAGAAAAGAGATGGAAGAAGAACCAAAAAACCAAACTCAAAATCTCACATTCGCAGCGGATAAAATATAATATCAAATAATATTCTTTTATACAAGAAAGCTGTATTAGTAAATTTACATTTTAATACATCAGAGTTTCAACATTTTACAAACCTTGGACAGATACAATTCAACATGTCTTAGATAAACAACAATATAATACAGCGGAAACACTCCATACGTTCCTGCCATCCAGCTCGCCTCCGAGCTCCAGAACATCCTTGCCTGAATATCTGTAATACTCGGTCTGATCCGAGCATTACATCAAAGTAACACTCGGGTCAGGCTAGAAACTAGCGTGAGTAAACCCATCTAACATGGAATACAAAAGCACACAACCTATATAAACCCGGGGTAACTTGTATCAATTTACAACTTCACAAGTTGTTATAAACATCACTTATTCTACAAATCAATTTCTAAGTACCAAAGCTTAGATTAAAAAGTTCAGTTCACATAAATCATTCCATTTCAACCTTTTGATTCCACATATCAATTTATAAAGAATCAAAGTGGTTTCGGGTATTTACTAATACCCGACTCCGGTCTCATCGAATTTAATACCATCTTAACCCCAGTTATTCAAGTGAAACACAATTCAACTTTAAATACAAGATGTCACTTTTTACACAGAAATTCATCATCATTAAATAACCACATTATAAATGTCCACCTAAACATATCATATCACAAAATATTTCATATCACAGCATATCATCCAATATATATCAACCAATTCAGATATTCTACTCAAACAATCATTCATAAGCAACCATTGTTAATCCCTATTATAATAAATTTAATTAACTTAAATTAAATCAGTTACTTAAGAATTAATCACTTAACTTTGCTCAATCAACCATTAATTAATTACAGTCTTTTAATTAATCAATCATTCTTCAAATATCCATCTTAATTAATCATCTTGATTAATTATCTTCTATTACATAGAGTAATTATCCTTCAACTAGTTTCATAAATTAATTATCCTTAACCATTTACAGTAATTAACCTTTAATTACTCTCAATAATTACATTAATAAATGATCCTTAATCACTTCTTCAATTAATTATTAATCATATTTAATAATTAATCTTAAAATAATTATTTATTAATCAGCCTTGATTAATCACATCAGTAATTAATTACAGTTAATTAATTACATTACTTAATTTCTTCAAAAAACTTTATTAATCAATTCTTAAATTAATTACACTAAGTAATTAATTATTTATTACTTCCACTAAGTAATTACCCTACTTATTAATTACACAAGGTAATTAAACCCAAATCATTTCCATTAAAATTACCATTCCAATTAAATTAACATCCAGTAAATATCCATTAATTAATTTACTCAGTAATTACTCTTTCCAATTACATTCAGTAACCATACTTTAACGAACCATCATGTGATTATCTTAATTAAACCAATTAATTAACTTGATCAATCACATTATTTAATTAACTACATTGAGTAATTAATCCCTTAATTACTTTCATTAAGTAATTATACTTAAACAATTCCATAAATTGATTATCTTTAATTAATTAATCTAATTAATCATATTAATTAATAATTTGATAATCCTTAGTTAATGATCCTTCATTAACTAATAACAATCCTTTAATTACTTAAACACTTTAAAGTTATTAAAACAATTTGAATTTTAAAAACTTATTTATCTCCGAACTAAGATTCAAACTAAACTTGAATCCATAATTAAAATTTGATTTAAAAATTATTTTAAATCCTTGCTTTATAATTTAAATTTCAGTTTTAAATTTTAAACAGAAAGATTTGAAAACCTGTCACCAAAATCATTTACCCGAGCCACTTCAATTTTGCTACGAGTCCCACCTAACCTGACTTCAAGCCAACCACTCAATAACTCGAGTAAAACTCGATTTCCATCTCTACTTAAAAACTAGCATCACCATAACAAAGTGTACCGTGCACATGCATGGTGGCCCTGATCGCTTCTGGCTAACTTCGACGATCTTCCCACATCGACAAACAACATCACATTCTAACACGATCATCAGATCGTCATTCCCAAGCTCGAAATCGAATTCGAGTTCAAAACTAAACCTGGAACAGAAGTCTTGAACCACCACAAAACCTGGAAACTCCTCGTCAACACATCTCCGACCACCAGAGTTGCTAATACTCTGGCCAAGCCTTCGCCTGCCTCCATGCTTCCATTCCCTCGAGTTTGGTTGTACTCGATCAACCATAGCAGACATGCCAATCCAAAATACTCAACCCAGATAAACTAGGGCAACAGACCAAAATCAACCACCGCCACCTCCATAGGGATTTGATCAACTCCCAAACAATTTACCCTCAAACTCCAATCTCTACTCCACCTCTTGGAAGAACCACGACACCCCAGATCAACCAGATCACAAAGGTTACTCAAATATCATTTTCTGGTCAACCCAGAAATGCAAACTAAAAACCCAATTAACAATTATGATTTTAGTTTTAAAAATCAAGTTTTTGGATGATGTTTTAGATTATAAGCCTGAAACATCGAATCATAATGTTTGAGTTTTTCGCTTTATATTGATCTTGCTCTGTTGTTCTTATTTCCAAAGCAGATTTCATTTCAATTTAGCTTAATTTTATTTTAAACTTTACTCTATCACCTAACAACCAATTTTTGTTCAGAACCTATGTCTTAACAGAAATAGGATTAAGAGGAATTGAATTTTGAATAAATTTGAACCTGGAAGTTAAAACAGCAAACGCAACACATGCATACGTTTAGACATTCACATATATGTGACGCCCCACCTCTATACCCACGCTAGCCAAGGACACTACAGGGTAATGCCGTCAACTAACACGGAGAATAAGGCTGGTTAGGAGCGACCATCTATAGCCTTGCTCTAACTATCTATTGAATACATCGACAATAAACATACCAAGCAGGTCGACATACCCAATGAATACTTAAAAACAAAACCATAGGTGGTTGGATCTATCAGAACAGAATATAACAACTTAAATGTAATATACATCACAGGACAGTAAATCATCATATACATATATATACAGAAACACAACAGAGTATACAAACTAATACATGTCAAGTGGTATAGCAAACCACAATATACAGACGAGTCAAAAGAATACTTATCAGAGTTACTACAAAATAGGACTACACAAAAGCTATAACGAAAAGGAGCAAGCTGAATAGTCCATGCGGAAGCAAAATAGGCTAAGTCCAAAAGTACCTAACCTGAAACAACTCGGTCTGACCCGAGTATGAAATACACAAGTCAGTCTAGCTAAACAAATCAGTTAGGTAAACTGAACAACAATAGACCTGCAAGGTTACAAAGCATAATAGATATCTCTAAAAGAGATAACACAATCATCTAACGAAAGATGAATCATATAGAACAAGCCTCATATCATCGGCAACATATAGAAACAAAGGATAAGAATATCCCAAAGCAAGCCAAAAGGCAATAACAAATACCAATAAGGTATACAAGTTCCACAAGATAAACGCTATGCATCATGCGGCTCATAATGACCAACATCGAAGGGCGATACCTAGGGAATATACATATGAATGAAACATCAGAAAATTTGCTCGAGCTCGGTACTGTACAAACAAGGATCCATGAGCCCGAAGACTCCAAACCCAATATCACCCATGCGGCTCATAACGACCAACATCGGAAGCGATACTAAAGGGCAACCCAATATCACCCATGTGGCTCATAACGACCAACATCGGAAGCGATACTAAAGGGCAACAAACCCGAAGGCACATACCCGAAGGCAACAAACCGTAGTGGTGAAGGTCAGAGACCCAGTATTGGACACCACTAACTGGCGGAATGTGTCACAACTCTCGAAAAGGAATCCGAAAAGTGTTAACGTATGTCCCATAACCACTCGTTCGCACTAAACGATTTACTATCCGTCAGTCACTTTCACACTCAAAACAGTACAAAGTTTACCTCATGTCATCGATAAACCAAACCCGAAGGTCAAAACGATCAATTGAATAGGTCGGGGATTAATCGGAAGGATAAACGCACAGATTCATGGTCCGTGTTTTGCCCAACTATTTAATCACCCTTCCACTTCGCTCGAAGTGCGAAAGTGTGTGTTTTAAATAGAATTTATAAATTGGAGAAACGAGCTTTTAAATGATTAGAAAGATTATTTTATAAAAACCCGTGGATGAAGTCAAAAATAAGTTATCAAAGTCAAAGATGCAATAACAACCACTAAAAAGCAACATGAATCGATAAAATCCAGAAAACCAATCAAAACGAGCATAAATAGGCAGAACAGGAAAACTGGAGCAGGTCAGTCGACTGAAATCCCTGTTCAGTCGACTGAAAATTGTCCAGAAAAATTTCGGGCTTCAGCTCAGTCGACTGAACCCAATTTCCTGCATTTCCTACTTATTACCAATGAAGTGCAAACTCTCCCAACTTTCAATCGGACGAGCACGGACGCTAGGGATTTACGCCAAGCGGCTACCCGGCCCTATAAGCACTTCGATTCATCACCAAAAACATGATCAAAACATCAAAGTTAGGATTCCAAAGAATTGAACCCAAACACTAAAAATTCGGATATTCACCAATTCAATCCAAACTAAAAGCAAGTGCATATGAACAAGTGCTAGGAATTCATACCCAACATCAATGAAATCAAGAGAAGTAGATGTGAGTTCAAAACTCACCTTTAACCCAAAAACAAGAAGATGGAGCTCAATAACAAGGAGAAGACCAACCAAACACTACTTCAACTCAACAAGCTTCAATCTAAGAATAAAACACATATTTCCCAATTTAGGTTTAGGAAATTTTCTGAAATTGAAGAGGAGAAGAGTTGGAGAAGATGAAGAAGAGCTTACCAATGGATTCTCTTTGATTTTGGAGCAAGAATCAAGTTTACAAGAAGAAACTAGGGCTTGCAATTTCTATTTCCTCTTCCCTTCCACCATTTTCAGTTCTAGCTTAAGAAATGAAATGAAATGAGGATGAATGAAGAGAAGGGGTTGGGTTAGGGTATTAGTTAAACTAGTGGGCTGAACCCAAACCCAAAACCCAATAGAAAAATGGTCAAAATTTCATAAACTCCAAACATATCAAAGATTATACTCAAAAAGATCGCAAACGCCATTTTGGAACCAATGGAGGTAGTTTCGAGTTCCAATTCGGCCATTTGCAGAAAGTAGCTTTTCGGACCCAAAAATCTGACTAACGACGTTATATTTAAATTAAACATTTAAATATCAAATCGTTAAATATGCGGGTTGTTACAGATCTCCCCTCCTTACAAAATTGCGTCCCCGCAATTCCTAGAGACGATATTTGTAACAACTACATACATACAATCAATCAAAAGAAAAGGAAATAAGCTCGAGATGAAAAGACATACTCACCGTTTCAAAGCAAAGAAAGAAAACCCGAATAAGATCGCTCGACAAACTCTCTGGTTTCCCAAGTATAGTCATTGGGATTAGCGGACCATTGAACTTTAACGAGCGGCACGTCCTTGTTCCGAAGGTGTCGCACCTCCGTGTCAAGCACGCGAATAGGTTGCTGTACAATAGATAAGTCCGGTGAGACCTCAAGCTCTTGCAAATCAGGAGAAGCAATAACAGAATCCGACTCCCGAAGACACTTCCGAAGTTGCGAGACGTGAAACACGTCATGAATGCCAGATAAATGAGCTGGAAGTGAAACTCTATAAGCCACAGGGCCAATACGTTCAGTAATAGAAAATGGTCCTATAAAGCGAGGATCCAATTTCCCAGTCGTACTGAAACGCATAACCCCTTTCAAAGGAGAAACACGAATAAAAACAATCACCAATTGAGAATTCGAGAGGCTTCCTACGGTTGTCCGCGTAGGATTTATGGTGACTTTGTGCCTCTTTCATTCTCAACCGGATAAGATCAATCTTCTCGGAAGAATCACGAACAAAATCTGGACCAAGAATAAGCTTCTCTCCAGATTCCAACCAACAAGAAGGTGATCGACATGGCCTTCCGTATAAGGCTTCGAAAGGAGCCATACCGATACTAGATTGAAAACTATTGTTGTAGGAGAACTCTGCAAGAGGTAGGTGATCCTCCCAACTTCCACTAAAATCAAAAATACAAATACGGAGAAGATCTTCCAAGATACGATTCACCCGTTCAGTCTGTCCGTCAGACTACGGATGATAAGCTGTAGAAAAATTAAGCTTCGTTCCCAAAGCTTGCTGAAGACTCTTCCAAAAATGACTCGTGAATAAAGGATCACGATCACTCACAATAGAACTAGGAACACCGTGAAGTCTCACGATTTCCTTGACATATAACTTAGCCAAATGCGAAGCAGTCCTATTAGACTTAATAGGGACAAAATGAGCAGACTTAGTGAGGCGATCAACAATAACCCAAATACTAGAATGACCCGATCTCGAACGAGGTAGGCCGTCAATGAAATCCATAGAAATCTGATCTTATTTCCACAATGGAATCTCAAGAGGCTGAAGAAGACCCGAAGGACGCTGATGCTCGGCCTTAAAACGCTGACAAGTTATGCAATTACTCACATAACTCGCCACATCGCGTTTCATGCCTTCCCAATAATAAAGACGATGCATATCGGCATACATCTTGCTACTACCAGGATGAATGGTATACTTAGAACGGTGACAGTCATCAAGAATGTCATGCCTAAGTGCAAGATCAGAAGGCACAAAAAGACGGTTCTTCTTACGAAGACACCCATGAGAATCAATGCTAAAATCTTGCAACGCCTCATCACAAGATCCAGACTCACAAAGCTGAATAAAATGCAACAAATCAGGATCACGCCGCTGAGCATCGGCAATATGATCCAACAAAATAGGTCGAGCTCCCAAACTAAATAATAGAATAGGAGAACCAGAAGATGAACCTCGATCCCGAATTTCACAAAAAGATAGAGTCTCAAGAATATTCCATTCGGCAAGCATCATAGAAATAACAGCCGAATGTTTGCGACTAAGCGCATCTGCAACACGATTACCCTTACCAGGGGTATACTGGATATCAAAGTCATAGGAAGCAAGAAACTCGAGCCAACGTTGTTGTCTCATATTGAGTTCCTTCTGAGTGAACAAATAATTCAAAGATTTATGATCGGTATAGAGAATGAAGCGCTCGCCCAATAAATAGTGTCGCCAAATCTTCAAGGCAAAGACAATGGCAGCAAGCTCAAGATCATGAGTGGCATAGAAGACTTCATTCGGACGCAGTTGCCTAGAAGCATAAGCAACTACCCGATCCTTCTGCATAAAAACAGCCACAAGCATCGGTGTAGACAACAAGATCATGATTCCCCTCGGGAACCACAAGAATAGGAGTATTAGTGAGAAGTTCCTTTAATGACAGAAAGGAAGCTTCACACTTGTCAGACCAAATAAAACGAATGCCATTCCGAGTAAGGCAAGTAAGAGGAAGCACAACACGGAAAAAATCCTTAATGAACCGACGGTAATAACCCGCCAATCCAAGGAAACTACGAATCTCATGCACATTCTCAGGCCTCTTCCAATACTGGATGGCTTCGATCTTTGAGGGATCGACAGAAATGCCATCGGAAGATACAACATGGCCTAAGAACTTAACCTTATTCTCCCAAAAGTGGCACTTGGAGAATTTGGCTCTAAGCTGATGATGACGGAGGGTACTCAAGACAATTCTCAAGTGATTAGCATGCTCAGCTTCAGACTTAGAATAAATAAGGATATCATCAATGAACACAAGGACGAACTTATCGAGATATTTCCGGAATATTCGATTCATGAGATCAACAAAGAAAGCAGGAGTGTTCGTCAAACCGAACGGCATAACGAGCCACTCAAAAGAACCATAACGAGTGTGGAAAGCTGTAAGAGGAATGCTATCTTCCGCGACTCGTAATTGATGAAAACCTGTGGCAAGGTCGAGTTGAGAAAAGACCTTAGCACCACTCAATAGATCGAACATATCATCGATCCTAGGCAATGGATACCTATTTCTGATGGTTAACTCGTTAAGCTTGCGATAGTCAATGCAAAGCCTAAGAGTTCCATCGGACTTCTTCACGAAGACAACCGTGGATCCCCACGGAGAAAAACTGGACTGAATCAACTGCTTGGACTCAAGCTCTAAAAGCTGCTTTTTGAGTTCCTCATTTTCCTTTGTAGACATCCTCGTGGGAGGACGACTAACTGGCTATGCGCCTGGAATGAGATCAATGCAGAACTCAATTGCCCTCTTAGGTGGTAAACCCGAGACAGGCTCAAAAACATCAGAAAAGTCACAAGCAATAGGAATACGAGATATATCATCATCATCTCGTGAATCAAGAGAATATAAAGCCATTTCAGAATTATCCACATCCCGAAGAACAAGAGATAACTGAGTAGGCGAATCCGGATGTCGAAGATACAAAATTATCTCCGAACAAATAATCCTGGCATCATATCTCACTAGTCAGTCCATACCCAAAATCAAATCAAATCTTAAACAAGAAATAACGTGCAGATTCGCACGAAAAGAAAAACTACATAAAACAATATCAATATCATCACAAAGCATACTAAGGGTCGCGGATCCCCCAATAGGATTCGCAATCCTTAAAGAAGTAACCAAACAAGAAACATCCAAAGATAAATCATCAACGAGCTTCTTCGATACGAAAGAATGTGAAGCACCCGTATCGAAAAGAACTCGAATACTATGATCACGAAATAAAATAGAACCTTCCAAAATAGATGGAGATATACCTTTGGGCTGAGAGGGACCTTTAGAAGCCTTGGTAGCATAAAGATTGCTAGACTTAGCACCAGCCGGAACAGTAGGGCAAGTTTGAAACATGATGATCTTCCTTATTGCAATAACGGCAGAAGAGAGGTTTAGGACAAGCTCGAATATTATGATCCGGAGAACCACAATTAAAACACTTTCGAGCGAAAGGTGTTCCGGAAGACTGAGGCTGAGAGCTAGGACCACCAGTCTTCTTCTTCTTAGAAGGAAAAGGCCTGGACTTCTGAATTGGAAATGGCCTCTTGTTGGGGTTCTTGGAAACCTCAACATCAACATCACTATCACACTCCTTCTCGACGGTCTCGAGGTGAAGTGCCGAATCAACCAACTCCTCAAAAGAAAGTTTAAGTTGGAGCAACAAAGATTTCTTAAGATATTTCTTAAGACCGGAGACAAACTTCAGATTCTTCTTATAAGAAGTGCTGATGAATTCAAGACCATACTTAGATAAAGCCTCGAATGATGCAACATACTCAAAAATAGAAGATTTCCCTTGCTTCAACTCAAGGAAGCGACAGGTCAATAAAACTTTTTCAGATTCAGGAACGAACTTGAGTTCAAATCGTCCCCGAAACTGAGTCCAAGAAAGAGTAGACTCATCAATTTCGGCTACAAGAAGCTCATACCAATCAAAAGCACGCTCTTGTAATAAGCTAGAAGTTACAAGAACTCTATCATGGTCATAAAGATCCATGCGAGAGAAAATACACTCGCACGTGCGAAGCCAAGCTTGGACTTCAAGAACAGACTCGGAGCCCTTAAACGGCTTTCCTCCAAGATGAGAAAAATCACTGCACTGACATGCAAAGGCAGACTTGCGAGGTGGAGATACTCGAGGAGGAACTGGAGGCTGAGTGCTCCTAAACAATTTCAAAAACTGATCGGCAGACGTATAAACGCCATCCGGATGTGTGCCACTGGATTGCCTAGCATCCGAACGCCGTCCCCTACCTCTTTCAGCCATACGCTAAAGTAAGATAAGAATGAGATTATTCACAAGGTAGATACTTCATTACGGAATACTACGGAATAAAATGCATTCCTAGACGTATTCCCCAAATTCTATCTAACCTTGATGGAATAAAGAGACACGATGATTCAAAGGTTTGTATCACTTATATACTTTGATGTACTGTAATATGTGCTCTATTCTGTGTTTGTCATACTTTGTTCTGAACTTGGCTCTGATACCACGCTGTGGCGCCCCACCTCTATACCCACGCTAGCCAAGGACACTACAGGGTAATGCCGTCAACTAACACGGAGAATAAAGCTGGTTAGGAGCGACCATCTATAGCCTTGCTCTAACTATCTATTGAATACATCGACAATAAACATACCAAGCAGGTCGACATACCCAATGAATACTTAAAAACAAAACCATAGGTGGTTGGATCTATCAGAACAGAATATAACAACTTAAATGTAATATACATCACAGAACAATAAATCATCATATACATATATATACAGATACACAACAGAGTATACAAACTAATACATGTCAAGTGGTATAGCAAACCACAATATACAGACGAGTCAAAAGAATACATATCAGAGTTACTACAAAATAGGACTACACAAAAGCTATAACGAAAAGGAACAAGCTGAATAGTCCATGCGGAAGCAAAATAGGCTAAGTCCAAAAGTACCTAACCTGAAACAACTCGGTCTGACCCGAGTATGAAATACACAGGTCAGTCTAGCTAAACAAATCAGTTAGATAAACTGAACAACAATAGACCTGCAAGGTTACAAAGCATAATAAATATCTCTAAAAGAGATAACACAATCATCTAACGAAAGATGAATCATATAGAACAAGCCTCATATCATCGACAACATATAGAAACAAAGGATAAGAATATCCCAAAGCAAGCCAAAAGGCAATAACAAATACCAATAAGGTATACAAGTTCCACAAGGTAAACGCTATGCATCATGCGGCTCATAATGACCAACATCGAAGGGCGATGCCTAGGGAATATACATATGAATGAAACATCAGAAAATTTGCTCGAGCTCAGTACTGTACAAACAAGGATCCATGAGCCCGAAGACTCCAAACCCAATATCACCCATGCGGCTCATAACGACCAACATCGGAAGCGATACTAAAGGGCAACCCAATATCACCCATGCGGCTCATAACGACCAACATCGGAAGCGATACTAAAGGGCAACAAACCCGAAGGCACATACCCGAAGGCAACAAACCGTAGTGGTGAAGGTCAGAGACCCAGTACTGGACACCACTAACTGGCGGAATGTGTCACAACTCTCGAAAAGGAATCCGAAAAGTGTTAACGTATGTCCCATAACCACTCGTTCGCACTAAACGATTTACTATCCGTCAGCCACTTTCACACTCAAAACAGTACAAAGTTTACCTCATGTCATCGATAAACCAAACCCGAAGGTCAAAACGATCAATTGAATAGGTCGGGGATTAATCGGAAGGATAAACACACAGATTCATGGTCCGTGTTTTGCTCAACTATTTAATCACCCTTCCACTTCGCTCGAAGTGCGAAAGTGTGTGTTTTAAATAGAATTTATAAATTGGAGAAACGAGCTTTTAAATGATTAGAAAGATTATTTTATAAAAACCCATGGATGAAGTCAAAAATAAGTTATCAAAGTCAAAGATGCAATAACAACCACTAAAAAGCAACATGAATCGATAAAATCCGGAAAACCAATCAAAACGAGCATAAATAGGCAGAACATGAAAACATGAGCAGGTCAATCGACTGAAATCCCTGTTCAGTCGACTGAAAATTATCCAGAAAAATTTCGGGCTTCAGCTCAGTCGACTGAACAGAGGATCCAATCGACTGAACCCAATTTCCTGCATTTCCTACTTATTACCAATGAAGTGCAAACTCTCCCAACTTTCAATCGGACGAGCACGGACGCTAGGGATTTACGCCAAGCGGCTACCCGGCCCTATAAGCACTTCGATTCATCACCAAAAACATGATCAAAACATCAAAGTTAGGATTCCAAAGAATTGAACCCAAACACTAAAAATTCGGATATTCACCAATTCAATTCAAACTAAAAGCAAGTGCATATGAACAAGTGCTAGGAATTCATACCCAACATCAATGAAATCAAGAGAAGTAGATGTGAGTTCAAAACTCACCTTTAACCCAAAAACAAGAAGATGGAGCTCAATAACGAGGAGAAGACCAACCAAACACTACTTCAACTCAACAAGCTTCAATCTAAGAATAAAACACATATTTTCCAATTTAGGTTTAGGAAATTTTCTGAAATTGAAGAGTTGGAGAAGATGAAGAAGAGCTTACCAATGGATTCTCTTTGATTTTGGAGCAAGAATCAAGTTTACAAGAAGAAACTAGGGCTTGCAATTTATATTTCCTCTTCCCTTCCACCATTTTCAGTTCTAGCTTAAGAAATGAAATGAAATGAGGATGAATGAAGAGAAGGGGTTGGGTTAGGGTATTAGTTAAACTAGTGGGCTGAATCCAAACCCAATAGAAAAATGGTCAAAATTTCACAAACTCCAAACATATCAAAGATTATACTCAAAAAGATCGCAAACGCCATTTTGGAACCAATGGAGGTAGTTTCGAGTTCCAATTCGGCCATTTGCAGAAAGTAGCTTTTCGGACCCAAAAATCCGACTAACGACGTTATATTTAAATTAAACATTTAAATATCAAATCGTTAAATATGCGGGTTGTTACATATATACACAGGAACTTATTTCTATATTCACAACATGCACATTTCCTAGATATAAACATGCAACTAATCTAGATACTTAAGTTCTTAAGGTGATGTTGCTCACCTGATCTGGAAATGAAGAACATAGCTCTTAAATTTTGAAAAGCTGTAGACCTTTTAAAACTAAGTTGCTTCTTTTTATTTAATTGTGAAATGGTGGCATGGTTTCTGTTTTAACTTGGGTTCGAATGAAATGATGTAAGAAGAAAGGCAGTGATATAGGTACATTTATAAGGATTGGAAGTGTATTCAGTAAGTTACAGGCTGAGACTTTTATTTTCCAGGCTTTTCATATTTTTTTTTATTTCTTATGTTTTGCTTTATAACCTTGACCTGATTTTCATTAAAGGTTTTGATGTTATGTTTTGTAGGCTAGGATGTGATGTTTTATGTGCTTGAGTTGAATGTCATTTATGGTGTGTTCCCTCTTTTTCTTACACCGATCTTCATATGAATTTGTATATATATGTGTGTGTGTGTATTCTTATATATATATATGTATGTATTTGCCATCTTATATATACTTATACTTATACATATCCTTCTAAGCAATTCTTATGTATAGTTTGTTATTATGTTCACACTTTTTTTCGAATCAATTTATATATATACATATTCAAATTTTTTTAATTATCAGAAATTCAGTGGTTAGACCCATTAAAATTAATATTACGATAAATTTAAATCAGTTAATCACCTGATCATCCGACACCAAAAACCCGGGTCGTTACAATAATGGCCTTAACCCCCATTCACATCGATAAGATATTAACTTTCTCTTTAGGTAAACCTTTTGTTAGTAGATCCGCAATGTTATCATTTGATCTTACATAGTCAATAATTGTGATAACTCCATTGGAGAGAAGTTGTCTAACAGTTTTATGCCTACGACGAATATGTCTAGACTTGCCATTATAAAGCTTACTATTGGCCCTTCCAATAGCTGATTAGCTGTCGCAATGTATGCTTATTGGAGGTACAGGTTTTTCCCAATTCGAAATACCTTCTAAGAAACCTCGAAGCCAATCCTCTTCTTCTGTTGCTTTGTCTAAGGCAATAAATTCCAATTCCATGGTTGCTCTTGCTATACAAGTTTGTTTAGAGGATCTCCAAGATATTAGCCAACTAGCTAAGGTAAGCACATATCCACTAGTGGATTTTGTATTTGATGAACTAGCTATCCAGTTTGCATCATAATACCCTTCTATTGCAGATGGGTACCTATCATAACGTAGTCCATGACTTTTTGTATACCTTAGGTATCCTAGTACTCGAATTATAGCTTTCCAATGATTCTTTTGTGGATTACTAGTATATTTGCTGAGTTTACTTACAACATATGCTATATCAGGCCTAGTGCAGTTCATTATGTACATAATGCTGCCTAGTATATGAGAGTACTCATGTTAATAAATACCATCACTACTATTTTTAACCTAGTTTTGGTTCAAATCTACAGGTATTTTCGCCGATATTATATTCCGTTGTTTAAACTTTTCAAGTATTTTTCCAATGTAATGTGATTGGGACAATACATATCATTGGTTGATTTTATGTATTTTTACACCAAGTATCACATCAGCGATTCCCAAATCTTTCGTATCATATCTAGCAGAGAGCATATCTTTTGTATATTTTATTATCTCCTTGTTGCTTCCAAATATTAGTAGATCATCTACATATAAACATACAATGACATATCCCATATTTGTATGCTTAGAATAGACATATTTGTCGCATTCATTTATATGAAATTCATTTAATATTATGTTTTCATCAAATTTTTCATGCCATTATTTAGGCGCTTGTTTAAGCCCATACAGTGATTTTTTAATCCACATACCGTACTTTCATTTCTAGTTTTTAGGAAACCTTTAGGTTGTTTCATGTATATTTCTTCTTCCAGTTCTTTATTTAAAAATGTTGTATATACATCTATTTGATGTATTTCAAAATCGAGCGTGGATGCGATTTCTATCAGGATTCTTATTGATGTTATTCTAGTTACTGGAGAATATGTATCAAAATATCCGGGTCTTCTTTTTGTCTGAAACCTTGAACCACAAGTCGAGCTTTATACTTGTCTACTGAACCATCAGGTTTCAATTTCTTCTTAAATATCTATTTATTACCCAAGTTCTTGCATCCTTAAGGTAAATCAACTAATTCCCATGTATGATTTGCCATAATGGATTCGATTTCATTGTTAATAGCCTCCTTCCAATAAGGGGCATCAATGGAGGACATAGCTTGTTTGTATGTCAATGGATCGTCTTCTAACATAAATGTGTAGAAGTCTGGACTAAAGGTTTTTGATGTCCTTGATCTTGTGCTTCTTCTTGGTTCCTCCTCTTGTTGATTAGCACTATTTTGCCGATCATTATCAACATTTTGTTCAGTATTCTCAAGAGAATTTGAGATTTCAGTTTCCCTTGGTCTCTTTTGAGGATAATTTTCAATGTCCTGTTTTAAAGGGTATATATGTTCGAAAAATCTAGCATTTCTCAACTCAATGATGGTATTTACATGAATATCATCAATTTCGGATTTGTGTACCAAAAACTGACAAGTGGTACTATTTTGTGCATATCCAATGAATACACAATCAATTGTTTTTGATCCAATTTTGACTTTCTTTGGTTTAGGCACCTCTACTTTCGCAAGACACCCCCATACTTTTAAGTATTTGTAGAATGATGGTCTATTTTTCCAAAGTTCGTGAGAAGATTTAGATGTTTTCTTTTGTGGTATTTTATTCAAAATATGATTTGCAGAAAGAATAGCTTCTTTCCAGAAGTTATTGGCAATCCAGAACTAATTAGTAAGGCATTCATTATTTCTTTAAGAGTTCTATTTTTTCCTTCGGCTATACCGTTGGATTGAGGGGAAGACGAGGCTATAGTTTGGTGTATAATGCCATGCTCGGCGCAAAATTCCTCAAAGGGAAATTCATATTCTCCTCCTCTATCACTTCTTAAAGCTTTTATTTTCTTGTTGAGTTGATTTTCAACTTCTGCTTTATACTATTTAGACATGTCGAATGCTTCATCCGTACTTCTAAGGAGATACACATAACAATACCTTGTACAATCGTCCATGAAGGTAATGAAATACCTTTTTCCACCTCTAGTTCGATAGATTTTCAAGTCACATACATCTGTTTGTATTAGGCATAGAGATTCAGTTTCTCGTTTAACATGATGAAACGAGGTTCTTATCAATTTTGCTTCTGCACAAACTTGATATTTATAGTTGGAATCTATGTTGCATTTGGTATAAAGTCTAGATTAATCAATTTTCATAATGTATTGATATTTACATGGCCTAATCTAGAATGCCATATGTTAGAGGAATCAACAATATAAGAGAAGATTCAATTTTATTCATATCATTTTTGGGTACAATAGTTACATTTGCCTTAAATAAACCATCACAAACATATCCTCTTTCTACATACACTCCATTCTTTGACAACACAAACCTATCATGCACAAAAGTGAGTTTGAAGCCATCCTTGCTAAACAGTGATTTGGAAATTAGGTTCTTGTGGATCTTTGGAATATGAAGAACATCTGCCATAGTTAATTTTTTTCAGAAGTCATTTTCAGTACAATCTTTCCTTTGCCTTCGAATTTTGATGTGGATGAATTACCCATAAAAAGTCGTTCGTCCTTAATAGCAGTTTTGTAAGTTGTAAACATTCACTTATTTGCACATATGTGTCGTGTGGCTCCTATGTTTACAAACCATTCCTTCGAGTCACCAACAAGGTTGCATTTGGACACCACTGCACATAAGTCCATACCAGACACGCCTTCTGAGATGTCCGCCATGTTTGCTTTTGATTTCTTTTTCTTGGTGCGCGACATTCGACTGCTTTGTGTTCTTTCTTTCAACAATTGTGGCATGAACCCTGAAATTTCTTTGATTTCTTACGAGGATGCTCACGTTTCCTTTTGTTAGGTTTCTCCTACTCGACTACATTTGCCTTGGCAACCCTGGTATGCAAGGTCTTTTTCTCAGATTTTCGATAATCTTCCTTAATCCTCAATCGGATTACAAGTTCCTTCATTGTCATCTTCTTGCGCTTGTGCTTAAGGTAGTTTTTGAAATCTTTCCATGATGGAGGAAGTTTTTAATTGCAGCAGCAACCTGAAAGGATTTGCTTAGAGTCCTTCATCGTGCAGTTGGTGAATGATGACTCGTAACTCTTGAATTTGGTTGATAACGTTCTTTACATCAATCATTTTGAAGTCAAGAAATTTCCCTGCTATGAATTTCTTCATGCCCGCATCTTCGGTTTTGTACTTTTTCTCTAATGCCGTCCAAAATCCTTTGAAAGTTCGAGCAGTACAATATACATTGTATATGCTATTGTCGAGCCCATTTAATATGTAGTCCTTGCATATAAAGTCAGAACCCTTTCAGACGTTCAAGGCTTCAACTTTTGTAGCATCGGGTTCCAATTCTTCGACTACGGGAGCATCTTCTATAAGAAACTTTGCAAGGCTCAAAGTCGTCAAGCAAAACAAAATCTTTTGCTGCCAGCGTTTGAAGTCCATTCCTGTAAACTTTTCCGATCGTTCTCCATGAGACAGCGCCATTGTTGGAACCATACTAGTAGATTGAGTAGTAAACACAGTCTGTGTTGGTGTAGAATTATTGCTTTCGTGTGACATTTTCGTATACAAAAATAGCCAACAATAAATAATATTGTTTCAAGATTATTATTCGCAGCGTTAGAAAAGTATTCAAAATTTTTATACAGTAACGTTAGAAAAGTGTTATTAAATTGTTAGACAGTAACATCAGAAAAGCGTTACGAAATTGTATACACAAATTGTTAACAGTAACGTTACTAAAGTGTTACGAAACTGTTATAGTTATGTTGCAAATTGCAACAAAAACAAACTGTCACACGTATGTCGCAAAATTGTTACAAGCAGAACTGTGCAGTTAACAAATAAAGCAGTAAACAACGTACCGATTAGATTGTCCGAGTCCATTGTTTGAAAACTATTTCATTGAAACAATATTGCCCTCTCTACCACGTTTAAGGACATCGAACGATTGTTTTCCAAGATAAAACAGACATTTTCTGTGATGCAGCGCAGCATTGCAGAGCGATGACGAACTCAAGAGAGTATTTTTAAGAACAGAGTGCTGTGAGGAGTAAGAAAACGTAGAAAAATTATTTTTTTTCACCGTTTTCTTTTTGCTTATATATAGACACGGGGAGGTACACCTATTCGGTAATAGGTGCCTGTTAAGACGGATGCGACTGTTGGAAAAGTTGTGCCTCAGACGCCCATTCGCCCATAGACGCGGGCTCAGGCATGGACGCGCGCGTGCAGGGTGGTGCATCCGTCTTGGTTTGTGTCTCTTTTTGTCTATATGAATTGTCATAATATCCACATTTTAATATATAAATACAAATAGTTTATTATGTTCTAAGATGTGTTACTATTCAACTTTCAAGGCAACTAATGCCTTCACATTCCTCAATATAACTCTCATTCATTTCCAACAATCTTTTCATGATGAAAGACTTTTTATGAAAGTGTGCGATGGATTGTCCATATTGTCTTATTATAGCATAGGAGGACTTCGTAAACTAGCATATGACAGAGAACTATGGGCTATACTAAGGGCAAGCCTTTCACCAGTGGTGGTTATGGAGAAAAAGACCAGCATGTATATAATCTACATTTGACATTTATTATGCTATGGATACCACAACACATATGTACATATATGGCAAAATGAGCTTGAAAAAATAATCGATGTTTGTCGTTGTATGTACATATGGGTTATGCATTAAACATCGATTTCTTCATCATCGTGTGATTGTGCTGGTAAGTTTACTCCTAAGTTATTGAAAATTTCCGATGGTTATTCTCAATCAGTAATAGTGAAACGTATTTTTACACTCTACAATCATAACAATCAACACTGTCAGTAAATAGAATGAATTTTGAGGCAAATCAAGCAAAGAATTAACGTAAATGTTACAAAATAGCGAACATAAACAAAGGCCCAGCCACCCAAATGAACATTTGCTCCATCAAACACGCTCTTCTACTTTGTCGTCTCCCCCACTTGATTAGGGTTTATTCCTCATCCCAATTCCCAGCTCCTTGCGCAATTCGCAGTTCGAATTTTACAAATATCCCTCTCCGATTTGCTTGCTTTTCATCTCAGGCTTCGATACCCAACATGGGCGGATCTAATAACCCAAACCCACCAAAGCTCCCCATTCCCGGGAAACGGAATATTCTGATCACTAGCGCTCTTCCTTACGTCAACAATGTTCCTCACCTTGGAAATATCATCGGATGTAACCATGAATACCTTTTTTTTTTTTTTTTTTTTTTGCAATTTTTTTGAATTTCTGAGGTTTTTGCAATTTGGATCCTGATTTCTTTGAAATTTTTGCGTTGCTTATGGTGTGCAGGTGTCTTGAGTGCGGATGTATTTGCGAGATATTGTAGGTTGAGGGGGTATAATGCAATTTATATATGTGGTACAGATGAATATGGGACGGCTACCGAGACCAAGGCTTTGGAGGAGAAGTGTTCTCCCAAGGAGATTTGTGATAAGTGAGTTTCTTTAAAGAATTAAATTCCTTTTTTTATTATTGGAATATACTCGCAGATTGTTAGTGCAAGCAGTGATAACTGGGGCTAAGTGGTTAGTCATACGATGGTTAGAATAAATAAGTTTAATGCGAAATCTAGGCATTTCAGTGGTGATATAAGGTATTTTTCATTTGATTTTACCGACACAACATATGTGCAAGGAAAACCGATCTTTGGGCATAAAGATTTTTTTAAACCAAACCCAATTTAGCATGAAATTTTGCTTTTTTTTATTTTTCCACACTAATGGTATGCAAAGACTGTATTATTTATTCTGAATTATGATTGACATACCCATTGGTTCAATACTATAAGCTTGTTAGAACAGCAGCTCTTTACAGTTAACTTTTATGCATACAACTTTCAACATAACAGCATTTTTTTCTTTTTGATAAATTAACTTTCAACATAACAGTATTTTTTTCTTTTTGATAAATTAACTTTCAACATAACAGTATTTTACTTTCAGAAAAAAAAAACCTTTCCAGAACCAATTCTAATACTTTTTCTTTTTTCTAGAGATTCATAATTGACAAAATTCCTCTTAAATGTCCTATTTGCTTAGATAATATATCTTTTATTACTAAGTTCCCGAATCAGTTGTGATTAGGAAAAAATAAATAAAAAGTAATTTCAAAAAGTAGGAAAACAATACCTTTAAAATACAATTTGAATATTATTTTTACTGCAGAAAATGTATATTCTCTCATTATTGCTTGTTATAGTCGCTCATCTGGTCATCACATCGATAATAATTTTTAATATATGATGGACGTTGATCATTTCATTAGTCGATTAAGCTATTCGTTTTAAAATTTGTGAAATAACAAATGAAATCTAATATTGAAGACTGAAATGATATTATTAAAAGATAATTTAAAAAAAAAAAGATTAATACACTACACATATTCAATTTTTTCTTATGTTTACGTTGAAAAACAGTTATTCTGGGGATCTTTTAGAAAGCATAAAATTAGAAAATATAACCAGAGTCAATTTAGTTTTTTGTGTTTTTTTTTACAATACGTAAAAAAAATCAAATCCATAATATTACATGAATCACTATTAAAAAAATCATAATTACAATGATATTTTAAGTAGATATTCACTTGTAAAACTTACAAAAGAACTGGATGTGTGTGTGTGTGTATGTATGTATGTATGTATGTATGTATAGTAATAGTGCTAAGTGTGGTTTACTGATCGAAAATATTTGTATCTAATTTGAGTTGGATTGGGTTTCTTTACTCATTAAAAAAAACGTATTTAATTTGAGTTGGATTAGGACTCTTTTGAAATTCACCTTGTTCATTTTTTTCTTATATTTTCAATGATAATTTAGACACCATACGTGCTACACCAAAAAAATTTCGCAGACAGTATATAGCATAAAATTAGAAATACCTCTAGTTTATATATTTTACTGAATAGGATTCTAAAAATTTCTTTTGAATCGCCAAAGTGTTATATGATATATCAATAAAAAATAAATAAATAATGCTTTTGTTGAGAATCAAACTCATGACCCATGTCATACCAAATTTGTATAAAACACCGACTCTTTTTCTGACACCTGACTCATGAACAATATTTTTTTCTTATGTATAACCAATCCATATGCACATGTTGCATGTGGGTCAATTACTAACTTCATTCGTTGCAAACTTAGTGGCGTTTTAACTTGCTTTGGGTTCGTCAATTGCAATAATAACGTTTAGCAACAACATTTTTTAATCCATGATGGCTAGAAGTCGTGGATACCACCGTGCTTTTATGAAATACAATTCAAAGTACATTCGTTAATCTAAAATTAGCCCAAATAATATTTTATAAATTAAAAAAGAAGAGATAAGCCAGAAAACAATGAAGTAACAAAATTATCATAACATGGAATCTAACAACAACGGAATCTATAACTAACATTGACTGAAATTGGTATCTTATACCTAAAATCGAATAAATAAGTATGAACCTGGTAACTGTAAGGCATATTATTTGATTCGGTAATAGCAAAGATGAGAATAATAGTTTTGGCGAATTGAAAAGAATTACTACTGAAGAAACCATCCCATACCATGGCGTTTCTTGTAAAACCATGGAAATTATTAATCAAATTGAAGCCAAGAAACCAAAATAATGAAATATTGCTATTGAAAACGAGAAGTTGTGATCTGGTGAGTGGGAAGAGAAATGGGAGAAATGGTTCATGCAGTTTCTTGTAAAACCATGGAAACTATCCTATACCATGCCGTTTCTTGTAAAACCATGGAAATTATTAATCAAATTGAAGCCAAGAAACCAAAATAATGAAATATTGCTATTGAAAATGAGAAGTTGTGATCTGGTGAGTGGGAAGAGAAATGGGGAAATGGTTCATGCAGTTGTGTCCCAAGAGTTTGAATGTGAGCATGCACAGTAACAAAAATGTTAGCATGGATGTTTCATAATTTCAAAAGTCTCACTTTTGATGTATTGCTTTATAATAAGAGATCAGATATGCCAGTCATAAATTTACGAAGCTACTACATTAGATTGCACATGTAGGTCACATTTTAAGTATGTGTCTTGATTTTATATTAAACAAGAATATTTGCTTATTTCGTTTATTCGTATAACTTTATATAGCTGTTATGATAAAATGTATAATGAATTCATAATAATTGATATAACCTCATGTCTTTAATTTATTGACAAATTCCTATGTCTTACTAATCATATTCATATTGTTTTTTGGTTGTAATTGAGTATATAATACAAAATAATATAATGATGGTTCAATCTTGCAACTGATATTTTCCTCATTGGTGATTAGTCCTCTATGTCCAGTATCTGACATTTTTATTTTATATTGATAACTGGAAGTTAAGTTATACATACATACATACACATATGTATGTATGTATGTATATGTATGCTTTTGTTTGATCTATGACCTCGATTTTATTAGTAATATAGCTCATTAGTTAAGTGTGTTAACTAAATTTTCTGGATTATAAATCTATATAGGTACCATGCTATTCACAAGGAAGTCTATGAATGGTTTGATATTGGTTTCGATCAGTTTGGGCGCACATCCTGTCCAGAACAAACTGTAGTTTGTCAAGAAATATTTCATAAGTTGTGGGAAAATAAATGGCTTACTGAAAAAACAATGGAGCAGGTTTATGTTAGCTTATCTTTAAAGTAGTTTAAATGCTTACTTTTTTTGTCTTTGCTAATGTAAAATATGTACAACCAGCCGTTGTGTTGTTTTTTAATTGAAATTTCTATGGCAGCTTTATTGTGGTACCTGCAAGCGTTTTTTAGCCGACCGACTGGTGGAGGGGACATGCCCAACCCCTGGTTGCGGCTATGACTCTGCTCGCGGTGACCAGTGTGAAAACTGTGGGAATTTGTTGAATCCTACTGAACTCAAGGATCCCAAATGCAAGGTTTGGTTTTAATATTTTCTTGATCTTACATGTGGATAGCCCTGTCAACGGATACTTTCCGATACGGATATTGCCATATCTGCATCTGCATCCGAAATCATTTTCGGATATCGGATATCCGCATCCGTGGATATGGACGGATATCAGATAATTATCCTATCCGCTATCGATCGATAAATCAAGAAACATAAATAGAAAATTTTGATTTATCGTAAAAAAATTTCTAACCCATTGAATATAAAAAGGTAAACAAATATAATGATAGTAAATTGTTTTGGACAGTTGATATGCATTAAGTGCACGTAATATAAACTACCAACTTAATAAAGAAATAAATAAATAACTTTCATTGTACTAAAATACACATAATTTAAACTATAATCTTGATAAAAACCGGACGGATAATTTTCGGATGCGGATGTCTTCGTATCCGCATCCACATTCGTTTTTTCGGAATCGGATATTTTTCCGCTTTTCGGATACGGATGCGAACGGATTTCAGATTTTTTATGTATCCATTGACAGCCCTACATTTGGATTCAATTTTTGATTAACCTTTTAACATATCCGATATTTGTTGGTGTAGGTTTGTCAGAACACTCCTCATTTGCGAGAAACAGATCATTTGTATTTAGAGCTACCAGCACTTAGTGGTAAATTGGAACAATTCATAAATAAAATGTCAGTTGAAGGTGCATGGAGTCAAAATGCTATTCAAACTACAAATGCATGGTTAAAAGAAGGATTGAAATCTCGATGTATTACTAGAGACCTTAAATGGGGTGTCCCTGTTCCTCTTGAGAAATACAAAGATAAGGTTAAAATAATTGATATATTGATTATCTAATGTACAAAAGTTCTGCATCTCATGATTGGTATTTGATCTTGCCATCTAGGTATTTTATGTTTGGTTTGATGCTCCAATTGGGTATTTATCTATCACTGCTTGCTATACACCTGAATGGAAGAAATGGTGGACAAATCCTGAAGAAGTTGAGCTGTATCAGTTTATGGGAAAGGATAATGTGCCTTTTCACACTGTAAGATTGGTTTAACATTGATTTTTGATTTTATTAGAATCTTCTGCAAACCCTTGTTTGCGTACATGTTATGAGTGGTTATCTATATGTTTTACATTTCATAGAGTTAGCTTATATTGTAATTGAGGATATTTCTCAACCTTTGCTAAATTGGGAAAAGTGTGGATCGTTTACTTAGCCTGTATGTTGATGTCAGTATTGGTTTACTTATTTAGTTCTTTTATTCTCATAAAATTAATCTATACGATACTAAAATAAATAAAGTAATGGTGGGATTAAGTATGTTTTATAATTCATGCTTTTTACTAATTCAGGTTATGTTTCCATCTACACTTCTTGGGACTGGTGAAAGCTGGACCTTACTAAAGACAATAAGTGTTACAGAGTACTTAAACTATGAGTCAGGTATTGTTATTCATTTTCGTGTATAACTTGTTTATCTGCTTAAATTTTACATTCTTTGCTAATGCTTCTTAGAATTTTTCAGTATTCATGCATTGAAACTTCAAGGTCATGTCACGTATCCCACTGCGTTGTCTATTATCGTTGACCTTTGGATCATGACAGCTTCTGCGGTAGAATAGTTTTATCATATGTTAGCACATATAGAAGAATGTATCAATATAACATATGCAGTATAATAAACCTATATGTTAGGCACATTCTCACTTTTCAGATGACATAATTTCTGCCGACTTTTAAGTTGAACATATTTGTTATATGCAAGATGTTTAATGAATTTTGGTGAGAAAGATTAGTTCTATATGCGGTACCTTCATGGGCCCTTGTGAACTTAAAAGTGAATTAATAATTTATCGACCCTCATGATAAAGAGTATTTGTGTGATTCTTTGTCACAGTTAAAATGTGGAGTAGGTGTGCGCGTGCATCCGTGTGTCGCAGTAAAACCTTGCAGTATCTTATTTGGCTACGTTAAAGTGCACTTGTATTGAGTACATTCAACAGATAAATCTTTGTTATAGCCTTAGAGTATTTGTGTCGTGCAAATTTCTTTATGGATGGATCTGATATGCATTTACATTATACAGGAAAGTTTTCCAAAAGCAAGGGTGTTGGAGTGTTTGGTGATGCGGTGAAAACCACAGATATTCCCTCTGAAGTATGGCGATACTACTTGCTAAGCAACAGACCTGAAGTTAGTTGAAACAGAGAGTGTGCCTTCTAAATTATACGATGTTTCGTTTAAACATCCTTCAAGTATCGTGATTTTATCTTAATGTGTAGGTATCGGATACACTATTTGCATGGGCAGATTTACAGGCTAAGCTAAACACTGAATTGCTGAACAATTTGGGAAACTTCATAAATCGGGTTTTAAGCTTCATTTCTAAACCAGCTGGTAAGTAGTATCTATATCCTATAGATTGATCAATACATTCACTGTTCCATATATCTTTATATAAGCGTTCTCTAGAAATTAAAAATACATGCCTAGTCTTGCTCTTAGCAGTCATCTACATGGACTTTGGTTTTGTTATTTTACCTCAGAACTGATTTTCCATGTTGTGAACAATTCAATCAGACAATTTTATTATCATTTTTCACTCTTGTACTTAATCTAATGTTGTAAAATCTGTTAGCACTACCTAGGGGGGGTTCAAGAGAACCCCTACTCCTTCCTATTGTTTTTTCATTCCTTGCAAAAATGAGCAGAACCGTGGTTTCGTGTTCTAAGTTCCAATTCGATTGTGCCAAAATTCTTAGAGTTGGAAATTGGAACGAACAGAACAGAACTCAGAATCTCCTTATTGATGGTGAGGAAAAACACGATTGAACAACAGTTACACTCGCAAAAATGTAGCTTGGTATTTGGAAAAAAATGAGATTTGCGTGGGTGTCAAGAGTTACAGAGAAAATTAGATAAGACCAATGTTTTTATATTAATTATTCAAAGCCAATTCAGGATTAATCAATTCATTTACTTCCAATGCTTTGGGATGTTTGCATCGCAGTAAAAAAAGAAAAAGGAAAAAAAAGTAAATAAATAAAAGAAAAAAAGAGAGCCAGAGCTGCTCTCTTTATTGAAAGGCTTTGTTTCTTGCTATACCTTAGAGCGCTAACATCTCTCTTTTGTCTCCTTATAGTGTCGAGTCTATAAATATGATATGTGCAATATACAATGGATAAAAATTGAAATATCAGCCTAGTGTCAGTAGTGATACACACATGTGTGCATGTATATGCTCCTGCACACTCACATATGTATGCATGCATGTATGTATAAAACACATATCCCATCCAACACCACTGTCCTAGTGGTTAGTCGCTCCATCTTTGATCCGTGAGGTCATACGTTTAAATCTTGCATAGCATGATTGAACAACTAGACATATCTTGACTTGTAGTATGCTATATACTACTTAAGATTTAATAGTACAACTATGTACTACCACCTAAGTACTAATTTTTTTTTTAAAAAAAGGGAAAAACAATTTCCCACATTTTCATTGTTGAAAATCATAAAACAAATATCAGCCCTCAATGACTTATGTTTTAATCTAGTCAATACATTAATACCCTATCTTTGCCAATATAACGAACCATATTTGTATGATATCAATTATCAGAATATTTTATTTGAGTGACAGAAAGTTTTTTGCAAAATAAAGTCATCCCTACTCAAAGAGTTATCATAGCGCACTATAGCATGAAATTGCCCATAGCACACGGTGTGCGCTATTTAACCTCTAATAGCGCACGTGGTATCCATAGTGCAAATTGACGCTCTATTTTATCAAAGCACAAAATAGCAAATGGTGCAAAATAGTGTGCCATTTTGTTTATTTATTTTAGGTATGTACATTTAAAAAAAGCTCAAATAATATTGAGTGACACAAACTAGGACATGGATATGCTAACCGATCATATATCTTCAATAATAAATCAAAATCGTTTTTTGAAGAATGATGATAACTCCTTCAAATAAAATTGAATGTTGGTGTTTGTTAGGCTTATCATACTCAAAACGTCTATGTGGACAAAAAGTGAACTTTTTTTCCTCTCCAGCTATATTAATAGGAAGAAACTTTCCAACCTTTATAAATTCATTTTAAATTTGCTAGTGATGTTATTTAGCCCATATAATGCTTTTTTTTACTTTATAGAACTTAATAATTTACAATGTTGGACTTTGTCTTTAATACCGAAGAACCAAAAATATGAAGGCTGAACATCATTTTTTTTAAATTCTTTTGAATAAACTCTTGAAAGCAAAGTTCTTTTATTGATAAATCTTTATAAAATTACACCTCTCGTACATCAAAAATGCTACTTGACAAATACTTTGAAAATGACCTTATGGATTATTTATTTTAGCTGTACAGAAAAGCAAATTATTCGGTACATGATCTCAAATTTTGGTGCATAATCAATGACGCTATTTTCTAATATATTTTCCATAAAAAATTAGTCATTTAATCTAGCAACGAATGTTTTAATTTATGATCTACTACCATCAGATATTGTGATGCTATTGTGTAGATTAGTATGTGACTCGAGTCTCTTTTTCATATCAACTTAATTAGATGAAAGACTTAACAGTGAGAATACACTTTCATCTTTTTAATTTATAAGCATCTAAAATGCTCATAAGTTTTGATATCATATATCATTTTGTTTTCATTCACGGAACATGTAAGAGAAGTCTGTTTTGATAGATATAGTTTTTATAATGCCGAAAATCTAGAAACAAATGAAGTCAAAACTTACGTTAAAAAATAAAATGAAAAAAGAGTTTCAAAATCAAACATCAAAAATATGTTAAAAGTAATCTAAGATATATTAAATTTAAAAAAAATTACGATTCAACATAGAATCTATGAAAATAACAATTTAAATAGGTGACCTCGATTAGGTAAAAAATAAAGACGACAATGATGATAAATCCCTAAAGAGAATAAATAAATTGTTAAACGGTTTACTTCAAGATTTAGTGTTAAGAATTTTAAAGCATGGTTCTACAGTTTTTGATTTGAATAGGATGCACTAACAATTTATAGTGTAAATTTAAATGTAAATTTGAATCCTTAATTAAATTAAATTGTAAAATTTAATAAAATAACAGTGATGACCATAAATTAATGATTTGATATTTATGTAAATGGACTATGGCTCATTTGTTATAATATAAAATTGACGATTTACAAAAGCGAACAAAATAGCGCGCGTTATAGTGCATAACACAAAATAGCGCAAGCGCAGCCCTTGCACTATTTTGCGCTATTTGCTATTGACTACCTTGCCTACTCAGCTAAAACCCGAGAATTCCAAACTCTAGACTTGAAAATTGAAACCTTGTTTCAAAATGAATAATTCTATGTTCGCTATTTCTATACGTTTTTTTAGTATACAAAAGGTTGAGCCATTACCTAAAATACTCTCTTTAATTAGAGATTTAGTTTAGTTGTTTTTTCTCCTTTTTTTTCTTTGGCTTTTGGTGTCATTAATTTATTTCCAACTTTTTTTTATTCATATAAATGTTTCTAATGTTTGATTGTTGTTTCTTTAGCTTACAATTTGAGTAAAGAAATGCAATTTCTTTATTCACAGATAGTATAATAATTAGATGATGTGTCATTTTGCATTGTGCATTTTGATGAACTATTATATTTATGTTTTTTTTCATTGTTCACACATGCACAACCAACTTGGTAATAATTTGGACCATATTATTCTAACAGCATCCAAAAGTTTACCAATAACAATATCGCATAGAGTTCTTTGGGCTACATCTTTTGGAGGCCACAGCATCACTTCTTGTGCAGTGAACAGGACATTAGTTAGCAAAATGATATTTGTTCAACTACAAACAAATCAGGATTGTTATCTGATTTATATGTATGCCTTTATTTTTTAACAAACTGAGATATGTGCACATGCGCATGCATATATACTACATAGAGTTCCTTGGGCTCTATTTTTTGGAGGCCACAGCATCACTTCTCGTGCTGCTAACAGGACATTAGTTAGCAAATGATATTTGTTCATCTACAACCAAATTAAGATTGTTATCTGATTTATATATATGCCTTTTGACAAACTGGGATATGTGCACACATGCATGCACATATACCGACATTCGTACATACATATAGACGCGCGCACACACACACACATAATACACACACGTGTGCGTGCGTGAGGATCATATTTGAAACTTCTATAATTGTCCTTTCCAAGTTTCAATGTAATGCTTGGTGGTAACAACCTTGTAACCTTGCTGTCAAAGACATTCTCTATACTGTATACCTTTTTTATTACATTATCTAAAATCTGCATATTTTTGTTTCATAAATGTTGTTGTAGACATAATATAACTGTTATTAATTGGTCGACCGAAGATTTGATTGTTATAAATCATTGTCTTGGAAATAACAATTAATTCAATCACTCCTCTAATAGTTAAATTACAGTCAATGCAGGTTTGGGTTCAATCCCTAGACACATATAATAACCAAATTCAAAAAATTATTATGTTTTTTTTGTGGTATGGCTATATATTGTTGTTAATTGATATCGATGTATGCTCATAATTGAAGTAACAATCATTTGATCTTTGTTCCTGGTATGCAGGATTGGGCTATGGTTCCATTCTTCCTGAGGTTGAAAAAGCAGAATCACATGAGTTAACTAAGAATTTAGCCGAGAAAGTTGCAAAATTAGTTGAGCAATATATTGATGTCATGGAAAAGGTAAATGATGTTTCATTGATCAATATATCAATTTACAAACAAGTGATACTGCATCTAATATTTCATTTTGCAGGTTAAACTTAAGCAAGGTTTAAGGACTGCTATGAGCATATCAGGCGAGGGAAATTTATATTTGCAAGTTAGTTATTAAAACTAAATTATTAGTTCTTCTTTAGTTGCCATATTCGGCATAAAACTGAATGATGTTGTGATATTTCTGTCCTCTGCCACTTGTGATGTTCACAACAGGAAAGCCAATTCTGGAAGCTCTATAAAGAAGATCCTTCTTCTTGTTCGATTGTTATAAAGACTTCAGCTGGACTGGTGTATCTCCTTGCCACTCTATTAGAACCTTTCATGCCATCATTTACCGCTGAAGTTAGTCTTTGCAGACCACTGTTTGATATTTTATGTTACATTTGTTCGTGTACTTATTTCATGTTTGAGGTACCGTTCTTACTTTCTCTCACACAATTTTATAGGTGCTAAACCAGCTAAACTTACCTCCAGCTACGCTTTTATCATTCTGCGACGAGAAAGGAAATATTGAGCAAGCAAAGAAGCCTTGGGATTTTCTCCCATCTGGGCATAGAATAGGACAGCCTGCGCCACTTTTTAAAGAAATGGTGAATAATTCCTAAGTTTAAGAATTCCTTTTAGTAAATTCGCTATTTTAAGACTTTAATTTGCTCATATGAAACTTCTGAAACCAAGCAGTGTGTTAAACTGTCTTCTATCTCGATACAGACTAACGACAAAGTAGAAGAATACAGAGAGAGATTTGCTGGTAGTCAAGCTGAGAGGCAAGAGAAAGCCGAGGCCAAAAAACTAGCTGAGCAATTGAACTCCACAAAGATATCAGGTACTTATTTCAGCATTACAGACTTATTTGGTGATCAGTAGTTGTACTTATATGATCGGAGTACTTGTTAAAACATTTCAGCTATGTTTATATTGCAAGGGTACTGTGTTTACACATACCTGCAAAAGTTGACCACTGTCTTACTGATCAGTTGTCTGAAAATTGTTGAACTAGTGTATATATAAAATAAAGCTTTGGATATATAACAATATAATTCTTCACGTCATATGGTCAAATTTTGCTTAGCTATTCGTCAGTTATTATATTTGTCATCATGAACAATACTTTAGGTATATACAAGCCCAACGACAATCTAGTATCGGTATCTCCTATTCACTACCTCCTGTTTGTTTCTACCTTTAAGGCGCAGGAGCCAAAAAACAGAAAGCAAAAGCTTCTGGGTCTACAAAAGCAAAACCTGTAGAATCAGAAATTTCAATATCGCGGCTTGATATTAGGGTGGGTCTAATAAAGAAAGTTGAGAAACATCCAAATGCGGATTCTCTTTACGTTGAAGAGATTGATGTAGGCGAGGAGTCAACAAGAACTGTTGTGAGTGGTCTTGTCAATTATATTTCCCTTGAAGAAATGCAGGTATTTTCATAATTTTTTATTTTGAAAGAACAATTATTCTTGAAATCTGTTATGATAAATTTATGTATTTTAGTCGGTTCTGTATCTAAAATATAATAATTACTTGGGCAGAATCGAAAAGTATGCGTTCTTTGTAATCTGAAACCAGCAAGCATGAGGAGCATAAAATCACATGCAATGGTTTTGGCTGCAGAAAATGGAGATCATACAAAAGTGGAGTTGGTAGAGCCACCTGAAAATGCAGTGATAGGAGAAAGGGTAACATTTGCAGGGCAGCCGAAAATAGAGCCAGATAGTGTATTGAACCCAAAAAGCAAGGTTTGGGAAACGTTGCAAGTGGATTTGCACACTACTGGAGAGATGGTTGCTTGCTACAAAGGCATACCTTTCACAACTTCTGCTGGAATTTGCAAAGTAACATCAATTGCTAATGGTCAGATCAGATGAAGTTTTGTTATAACTTTATCATATTGAAACATTAGGTTTTATTTTAAGTTTTGGAAATTGATTAATACTAATTTTTCATTTCATTATTGTTGATTGTATCAGCACATTGCATTATCTGAGTGAATGATATACGATGACTGCTGGATTTTTGATTATGTTTGTATTTATTGTACTATCGTACACCTGTGGTAGTACTGAGACCCTGCTATAATGTGACTTTTTACTTGAAGATGATGCTGGTGTAATCTATAGTATGAATGAGGAACCATGTGCATACGGTTTGTTTATCTTGCTCATTCAAGAAGCCATCTGCTTTGTGTGCAGTTTGTAGGCTGTCAATTTTTGATGTAAGATTCAGATTTGCTGAACCTGAGCTGATCAGTTTGAATGTGGTGATTAATTTCGTTGGTCAATAGTGTTTTGACAGATTGCAAGTTGATTTCTTTGGTATGACACCAAAAATCATTTGCAAATCTAAAAGCATGAGCCTGCATGCATTCTCATTGCACAAGTTCCTAAGATGGATGTGTTGGTGCATGAAGCTTTGACACGGGCGTGCAAGTTTGTACATGGAATTATTTGAGTTGAGATCTAAGGACATGTATTCATCCCAATGAAACTCAAGAAATCGCAGATGAATCTGCAAGTTTGTAATTAACACTTTATCATGGTAAAGTTGCTAAAGATGAACATATATACACACAGAGGCCATATTCTATCAAATATGTTATAATCATGGCATCGTTAATGTTTATTTTAGCCCATTTCCATAGCTGCGATCAGTTTTTTTCATGGAAAAATTTGGCTAAAGTTTCTCAAGTTTCAAAATATACTAAACATCCTTATCAAAAAAGTATATAAATTAAGTCGCTAGAATTATTCAGTGAATAATTGCATACATTTATACAATTATATTCAAAAATTGCGGAAATTTTCACAATTATTTAACTGGATAATTGTCGATATTTATATAATTTTTGAATATAAATGCATAAATTTTGCATAAATGCATGCATTTATCCAGTATTTTTAGAGATCTAATTTACAATCTTAATTTCGAAAGGAGTTTTCGTGTATTAAGTTTGATTTTAAGGATCCGAGCTTAATTTTTTTTTTTTTTTTTTTTTTTTTTTTTAAAGATATAGGAACATAGTTTTGTACATGTGCTGTTTTACCGCGTTGCATTAGTTGTTTCATAATGCGCCAAATACAGTATATGAATGGAACATTCATGTACATTGATAGCTGATGATGGTTACGCTACTAACATATAACATCACTTCGACTGTTCGGCAAATATACTTTACGTAACACATTTAACATGTTTGAGTTAAATTATAGAAATAATTACACTTAGAGACACCACCCATTTGAAAACACAACAAATTTAACCTTAAATGGGAAAAGAAAAATCACGTCCTGAACTGATCTAAACGACATACATACAACAATACCACGTAAAAGTAAAAAACATCACCCAACCACTAAACCAACGGAGTACTAAATCAATACTTCAGAGAACTTACCGCTACTACATGTCACTACCTTAATTTTCTTTATTCTGTTGCTTTTCAACCATTGGCATCATCAGCATCCTGGGATGAGGAATCAAAGCCCCGGAAATATTGCCCCACCAATCAGAATTCGCCACATACCACTCCATCGTCTTCTTCAACCCTTCTTCCCAGCCAGTCCTCTCGCACCACCCTAAGCTCTTCAACTTCCTATCATCCAAAAAGTACCTTTGATCATTAAACGGTCTGTTCTCAACAAACTCTATAACCAGATCAGGATTCAACTTAAAAAGCGCACACACATCCTTAGCAACGTCTATCACACTCCTCTCCTTCTTCGTACCAATGTTGTACACATGCCCTACTTCTCCTTTGTGCAGTATCACCTCAAAAGCCTCAGCTACATCTTCACAGTAAAGATAACTTCTAACGTTGGTGCCGTCTCCATGTATCGGAAGCTTCTGGCCATTCATAGCTAGCAAGATGAACTTCGGGATGAGCTTCTCTGGAAACTGATTTGGACCGTAGACGTTGTTTCCACGTGTGGTGATAACGGGTAGGTTGTAGGAGCTTCGGTATGCCATGACTAGCATCTCCGCTCCTGCCTTTGTGGCCGAGTATGGGTTTGTTGGTAGTAGTTGCGACTTCTCGTGGTTTCCAACTTCGCAACCTTGTATGGAATGATACATGCATTCTTAGGGACTTTGTGATATTATCAACCATGAGTATTGATAACAAACATTGAAGCATACGTTTTACATTTGGATTTTTTGGTTTTACTCCATTCGAACTAATTTTTAACATGTTTCTTATTCTTAAGTAATTTAAATATTATTTACAAAAGATATACCACTTTCTACCTATGTCAAAAAAAGTATCATTTTGAACTGGAGTTCTTTTAAATAATGTCAATGAAAAGAAAAATGAAAAAAATTAAAATGTATCACCACTGTTTAAAACAGACTGAATTCAATAATAACATAATTTGCCACACAGGAAAAAACTGACTTGTTTTTGTAAAGAATACTGGAACAGCATTGTTATCGTAAATTTCCAAATCTCACAATTTGAATCCCATTTAAATCGGACCTCTCCCTCAATGAATCAATTTACATTTTGATTCAACCTCAACTAAAATCACAATTAAGAAAAATCATTTAGTTAATAGTAATATACTGAAAACACTTAATTGGATCCACAACTTCAATTTTTAATGCATTCTGTACAAAACAAGGAAACAGAAGAGAAAGTTGAGTTTTAGGTTTTTATGTAGAAATCTAACATCAAAATCAAATTCAAAATCGGTACAAAACTTCAAATATGAATCTTTTGAATCTACGATTTATGATTTAAAAATTGTTTCAATTTATAGTTTGGATTTTACAATTTATGATTTAAATTCCATTTTGAAAAGCTTAATTGGAAATAGTGTAAATATGTAATTTATATTAAATGGTAAATTAAATTGGTAAAAATTTCTTTACATCACATGTAACCTTTGATGAAGTGGACGAAGAACACGAAAGAGATCTAATATATATATCCTTGTTTGCTCCTACTCCTTATAACATCTCTTTAAAGAAGAAGAGGATCAATTTACTTATGTATTATGTAAATTCAATTATAACAAATGAATTATGTAACGTCGAAGGAATGAGATCAACTAACCAAAGCAGCGGTACACCGAAAAATAGATGCCATTAAATTTAAGATTTAACAGTCTTTAAAGTCCAATGTATTTTAACAAATAAAGATACTGAAAATGCGCAACTAAACACATGATTTTCAAGGACCATTAGATCCTAAATCTAATGGTGTTTATATTTAAAAATAATAATTGGTAATTGGTTATCATGGGAGCTCGATTTTAGTACGTCTAAATCATTCTAATGACCCACATATTTTGATATGCTCTCGTTTCAAACAAGAGTAGATAATCTCATTCAATGGATAAGAGATTCATCTTTTATAGCTCCAACTTTCGTGAAAGTATTAAACTACCGATCAATACTTATGTGCCAAGTGACACATCCAATGTTCTAGTATATTTCTCATGAAAGACAACTATCACGATAATATTAGTGCATACATGCTTAATAACAATAACTTAGAATGATAATTAATGTTAGTCGCCAAACATATAAATTGTAACAAACCTTCTTCGGTTTCTCCATAGACTTCATCCGTACTGACATGGACGAAAAGTTTGATTTGAGGAGCTGTGATTCTGGTAGCTTCTAGAAGGACATGGGTCCCGAAGATGTTGTTTTTGGTGAACTCAAAGGAGTTGCCAAATGAGTTGTCCACATGAGTTTGGGCTGCGAAGTGCATTATGGTGTCAATTGATTCAGTGACCAGGAGGTGTTTTACTAGGTCAGGACTGGTTATGTCGCCTTGTACGAACTTGAAGTTCGGAGATTGTTTAGATGGATCTAGGTTCTTGAGGTTAGAGCAGTAGTCGAGTTTGTCTAGGACTACTATCTTGTAGGATGGGTATTTTCGGGTCAGGAGATTGGTTACATGAGATGCTATGAAGCCTGCTGCTCCAGTTATTAGAATGTTTTTTGGTTTATACTTTTCCGTGGTAGCTTCTTTGCTGTTGTTGTTGATACTGAATGAAACATCAGAACAAACATCAATAAGCACTGATGATAAAAAGACATACAATATATAGATTATGTAAAATCAACATCTGTTTCAGGCAAGCGTTTAAGTTTACTATGACATAGAACCTTCTGAACTATCTTTCATATAAATATTTGACTTCAATTTGATGAAACTTACTAATAAGCCGGAAGCAATACAAGAGAAAAAAGTGAAAGTGCAGATTATTAGTTATTATTATTATAACAGTTACCAATTTCAGTTTTTAAAACATACCAAAAAATGATGAAATATATGCTGTATTCTGATGCAAAAGTTTAAATGCTTTCCAACATTTGTTTCAGGAAAAGTTTAAAATATATCACCAATTTGCAACATCAAACAATTACAATTGTATGTTATGTCGTCGAAGTATATTAAACATCATTTTTTGTCTAATCTATTTCATATCTTGAAGGAAATCGATATGCAATGTTGATAGTTCAAAAGCTTTCGTTGATTGGAAGGTAGCAGCACAAGTGATAAGTATGAATATAATGAAAGTAGCATGAAAAAAAAAAAAAAAAAAAATCAATCAGCTTCCTGGTTACCATTATACCAATTATTGATTTCAGTCGTTTTGAAAATATAAAATAATGGTAAAATACGTGATACATTCTGATACAAAAGTTTAGAATCCTTTTCCAAAACACTATTAAAAAAAAGAACTTTATTCCTATTACAGATCTCAAAATGTAGGCGCAGTCAATCCATATAAAGATATACGAGAGTACCGAGTTAAAAACAGAAGGAAGATAAAAACCTGTGGTTTGTACTATGATTTTCTGTAGGCTCTGTGCTGAGAAACCAATCCATTGATCAAAAAAAGTTAATCAAGACGATAGTTTTGTCAACCTTTTATAACAAATGAAAAATATAGATCAATGCAAATGCGTATCCCCACAATCAAATTAGGGGAAAAAAAATAAGCAGTAAAAAAATTCAGTTTTGAAGTGAGTGTAACTGAATGACAGTTTGAAACTGCTTAAAATAATAAAATGGATGAAGAAAATAACCAAAATAAAATAAAATAAAAATCCTAAATACCGTAAAGTTTAAAAATCGGATGTAAAGGGAGAAGTACAAGCAATGCGGGATAGAGATAGGATCTATTTAGAAAGTAGGAAAAATTAAAGACGGCTAACATAATAAGTGAAATGAGTTTCCGGGTATATTTCATGCCATTTTAGAGGAGCACTGATCGTTTGGGCCAATCCAACCCTTGTTTTTTTATTTTCCAACCATTAATAAAAAAAATAAAAATGAACGGCCTGGATATCGAGGGGCTGCTGTCCCTGTTTGTTTGGTCGAGAGGAAAATCACCCATTTTAGAGGAAATTGCACAGAACAAAGAAATAAGAGAAGTCCATGAATATCGTGGGTCGGGCTTAAGGGTTTCGCAAAGTGAGCTCCTTAATCTAAGAATATATTCTACAAGAAAAGCTTTTTATTGGATATATATATCTCGATCTTAGATAGCCAAATAAGTCCAAAAAGTAAGTTTTTCAAAATCTTTAGTTTAGCTTAAATATTTTTTCTTCTATAAAGCGGAAAAAAAAAGAAGTTTTTATCATGGTCTTAAACAAAAGGAGAAAAAATATATAGATAAAATCAAAGATTTAAAGGGAGAAATAACAAAGATAAAATTTATTGCGCGGAAAAATTTACACTTTTTTGGTGATATATACACATGACCAAAACACTCATCATTTAGTTTAATGGATGACAATGTGATCTCATCTTAAGACCTTTGGATAGTCAAAATAGAGACATGCCCAGTCCTTAGAAGTAGATCCATCGTAATAGTCTGACTATTTACGCCATACAAATAATTTTATCAAAATAAAAATTGTTCGAATTCAATATTCGATAATTAAAATTTAGAATTTTTTTTGATTAATCAAATTCTATTTAATATAATATTTGGTTTAATAAATTGAAATAAACTAATAACTTCTTTTTGAATAATTTATTTGAAATTGAATAAACGTTTTAATCAATAAAATACTTGAAGATAATAATCTTTATATGATTGGAATAGTGTGAAGGTTAATCAGTGGGCGTAAACTAAAAGAGTTATATAAAATAATAACAGTTATTTAAAAGAAAAGAAAAATTAACTTATACAAACAAAGCCCAAGCCCAATCCATTAACTTACTAACCCTTATTTCCTCATTCCCAAATCTATTTTCATCGTGCCGAATAAGCCCAACTCCAGATTGCTTTGGAAAGATCAGACTCCACTTTGTTTTGTCCTAATCCATTTGCGTCTTCTGAAATAAATGAAAAATAGTAATTTCGCAATCAATTCATGATCTGGAGTGTAACATCCCATATTTAGATGCCAAAAGCTAAGCGCTATAGATGTTACAGTCATCTATACTATTAACTTCTAGTGACAAAATACGACTATGCTAATGATATCCATAATATCAGAAGCACTTGAATATGAACAAAATCACAGATTTTCAAAACAACATTTTGCTGATTACATTTCCAAAACAATATCATATCCAAGTTACACAATCCCTTAACCGTTTCCCAGGTTCTGATCAAATATACCTTACAAGAATACGCCAAGAGCGACATATGACGATGCCCACTTGGATGATCAGAGAAATATAGTCATAATTGACTTAATATACACAGCGGAATCAAAACAAGTAAAACTGAAATTCCTATTTAGCTATCTGACAGCCACTTGCTAGTCTCCGGAAGCTTCATTCATCAAAAGATAAAAACTTGAAAACCGCAACCCTCAGCCTACTCAAATCAATTTTGAGCACTCAAGAGTTTTAAGGGACAAAAAACTTCAAGTCAGACATAAAGTCTGGTGTGAATAATTCTATTCATCTTTGTTAATTTATGTTAAGTGAGACATACCGCTTGGTGGAACGGGTTTCCCCTCACTAACATTTCTTTAAAACATATCTTTTGCAATTCTTTTCCTATAAGAAAGCCTGGTTAAAAATATCTGTAAATCATCATTATCTAAATATACATAAATATATCAGGTAATAAAACAAACTATCGTTCATGCACAAAGTTTTGTTTGGCTAACTTTTAATCTTTGGCTGACTCGGGCCTACCAGGCAATATCAAAATTCATCAAAATCTGTTAGACACTCCTCTTCGTTTTGGACGCTCTATCCTTAAATATCTGTTAAATACTTCTCTTCTGCATGGTCTGTCCTTAACTTATCATCTTCCAGAGTCACCTGATCCTAATGGTTTTGTGGGCTCACCAATAACCTATCTATATACAAGATATATTCCTTACTGTGCGTATCCATAATTTTAGTCTCACCTATGACAAAGCCTTACACATTGGAATTTTGGATTAAATTAGCTGGGACAAATAGCTAATGTATAAGGCGCGACCCTATACCAATCTCATCTGGTATTCTAATATCTGAGTTATTTTAATTAGGGATATCTTCCCAAAATTTTCCTTGAAAACCTTTTCAAAATGATTTAAGATCTTTAAATTAAACTCAACAAGGAAAATATATAATCTCTTACGCTTTACTCAAAACCATCTTGCCATGTTATATATATACACACACTTTACTTACATCTTAGTTGATGAAAACATTTAACTTTTGAAAGCCCTCATTCCAAAACCATTGAAAGTACCCCTTTCGAAACCACTGAAACTACCCCTTTCGAAATCATGTTAAACCCTTTCTTTTACCTAGGCCGAAAGGCCAAAACCACCATTTCGAAACCATTCTCAAAACCCTTTTGAAACCTTTGGAAATCTTCCTTTCGAAAGCTTAAAAAAAGTTTAAACATCTTTCTTTTAAAAATCTTTTAACGTTACCTTTCAAAACTATTGGAAAACCTTTCCTTTCGAAATCATTCCAAAGCATCATAAAACAACACCTTTCGATTCCTTCGAAACCTTTGGGGAACCACCCCTTCGAAATCTCTTTTAAAACGTATCGGTTGAAACCATTATATTATGCCTTTAAGTAGAGCAAAAGGATATAAACCCATTAAAGTCGAAAGCACTTCCTTTTGAAATCATTCAAATCATCTCTTTCGAAACCAATTTTGGCTTCACTTTAATTATAGAAAAAAGGGTCGTAAAACATTTAAGTCGAAAGCAACTACTTCGAAACCATTTCCCAAGTAATAAAGTGATGGTGTCGAAACCATCCCTTCAAAAGTATTAGAGTGGCCAGGTTTTTAGAAAATAAAACAACCTTTTCGAAACCATCTAGATCGAAAGGTAAAAAGACATCAGCTAGATGTTTTGACTTAGCCGAAAGCATTCATTTAAAAAAAAGATGCAATCCAATCGAAACCATTTCCTTTTAAACCATCTGACCTAGTCGAAAGCCAACCTAGTCTAAAGCAAGTAGGCGCATTTTTCTTTAAAATCAAAGCAAAGCTTTATCCCTTTCGGAACCCCATGGTTTCGACCTTATCCCTTTCGCCCGCACCCAATTCATTACGTACCAGTTGCCTGATACAATATGCATTGGTTTCGACTATGTCAGAGGCGATTGTATGGAGATGGAACTTGGTGCCGAAGGAGACAAAACAGTGGAAAACCTATTTATTTGTACTTTTAAACTATTTCTTTTGTACCTAACCTGCCTTGTTTTTCTAAATCTGATTGGTTGCCATATTACTTTTTCAAAAGTGCCGCCATTTTGCAGAATTTACAAATTCGAATTATTTACAAAAAGCCCCTTTTCTATTTTAAAATATATAATATATAAAACATTTAAGTCCTATACCTTAAATATTTTTATATACTTATCAAAACTCTTAGGAAAAATCTGGAAAAATTTCAAATAATCTCTTTTAATATGTTTTCTAACATATAAAAATTTCAGACTCAAACCATGTATTATTTACCGGTGAATAATTTATAACCCAAATTATCATTGTCTTTATTAGAAAATTCATATAAAATCCACATTAATTCCAAAATTCTGAAAATTGAAACCCATCTCCAAAATATTATTTTTGATCTTCAAAAAAATTCGCAAGGTATAAAGATGTCATTAAATAGGGTTTTTACCTTAAAACATATCATAAAATCAATATGAACATGTGTAAATCATCAACAGGTGTCTTTACTGCTAATAAATTTTTTTTTTTGAATTAATTTACTCGGCGTCCTTTTGAAATTCCAAAAATGCCCTTGATTTCTGTTTACAGTAATATAAACAGCCCGTGTGCGAAGCATGGACCAATTCTAGTATACATAAACATTCCATCATTCAAAACATGACAAAACATTGCAAACTAATTCGGAATCATCTTAAAACCGAAAATAATCAAAATAGAGATGTAAACATTATTCACCTTAGCCTTTGTGATTAAAGAGATTGAGATATGAATAGATTTGATTTGCTTAAGCTTCTTCCTAGCTTATCTTCTTTCTTTTCCCCTTTTCCTTATTAATGGTGGATGGCCTTAGCTTTGAAGTTTATTGAGAATGAGAAATGAACGTGTATCAAATGTACATGGCCATAGTTTAAGGGATATAGGAATGACTTTCCCCTTTACCCCTTCCTCTTATTTATTTTTAATCTTCTTTTAATTCTTTAATTAAATGGCATTACTACCCCTTTAATAAAATCAAATTTCAATCCCCTAATCAACATATTATTTTATTTTATTTATCTAGGTCAAGTCCGGTTCTACCACTAAATCATCTAGCATTGTCGGTGCAATAGCAGTTTCCGAGTCTGTAACACGCTTTCTGAGATAAGGAACATGAAAAACACTGTGGACACCTGCCAAACTGCTCGGTAACTCTACTCTGTATGCGATTTTCCTAATCCTTTCCACAATAGGAAAAGGTCCAATGAATCTTGGCGATAACTTTCTTGATTTTCCAAACCTAATCACACCCTTCATCGGTGTCACTTTGATGAAAACTTGGTCTCCAACCGAGAAATTTAAATCTTTCTGTCTCTTATCCATGTAATTCTTCTTCCTAAACTGAGTCTCCTTTATTCTAGCCCGATTGACCTCAATATTTTCTATAGCTTCCCCGACTAAATCTGGACCAAGAATCATTTTATCCTCGGTCTCTAACCAACAAACGAGAGATTTGCATGGCCTTCCATACAAAGCTTCAAACAATGCCATCCCGATACTAGTCTAATAACTATTGTTATACGAAAATTCGATTAGATGCAGATGGTCTTCCCATGATCCCCTAAAATCTAGAACACAAGCTCTTATCAAATCCTTCAAGATCTTGTTAACTCTCTCTGTTTTCCCATCTGTCTATGGATGGTAAGCGGTACTCATCTTGAGCTTGGTTCCCAAAACTTTCTGTAGACTCTCAAAACTCGCTAGTGAACAAAGATTCTCTATCACTAACTATTCTACTAGGAATTCCATGCAGCCTAACCACATTCTTCATGAACAACCTTGCTAAAACAGGTGCCGCTCTGGTTGACCTAACCGAAATGAAATGGGCACTCTTGGTCAATCTATCCACTTGACCCATATACTATCATTTTCTCTGTTCGACCTTGACAACCCGTTAATAAAATCCATGGAGATAGTATCCCACTTCCATATTGGAATATCTAACGACTGAAGCAAAACACTTGGCTTCTGGTGTTCGGCCTTTGCCTGTTGGCAAATCATGCACTACTTCACACACAAACCAATATCCTACTTCATACCTTCCCAGAAGAAACTCTTCATATCCTGATACATCTTAGTACCTCCTAGATGAATGGTGAACTTCCAACGATGGCATTCCTCCAAGAATTCTTTTCTTATGTTTGCCACACTAGGAACACATAATTTTTCTTTCTTTCTCAACCATCCATTCTGGTCAAGACCGAAATCTTTCAAGTCATCGCTCTCCGTTCCTTCTGTTAGCTTCTTGATTGGTTCATATAATGCTAGATCTTCTGTCTGCTTAGAAGCAATCCGTTCGATCAACACTGGACGAACTTCCAAACAAGATATTACAACTATATCTCTACTAGACCTAGCCTCAGATCTCCACTGCACTCAGCAATCTGCTAATGCTTCCAAATCTTTCCACTTAACAATCATTGCCAAAACTACATTCTAATGCTTCCTGCCAAGTGCATCTGCAACCTTGTTGCCTTTCCCCGGTGTGTACTCAATACTAAAATCATAAGCGACAATAAACTCTAACCACCTCTGTTGTCTCATGTTCAACTCCTTTCGAGAGAACAAATACTTCACCGACTTATGATCTGTATATAATTACACATTTCTCCCTAAAGGTAATGTCTCCACACCTTCAAAGCAAAAATAACTGCAGCCAATTCTAAATCATGTGTCAGATATCTTACTTCATGCAGTCTAAGCTGTCTAGAAGCATAGGCAATCACTTTACCTCTGTGCATCAGCACAGCTCTTAGGCCCGTTCCACATGCATTAGTATAAACCATAAAATTCTAATTCCCTTCTGGAACAACCAACACAGACTCATGTGTCAATAAGTGTTTCAGACTCTGAAATGCTTCCTCATGCTTATCGGTCCACACAAACTTCACATCCTTTCTCATCAGCTTGGTCATTGGTGCCGCTATCCACGAAAAATCCTTAATGAACCTCCAATAATACCCAGCCAATCCAAGGAAACTCTTTATTGCGGTTACTGTCTCGGTTCTCTTTCAATTATTCACTGCCTTAATCTTAGTCGGATCCACTAAAAACCCTTCCTCTGAGACTACATGACCAAGAAACTTCACTTCCTTCTTCCAGAAGTGACACTTCAAAAACTTTGCCTTCAGCTGATGCTGCCTCAGCGTCTCAAGCACCACTCTAAGATGAACTTCATGTTCTCTTTCATCTTTAGAGAATATCAAGATATTATCTATGAAAACCAATACGAACTTATCCAAGTGCTCTTGGAAAACCTGGTTCATCGAATCCACAAAGAAAGCTGGCGCATTCGTCAGTCCGAACGACATGACTAACTATTCGTACGACCCATACCTGGTCCTGAACATCGTCAAAGGTATACTATCCTCTACTACTCTGAGCTGATGGAAACCTGTCGCTAAATCCAACTGTGAAAATACCTTGGCTCTAATCGGTCGAATAAATTGTTAATACTGGGCAATAGATACCGATTCTTTATCGTCCTCTCATTCAACTTACGATAATCAATACAAAGCCTCAACGATCCATCCGGCTTCTTAGCAAACACTGTGGCTGCTCCCCAAGGCGAACTACTCGGCCTAATAAGACTCTTGCCTTCTAAATTCACCAACCGCACCTTTAAATCTCTCATCTCTGTAGGGGTCATCTTGCTTGGCGGTCTGCTTACTGGTTCTACTCCTAAAACCAAATCTATTTGAAACTCAATGGCTCATTTCGGTGGCAATCCTATTACAGGCTCAAAAACACCTATGAATTCTCTAACAAAAGAACTCGACTCAACTCATCCTCTGAATCCATAGCACCCAACAAAGCATACATCACGCCGCTAGAACCTTCTACGGTATAAACAATTCGGTCGCAACAATCAGGGTGTCTAAGAGATATCTTTCTATCCTGGTAAAATATCCTAGCATTGTACTCACTTAACCAATCCATCCCAAAAATAATTCTAAACCCCACAATATCAAATACATGCAAACTGCAAGCAAAATAATGACCTAATAGGTAAAACTCTGAATGGTCACATCTCAAACCTAGAGTTGCATACCCTCATATTGGGTTCACAACCCATAAGGAAGTAACTAAATATGTGGATTCAAGGTTAAGCTTATATATCAAACATCTAGATATAAAAGAATGCGATGCACTAGTATCAAATAAAACGCTAACAGACATACCATGAATCTGTAGCATACCTCCCAAAACTTTCTTTACCTTCTTTTGAGATGTCGGCTTAGAAACAGCAGGCTTCAATGCATAAACCTTGTCCTTTCCATCCTTAGCGGGCTCCTTGCACTAGTCTTATAGTGGCCAACCTGATCGCAGTTGAAACACCCGATGTTCTTCTTCCCGACCACTTCTTTATCTTTCCTAGAACGACATTCATTGGCGAAATACCCCTTATTGTCGTACTTAAAGTAGACAATCCTAGATTTCCCCCTCTTGGATGCTCCACTCTTCTGAGCACCCTTTTTATGGAAAAACTTCTGCTTTTGGCCTTGCCCAATCTGGACTTACTTAGCCTTACTCTTCTCTAGAGAGTCAAGAATCTCCTCCTGCCTCATAGCCATCTCCACAGCCAGATCACAAGGATCTCTGATATGCGGTAAAGTAGCCCTACGCAATTCAAGCTTTAATCCCCTGATGAACTTCTTATTCCTCTTCATCACGGTATTAACAACGGCATGACCATACCGAGCCAACTCCTAAAACCTTTTGGCATCCTCCAGAACTGACTTCTTCCCCACTTTAACTTAGAAAACTTCCCGATCAGAGCTGACTGTGCCATAACAGACATGAACCTCTCTTGGAACCTCCAGTTAAACTCTGCCTATGTCATCTCTTCCTAATCTACCGCTACTATTACACTGTTCCACCAGAACAAAGCAGCTCCCTGAAGCTGTCTAGATGCCAACCTCCTCTTTTGCTTATCATTGATCCCTAAATCTGCAAAAATCCATTCATAGTGCAACAACCAATTCTCTACCTCAACGGAATCCTCCATACCAACAAATGGCTTTCCTCCAAGCTTAATGTAATCTGCACTCAGCTTGGCATAATTCTAGACAATTGGAACCTTTAGAATTCCTCCTCCTACCGCTCCAGCAGCAACACCCGCTTGCACCATATTCACGAAGAACTGATACATAGCTTCCATTCCGACCTGCGGTACCCCATCAGCTACATTCTCTACTTGTGCCTGACCTTGGGTTCTCCTGCACTAGGTCCGGCGTTTCCTTTGATGCCTTCCCCTCTTTGGTTAACTCCTCCTCCTTTTCCTTTCATATCTGTATTCAAACCTCATGAGATATAGAAAATAACTTAAGCAAAAATAGGAGACTAGAGATAAAGCACACACTTATATGTAGCAAATACAGGTACATTACTATAGTGTTATCCCATACCCCAATCTACCCTAATTCTTTAGGATTATGTATATAAAACCATTTTAGTTTAAATTTTTCCATAAACCTATGCTTTGATATCAAGTTGTAACATCTCGTATCTAGAGGCGAAAAGCTAAGCTACAAATGCTGCAGTCATCTATAGTATTAACTTCTTGTGAAAAAATACGGCAATGCTAATGGTTTCCATAATATCAGAAGCACTTAAATATGAACAAAATCATAGACTTTCCAAATAATATTTTGCCGATTACATTTCCAAAACAATATCATATCCAAGTTACACAATCCCTTAACCGTTTTCCAAGTACCGATCAAATATAATTTACAATAGTACGCCAAGATCGACATATGACGATGCCCCCTTAGATGATCGAAGAAATATAAGCCATAACTGAATATACAGAGCGGAATCAAAACAAGTAAAACTAAAATTCCTATTTAGCTATCCGACAGCCATCTACTTGTCTCCGGAAGCTTCATTCGTCGAAAGATAAAAACTTGAAAACCTTAAACCTTAGCCTACTCAAATCAATTTCTGAGAGTTTAAGGGGAAACAAAAACTTTGAGTCAGACATAAAGCCTGGTGTGAATAATTCTTTTCATCTCTGTTAAGTTATGTTAAGTGAGACCACGTTGCTCAGCGAAACGGGTTTCCCCTCACTAACATTTCTTTAAAACATATCTTTTGCAATTCTTTTACAACCAAAACTGGTTAAAAATATCTGTAAAGCATCACTGTCTAAATATACATAAATATGTTAGGTAATAAAATGAACTATCTGTTCATGCATAAAGTTTTGTTTGGCTAACTTTTAAAATTTGGCTGACTCCGATCTACCAGAAAATATTAAAATTTATTTAACATCTGTTAGGAACTCCTCTTCTTTTGGATGATCTGTCCTTAACTATCTGTTAAATAATTCTCTTCTGGACGGTCTATCCTTAACTTATCATCTTCCAGGGCCACGTGATCCTAATTGTTTTGCGGGCTCACTAACAACCTATCTGTATACAAGATATATTCCGTTCGGTGTGTATCCATTATGTTGGTCTCACTTATGACAAAACTCTACACATTGGAATTTTAGACTAAATTAGCTAGGGCTAATAGCTAATGTATAGGGCGCGACTCTATAGCAATCCTATTTGGTATTCTAACATCTGAGTCATTTTACTTGGGGATATATTTCCAAAATTTTCCTTGAAAACCTTTTCAAAATGATTTAAGATCTTTAAATCAAACTCAACAAGGCAAATATATAATCTCTTATGCTTTAATCAAAACCACATTGCTATGTTATATATATGTATATTTACTTTACGTACATCTTATTCGATGAAAACATTTAAAATTTGAAAGTCCCCATTCCAAAACCATTGAAAGTACCCCTTTCAAACTATGTAAACCCTTTCTTTTACCTAGGCCAAAAGGCCAAAACCTCCCTGTCGAAACCATCCTCAAAATCCTTTTGAAACCTTTAGAAGTCTTCCTTTCAAAAGCTTAAAAAAATCTTAGACATCTTTCTTTTAAAACCCATTAAACATTACCTTTCGAAACTATTAGAAAACCTTTCCTTTTGAAACCATTCGAAACCATCAGAATGTGAAAAATGCGGATTACGGATCTTAAGGCTAGGATTAACACTAGAGGGGGGGGGGGGTGAATAGTGTTAATAAAGAATTACTAAATATTTTTCAGTTTATGTTAATTTAGACACCGATGTATGCAATATACAGACACATATATGATCACAGAAATAAACACAGATGCCGAAATAAAATAAAAGCGGTAAAGGAAAGAACACACCGGATTTTATACTGGTTCGGAGTTACCCTACATCCAGTCCCACAACACAAGTACGGTTTTCCTTTCAAAAGCAATTGTACAATTACACCCTTGGTTTCAAGGCTACGAGGTACACCCTTCAGAATTTCTATCCTCTGGGTAGAGATACTTGATTTTTGGGCCACAAGTTTACCCAATTGATTTACCAAGGCTACAATAACACCTTTTCTCTCTTGATTGATTCCCAAGGCTACAATCACACCTTTTCTCGCTTAATAGATTACAAAGAAGTCTATAACTCTAAATAGCATTGAGAGCCTTGTAGAGATAGTGATAGAGAATCAAACTAGAAGTAATCGAGTTTAATTCAATGTTGATTTTGGCAGAGTAATGGTAAGAATATATATTAAGAAATGTGAAAGAAGAAGAGGAGTGAAAAACAAGAAAATCTGATATAAAATTCGTTGAAACTAACCCCTATTTATAGAAGAACAACAGCCATGTCCATTCATGAAGAGTTATGGCGAATAGACACTTCTTTTGAAATTTAAATTTTAAATTCAACTGACACCATGTCGACATGGGGTACTTGGGCATGTCGACATCCCAAAGGATTATTTGGTGTTTTGATTTTCTTTGAAAATAACTTTTATTTTATATTAAAACTATTTTAAACTTTACAAATATACTTGACTATAGTTAAAATTCATAAGTAAATATAGAGAATAATATATATAGAATTTAACTATAATTTTATATTTAAATGTAAGTATAAATATTTAAAAGTTAAATATATTATATTAAAAGATAGTTTAAAATCAGGAGTAATTTGACTTTGAAATTAAAGATAATTTTGAGGCTAAAATTATTTAAAATTAGGATAGAGGGTTTTGAATCTTTTAAAAGGAAAGTTTTGAAAAACATTTTGAAAACAGGATATAATTTTAAAAAATCATTTTGAATAAAAAGTTAGCGGATACAAAACAATGTTCCACTAGATTTTTCGTAGGTTCCATCCTACTTAGGGTTCCATCCATTTAACAGGCTCGAAGTGGATTCCATTCCACGAATAAATTGGATTTTAAGATGCCAATGCTTTTCTACGAGTTTTAACAAAAAATCCTAATAAAAATACTCATGCTTGAAATCTTGAACTCTTGATAATCTTGATACTCATGAGTCTTCTATCTCGATATCTTGAATCTCTATACTGTACAGTCTTCATTCTTGGTACCTGCATGGTTAGATCCTGCATATACATATATATCTAAACTTATAATGTCAATATTTATATTTTATAATCTATTCTAAGGTTGTTGTCATCAAAACCATCATCTTACGGATTAACAATCCCCCCCTTTTGACGATGACAACCTTTGTTTATAAAATATTATTTCTATCCTAATAACTCCCCCTAAATCTAATAACTCCCCCTTAATTTATGCCTAACTACCCTATTTTATATTTCTCCCCCTTTGTCATCAGCAAAAACTCACTCCAAACTATATAACTCCCCCTAAAGCTAACACTCTATGACATGTGATTATAATGATAGTGTTATCATAAGTAATCATCACTTAAATCTAACACTAAAACATAGTCCTAAAAATTATTTATCCTAACTAGGAATTCACGGTAGTACTTATAATTAAAACACGTATAAGAACACGAATTATTTATTACGTATGAAGTTTTATATACATGAGCGTATAGAAGCATAAACAACAATGGAGAAGAAAGAAAAGAAACTATTGTGTTTTTAAACATAGGAGATCTATGAATCGAACAGTTTAGATAGTGGAAACATAAATTTCCACGTTGTTCGACAAGATTTCCATTTTTGTCAAAACACACTTCTCCAACACACAAGACTTGGTCATCATCTTCCGCTTGTGCTTCTTCTTCCATGGGTTCTTCTTCTTCTTCTTCGCTGGCCTCTTGTTCTTGATTGGGTGAAGAGTCTTCATCAATCAAGAGAGGATTGGCCTGGTTATCCATTAGGAATTTTTGCAAATTCCTAAGAATCTTTCCTTGCCTCTCTTGTTCCTTTGCAATACGAAGTTGAGTCACTTGAATTTCAGTCATCATCTAAAGTGCATCCTTCAGAGAGTCCTCTATTTTAGTCACACGAACGTTGAAATGGACCAGACGTAGGAGAGGGGAATGAAAATGTTGATTTTATGTTTGATTTGAAAGAGGAGACCATTGATTATTTGATTTCAGAGAGAAGAACAGAGAGATAATAGAAAGGATGAATAAAATTTCGAAAATGTGAAGAATTTATAACCAATTATTTTGAATTTTGGTGGGAAAAATTTCAAAATTTAAAAACGTTGCATGTTGATATGGGTATATGGGGATGTCGACATGGTCTTTTATATTTTAACTCTTTGAATTATTTTAATATTAATTATTAATTATACTTGTTATTTATATTTTATATTTCAGTTATAGAACAAATACCTAAATCTCTTCTTGATTAAGTAAATATTGATCCATTTAAGGGTTTTGTTAAGATATCAGCAATTTGATTATCAGAATTGATATAATCGAGAGTAACTACTTCCTTACTTATATTATCTCTGAAAATGATGTCTGATATCAATATGTTTAGTTCGAGCATGTTAAGTAGTATTTTTGGATAAATTTATCGCACTCGTAGTGTCACAATAAATTGGTGATTTTGAAAAATTTAAACCAAAATCTTTTAAGGTTTGTTGCATATATATTACTTGAGAACAAGCCAAAGCAGCAGAAATATATTCTGCTTCAGTTGTTGATAAAGAAACTGTGTTTTGCTTTTTTACTAAGCCAAGAAATCAGAGAATGCCCTAAAAAGTGACAGGTCCCACTTGTACTTTTTCGGTCTGATTTACAACCAGCATAGTCAGCATCACAGTAAGATATTAAGTCAAAAGAATCATTTTTAGGGTAGAATAAACCATAATCAGATGTGTGTTTAACATATCTTATGATTCGTTTTACGGCTTTTAAGTGGGTCTCTTTAGGTTGGGATTGATATCTGGCACAAAGACAAACACTATGCATGATATCAGGTCTACTGGCAGTAATATAGAGTAGTGATCCAATCATTCCTCTATATAATTTTTGATCTATATCTCTCGAGAGATCTTCTTTACTAAGGTACTCATTGGTTGCCATGGGAGTGGGTTTTCCACTCGCAGTAGTCAAACCAAATTTACTAATTAGGTCTTTAGCATATTTTTCTTGACTAATAAAGATACCATTATCTAATTGTTTTATTTGTAATCCTAAAAAGAAATTTAATTCACCCATATGACTCATCTCAAACTCTTTTGTCATTATTTCAGAAAATTCTTTATTTATTTCAAAATTAGTTGAACCAAAAATGATATCATCTACGTAAATTTTTACTAGTTGAATACCATTTTTATTTCTTTTAATAAAAAGAGTATTATCTACTTTACCAATTTCAAAATTAGATTGCAATAAATAAGATCTTAGTCTATCATACCAGGCTCTAGGAGCTTGTTTTAGACCATATAATGCTTTCTTAAGTTTGTAAACATGATTTGGTAATTTATCATTTTCAAAAAGTGGTGGTTGTTCAACATATACTTCTTCTTTTACAAATCCATTTAAAAAGGCACTTTTAACATCCATTTGAAATAATTTGAAACTATTATGATTTGCGAAAACAAGTAGAATCCTAATGGCTTCTAATCTTGCTACGGGAGCAAAGGTTTCATCAAAATCTATTCCTTCTTCTTGACAATAACCTTGAGCGACTAATCGAGCTTTATTTCTAACTACCTCTCCTTGTTCATTCATTTTATTTTTATAAACCCATTTAGTTCCAATTATAGTTTTATTTTCTGGTCTAGGAACAAGTTCCCAAACATCATTTCTAGTAAACTGATTTAATTCTTCTTGCATAGCCAAAACCCATGAATCATCAGTTGATGCTTCTTTTGGATTTTTGGGTTCAATAGTTGATATAAAAGCTACATTACTCATTTGACTTAGTTGATTTCTAGTTTTAACAACAGATTGCATATCTCCCAGTATATTTTCTATAGGATGATATTTTAAAAGTTTAGTCCTTTTATTAGGATGATTAATTTCATTATTAGTTTCAATTGATTCTTGATTTTGAGTGATTAAATCCTCTTCATCATTTGTATCTTCAAAATTTTTGAAATTTTCATCAAATGAAACATGCATTGTTTCTTCAATGGAATTGGTTTTTAAATTAAACACTTTGTATGCTTTACTTCTATTAGAATATCCGATAAAGATACCTTTGTGAGATTTAGGATCAAATTTATTTAAATTATCTTTTGTATTTAAAATAAAGCACTTACTTCCAAAAATTCGGAAATAAGATACCTTAGGTTTCTTTGAATAAAGAAGTTTATAAGATGTCTTATTAGTTAAACGTCTAATTAAAATTCTATTTAAAATATAACAGGCGGTAGCAACTGCTTCTGCCCAAAAATTCTTTGGTAAATTACTATCTGTAAGCATAGTTCTCGCACACTCTTGAATCGTCCTATTTTGACGTTCTACTACTTCGTTTTGTTGTGGAGTTCTCGGAAATGAAAAACTGTGAGTTATTCCTTTTTTATTGCAGATTCCTCAAACTTTTCATTTTCAAATTCACCACCGTGATCACTTCGAATGGTTATAATTTTTAGAGAAAATTGATTTTGAGTTCTTTTTGAAAATGTCTTAAAACATTCAAAAGTATCACTTTTATGTTTCAAAAATATTGTCCATGTAATCTAGAAAATCATCTACAATTACAAAGACATATTTACTATGATTTATTGATAGAATTTGAGATGGACCAAATAAATCAAGATGAAGTAATTCAAGAGGTTTTGAAGTTGAAATCATATCTTTTAACTTAAAGGAACTTTTTCTAAGTTTTCTTAATTGACAAGCATCACATAAACTATCTACTTTGAAAATTCATTTTAGGGAGACCTCTTACTAGATTATGTTTTGACATTCTAGATAAGAGTTTGAAATTCAAATGCCCAAATGTCTTATGCTAAATCCAAGGGTCACTTGTATTTGCTAACAGACACAGGTTATCATTTGAAACTTTCATACTAAGATTATAAATATTCTTTTTCCCGACTCCCTCAAATATAATGGTTGAATTATTATCTTCCATATGACACTTATCTTTTTCAAATTTAATTTTATATCCTTTATCACATAGTCTTATACTTAGCAGATTATGTTTCAGATTCTTAACTAGCAAAACATTAGTTATAGTAGGAGTTTCAGAATTACCAACTTTGCCGATGCCAATCACATATCCTTTTGAATTGTCTCTAAAGTTAACCAGTCCTCCGTCTTTGTATATTATATCATTCAGTATATCTGGATTGCCAGTCATGTGTCTAGAACATCCACTATCAAGTATCCATTTGTTCTTTCTGATCTGCACAATTTGTCCGTTGTGGATTGATTCCTCAACACCCATAAAGCATGATTCTTGCACATCAAACAATCTTGGTAGAAAACTTGAATTTGAATATCGATTATATGCAGACTCAAGAAACAATGATGGTTTGAATATTTCTACTAGTATTAACAAATGTAGCAATTTTAAAAACTTTTTCAAAAATCAGATTATGAAACTTTGAAAACCTTGCTTTGATACCAATTGTGAAAAATGCGGATTACGGATCTTAAGGCTAGGATTAACACTAGAGGGGGGAGGGGTGAATAGTGTTAATAAAGAATTACTAAAATTTTTCAGTTTATGTTAATTTAGACACCGATGTATGCAATATACAGACACAGATATGATCACAGAAACAAACACAGATGCAGAAATAAAAGCAGTAAAGGAAAGAACACACCGGATTTTATACTGGTTCGAAGTTACCCTACATCCAGTCCCGCAACACAAGTACGGATTTCCTTTCAAAAGCAATTGTACAATTACACCCTCGGTTTCAAGGCTACGAGGTACACCCTCCAGAATTTCTATCCTCTGGGTAGAGATACTTGATTTCTGAGCCACAAGTTTACTCAATTGATTTACCAAGGCTACAATCATACCTTTTCTCTCTTGATTGATTTCCAAGGCTACAATCACACCTTTTCTCGCTTAATAGATTACAAAGAAGTCTATAACTCTGAATAGCACTGAGAACCTTGTAGAGATAGTGATAGAGAATCAAACTAGAAGTAATCGAGTTTGATTCAATGTTGATTTCGACAGAGTAATGGTAAGAATATGTATTAAGAAATGTGGAAGAAGAAGAGGAGTGAAAAAGAAGAAAATCTGATATAAAATTCGTTGAAACTAACCCCTATTTATAGAAGAACAACAACCATGTCCATTCATGAAGAGTTATGGCAAATAGACACTTCTTTTGAAATTTAAATTTTGAATTCAACTGACACCATGTCGACATGGGGTACTTGGGCATGTCGACATCCCAAAGGATTTTTTGGTGTTTTGATTTTCTTTGAAAATAAATTTTATTTTATATTAAAACTATTTTAAACTTTATAAATATACTTGACTATAGTTAAAATTCATAAGTAAATATAGAGAATAATATATATAGAATTTAACTATAATTTTATATTTAAATGTAAGTATAAATATTTAAAATTTAAATATATTATATTAAAAGATAGTTGAAAATCAGGAGTAATTTGACTTTGAAATTAAAGATAATTTTGAGGCTAAAATTATTTAAAATTAGGATAGAGGGTTTTGAATCTTTTAAAAGGAAAGTTTTGAAAAACATTTTGAAAACAGGATATAATTTTAAAAAATCATTTTGAATAAAAAGTTAGCGGATACAAAACAATGTTCCACTAGATTTTTCGTAGGTTCCATCCTACTTAGGGTTCCATCCATTTAACAGGCTCGAAGTGGATTCCATTCCACGAATAAATTGGATTTTAAGATGCCAATGCTTTTCTACGAGTTTTAACAAAAAATCCTAATAAAAATACTCATGCTTGAAATCTTGAACTCTTGATAATCTTGATACTCATGAGTCTTCTATCTCGATATCTTGAATCTCTATACTGTACAGTCTTCATTCTTGGTACCTGCATGGTTAGATCCTGCATATACATATATATCTAAACTTATAATGTCAATATTTATATTTTATAATCTATTCTAAGGTTGTTGTCATCAAAACCATCATCTCACGGATTAACACAGAAAACACCACCTTTCGATTCCTTCGAAACCTCTGGGGAACCACCCCTTCGAAACCTCTTTTAAAACGTCTCGGTCAAAACCATTGGATTATGCATTCAAGTAGACCAAAAGGACATAAACCATTAAAGTCGAAAGCACTTCCTTTTGAAATCATTCAAATCAACTCTTTCGAAATCAATTTAGGTTTTACTTTACTTATAGAAAAAAGGGTCACAAAACATTTAAGTTGAAAGCAACTATTCGAAACCATTTCCTAAGTGATGAAGTGATGGTGTCGAAACCATCCCTTTTAATGCATTGGAGAGTAGCCAGGTTTTTAAAAAACAAAACAACCCTTTCGAAACCATCTGGATTGAAAGGTAAAATGGCTGCAGATAGGTGTTTTTACTTAGTCGAAAGCATTCATTTAGAATGAAGATGCAACCTAATCGAAACCATTTCCTTTTAAACCATTTGACCTAGTCAAAACCGATCCCAGTCGAAAGCATCTTAATCAAAATCAAGTAGGCGTATTTTTCTTTAAAACCAAAGCAAAGTTTTATCCCTTTTGGAACCCCATGGTTTCGACCCTATACTTATTCCCCACACCCAATTCATTATAAACCAGTTGCCTGATACCATATGCATTGGTTTCGACTGTATCGGAGGTGATAGTATGGAGGCAAAACCTGGTGTCGAAGCAGACGAAACAATGAAAAACCTATTTATTTGTACTTTTAAACTATTTCTTTTATACCTAACCTCCCTTGTTTGTCTCAATCTGATTGGTTGCCATATTACCATGACGACCCGCCTTTCATTCCACAGAAAAGCGCATCATCAATAAGGAAGAAATAGGTAGAAATAGAATAGATAGAAGAAAGAACTAATAATATCAGAATCTCACAGTGAAAACGGACTAAAAATAATATATCGCATAACCATTACATAGTCATTACATCAGAGTTACACAGATTACACAACATCATCACATTAGACAGTTATAGAGACCTGTCTATCCATTACATTCCAAAATACAACAGACAAACAACACTACACAACGGAAATAGATAGATAGATACGTCTGGACTCCTACTCCAAGCTTCTCCAAAATTCATCAAGCCAAACCTGATCACTTGGCTACTCATAAAAATTTTAGTACCCAAGAGTTTAAGAAAAACAAAAAATAAAATCCGGGTCAGACATGGGTCTGGTGTGAGTAAACTGGTTAAAGTTATTTAACTTTTAAAAATCATTTGAAAACAAAGGTATCACGTAAGACTTCCCACACATAAACATGGGTAAGTTTTTACCTTACGCTAACCAAAACATTTGATAGGAAATCCAATGATATTATAATAGTGTCTAGGGTTTTCAAACAGATATTTACATAGCTGAAATTATACGTGATTAAATTTCAGCATAATAGCCACAAAGTGGGTCATACAATCAAGACCGTAAAGGCACGTAGGGATAATAGGTTTCCATCAATGGCAGGGATACTGGGGTACCGCTCGTCACAGTACGTGGCCTAGATCACCATATCGAGGATCCACCCTAAATCCTCTGCAGCACAAGGTCGGAACCATCCCTTACTGGACAGTCACGAATAAGACAACCCCCGGTTGTAGCTAGCGACCGCCCACACGCCCGAAAAAAATGGACTCTAGATAGGGGAAAATCTTATCTTGCTTGGGTGCTACCCACTTAGCCTTGCTGCACCTCCCCTGTTTTATCCATTCCCGATTGATGTGGCTTGAGGCTATGATTACCTTTAAAGAACACATCTTGGAATGCTCATCGTCCTCCAATAACGATGGTATGACAGCATTCATCCATACAAGTTCGTTCTGGGTTCGAACGACACCGAAGGCACTATCTCGCTACACTCATTTTGGAACCACCCTCAGAGTTAACGACAATAGCCCTTGCTCTCTGAATCTTCATCTAAAAACTGGAAGTACTATCTCCGTTAAACTCATCTTGGAATCACCCTCAGAGTTTTAACGATGCATAGTTCTTACACTTTGAGTCTTCATCTTGATATTCACTTGAGATTTCACGACCCATCGGTTAACGTGGATTGATGTGGTTTTCGTATAATCAAATCTGATATTCGATCCCGGTCTCATCGAAATCCTAATGTTTCTTAAAGGACAAGTTGTTTAAGGTTTAAATAATTTAATTCAATTCAATACATTGAATTCACACAACATTCATCACAGATAAATCATACACATTTATCACAGATATATCCAATATCACATCACAGAATATCATAGATTATCATACAATATCAATTCAATCCAGACATTCTACTTAAACAATCATCCCCAATCAGGAATTATTAATGCATATTATAATTAATTTAATTAACTTAAATTAAATTAATTACTTAAGAATTAATCACCAATTCCCTGCTTAATCAATCATTAATTAATTATAATCAATAATTAATTAATCACTCCTTAATTTCCTTATAAACTAATTAATTAATCTTTTGATTACAGATTAATTATTCTTTAACTATTAATTAATAAACCTTAATTATTAATCAATATTCCTTAATAACAAATTAATTAATCCTTAATTACTTTTATAATCAATTAATTAACTAATTAATTATCCCTTAATTATTAATTAATAAACCTTAATTATTAATTAATAAAACTTACTTATAAATTAATTAATTCTTAATTACTCGGTAATCCTTAATTACCAATTGATTAATCTCTAATTACTTAATTAATTAATTCTTAATTACAACTTAATTAATTAATCTCTAATCATTAATCAATAATCTTTAATTATCTAATTAATGACCCTTAATTACAAATTAATTAACCTCTAATTAATTAACTTATAACCCTTAATTATTTAATCTATTAATCCTTAATCATTAATTAATTTAATTAATTAATTATACTTAAATTACTATATTAACTTAATCAATCTCAACTCATTAAAACCTTAATTAGCTTTTAAGGTAAACCATTATCCTTTATTAATTACTTAACTATCATTAGCATATTTAAAACATTTATCTTTATAATTAACTTACCTAGATAAATCATTTAGTTAAGTTTTAAAATAAAATAACATTTTAACTTAACAAATTAAAGTTAACAAAACTATATAACTTCCAAATCAAATGTAAAGAAAACATTTATTTTATATAAAGAAATTTATTTAAGAAAAAGTTTTTAAACTAAATTTATTTTAAATTTCAAAACCTTGTTTTATTTAAAAACATTTAAAACTTGGTTGAACCTTGCTTTGGGTCAACCCCGAAGATAGCTCGAGTCCTGCCCGAGTTAAACCACTTCCTTTCTATATTTTTTTTCAAAATTAAGTTCAAACTTTAAAACTGAAACAATTTCATTCACGTTCCTACCCGAGACTCTACCCGCGTTCCTAACCCAAACACCCGAACTTCCTTTCGAGTCAATTCCACAACCCAATCCACTGATACCCTAGAACCACCGTGCACATGCATCGATCAACGCCAGAGCTACGACCTTCCACGACACCTTCGGCACACCGACAATCACCTAATCCATCGATCCCGACCCCTAAATCACTAGCATAAGCCCATGATTGAAATTGAGATACTCAGTCGAAACAGGTACCAAAACCAACTGCCAAAAGCTTCCTCGAACCCACATCTTCGATCACCGGAACACCTGACCCTCCGGCCATACCTTCGCCAGCCTTCTACGCTACTTTCCCTTATATCCTGAGCAACTCGAGTCACCATAGACGCCGCGGTGATAAGATATACGACCTCGACCCATTTTAGAGTTATAAACCCTACAATGATCGATTGCCGACGCCACGGTGGTTAATAAGACCATCCACCATTTTTGCTAAGCTTGTTGACCTCCTCGCACCTCCAGAAGTGATCCCGACCCTCCACATCACTTCGATCACCCGCAAATACTCAAAATTTACTTTCTGGTCAACCTTAAATTATTAACTCGATCCCATTCTAAAAATTATGATTCCATTCTTAAAATTCATAAATTTTGATGACGATCAAGATTATATCAGTAAATCAAGATACTTTGATGCTTGAATTTTAACAGGTTTTATTTTTCTTCTGCATTTTTTTTGATTTACAGAGATATATAAACTTGTTTTGCTTAACCATACTTTTACATCTTAATTTATGTTCGACAAACATATTTTGTTTGAAAACATAAGTTTATTAGTGAATGGATATTTGAATTTTTGAAAGGTTTTTAAACCTATAAAAATAAGAACAGAGCAATTTCCTTGCTCTCTGACATGCAAAATTAAATCTCATATATTTATCAACATACAAACCAAAATTACACACATGCACATAATTTTCACATCACCTACTTACTAAATTCATCACAAACAACAATTTAAAACAAAATGTTTCTTCACCTGAATAAATGTTAAACAGAGAGTTTGAAATGGCTTTGATTTGAAATAGGGAAGCTTTGATTTTGAAAACTAAATGCTTGAAAAAAATGCTTTTGATTCTTGAAAGCTTGAAACTGAAAACTTGTTATTTAAAATTTGAATTTTGAAATGATCAAGCTTTTAAATCTGAATTGAAGTTGCTTTAAATCTGAGAAGGTTGCTTTGTTATGGTGATCTTTGTTACAGGCTTGATAAATGGTCTGCAAATTTTGTTGAGAAATGTTTTACAGGTTGTCTTCTTCTGGTTTATAGATTTGTAGATTTGTATTACGGGTTTTATTCTTAAGTTTTAGAAATGAAGATAGAAAAAAAGAAGCGAAGAAAGAAGATAGATGCTTATATAGAGTTAATTTATGATTTTTTAAAAATTAAAGAAAATGAAAATACAAAGATGACATTTGTTCAATTCTTAACATTTGTCATTTACAATTGATTGTTAAATTACACATGTTATTAACATGATTTCAAAGCTAACACTTGTCATTATACATTTTTAATTAATTTTAAATGTTAATAAAAAGCTTTAGTATTAAATTGCTAATTAATAAATACCTTTCTAAATTTATATATATATATATATATATATATATATATATATATATATATATATTTCTTTAAGGAAAATAATAAAAACAAATCTTATATTAATAAAAATCTTATTCATATATTTTTAAGTCCAAAATATTTTAAAATATTTATCTTTTAAATTTCAAATTTAAATCCAAATTCGAATTCAATTTCAATTTAAAATTCAATTTAAAAAGAATCAACTCATATATATATATATATATATATATATATTTAAACAAACACAAATTAAATTTGTAAATAATAATTCTATTTTAAAATTTATTTATATCTATGTTTAAAAACATCACATTATTATTATTGTTTGAAAATAACAATTTTGCTAATTTTAAATAATTAATAAAGGAGATTATCATATTTTAAATTGTTTGAAATTCTGGGATGTCACATTCCTCCCCCCTTTAAAAAAATTTTGTTCCCGAAATTTAAAACAAAAGATAATCCAGTTTTATTTATTTATTTAAACAATTCAAGCATACATACTAGTCATACACTAACAATCAAATAAATAATTTATCAAAACAAATAATTCATTCAATAAACAATTCTAGCTATCCGGACACAATTCCGGATAAGCTTCCTAAAACTATCCAGAGCTTCCCAGGCACAATCTCTGGTATCCTTGCTCCACTGCACCTTAACTAGCTTCACCACCTTGCTTCTGAGTTGCCTCTCATCTTGATCAACGATCTGGACTAGATTCCTAACAACAGATAAGTCCGGTTCGATCTCTAAATCTTCCTGCACTACTAGCTCCACAACAAGAGATGAATCGTGCACGTATTTCCTTAGATGAGATACGTGAAAAACATTGTTAATTCCAGCCATCTGGACTGGCAATTCAATCTTGTAGGCCAAAATACTAATCCTCTCGAGCACTCGGAATGGTTCAATATGCCCTGGGGCAAGTTTTCTCGTCTTTCCAAATCTTATCGCTCCTTTAGTCGGGGAAACTTTGGCAAAGACTAAATCTCCAATCTCAAATTCCAATTGTCTTCGTATCTTGTCCGCATATTTCTTTTGGCGCTCCTGCGCTGCTTTCATTTTCTTTTTGATATACTCTACGTTCACAGATGCCTCTCTAATCAAATCTGGACCAAGAACAAGATGATCTCCCGACTCTACCCAACAGGATGGGGATCTACAAGGTTTTCCATATAAACTTCATAGGGTGCCATCTTGATACTCGCCTGATAACTGTTATTGTACGAGAATTCCACCAAATGTAGATGGTCCTCCCAAGATCCATCAAAATCTAGAACACAAGCTCTCTGCATAACCTCTAGAATTATATTCAGCCTTTCAGTTTGTCCATCGGTCTGGGGACGATAGGCCGTACTCAAACTCAATCTCATGCCCGAAGCTGTCTGTAAAGCCTCCCAAAATTTGCTGGTGAAGATAGGACCACAGTCATTAACAATGCTGACTGGAACACCATGCAATCTAAAAATCTCCTTAAAGAAAATTTCAGCCAAAGATGCTACAGTACAGATTGCCTTAACCGGAATAAAATGGGCGCTCTTAGTTAGCCGGTCTACAATCACCATATTCCCTCGTTTCCCTTTTTGGTCCTTGGCAAACCGTCGATGAAATACATAGAAATCATTTCTTACTTCCACTTCGAAACTTCAAAGGCTGCAACAATCCTACGGTCTTCTGTTGATCACCTTTAACCTATTAGATGATCGCACATCCATTGACGATAACAGCTATGTCCTTTTTCATACCTTGCCACCAGAAGACTCTCCCCATATCCTTATACATCTTTGAAATCCCTGGTGAATACTCAGCCTGGAGCGATGACTCTCTAACAGAACTTCTTGCTTCAAAATCCTTGAAATTCGGAACACAAATCCTTCCGTTGATCCTCAATGTTCCTTGGTCATTAATCTCAAAACTGGAACATTGACTATTCTTGACTCAATCCATCCACCTCTAGCACACATAAACATCCATGTAGACTTCAAACATACTCTTGCTATCAGGAATAGCTAGAACAGGCGCACTGGTTAGCCTTGCCTTCAAATCCAAGAAATCCTCTTCACACTCTAGGGTCCACTTAAACTTTGCTCCTTTCCGAGTCAACTTGGTTAAGTGCAAAGAATTCTTAGAATAGTCCTTGATAAACTTCCTATAATATCCTGCCAATCCCAGAAAACTACGGACTTCTGTTGGAGTCTGCGGCTGCTTCCATTCCTAAATAGCTGCTACCTTGGCTGGATCTACAGAAATACCCTCACCAGAAACAATATGCCCTAAAAATCTGACTTTCGATTTCCAAAAATGGCATTTTGAAAACTTAGCCTTCAGAACATGCCTCCTTAAAGTCTCTAACACTATTCCCAAATGTCGCTTGTGCTCTTCTTCAGACTTGGAGTAGACAAGAATATCATCAATGAACACAAGTACGAACTTTATTCAACACATCCCGAAAACTCGGTTCATCAAATCGACAAAATAGGCAGGGGCATTGATTAACCCAAAAGGCATAACCAACCACTTATTAAAACAATTGGATTCCCTTAATGCAGTCAAGGGGATACTGTCTACATCTACCCTTAACTGATGGAAATCCGAAGCTAAATCTAACTGCGAGAAAACGGATGCTCCATGGAGTTGATCAAAAGATCATCTATACGGGGAAATGGATACTTATTCCTAATAGTAACCTTATTCAACTCTCGGTAATCCACACAGAATCTCAAAACCCATCCGTCTTGGTCACAGAGACAATGGCAGAACCCCAACTAGAAAAAAACTAGGTCGAATCAAACCATTTTCTAAGAAATCTTGAGTCTACTTCACCTACTCTTCTCTCTCCTTCGTCACCCTCCTTCTACTAGGCTGAACAATAGGTACTGTTCCCGGAACTAAGTCGATCCGAAACTCTATCTCTCGGTGAGGGGGCAAACCTTTCACTTCCTTAAAAACATCCAAAAAATCTCTAACCACTTCGATGAACTCTACGTCTTCTAGAGATGCCTCGACTCCATACAAAAGATTAATCAAATGAATTCTGGAATTATCGCAAGTCACTTTTGCGATTCTTCCCAATTCATTCTCCAAAGACACAATCCTCTCTTCACATCAAGACATCCTTATACTTATCCAACCTATCCATACCCAGAATAAGATCAAACCCTTTGAAATCCAATACAAATGGGTCGCAAGAAAAACTATGAGACATATAAGAAAGCCTTAGGTCTCTATAGATATTATCTAACTTGGTTACTCCGCCTATAAGATTAGATACAAAAATAAGACGGTCAACCAAACAAGGAGAAAGATGAAACTTCTCTACCTCATGTTGGAAACCCGAACAGGTAACCCAACAAATTTAGATAGGTATATAGTTATATAAAAATTACAAATACGCGCTCTCAAGATAGATACTACTCCAGAGCCAAGGTATTATCTCAACCTATGCTCTGATACCAACTGTGACGACCCGCTTTTAATTCCATAAAAAGACGTATCATCAATAAGGAAGAAATGGGTAGAAATAGAATAGATAGAAGAAAGAACTAACAATATCAGAATCTCACAGCGAAAACGGAACAAAATATAATATATCACATAACCGTTACATAGTCATTACATGAGAGTTACACAGATTACACAACATCATCACATTAGACAGTCATAAAGACCTGTCTATCCATTACATTCCAAAATACAATATACAAACAACACTACACAGTAGAAATACATAGATATATACGTCCAGACTCCTACTCCAAGCTTCTCCAAAATTCGTCAAGTCAAACCTGATAACTTGGCTACTCATAAAAACTTGAGTAACCAAGTTTTTAAGAAAAACAGAAAATAAACTCCAGATCAGACATGGGTCTGGTGTGAGTAAATGGGTTAAAGTTTTTCAACTTTTAAAAATCATTTGAAAACAAAGGTATCACGAAAGACTTCCCACACATAAACATGGGTAAGTTTTTACCTTACGCTAACCAAAACATTTGATAGGAAATCCAGTAATATTATAATAGTGTCTAGGGTTTTCAAATAAATATTTACATAGCTGAAATTGTTACATGATTAAATTCCAGCATACTAGCCACAAAGTGGGTTATACAATCAAAACCATAAAGGCATGTAGGGATAATGGGTTTCTATTAATGGCAGGGCTACTGGGGTACCGTCCGTCACCGTACATGGCCTATATCACCCTATCTAGGATCCACCCTAAATCCTCTACAACACAAGGCCGGAACCATCCCTTACTGGACAGTTCTGAATAAGACAACCCCACGGTTGTAGCTAGCAACTGCCCACATAGCCCAAAAAAAGGGACTCTAGACAGGGTAAAATCTGATCCTACTTGAGTGCTACCCACTTAGCCTTGCTGCACCTCCCCTATTTTAGCCATTCTCGGTTGATGAGGCTTGAGGCTACGATTACCTTTAAAGAACACATTTTGGAATGCTCATCGTCCTCCATTGACGATGGTCTGATAGCATTCATCCATACAAGTTAGTTTCGGGTTCGAACGAAACCAAAGACACTATCTCGCTACACTCATTTTGAAATCACCCTCAGAGTTAACGACAATAGCCCTTGCTCTCTGAATCTTCATCTCAAAAATGGAAGTACTATCTCTGTTAAACTCATCTTGGAATCACCCTCAGAGTTTTAACGATGCATAGTTCTTACACTTCGAGTCTTCATCTTGATCTTCACTTGAGATTTCACGACCTATCATTTAACTTGGATCGATACGGTTTTCGGATAATCAAATCTGATATCCGATCCCGGTCTCATCGAAATCCAAACGTTTCTTAAAGGCCAAGTTGTATGAGGTTTAAACAATTTAATTCAATTCAATATATTGACTTCACACAGCATTCATCACAGATAAATCATACACATTTATCACAGATATATCCAATATCACATCACAGAATATCACAGATTATCATACAATATCAATTCAATTCAGACATTCTACTTAAACAATCATCCCCAATCAAGAATTATTAATCCATATTATAATTAATTTAATAAACTTAAATTAAATTAATTACTTATGAATTAATCATCAATTCTCTGCTTAATCAATCATTAGTTAATTACAATCAATAATTAATTAATCACTTCTTAATTTCCTTATAGACCAATTAATTAATCTTTTAATTACAGATTAATTATTCTTTAACTATTAATTAACAAACCTTTATTATTAATTAATATTCCTTAATAATAAATTAATTAATCCTTAATTACTTTTATAATCAATTAATTAATCTTTAATTAACTAATTAATTATCCCCTAATTATTAATTAATAAACCTTAATTATTAATTAATAAAACTTAATTACAAATTTATTAAGGAAAAACTTAATTACAAATTAATTAATCCTTAATTACCTGTTAATCGTTAATTACCAATTGATTAATCTCTAATTACTTAATTAATTAATTCTTAATTACAACTTAATTACTTAATTAATTAATCTCTAATCATTAGTCAATAATCTTTAATTATCAAATTAATGATCCTTAATTACAAATTAATTAACGTCTAATTAATGAACTTATAACCCTTAATTATTTAATTTATTAATCCTTAATCACTAATTAATTAAATTAATTATTTATACTTAAATTACTATATTAACTTAATCAATCTCAACTCATTAAACCTTAATTAGCTTTTAAGGTAAACCATCATCCTTTTAATTACTTAACTATCATTAGCATATTTAAAAAATTTATCTTTATGATTAACTTACCTAATTAAATCATTTATTTAAGTTTTAAAATAAAATAACATTTTAACTTAACAAATTAAAGTTAACAAAATTATATAACTTCCAAATCAAATGTTAAGAAAACATTTATTTTATATAAAGAAATTTATTTAAGAAAAAGTTTTTAAACTAAATTTGTTTTAAATTTCAAAACCTTGTTTTATTTAAAAACTTTTAAAATTTAGTTGAACCTTGCTTCGGGTCAAACCCGAAGATCACTCCAGTCCTGCCCGAGTAAAGCCTACTTACTAGATTCATCACAAACAACAATTTAAAACAAAAGTTAGTTGTTTACTCACCTGAATAAATGTTAAACCGAGAGTTTGAAATGGCTTTGATTTGAAGCAGGGAAGCTTTGATTTTAAAAACTGAAATGCTTGAAAAAAATGCTTTTGATTCTTGAAAGCTTGAAACTGGAAACATGTTACTTGAAATCTGGTTGTTGAAATGATCAAGCTTTTAAAACTGAACTGAAGTTGCTTTAAATCTGAGAAGGTTGCTTTGTTATGGTGATTTTTGTCACAGGCTTTGATAAATGGTTTGCAAATTTTGCCAAGAAATGTTTTACAGGTTGTCTTTTATTGGTTTGTAGATTTGTAGATTTGTGTTACAGGTTTTATTCTTGAGTTTTAGAAATGAAGATAGAAAAAAAAGAAGTGAATAAAGAAGACAAATGTTTATATAGAGTTAATTTATGATTTTTTAAAAGTTGAAGAAAATGAAAATACAAAGATGACATTTGTTCAATTCTTAACATTTGTCATTTACAATTGATTGTTAAATTAGACATGTTATTAACATGATTTAAAAGCTAACACTTGTCATTATACATTTTTAATTATTTTTAAATATTAATAAAAAGCTTTAGTATTAAATTGCCTAATTAATAAATACCTTTTTAAATTTATATATATAAATTTCTTTAAAGAAAATAATAAAAACAAATCTTATATTAATAAAATATTATTCATATATTTTTAAATCTAAAATATTTTAAAATATTTATCTTTTAAATTTCAAATTTAAATCCAAATTCAATTTCAAATTCAATTTCAATTTAAAATTCAATTCGAAAAAATCAACTCAATATATATATATTTGAACAAACACAAATTAAATTTGTAAATAATAATTCTATTTTAAAATCTTTTTATATATATATTTAAAAACATCACATTATTATTATTGTTTGAAAATAACAATTTTGCTAATTTTAAATAATTAATAAAGGAGATTATCATATTTTAAATTGTTTGAAATTTCGAGATGTCACAATTACCTTTTCTAAAGTGCTGCCATTTTCCAAAATTTACAAAATCAAATTATTTACAAAAAGCATCTTCTCAATTTTAAAATATATAAAACATTTAAGTTTCATAGCTTAAATAATTTTATATACCTATCACAACTCTTAGGAAAATCTAAAAAATTTCCAAAAAATCTCTTTTAATATGTTTTCTAACATATAAAAATTTCATACTCAAACCATGTATTATTTACCCGTAAATAATTTATAACCCAAATTATCATTTTCTTTACTAGGAAATTCGTATAAAATCCACATTAATTCCAAAAATTATGAAAATTGAAACCCATCTCCAAAATATTATTTTTAATCTTCATAAAAATTTGCAAGGCATAAAGATGTCATTAAATTGGGTTTTTAACCTTAAAACATATCATAAAATCAATATGAACATGTATAAATCATCAATAAGAATTATATATAAACCTTCCATCATTCAAAACATGGAAAAACATTGCAAATTAATTTGAAATCATCTTAAAATAAAAAATCAAAATAGAGATGTAAACATTATTCACGTTAGCCTTTACGATTAAAGAGATTGAAATATGAATAGATTTGATTTGCTTAAGTTTCTTCCTAGCTTATCTTCTTTCTTTTACCCCTTTTCCTTATTAACGGTGGCCGACCATAGCTTTGAATTTTTTTGAGAATGAGAAATGAACAAGTACAGAGTGTACACGGCCATAGTTTAAGGGATATAGGAATGACTTTCCTCTTTTACCCCTTCCTCTTATTCATTTTTGATCTTCTTTTAATTCTTTAATTAAATGGCACGGCTACCTCTTTAATAACATCAAATTTCAGTCCTCTAATCAACACATTATTTTATTTAATCTATTTAATTAAATATCCTAAATAATGTCAAAAATGCGAGGTGTTATGTGGAGTAAGTCACGACCAGGGCACACGATAAGTTGGAGTTCGAAGCAGGTAGGGTGGCGCGGAGGAGGGCGACTTGATCGTGGAGGCTTGACGACTGATTGCATGTGAGATGGAGGCGTCAGACGTGTAGTTTGGTTTGGCAGTGGAGAAGAAGGGTGAAGATTAGTCGAGTCAAGTGAAATTAATGATTCAAAAATTTAAGCGACGATTAAGGTAAGTTTTCTACTCACATATCTATGTTGAAATCATTGAATCCCTTTTATATCGAATTCTTGGATTGACCCACGAATAATTTTATTTGTTCCTATTATTTAAATTGTGAATATTGGATTACAAATTAGTTTGAAATGAATTTGAAATACATATATATTATAAATGAGAAATTTAATTCAGTTAACACTGGAGATATATAAATGTATATGAAACACACACACACACATATATTAAATTAAATATAAGATTAAAAATAAAATAGAATGATATAAATTATGATATTTAAACACAGTTAAAGAAAATAAATTTAGTTAAATAAATTTTTTTTTTTAATTGCGTGCATTGATAAATATGAATATGTCTAAACTCTAATATATATTTATACTAATGTAAATATAAGTGTAAGAAATGAACAAAGTGAAACTAAGTAGTTTTTAATTATTGTTTTATAGAAAATGTAATTTTAATATGTATAATACTTAAGTTGAAAATATATTTATTTGGTTATAACTCAATTAAGTTAATTTGGATATTTTATAATTATCTAAAATAGTATTTGATTATGATAAATATGAAATAATTTTTATCCTTAAGCTTTATTAACTATTTTGGAGATTTAAATGGAAGAAGTGAGTTTCAATTGTTCTTAATGAATGATTTTATTAATTATTAACTTAGCTATTTGATAATTATATTCATTCAAATAATTTATTTCATAGTTTTCCTGTTAAGTTTTTTGCGGTACATTAATTTGGAGTATATAAAGTAACATTTATTTAAAGTCAAGAAATATGATATATTAGAATTAGAAGGTTATTGATTAGTTTGATAAATTATATTTGATTCAAATTGTCCGTTCAAAAGATAAATACACAACATTTGAGAAATAAGTAAGTAATATTATTATTTGAGTAGTTTTAAAATATAAGTTTAAAAATATTCATATATATAATTTTAACTTTAAAAATGATGTTTATTTGATCATCATGAATAAATTAAGTTGATTTAGATGTTTTTAGTTATTTAAAATTAGTATTTGGATATACATAAGAATATTTCTTTAGTAGTATAATCATTTACGAACTATTAGAAAGAGATATAAATATATTTATGTATGCATTCTAAATATTTTGTTTCTCATCTTCTCAATATTGATTTTATGATATGGGTGATTCATCGTTGAGACGGAATTGATTAATGATTTTGAAATGATACGGCGATGACATCTTTGATATGATTTAATTTAATTTAATTTTGTATGACGAGAAATCCAAATAAACGGAGTTATAATACCGTTTGAGATGCGGCATTTCATAATATTTCTCCGGTTATTCTTTAAACTCGTTATGCAGAATAATAGAGACGAATGTAGTTTATAAGCAGCGAATAAACATTTGAGTATCACTCTATGGTATGAGACATAGTTGTGATATTTATTCGGTTATTCATTGTTAGTAAATGACACCCACGTGACATGAATAGAGTGGATAGTGTGAGGTGATTTATAGCTTTGTGACTATAGTTAGTGAGACTTCGAGTCCACATGTATTATTCCTATATGCCACTATTATGATGTATTCCTTTTTTTTTAGGGAGGATCAGATGGCTAGAATCCACCCTAGTGGCCTGATCATGAAGTTGTACCCCATATCCATGACACCATATTATTATTTATCTTTGTGATCACCCTTGTATCACTTATGTCAGCAGTCTATTACTATAGAGGCATTTGTAGTGTCGTGACCGGTTAGTCCTCCTGTTGATAAGCACAAAGGTGGATATGGGTCATAATGGCTGAGAGGTAACTAAGATCGTAGAGACTTTGTGACTCTAGAGCTTGTTTTGTTCTATCAACCTCCCTTTTGATTCTGACGATGTAGTAGTTTGACATATACGATCGATACATCTTACTTTAGTATGGATGTGGACTTTCTGACCACATGTTGTTACTTATGACTATACTTGGGATTTCGTGTCTGTCATACAACCATCTTCCATCATGATGTATTCTAATTAGTTATATATATGAGGAGATGAGATTATACCAGAAATTTGACCCGAGTAGAGTATATTGTCAGTATATTGATAGGCAGCCTATCCTATTTGACATTGATGATGTTTTGTCAAGATTGAGAGTTATATTGGAGTAGTACTTCATGATAGCTTGATTATACTTAGTGATATCTCCTTTATTTATGTTTCTGAATTTGCTATTGATTTGAGATATGTATAATTCACCCATTTGAGTAAATTCCTACGACTTCTGATTTGATGTATATTTATATGGGTGATGACATATTTCGATGTCAGAGTTGTTTTATAAGGATTTGAGCTATTTCTTTGTTTGATGCTCTAAGGACTGATTATGGAATTATTAATTTATTAGGCTTGCATTTTTATATTAGTATGTGTGTGTATGTTTGTGTATATTGGCGTATAACTTGATGATTATGCATTTCTGGAAGTGACATTATATTATTATTCTTGTCAGAACATTTACCCTTATTATAATTGTAACGACCTGCATTTTTTGATGGTTTAAATTGACGATAAACCACACACGTCAGACTCAAAACATTCAAAATGGCAGATTGTTATGGGGTAAATAAGAAAAGTAGAGGAAGAAAAAAACAAATACAGAATCTCGCAGCGGAATGGTAATGTATAATAACCAAATAAATAGTTCATGAAGCTGTTTTACAAATAACATTTGATTACCCTTTATAATAAAGATCAGAGTAACATAAACAAGAATAAATAATAAATAATACAGCAGAACAACATGATGCAATGGAATTAATATAATAAATAATAATAGTACAAAATATTCATCTTCATCCTCTAGATAGCATTCTTCGATAAACTGAAAAGCTCATACTTATTTGAGTGAATTGAAAAGACAAAACGCACGAGTCAGAACCAAAAGATCTTATGTAAGTTAAATCAACAGTAAATAAATATGAGTGTAACGACATTATACATGTTTACGGGCTTTGACATTTTCTACCCAGTTTCTAACGTGGGTGCAATAACTTAAGTGATGTTCAGGATTACCATCTCCTAAGGATCCGTTAAACTATCTACTATATAGTACAATACGCTATCATAATAGTGTCTACAGTAAAGTAAAGTATTAAAATAGCGCTAAGGCGTTACCCACATTCCCCTTAACACATTTTATATAATGCCGTAGTCTATACAGATACTGTAAACTCCACTCGCATGTGGGCTATTAGGGAGCACTCCATATATACAATAAAAAACAAACTTGTAGAAGGCGTGATAAGGTATGTGAATAAGACATTCGAGGCAATGCAAGGGTAGATATACCAATTGTGGATCCGGACAGGTGGTAGTACATAACAGCTACTACGTCCACCTCATAACACACTCCCATAATCAAAATCAAGGGGTGGCTGCCAAATCATCACAAAGTCATAATATGATATCGAAGAAATGTGTCTGATCGGAGGTGCGACCTCACTTGGCCCAAGTAGCTTCTATTTTAGCCATATCAAGCAGACTCACGGGAGTCAGGGTCACGTAAATACCTCATATAGAATCGTTCGCCAAGCCATCCTACTTCATTTCTGGAATCTCCACCACGTACACAGTTATTAAAGTAGTTTTCGGTATTGGTAGAGAGTACGCCAATATCCAATCTCGGTCACTTTAGGAAACAAATGCTTATTTCGCACCGGATGGTTCTTTTACATTTCCAAAACCATTTCATAATTAATATTAAAATATCATGATCGATTTCAAACCATATCACTTTTGGAATCATATTCACTTTCAAAATCATACTCACTTCAAAATCACGTTCGTTTTTAAATTGTCAATAGGATAGGCTCATTAAATTCACCTTCCAAAATCATCATTATTTACTCAAATATGTCATTTCACAAAAATGTATCAATTCCACATTCCAACTTAGGTTATAAATCATCACCAAGGATTTAAATTTAAATACTTCAACTTTACACGGTCTAAAATATTTAGAAAATAGTTTAGATAGTCATAAATAGTTTTAATAAAAAAATTGTTTAAATAGATTTAAATTTAATTTAATTAGATTTAAAATGATTTAAATAGGTTAAATATAGATTAAATAGATTTTATCAAAGTTAAAATGATTTAAATAGATTAAATAAAGTTAAATTGCATTAAGCATATTTTAAATAGATTAAATAAATTTAAAATAGATTAAATAGATTTAAATTATACTAAATAGATTTAAAATAGGTTAAGTAAATTAATTAGTTTAAAATAGTCAAAATAGATTAAATTTTATTAAATAGGTTGTAATAAATTGAAATAAATTAAAATAGTTTGAATTGATTAAAATTATAGTTTAAATTAGTAAAATAGATTTCACAGTTATATCCAAACATTTTCACTAACTCAACTCCGATAACTTCATTTATATTTGACACTCCAATATTGAAATTCCAATTTAAATCCTTTGAACCATTCATTAAATCAATTCCAATTTCAACATTAATGCTTGGATTATCAAAATAATTCTGTTTATATAAATCAATTTCTATTTCAAAATACAAGTTAACCAAATTCAAAATTTAAAGAATTAAAAATCATTTAATTTAAACAATTCGGTGTCCGTGCAAAATTTTCTATCCTATGGTCAAGTGATACGGATATTTATCATTTAAATTTGCAATTTAAAATTTTACGGTTATGTAACATCCCGCCTTTTTGTACGCTTTAAATCAACGATGAACCACACACGTCAGACTCAAACCATACAGAAGGGCGGATTGTTATTGGGGTGAATAAGAAAAACAGAAAAAGAAATAAAAAAAATAGAATCTTGCAGCAGAATGTTAAAATATAATAATCAATTAAACAGTTCATGAAGCTGTTTTACAAAAACATTTGATTATACTTATACAATGCATACCAGAGTTACACATACTAGAGAATATTAATAATGCAGGGGAATACAATGGTGTAGTGGAATATTTAACAAATAGTAATAATAATTCTTTGTTTTCGTCCTCCAGAATTAAGGCATTCAAATCCTAAAATACTCAGGCTGACCCGAGCGAACTGAAAAGACAAAACGCTCGAGTCAGAACTAAAATATCTTATGTAAGTTAAATCAACAGAAATAAATATGAGTGTAACGGCATCAGAGAAGTTTACGGGATTCGACATCTCCTATCCAGTGTCTAATGTGAGTGCAGTAACTTAAGAGATGCTCGGGATTCACATCTTCTAAGGATCTGTTAAACTATTTACTATGTAGTAATATTTCGCTATTATAATAATGTCTATAGTAAAATAAACCTACTTTTAAATAGCGTTAAGGAGTTACCCAATATTTCCCTTAACATAATAATAGTCCCAGTCCATCCATTATCATCGCATCTCCAGATCGGAAGGCTACCCTAAACACTCCACGGGCTACGGGAGAAAATCAAACTCATACAAGGCGCGCTAGGGCAGGTGACACGGCACAACTAGGCAATGCCAGGGTAGATATACCAATTACGCTTCCGGGCGGGTGGTAATGCATAGCTGCAGCTACCGCCCACCTCGAGCCACACCCTCAAATCAAAATCAAAAGTGGCCATCGAATCAATCCAAAAGTCAAAGTATAATATCGAAGGGATGTGTCCGATCAAAGGTGCTACCTCATTAGCCCGTCAATCGCTCCTGTTTTAGCACCTTATGCCAACTCATGGGAGTCTGGTCCACGTTCATACCTCAAAGAAACGTCGCCACCACCCTACTTCATTCTGGAATCTCCACCGCGTACACGGTTGTTAAAGCGGTTTTCGGAGTTGGTAGAGAGTATGACAACTTTCGATCCCAGTCTCTTTAACAACCAAACGCTATTATAACACCGCAGTCTTTTCAAAATAGTTTATACTTCAAACCAGAATATAATACCCATTTCAAAACCATATAAATACGATATCATTTCCATTTTAAAACCAAATCAATATGATATCATTTTTATTTCAAATCAATATAATATCATTTTATTTCAAATATATCCCTTTTCTAAAATCATAGCACTTCTAAATTATACACTTTGAAACCAAACATTTGAAATTTAACACAATACTTTGAAATTCATAACTTCGAAACATTTCAATTTCGATATATTTTAAGGCTTAAATTTTCCAAAATTTCAACTAAATTTGATAATTTCGATTCAACAATTAAATTTCTATTATTTAGTTTTGAAATATTTTACATAATAAATCCCTTATCATTTAAATAAAACTCAAAATTACAAATACTAAATATTTCCTTCAAATTTATTTATACTTGAAATATTCGTTTAATTCATTTTAAACCAAAATCCAATTATAAAAATCATGCCTTTAAAATCTAAATTTTATTAAGTTTCAGATCAATTTCATATTTATCTTCACACCTTATTCTCATTTAAGTCATTATAAACTCCAAAAATATAATTTAAATAAATATGTAACCATATTATATTTTAATAAATCAAACTTTATTATTAAACTTATTTTATACTTTACCAAACCATAGAAATCATTTCAATGTATATATATATACACACCACGGTGTCTTTATAAAATTTTCTACCCTATGGTCAAGTGATAAGAATATTTATCATTTCAATCTATAATTTAAAATAAAAATTTGTGGTTATATATCATTTCAAATCGCAATCCCAAACAAACTAAAATACATAACAACTTGCAGTTTATAACAATATAAAACACAACATCCATTCATCCAATATCAATCATCAACCATTTATCACAATCATCATCCAATTCAATCAATAACATCAATATAAACAAATAAATAAACCACAAGTATTTACTGGCAGTTTATATTCAATAATAAATTAAATAATTTTAATTGGTTGTTTATATGCAAAAATAAGTTAAATAACAATTTAATTCAATATATTCAATTTAACTGAGATGATGATTAAAATATGCTAAACAGTCATAAATAAATTTCTAATCACATCAGAAATTAATTTAACACACATAAGAAATTTTAGAAGTTGTGAGTGGGTTAAAACACTCACCTTTAGAATTTAAATTGAATTTAAATCCAATTTAAACCCAAAAATTGAACAGTCTCAGAATTCGTCCAAACCAACACCAAAATATCCAGAATTTCAATACGATCCTAACAAAAAAACAGCGCGTAAATCGGACATCATATGCAAAAGTAATGGCGATTAGAACGTTAAATAAATTTAATTATAAAATATATAAATTAGTTTGGAACAACGAATCGCTACCTGCCATGTCATTGCTCCTTCATCACCCAGCACACACGCACGAGACCAGACCGAAACCCTAGCGCAACTCCAACTTCGCGACGTCACCAGAAAATGCCACCGTCGAGCACGTGCCGAGCGCCGCCGCTAGCCATGCCAGACTCCCCCTCTCGATCGCTACTCACTGGCGTACCTCCCTCTATCACGACGTCCACGGTTTCGCGACCCTGAAGTGACAATCGCCGCCTATTTTTTCGGAACCCTAATTGAATTTTCACCATCGAATAGACTGTCAAATCACCAAACAAACCGCATAGATGCACTCCCCTCAGTCCCCTCTACAAAACGCTACCCTCCAATCGACGATCCGTCAAAGATCATCAAACGCCAATGAACGTCCGTGACTAAATCGACCAATTCCGACCAGCAGAAAATCCAGATCCAAAAATGAACAACAAAGTTGACTTACGCTCGTCGAGTGCTTCAAATCCATATATAATTCGATATAGTTTATGGAGTTCGAATTTTGAAGTTGTATTTTGAATTGCAATTGGATTTGGAAGTGAGAATTTGTTTGTCTGCCATTGAGAAAGAGAAGCAACATAAGTTTTGTACATACGGAAATGAGAAGTAGAAGGCTGCTAGGGTTTATAACAGGGTATTTATAGACAAGCTGAAAATAGAATAGTTGGGCTTGATTGGTTTGGAAAAAATGAACGATAACGACCCAAAAAGCCCATTTCGACTCCGGAACGAAATTGGGTCAACCCATATATCAAAATAGATGTTTTTGAATATTTTAAAATCTATGGAGCTGGTTTCAGGCCCAAATTCTATCGTATGAAGAAGTTATGCTAAAATCAAATTATTTCAAATTGATTTCAATTTCATTGATTTCAAGGCATTTCGAGTCCATACGATCAAACGAAAAGTCCGATCGTTTCGAAACTTGAAATCCTACAATAATTCATTATTACGGATCCGATGAAACTGGTTTCATTGAAATCTGAGTCAGTGGCCAAAATGGCTATTTTTTAGTTAATTAAATAATTTAATAATTAATTAATTAAATCACTTTTCAATTTCAGTTCCATAAATAACAAATCTTACCATTTTTGATTTCTTACACCATTACAACCCTTTAAACAATTCAGATATCAATTTAAAGTTAATAAATTTACCCATTACCATATTTAGTTTCAATTTTAATTAATTTATTAATTATCAATTGAAATCTCAATAAATCCATTTATTTGATTTAAAATCTTGCTATGCAATAAATTAACATCTTATGGGTATAATTAACGTTAATTTATATTACATTTCAGTAATGTATGTGTCATTTCATATTAATTCCCATTAACGTAATATTTTATTTCATTTAATTTCAATAATCCATTTATTACAGCTCAAAACCCAATAATTTTACCAAACATGAATTTCAATTGTTTTCATTCAATCAATTGCCATATTATGGGTAGTGTATACATTGGTTACCTCTTGTTGAATTAACAATCTTCAATGACAAATTAAATCTACCCTAACTGCACAAATTAAGTCAATTAACTGCAATTGATATCACAATAAATTTTATGAACTAAACAAATAGGTAACTTATACCAATTGTTACCATTAAACTTAAATTACCTTTAAGTTTATTACTTTCAAACAAATATTATAATTACTTCCAGAGAATTGATTTTATTCAATTATCATTTATTATAATTTAAATTCATTAATTAATTCAGTGCTTACATTTGTTTTCTTATATTCAATTTGCAGCTAAGTATAACATCTACATTATTTCCAGTTTTCAAATTACCATCCATTATACCTTACAATTGTTCAATTTATTGGGATTGCTCTAAATTAGTTATTTATTAACTTGCATTAACCTTCTTACATTTCATTCCCTTTATAAATACATTAACAAATTACAAATTCTTAATTATTCCGGATTTAATTACCAAAGTCTTATTAAATTAACAAATTTAATTATCGAAATTTTACGGGTCGTCACACTCTCCCCCACTCAAAACTTTTCGTCCTCGAAAAGGAAAAAGAAGGGAAAAGAAGAATTAAGAAATCAATATATCTTACTTAAATATTAAATTTATAAACAGATAAATTTACAAAATTAATTAATTTAATAAAATATACCAATTTATAACCATTAGATCTTTTTATACTTAAATTAATATAGTTTGGAAACATCATCAAGAAATTTCTAAGTCCGAAATTTACGAAAAATTTCGGCAGAGTCTCCTTTGTACGGGGAGGCTCGGGAGAAATTATAATATCAAATATAACAATATATAACATATATTTTCCAAAATAAAATATAACCCACACGGGAATATAGTATAATATCGCTAGAAACTGTAATCCGAGAACGTACTTATTTGTCGGGAAATTAACGCTTAATTATGAAACCAAAAGCAGTAGCAATTGCTTCCATAATCTGTATTTCACTTATATAATCCAAAGAGTTAATACTTATATAACATGAAATATTTAAAGTTGTTTCAATCAATAGAAAACAAATCAATATAACAACAATCAATTGCAACCAACAGCATACACATCAAATACAAATCAACCATCCAAGCAAGACAAACCATTGGTTTGTTCGGGTTAAGATACTTTAAATCACATAGAATGACCAATAACTATGAAGTATTCCACTCACTCAACAATCTTAGACAAACTCAATAGATTATTCATACATCCAAGCAAATTTAAAGTATCCTTGCCCAAACAAAAATAAACCAAACAAACAACAATTCCAAACAATAAATCTAGTTAATTTTTCAATTTCATGATCTTTGTTGTTTGATTTCCTTTTCTTTCATATAATACTTGTCTTCCTTTAATTTATTCACATCATGTCAATTCTCTTTTTATTGTATTATATATTAATTCACTACTTGATTTATTTTATTTACATTCATTTATTAATAATATTCATGCTCAATTTAGTCACTTGGCATGGCAATTTCATTAACTTACGTTTATAATCTTTTTAATTCACATTTTATTTCTTACAGTTTTCATTTATTTCCATCCACTACTTACAAATTCATTTACATTAACCCATGTACTATAAATTCTCTTATTTGTATTACATTCATTTATTCATTTACTTAAGTTTATAATCTTATACTTACAATACTTACTTCCTATTACCATTATTTCGGTAACATTTCTATTATAACTTAAGTTCACAACAATTACAACATCAAATTCTTATTTATAAAAGAATTTCATTAAATACTTTCATTACCTCAAGTTTATTACTTGTATAACACCCATTACATTTTCTTATTAAACATTAGAACTTTTAATATTTGGTAAGTTACATATATGCTTTTAAGGATGTAATTGAAAGTTACACAAGTTTATTTTATTTCTTTTAATTAACTTAATGTTCAATATTAATAGCCTTTGTTTCATAGGTTACAATTTCAAATTTCTTTTAATCCCATTTATAACTTAGCATTATATCTCTTATTTCATTTAGAGGTTATAGTTATTAATTACTTACATTCTATTTCACTACAATAAGTGAAGTTATTAATTAACGGAAGTTAAGAACTAAATACCGGGTTTAATTCCAAATTATTTTAAAATAATAGATAAATATATACTTACAACTTATGTATCCAATTATATTTAAAACAATTTAAAATTTATATTTGTTTATCAAAATAAATCTGCAGTAGAACTACTACCGTGGCCTTCCCACTTCGAAACTCGAAAATGAATATCGATGATGCGTGCACTCATCACCGAAATTATTTTCCAGCAACAGAGAGGAGAGTACAAAATTTATTTCTTTTCAAAATTTATTTAAAAAAATTCTTTCAAATTATATTGAAATATTTATATTAGAAAATACTTCTAAATAATATTGTTATTATATTCCAAAATCATTCAAAAGAAATTTTCAAAACCCCAGAACTTAAGTTCTAAATTCCCAATTTTCGTTTATTTTATTTTCAATCTCATTTCAACTATTATTTATAAATTTCATTACCTAACAACCAATATATTGCAACCAAATATATATATCAGTTATAATTTTTTATTTATTTTATATATATAGAAAATATAATAGGAAAAATTATTTCATTCACCTATATTCAAAACAAATATTGTGTCGGTTTGTCCTATTAAGTGTTTAGAAATTCCTACAGATGTTATAGCGTCCTATGCACCAACCAGAATTTATAAATACAAAACAGAACAAATTAACACAATATCAAAACCCTTTTTATAGCACTAACAAATATGCTCTCATACACACACACACACACTCATTGACTCATCATAAGGTATTACTACCCTATTGATAAAGAGTCAGACCCTATAAAGCTAAGGTTTATCGCTAAACCAAAGCTCTGATACCAGATGTAACATCCTGCCTTTTTGTACGCTTTAAATCGACAATAAACCACACACATTAGACTCAAACCATACAGAAGGGCGGACTGTTATTGGGGTGATTAAGAAAAACAGAGAAATAAATAAAAACAAAATAGAATCTTGCAACCGAACGATAAAATATAATAATCAATTTAACAGTTCATGAAGCTGTTTTACAAAAACATTTGATTATACTTGTACAATGCATATCAGAGTTACACACATACTAGAGAATATTAATAATGCAGCAGAATACAATGGTGTAGCGGAATACATAACAAATAATAACAATAATTCTTTGTCTTCGTCCTCCAAAATTAAGGCCTTCAAATCCTGAAATGCTCAGGCTGACCCGAGCAAATTGAAAAGACAAAACACCCGAGTCAGAACTAAAATATCTTATGTAAGTTAAATCAACAGAAATAAATATGAGTGTAATGGCATCAGAGATATTTATAGGATTTGACATCTCCTATCCAGTGTCTAACGTGAGTGCAGTAACTTAAGAGATGCTCGGGATTCACATCTCCTAAGTATCCGTTAAACTATTTACTATGTAGTAATATTTCGCTATTATAATAATGTCTATAGTAAAATAAACTTACTTTTATATAGCGTTAAGGAGTGACACAATATTCCCCTTAACACAATAATAGTCCCAGTAGTCCATCCAGTATCAGCGCATCTCTAGATCGGGGGACTACCCTAAATACTCCACGGGCTGCGGGAGAAAATCAAACTTGTATAAGGCACGCTAGGGTAGGTGACACGGCACAACTAGGTAATGCCAGGGTAGATATACCAATTACGCTTCCGGGCCGGTGGTAACGCATAGCTGCAGCTACCTCCCACCTCGAGCCACACCCCCAAATCAAAATAAAAAGTGGCCACTGAATCAATCCAAAAGTCAAAGTACAATATCGAAGGGATGTGTCCGATCAAAGGTGCTACCTCATTAGCCCGTCAATTGCTCCTGTTTTAGCCACCTTGTGCTAACTCATGGGAGTTGGGTCCACGTTCATACCTCAAAGAAACGTCGTCACCACCCTACTTCATTCTGGAATCACCAGCGTGTACACGGTTATTAAAATGGTTTTCGGAGTTGGCAGAGAGTATGACAACTTCTGATCCCGGTCTCTTTAACAACCAAACATTATTATAACACCGCGATCTTTTCAAAATAGTTTATACTTCAAACCAGAATATAATACCCATTTCAAAACCATATAAATACGATATCATTTCCATTCTAAAACCAAATCAATATGATATCATTTTTTATTTCAAATCAATATAATATCATTTTATTTCAAATATATCCCTTTTCTAAAATCATAGCACTTCCAAATTATACACTTCAAAACCAAACATTTGAAATTTTAACACAGTACTTTGAAATTCATAACTTCGAAACATTTCAATTCCGATAAAAAATTTGAATTTCGATATATTTCAAAGCTTTAAATATTCCAAAATTTCAACTAAATTTGATAATTTCGATTCAACAATTAAATTTCTATTATTTAGTATTGAAATATTTTACATAATAAATCCCTTATCATTAAATAAAACTCAAAATTACAAATACTAAATATTTCCTTCAAATTTATTTATACTTGAAATATTCGTTTAATTCATCTTAAACCAAAATCCAGTTATAAAAATCATGCCTTTAAAATCTAAATTTTATTAAGTTTCAAATCAATTTCATATTTATCTTCACACCTTATTCTCATTTAAGTCATTATAAACTCCAGAAATATAATTTAAATAAATACAAATATAATTTAAATAAATACTCAACCATATTATATCTTAATAAAATCAAACTTTATTATTAAACTTATTTTATACTTTACCAAACCATAGAAATCATTTCAATATATATATATATATATATATATATATATATATATATATATATATATATATATATATAGACCATGGTATCTGTATAAAATTTTCTACCCTATGGTCAAGTGATACAGATATTTATCATTTGAATCCGTAATTTAAAATAAAAATTTGCGATTATATATCATTTCAAACCGCAATCCTGAATGAACTAAAATACACAATAACTTGCAGTTTATAACAATATAAAACACAACATCCATTCATCTAATATCAATCATCATCCAATTCAATCAATAACATCAGTATAAACAGATAAATAAACAACATGTATTTACTGGCAGTTTATATTCAATAATAAATTAAACAACAATTTAACTGGCAGTTTATATGCAAAAATAAGTTAAATAACAATTTAATTCAATATATTCAATTTAATTGAGATGATGATTAAAATATACCAAACAGTCATAAATAAATTTCTGATCACATCAGAAATTAATTTAACACACATAAGAAATTTTACAAGTTGTGAGTGGGTTAAAACACTCATCTTTAGGATTTAAATTGAATTTAAATCCAATTTAAACTCAAAAATTGACTAGTCTCAGAATTCATTCAAACTAGCACCAAAATGTTCGGAATTTCAATACGATCCTAAAAAAAACCGCACGTAAATCGGACATCATAGGAAAAAGTTATGGTGATTAGAACGTTAAACAAATTTAATTATAAAATATATAAATTAGTTTGGAACAACGAATCGCTACCTGCCACGTCATTGCTCCTTCATCACCCAGCACACACGCACGAGACTAGACCAAAACCCTAGTGCAACTCCAACTTCACGACGTCACCAGAAAATGCCGCCATCGAGCAATACCGAGCGCCGCCGCTGTCCATGCCAGACTCCCCCTCTCGATCGCCACTAACTGGCATACCTCCCTCCATCACGATGACCATGGCTTCGCGACCCTAAAGTGACAACCGCCGCCTATTTTTTGGGAACACTAATTGAATTTTCACCATCGATCAGACCGTCAAATCATCAAACAAACCGCATAGATGCACTCTTCTCAGTCCCCTCTACAAAACGCTACCCTCCAATCGACGATCCATCGAAGATCATCAAACGCCGATGAACGGCCGTGACTAAATCGACCAATTCCGACAGTAGGAAATCTAGATCCAAAAACGAGCAACAGAATTGACTTTTACTCATTGAGTGCTTCAAATCCATATATAATTCGATATAATTTGTGGAGTTTGAATTTTGAAGTTGTATTTAGAATTGCAATTGGATTTGAAAGTGAGAATTTGTTTGTCTCCATTGAGGAAGAGGAGCAACATAAGTTTTGTACGTACGAAAATGAGAAATAGAAGGCTGCTAGGGTTTATAACAGGGTATTTATAGACAAGCTGAAAATAGAATAGTTGGGCTTGATTGGTTTGGAAAAAATGAACGATAACGACCTAAAAAGCCCGTTTCGACTCCGGAATGAAATTGGATCAACCCATATATCAAAATAGATGTTTTTGAATATTTTAAAATCAATGGAACAGGTTTCGGGTCTAAATTCTATCGTATGAAGAAGTTATGCTAAAATCAAATTATTTCAAATTGATTTCAATTTCATTGATTTCAAGGCATTTCGAGTCCGTACGATCAAACGACAAGTCCGATCGTTACGAAACTTGTAATCCTATAATAATTCACCGTTACAGATCCTATGAAACTGGTTTCATCGATATCCGAGTCAGTGGCCAAAATGGCTATTTTCTAGTTAATTAAATAAATTAATAATTAATTAATTAAATCACTTTTCAATTTCAATTCCATAAATAAAAAGCTTATCATTTTTGATTTCTTACACCATTACAACCCTTTAAACAATTCAGATATCAATTTAAAGTTAGTAAATTTACCCATTACCGTATTTAGTTTCAATTTTAATAAATTTATTAATTATCAATTGAAATCTTAATAAATCCATTTATTTGATTTAAAATCTTGGTATTCAGTAAATTGACATCTTATGGGTATAGTTAACATTGATTTATATTACATTTCTTTAATGTATGTTTTATTTCATATTAATTCCCATTATGGCAATATTTTATTTCATTTAATTTCAATAGTCCATTTATTATAGCTCAATACCCAATAAATTTACCAAACATGAATTTTAATTGTTTTCATTCAATCAATTGCCATATTATGGGTAGAGTATACATTGGTTACCCCTTGTTGAATTAACAATCTTTAATGACAAATTAAATCTACCCTAACTGCACAAATTAAGTCAATTAACTGCAATTGCTTTCACATTAAATTTTATGAACTAAACAAATAGGTAACTTTTAACAATTGTTGCCATTAAACTTAAATTACCTTTAAGTTTATTACGTTCAAACAAATATTATAATTACTTCCAGAACATTGATTTTATTTAATTATCATTTATTATAATTTAAACTCGTTAATTAATTCAATGCTTACAATTGTTTTCTTATATTCAATTTGCAGTTAAGTATAACATCTACATTATTTCCAATTTACAAATTACCATCCATTATACCTTACAATTGTTCAATTTATTGGGATTGCGCTAAATTAGTTATTTATTAACTTGCATTAACCTTCTTACATTTCATTCCCTTTATAAATTCATTAACAAATTACAAATTCTTATTTATTCTAGATTTAGTTACCAAAATCTTGTTAAATTAACAAATTTAATTATCAAAATTTTACGGGTCGTTACAGGTTAAATCATTTTAAACCGCAATTCCCGAATTAAATAAAAATCCATAAAATCGCTCGAATCTATCATTTCAACACATAACGATTTTTCCCTCTATAGATCGTTCGAATATGTATCATTTCAACATATAGGGAACTTGCAGTGTTATAACAATATAAAAATACAATATCCAGTCATCCAATATCAACAACCAAACATCCATCGTAATCATCATCCAAATCAACCAATAAACGTCAATAGATAACCAATTATCATTAACATGTATTAAATTGACAATTAAATTCAATATTAAATTAAATTATTATTAAATGCACTAAAAGTTAAATTTAACAAGAATAACAATTTAAACATACCAAACATTAATCAATTAACTTATAATCACATCATAAATTTAATTTAACTAATATGAGATAGTTTAGTAATTGGAGTGGGTTAAAACACTCACCTTCGATTTTAAGTTGAATTAAAATCCAATTTAGTCCCAAAATTCAAACAGTCTCAGAATTCGACCAAACTAGCATCAAATTGATTGGAATTTCGATACGGTCCCGATGAAACAAACCGCATCAAAATCCATGCTCGTATGAAGAAGATATGATCGTTAGAACATTTTGAAAAAAAATTAAAATTAAAATTTAATTAACAAATATTAATAAGACACGTCACCTCTAGCCAAATGCGGTAAACCCTAGTCTCGAACACGATATCCAGACCCAAGCTTCGACTTTCGGCCGCCGTTCATCCATAGATTTTCGTCGCCTCTACACTGCCTTGCACCATGATCAACTATCGCCGTGACCTCCCCTTCACCAAGCTGCACCTGGCCATGGTGGCGCGGCCACTTTCGGCTCCCTTAAATGATCACCGCCGCCGCCGCCTCTGTTGGCAATTCTGGCGAAATCCGATCGACTACAGCCCAAAATGAAACCACTAATGCTCTCGCCTCGCTTCCTTCTACCCATAGAAACTCCGTGATCGTCAAATGGTCGATGATCCGCTGCTGAATCAGGAAAAACCCAATCTGGACGGTTGAGGTTCATCATCAATTTCAGGACAAATGGTGATTCGATTGCAAAAATGAACTATAAATTTGAGTTACCCTTGTCGAGAGCTTCGAAACGGTATATAATTTGATATGGTTTGGAGGAGTTTAATTTTGAAATTGATTTGGAGATTGAAATTTAAGATTTGAATGTAAATTGAGTTTCTGCCATTTGAAAAAGAGAGAATGAATAGTCAGATAGAACTGTACGTATAGAAATAATAAAATAGAAAGGCTGTTAGGGTTAGAACAGAACAATACATACTAATGAAGCCCGATAAGAAATGAATAACATATCGAACTGGTTCGAATTGACAATAATGACCCGAAAAGCCCATTCTGCCTTCGAATCGAAAGTGGGTCATCCCATATGTCAAAATAGATGTTTTCATATTTTTAAACTCAATAGAATAGGTTTCATGTCCTAATTCCATCGTATAGAAATTAGCTTAAAATCAGCTTATTTCAAATTGATTTCAACTGAATTTAATTAAATTGATTTCTAAGCGTTTCGAGTCCGTACGATCAAATGACAAGTCTGATCGCTACGAAACTTGAAACCTTATAGTAATTCACTGTTACGAATCCGATTAAAATGGTTTCGTCGAAGTCCGAGACCGTGGCCAAAATGACTATTTTCATGTTAATTAAATAGATTGTTATTAAATTGATTAAATCACATTTTTCATTTCAAATCCTATAATTAACAGATTTTATCATTTTTGATTACTTAGAAATTTATAATAATCTAAAACAAATTTGCTGTCAATGCTATGTTAAGTACTACACTAGTTACAGTGTTTAATTCCAATTGAAGTAAATACAATGGTTATTACTTTAAAATTCCAATAACTCCATTTATTCGCCTTTCCGTCTTATTATTCAATCAATTGGCATCTCATGGTTGTAATTAACATTTTTTTAATATCTTATTACACTAATACTTTACCATTATCATTTAGTTTTCCTTAACGCGGTATTTAGTAACATTTAATTGCAATAAATCCATTTATTATAATTTAAATTCCAACAAATATATCAAACTTGATTTCGATTCTTGTTATTCAATCAACTGTAATATTATGAATAAAATTTGGTAGCAAGCTCCTGAGGTTGTATGCAAGCTCCTGTGAAAATTTGGTAGTGTTTGAACTTGTAGATTGTGAGATATGATCGATGCAATTTTGGATTTTCAATGTGCCGACGAATTCATATCGCTCTCATTCGCATCGCTTCTATACGTATCATTTTTAGACCCATGATGACCGATGACGTGGCACTTACTTTTAGGATCGATCCGTATTTTATGCCGAGTGACCGAGTCATCCATCTTTACGTGTCTCCTTTCTATCGATGTAAGCCGAATTCGTTCATATCGCTTTAAGCTTGTCTTATTCGTATCGCTCTCTTCAATTCTCATTCGCATCAGTATTCCCAGGTGCTACTTTGCATCAATCAACAAGGATTTATGGATATGAAGTAGCCTGAGTCCGATGGATACAAAGTAGAATGAGCGTGGGTGGATCGATACAAATAAGTTGGTGGACGAGCGATGCGAAGTAGGATGAGTTCAAACCGATATGAAGTAGGGCATGCTTGATGGATTCGAACTAATAAATGTTTGATGGATACAAATGTGACTTCCTTTCATGGATTCAAACCACCACTTACCTTAATGGATACTGTTGGGTGCGCTTCCACCACCGAGCCAAATGAAAGGAAGCATCACCGAACCAAGGGGGGAAGGCCCCAACGAACCAATAACGTCCCACCTGCCACCGAACCAGCTACCCCCATAAACTACCGAACCAGAGGCCTCCAGCACCTACCGAACCGAATCCTCCCACTTCACCACCGAACCAGCTCATCTCCGAGTCCTAGCCGGACCAACCACTACCGAACCAGCTCATCTCCGAGTCCTAGCCGGACCAACCACCACCGAACCAAACTCACTCCCAACCTACCACCGGTCCAAACAACATACCACTCTCCACCGAACCAAGACGTTCCAGATCAACTTAGTCAGGCCAGATTGCATCAGCCCAGGCCCACCAGCGCTATATACATCCAAGACCCCTGCCCCCAGCCTCATTCTATAAATAGAGGGGCAGGGGTACAACAATGGCAGACAAGTTTGAGAGCTCAAGCACGGATAGAACTTTCAAACAACTTTCAGATTCTTGTAATCAAAGCTTTGTACTTGTAATCTGAACAGAAAAGGAGAATAACATATAAAGTGGACGTAGGCACATTCTGGCCGAACCACTATAAATCTGTGTGTCTTTTGCAGTTTAGTCCATCTATTTTATATATTTGCATAAATCACCCAAATCATTAAGAACAACATATAATCAACTAAATTGTATGACTTGGAGGTGTTTGCCCATTTTTTATGCAAACAGATACGAGTTAGTGTTGCCATAACAGTGTTAGTTTTCCTTGATGGATTCGCATGAAACCGATATGAAGGTGTTGGTCTTATGGATACGAATGAGAGCATTGCTTGATTTGCATCGATCATATCTTAAGCATATGAACTTCATCATTCCCAATCGATCTTGCCTTGATTTGAGCTCGGTCAAATTTTGATGGTGTCGATCATAGCCTTGTTTCCAATCGATCTCCAATACTGGTTTCCATCATTTTTAGCATATTTGTTGATATCCCAACCTTGACCAAAAGATGGGATAACACTTATCTGATCTGGTTCAAATCCAATTCCATTCATTTAAATTTCCTTTAGTTAAATTTAAATCATATATTTATTATGCTAACTCAAATTTATTTCAACTTTACCAGAATTAAATTTATTATTTCATATTATAAGTGCAAACTCATTTCACTTATATCCATCAATTATAACTTGGAATTTAAATTCAAATTTGTTTATCACAACAAAATTTCAATTTCAATTTACTATTGGTAGCAAATCAATCACATAGAAACTCGAAAATATACTGATGATGCTGCAGTCATCACCTTTATTATTTTCTAGCAACAGTAGTGAATTCAGTGCTTTATATTCTTCTAAAAAAAAATCCTTTTTATATTTATAAATCACATCGATAAATCTTCTTACTTATATAGTTTCACTATTTTACTTCACTTAAATAAGATTCATTCCAAATTCATTTATCTTATTTTAATTTATAAAAATAATATAACCTCTTTTAACTTTGGAAAAACAACTATCAAAATCAATGGGATTCAAATTCTCAAATTCCTAGTTTAAATCCATTTTTGTTTACAACTCATATTTATAATTATACTCATGTAGTTTAATTTCTTATATATAAGATTATTTCAGAATTGTAAATCATATGAATTATAATTCCATACTTTATATAATTCATTAGCTTATATAATTTATTATTCTTTTATAATTGTTGTTTTCGTTTAAATTATTCAAACAGCTTTTAGTAACTTATATATATATATATATATATATATATATATATATTTCAACAACCAAACAATCAATTTATATACACTTTAATATTTTTTGAAAAATTTGTTTCCTTTATATATAAAATATAATCGAGGTAAAATTATTTCATTTACCCAATTGAAAATAATACTATGTCGATTTGCCTCGTTTAAGTGTTTAGAAATCCCATCGATAGCATGGCGTCCCACATTCCAACCAGAATTCACAAATAGCTCAACGGATAAGTAAACACAATATAAAACATTTTATATTCACTAACAAATGTGCGCTCATATATATAATACACTCAAATTTAATCTAGGGTACTGCTGACCCTATCTATACTGAGTACACATCAAAGCCTATGAATATACTAAATCTAAGCTCTGATACCAGCTGTGACGATCTAGGCTTTTCAACCAATGACAGTGGATACAACCACCATAGCTTACGGTGGTACCTCACACTTTGCTTTTACAACCATCCTCTCGACTGTAAACCAACCCTTCGATACTCGATCTTTGGGACATGTAGGATTAAGAGTCTTCTGTTCGCTACCTAACAAGAAGTGAGAACCCTCTATCATGTACGAACCTCACGAAGCAAAACAGATATGTGTATACAAAAATGAAGATCTCCAATTCTCCTGCTGAAGCTCAAAAGCACCAAAACTGAACCTGTAAATATACTCGGTCTGACCCAAGCATTGAATGGGAAGAACGCCCGGATCAGTCTGGTAAACCAGCGTGAGAAACACACTCAACTGAATATATTAGATTACCAAACTTTTCCTTTCCAAAACAAAAGTATCCCGTAAGGCACGCCCACACATAAACAAGGACATGTTTTTACCTTACGATAACCAAAATATTTCATATCAAATTCTCTTATGTTATACTAGTGTCTAGTATACAAATAATATTCAAATAGCCAAAATTGTTACCATTATTAAATTCCAACATACTAGGCTCTACAAACAAAATGGTAGGTACATGGCAGACTTTGGATTTCCATACAAGTGACCAGGTGAAGGGACTACCTTCTGACAGTACATCTCTAGAGGAATGTACTGAGGAATATCACAAAGGAACCTTTACCAACACAAGATCAGCCTATAACTAGATAGTACCGAATATATCATCCCTCGGTCGTAACTGACCTTTTCGAGGGCCTTCATAGCATACAAACCACATTAATTTACATCTCGAACGTCATAACAGGAAGAAATATATCTAAAAGAGGATGATCATATCCTAATTGGAAACGACCCACTTAGCCTTGCTGCATCTAACCTGTTTTGGTCATTTTCGGTTGATGAGGCCTGAGGTAACGATTGTCTTTCTCATATCACATATCACATCACTTTGAATGCCACATTTCCATTTCCGTTGACTACTAATTGCCTTCCACAAAAATACAACCCTTGAGCTCGTATGTCTCAAGGAGAGTGTTAAGCTAAGAGTAGTTGCCTTCTCTGCCACCACTGATGTACATTTGTAAAAACCAATGTACATAATCTTAGAAATGCAATATCAGACAATCGTCCATACAAGTTGTCAAGGAACATGACAAACTGAAGGTACTTTCCTACCACATCCTGTCTGGAAATCCCTAAGATTTGTAGCGAACAATCCTTGCATTGGATATTCCATAACGAAGAGACCACTGCTACTATATGTATATTGGGATTTTAACCCCGAACGATCAACAAGCAGTCCTTTATTATGAAAATTCCAAATATCAACATGATCGATAACCTGCACAATCGAACGCATATATGCTGGTCCGTAGTGGTTTTCAGATAAACCGATCCCGGTCTCTTCACACCAATAAAGCAAAAACGTTTCTCAACCTCACACAGAAACTAAGTCTCATAGACTTATCACGTCTCCAACCTTCAACTTGTTATCCTTCGACCAAGAAGGAAGCTCGATAATTGGAGTAACACTTCGCACTACATGAATCAACATCTTCAACACAAATGATAATCAAGCCTACACAGATGGCTACGTACTAAGTGTATGACTAAATAGTTCCCACACCAAGTCGAGGAACTAAAATGACCAAATTTGATAGTTGGTTATTTAACTATCAAAGCAACAAATAATTATCTAGCACCATAAGCAATCACTAGGCTCTTTTAATTAATCTTTTATAAATTAAATCATTTTCCAAATCATTTCTTCAAATTATCTTTTAAAAGAGATAATCTCAAAACCATTTCAACTCTCTATATTTGGAAAAATTTCCATATACTTATTTAATAATAAGTAATTCACAATTCTCTTTATTTTCAATAGTTAGAAAATATTACATATACTTAAATCATGATTAAGTATATGTTTTATTCTTTAAGGAAAAGATTCTCTTAACATACTTATTTAGGTTAAAATGAATGTTGCATAAAACGCCGTTACGACAGCCCAAAATCATAGTATAGGGATTCAACAATTAGATAGATATATAAATCCCATATACTATACAAAACATCTCCTTTCGAAAATCATTTACCATAACAACAATGTTATAGTCCATACTTTCATTACTTCTCAAAAAATTCTATTTCAACAATGAATGTTGAAATCTATGTATTCGATACTTAACACATTTTAGAAATCTTCAAGCCATTTAACTACATTTGCAATATCACTTTTCAAAACATTTATTTAACTTAAAAGATTATTCGCTATCCAAAATCGTGAATATAATTCTCTAACAAATTCATTACTTCTACACATCAAATTTAAAGGATTATTCATTGTCCAAAATCATTAATGAAATTCCTTTAATAAACTTTCATATTTAACTTATCAAAATAAGTTGATTTCACATTTATAAAACAATGTTTATACATCTCATTTATATTTTATAAAAACTTCTACTTAAAAAATTCCTTTATTAACCAATCCATTTATCTCTCATTTATATTTTAAAATCCGACTATAAGTTAATTTACTTATAAATCTCTTATTTACAAATTCATTACTTTTTTTTATAACTTCACAAATTCATAAATCTTATTCACTTATAAGATTCCATTTATAACTTCATTTTAAATACTTATAAAACTCCTTTATAATTCCATTATTTTGATTTATAAAATTTCAATTTTATAAATCTTATATATAAAGTATTTATAGTAAATTCAAAAATATCATTTTAATTTATTTTACAAAATAGTTAACTCCATATTTCAAAACTCACATTCAGATTATATTTCACAAAAATCATAATTTTTATAACATAAAAATTATAACTATTTATTTATTTACAACAAATTCATTTCCTTAACCACTCAAAATTTAATGAACATCTATTTTCAAAATCACTTGAAAATCCATTTTAATTTGAAACCATCACTTTAATAATTTTTAAATTTCCAAATTGTGGCCCAATGCTACCACAACACTAAATAAGGTGACTCACATCAATCATATCATCCAAACATCATATATCATATGATAACAACATATATATCAATATCTGTAAATGAAACCAATGCTGGTGAGGAATCCAGTTGGATCCTTCCAACTTGTCATCCACAACAAATATACATATGAGAAAATATGTACAATGTCCGCTTCGAGGCAGACACGCGTACAAAAGGTCATCCACTTATACACTTCAACGAATAGGGTCTCATCTGCTCCAATATGCAGGAATATATCCAAATACAAATCAATATATATATATATATATATATATATATATATAATATCGCATATCATCCAAACTATCATCAATCAGCATAAAATAAATTTATTCTCATTTGGTGTCTTCTCATGGTGTCCTTCTTTCCCGTGTTCCCATTCCTTCCCCATCCCCTACCATCCCCTCTGTCCCTACCTTCCCTACCTGTTCTATCGTTGACATTCTGTCGCGTCCTCCACCTCCCTTACCTCCTCCTCCTCCACTGCCTGTCGTATCAACAACTGATCCTCTTCTTCTCCTTTGACTGGTCCTCTCTTATCTTCCATTTCTCCTGATCACTTTCCTCCCCATGGCTCTTCCTCTCCTTCTGTTCCTATCCCTTCCCGGTCTTCTCTTTTCAGTACTAAGCCTAGGAATGCTGGTGCTTATGTTCCTATTCATTTTGATGTTTCTTATTCTGGCTCTCCCATTGATCCTCCTCAAGAAGTTTTGAATGAAGGTATTAAAGCATGGTCGGATTGCTTAGTTGGAACCTTTTTGGATGGTAATGTAAACTACATGGCTGTTAAAACTCATTTAGAAAAATCATGGAAACTTAAGGTATCATATGAAATATTTTTTGATAAGCAAAATTATCATTTTAAATTTGCTAATGAGGAAGATAAAAATCTTATTTTTAGGAGAGATCCCATGTTTATTAGGGGACAAATGTTTATTATCTCTAAATGGAATTCGGCCCTTTCATCAGCTCAGGCAGCTGTTAGGTCAGTTCCAATTTGGATCCACTTTTATAGAATTCCAATAATGCTATGGTCTCTTCTTGGCATTAATTGGATATCATGTCACCTTGGAAGGCTTATGTGCTATGATGAAAATACAGAAAGAATGAAAAGATTTGAATATGCTAAGTGTTTAATAGAAGTGTCTCCTAACAAAGAATTGCCTGATTTTCTAGCAGTAGGGGATGATTCTTGTCCCAATATTTTGATTGTATATTCTTGGAAACCTCTTATTTGTGTTACTTGTAAAGTCTTTGGTCAGCCACTAATCAATGTGAGAGGAATAAGGTGATATAAGTTGAAGGAGAAGTTAAGAATTCTGGTGATAAAAATGTTACAGTTGATGATGGTTCCAAAGTAGATAAAGATATTCAATTTATTAAAGGAAAAAGGGATTTCATGTTAGAGACAAGAAGAGAATTAAAACTGGGCAAAAACTATGGAGGAAAATTAATAAGGAAGAAAGTAATAAAAATAAGGTCACTGCTTTACAAAAGGATAAACAATCTGATGAGGTTCAATCAGGGAAACAGTATGAAGGTGTTTATGATCAAAATGTTTTGAGTTAGATTGGAGATGTCTCTGAATCTAGGATGGGTCCAGATGAAAATGGAAATATGGCTACTAATAGTAGTACTTCAAGTCAGCAAGGTGCTTCACATGTGTCTGCTCCGAGTCCTGAAGCAGATGTTTCTTTATCAGCTGTGTATAATCCTTTGAATAAGTTTGGTGATGCTTTGGGGGATACTCCGAGTCCTGGTAAAATGCAAGTTATGTCAGGAAGTGTGATCAAAGTCACATTTGATTTTGAACCAGTTACAACACATAATGTTTTTTTTGTGCTTCAGCAGGTTAATGATGATGGTGATTTACAACAAGTATGTGATAATATATCCCCCCGATGGATGAAACTGTTAATGATTTAACACTTCCCAAATTCAGTAACTCTTTTGACATGCACAATGACACTTTAAACTCTGACATGCACAACTCTTCTATTGCTGAGAATCTTCCCTCACTTAATCCACCTCTTAATCAATATCAATCATCCTCAATCTCTTTGTAATCTTCTCCATAAAATATTCAATGATTTGGTCAATTCCTCTTCTTCAATTCTTTCATCTTTGCAACCGTCGCCCTCTGCTTCCTTTCCAGATTCATCCTCTAAAAGAAAAAAGGTAGACCTAAGAAAACCTCTAATAGCTCTACTATTGATTTGGACAAAGGGATCATTTTCTCTATTGACCAAACTAGTTTGATCATGCCTCCTCTTAATAATCTTGCACACTCTTCTTCTGGGGTTAAAACCAGAGGCTCATCTATAATATTATCATGATGATTGGAAAAATATGTTTTTGGAATGTTAGGGGTGTTAACTCCATGGCCAAGAAACTATAAATCACCAATCTAATCTCTTCCCACAAAATTGAACTTATGACAATTGCTGAAACAAAATTCAACCATAATACAACAATCAGTGCTGCCTCGAATATTAAACATGGCTGGAGCTCTATTCACAGTCTCTCTCAAGCCTCTTTTGGTAGTCTTTTAGTCTTATGGAACCCTATTTTTTTCTCCCTTCCCCCTTTAATTGTTCACAGGAAATTCATTCACTCAAAGATCACTCACATTTTTTCTTCTACTTCTTTCTTTCTAACTGCTATCTATGCAGATAATAATGCTTCTCATAGGCAATCTCTCCTTGACATTCTACCTACACTTCAATAGCTTAATTCATCGTGGCTTTGCTTTGGTGATTGGAATTGTATGAAGTTGTCTACTGAGAAAAGTGGTGGAGTTTCGCTGACTTATAGTCAGACTAGACCTCTTAACAACGGTATTTATGCTTCTAACCTTCTTCCCACCTCTGTTAGTGGTGCTTTCTACACATGGAACAATTCTAGCAAAACTGGTAAAAGCACGTATTGTAAACTTGATAGAGCTTATTAGAATTTTTCTCTGTAATCCAATGGCCTAACCTCATCACCATAATCCTCCTCCATCTTTATCTGACCACTCTCCTCTCATTATGGACTTGGGCAAGGACACTATGAGAAGGCGTTCTTCCTTTTCATTTTTTAATAATTGGTCTAAGCACCCTAGTTTCTTAAATATTATGTTTGAAAGTTGAAATTTTCATACTTTTGGAAACCCTATGTTTATTTTGCAGGCTAAACTCAAGCATCTTAAGGCTAATTTGAAGAAATGGGCCCAGCATACTTTTGGGAATGGGAGCAGTTTGTCTTCTACAATTAGAGAAAAATTATTTCAAGTTCAAATTGATATTCAAAACTGCATGATAGTAACCTACTATCAAATCTTGCTGAACATGAAACTTTACTTTTAAAAGACCTCTCTAAAGTTTTAATGGAAGAAAATATCATTGTAAAGCAAAAAATAAAACATGAATGGCCTGTGAATGGTGATAAAAATACATCCATTTTTCACAACACTTTGAAGATACAACATTCTATTGCAAATATATCTAACATCCTTGATATGCATGACTTGCCTTGCTCTTCACAAGACTCTATTCATGCTGCATTCCTGGAATACTTTCAATTGATTCTGGGTAATCCTCAAACTCCAATTATCTCTCTGGAACAGTTCTCTCAAATTTAACTCCCTACAATTTCTAATGACATGAGGTATGATTTAATCAAGGAAGTATCTGATGATGAAATTAAACAAGCAATATTTAGAATGAATTTTGGTAGCTCTCCGAGTCTAGATGGTTTAATTCTCACTTCTTTAAAGCTACATGGGCTATTATTAGTGGTGATGTGACTAAGCTATTAAGAACTTTTTCAAGCATAGTAAGTTGGTCGCTAGAATAAATGCAACCAGGCTTGCATTGGTTCCTAAAATTGATCAACCATCTTCTATTAATCAGTATAGACCCATAACATGTTGTAATGTGATTTACAAATGCATTTCTAGAATTTTGGCTGCTAGAATGAAGATCTTTCTTGCTGTTTTGATTTCTCCTAACTAAAATGCCTTTCATCCATCAAGAGATATTACCGATAATGTCTTACTTGCCTCTGAGCTTATGAGGGGTTACAATAGGAATATTAGCACACTAAGACGTGTTCTTAAATTATACATACAAAAAGCGTATAACTCTATCCAATGGAAATCTATCATATACATTCTTCATAAAATGAATTTTCCTATCCCATTCCTTTGTTGGATTTACACTTGCATATCTACTATCAATTATTCTCTCAGTATTAATGGGTCCACCTTTGGCTACTTTGGTGCTACTCAAGGTATTAGGCAAGGTGACCCTGTTTTGCCCTATATTTTTGTGTGTGTCATGGAACTATTCACTTCAATCAATTCAACAGCAATGACTAATAAACTAATGGATTATCACCCATTATGCAAGAAAAATATCATTTCTTCTCTGCTTTTTGCTGATGACCTGCTTCTCTTCACTAAGCCTAATACTAAATCTATTAAAGGGGTTCTGGAAGTTCTATCTCGTTTTCAGGTTATGACTGGTCTAACCATTAACAGAAGCAAGTCCAGAATCAAAATTGCTCGCCTGTGTGATCATGATAAGGAGATCTTGTATGCAATGTATGGTCTATCTCCTTTCGATGACAATGAAATTCATCTAGGAGCTCCTCTGTGTACTTCTAAAATAAGGACATACCAGTGTTTGCAATTGTTTGAAAAAATTACTTATAAGATTTCTAGCTGGACTAGTTCAAAATTTTCTATGGCTGGAAGTTTAATGATTGTTAAATCTATTGCTCTATCCATGTGCTTATATTATGCTAGAATATTCATCCTTCCTACCAAGCTTATTGGCATGATCAACTCTGCTTTGAATCATTTTTTATGGCATGAAAACCCTTATTCTTAGAAAATGATCCCTATTGCTTTTAGACATACATGCTGCTCTTATGATAAGGGTGGGCTTGGAATTATGAATATTAGAAGATGGAACCTTGGTACTATTTCCTTTAGAGTTGACAATTATTGAGAAATGACACAAACTTATGGGCTTCTTGGTGTAGATCATCTCTCATCAAGGATGGTAACTTCTGGTCTGTCTCCCCTCCTTCAGACTGTAGTTGGTCTTGGAGGAACATACTGAGAAGTAGAGCCATTATCCTTCCTATGGTTCAGCTGGGAATGAAAAACATTGAGAAAATCTCTTTTTGGTATGATCCATAGTCTGCTAAAGGTGTAATCCTTGCTGATATTATTGATTATGAGACTAGAGTAATAACTGATATTCATGAGAAAGCTTATGCTGATAGATATTGGTGTGATGGAGTTGTGTCCATGCCATACTGCAGTTCCTCTGTTGTTAGATCTGCTTGGAATTTTATTCAAAGTAAGACTTACAACTCTTGCAATGCTTAAGTCATACGGAATGAAAAGACACATACAATAAAATTAGTATACAAAGTTCTTGATTCTACTATTGATTATCCATTGTTTCTTGGTTCTCTAGAATCTAGAACTCTCAATCTATCCCTAAGGAAAACTTATTCATGTGGAAAGTTTTGAAGAATGGTATTCTTACTCTACAAAAACTTAAAGCTTGTGGTTTGATAGATAGTGATACTTGTATTTTGTGTGGTATTGTAGTGAAAACTGTGTCACATTTGTATTTTGAATGTGAGTTTTCTTTCTACATTTGGAATAGAGTTTTACATCACTATGGCTTGCACAATCCTAGAAGAGTGTCTACTGTGAATGGTTCAACATATTCAAAGCTACTAGATGGAAGAATGAAGAAGGAAAATTGATGTTAAGAATTCTTAAGAAGACTATATATCTCATTTGGTTGGAGAGGAACATTAGAGTGTTTAAAGGTCAACCTACCTCTAAACATGTAATGGTCCTTTCTATAATTAGATTTATGGCCTACTAGATATCCTTATGTGCTGTTAGTATATGCTTTGTGGGTTTCTTTTTTGTTGTAACGCTGTATATCCTTTTATTTGTTTTTCAATAAAATGGTAGGAGACCATTCAACACCGCTGGCTTTGCCAAAAAAATATAAGCGAGTCAGAAAGAGTGGGTTGTACTCACTTTGATTTTAGTAGATGTTGCGAAGTTTTATTCCGAATAAAATTAAACAAACGTTTAATCTTATCCAAAAAAATTTACTAGCTCCAATCAACTCCAAGCCAACTCTAGAATGTAATGCTCATCAATACGGACCCAATGCAACTTGTTTCGTCAATTTTCGACCTTGTATGAAGAAGTTATAGCATTTTAAATTTTATACAAATTTAAATAAATTAATTTACAATTTCTATTTTATTTTAAACCTACTCAATCAAGGTCGTTGGTTCCTAGAGATCATGATCTGGCTGTTGTTTTCTCTCTTCTCCCTCTCATTCAACTTCGTACGCAAACAAACCCATTCGCACACCTAAAAGTTTGCTTACTACGCCTCCACTTGTTCGATCAGGGGATGATATGAGGCATCAAACGACGCGCCTACGCATGACAATCCTCCAGCCTCGACGATGATGAGCTCAGCCTCCCTTATGCCTCGAAAAACACGAATAAACGCCGGACCTTGGTGGCCTGATTTTGGCCTCCATGCGACGAATTAGATAATCATAGCCGTTAGATTTGTAGATCTTGTCATGCTCTACAATATTGTAGTTGGAAGTTCTTGATGAAAGTTAATGGATCAAGAGAGATTGAAGGGGAAAGATTCAAATTTCCAAGCCATTGAAATGAAGAATGGCGGCTGTAACTCTAGGCTAAGGTTTTGAGTGAAAATAGAAAATGTTGAGGTCCTTTTATATAAAATTTTATGAAACTGTTCATTTGAAATTTTTTCAAACACCAATTGAAGCGTGCCGCCTGGCGTTTATAACATTTTACCGCTATTTCGAACACAATGAAATATATATCGGGAGCCAATTTGATTGTATTTGGAAGATAGGTTCTCGAATCGACTTATTTTAACTAAAATTTACATAAATAAAGCTTTATGCATTTCAGCTTCATACGACTAAACCGTAAGTTCGATTGACACGAGTTTGAAATCCTTTAATGATATAACATTACAGATCCAATGAAACTGGTTTTGTCGAAATCTGGAACAGTGTGAAAAATGACTATTTTTATGCATTAATTAAATTGATAAATTTTCAATTTCTATAAATTAACTTTTAATTCAATTTTTAAAGTTCTCTAACATCATTATAATTCAAATAGAATTTAATTCAACTTTGTAAATCATTTCATTCTCATTAAATTTCAATTTCAATTATTTCCACAATTTCAAATATTAAATTAATAATTTAATTATCCAAGTAAATTATTATATTCGAATATAAGTTACTCAACTTATAAAATTTACTTGTGAATATTTAAAATCAATTAAATATCCAAATTTCTAATGACTAAAATTCTGGATCGTTACATTGTATTACTTGATAGAAACACTACCAAAGAGAGGGTTCCTCTCCTTCGTTGTAGAATTTTAGTATCATTGTAATTGCAGTCAACCTAAAGTCTAATCTCAAGCCAGATTAAATTGGTTAGTCGATAAATGTCATCGGATTGAACCAAGAACTTTAGTATAGTCTATGAAATTAACTATAGATATTAATTGATTTTTGAACTTAGACCAAAGTTTTGATATCTTAGTGATACAACGTTGATGAAAAGAAATCGCATATAAAATGTCATTACTAGGTGCAACTTAATATAGATTGGAAATATGATTTCGCTTAAATGATATATAAACAATTGAATATGCGCTCGATATTGTACTTCGGCAAAGTACATGCATACTTTAGTATTTAACTGTCTGAGTATTGACTAGGACTGAGTTCACACCAGGGAGTTAGCACAATCGTGTAAAAATTAATTTTTAAACGTTGAAATTAATAATAAGATCAATACAAATGTTGTATTGAATTTTTATGGAAATTTTATAATGTATTTGAAGCAAAAAAATTAATTAAAATGATGTATAAAAGTTATATGTTGATTTAATTAACGAATGAGCATGAGTTGATTAAATAAATAAATGTTATAATTATTAAATAGTTTTGTCTGGAAGTTGGTTATAAATAACCACCCCATTCATTCCCTTTTTACACCAAACCCGAACCCTAGCCTCTATTGTTGACGTTGGTGAAGCCTAGGAGACGAATTCAATCTTATAGCCAGGAGATAGAAAAGGTGTTTGTGGAAGAAATAATTAGCGACCAAGGTGTTCGATAATCGACAGGATTACAACAAAGAGGTAAAATTCTAATTTTAAATTTATTTGTATACATGCTTATGTCAGTAAATTCTTCCCATCACCATGTTCGATGATTAAACTTATTTATTAAGCATAAATTTGAACAGTTAATCAAACAACTATGACATACACATACACATATATGTATGTATGTTATGTGTGTGTATGTATAGTCATCGTGTTACATCTAGATTAGATCACTATATTTAGTACGTAGTTGTAACGTTTATATTGAGAATAAAAACATATTATAATATCAAAATATAAAATTAAAATAAAATTGAACAAAACGGTTTCCTTATTTCTTTGCAATAAATTTTGGCATGTTGTAAAATATGACCTAATCAAAGTATTCAACAATTTTTATAATGGTAGCTTACAATTAGGAATATTTAACTTCCCTAACGTAATCCTTCTTTACAAGAAAGTTAGTGCTATAGAACCCAAAGATTCAAGGCTTATCTCACTATTAAACTATTCGGTTTAAATTATTTCTACTATCTTAGCTAATTGGTTAAGCAATAAAATGAACAACTTAATAGACATAAAGAAAACCGCTTTTGTAAAGGTAGGAACATCATAGATGAGGTCGCTCTAGTTAAAGAATTTGTAAATTATTTTTGTAAAAATAATATTACTTACGCCATGTTAAAAATCTATTTTGCTAAAGCTTTCGATTCTATTAACTTGGTATTTCTAAATGACCTTCTATTGGAAAGGGCTTTAGCTCTAGATAGTTTGGTTGTATTATTTCTTTATTGAAAATTGATAATTTTAATATTATGATCAATGGTTTTTTAGAAAATAAAATTAAGTCTAAATGTGGTCTTAGACAAGGCAACCCTTTACTGTCTTTATTATTCAACCTAGCAGCGGATATAGTCTCTAGGGTGATAAAATTATCTATTGCTAATAGGGTCTTAGGTAGCATCGGGAATGAGATCACCAACTAGGGTCTTTCGATTTTGCAATTTGTAGACGACACCATACATTTTACCCCACATCTACCCCAATACATAGTAGCTTCTAAGCTTGTTTAATAGAGTTTTGAAATGCCGTCAGGGTTTAAGATTAACTTTGATAAGAGTTCTGCCCTAGTCCTAAATGATATCGAAACCCTTGTTGCCAATGCTCTTACATACGATATCATAAGGTTTCCTATATAGTACCTAGGGTTAATGGTTAGACCTACAAAACTAAAAAAGGAAGATTGACAAATCATAATTGATAAAATAAATAGAAAACTAGCAAATTGGAAGTGTAAATTTTTACCTAGAGCAGGGGGTATTATTCTCATCAACTTCGTCTTATCGACCTTACTGATTTATTGGATGTCATTTTACCTTTTTCTAAAATGGGTCGTTGACAAAATAGATAAACTTAGAAGAAACTTCCTTTGGAATGGCAGTAATTCTTGTAATAGCATTAATTATCTAGTTAATTGGAAAACGGTTTGCAAATCCAAAGAGGATGAGCAGTTAGGTATTATAAACCTACAAAACCTTAGTGTTGCACTATTAGAAAAACGGCATTGGAAATTCACTAATGATAATGAAAATCATTTATGGAAATAAATTATTTCAAATCAATTTTATGATAGAACCTACAACCTACACCTCACCACTCCTAAGTATAATAATATATCTCACTTTTGGAAATCCATCTTAAAAAACTTTAATATTTTCAATCCTGGGATTAATAAGGTAATTCATTTAGGCAACTATACTTTTTGGCATGATGGCTTGAGTTTAAAGAACTATTTGATATCTATAATTTCAAAAGTGCAATAACTTAAGAGGTTTTCAGACTCGAGACAAATTTCCATGGAATCTTACATTCAACTGTACCTTAACTAACTTAGTTTAATTTGTCTCTATTTGTACTAATATGGAATTCTATATCTTAAATAATGAGAGGAACACTAAAATGTGGTGTTGGGATAATAGTGGAATCTACTTTTCAAATTCGGCATATAAGTTTTTAAACTTCTTAGGGACTTTATTAAAAATGTTCAAAGTTATTTGAAAAGCTAATGCCCCTCAAGGAAAAGTTGCACACATGGTTAATTCTTCATAAAAAAGTAAATGAAATCTAATTCTTAAATAAAAAATGTGGTCATAGATAAAAAAAATATGCTTTTTGTAATTTAGAACTAGAAAACATAATGCATCTTTACTACAACTATCCTTTAACCGGTTTAGTGATTGTTATCTCTCTCAACATCAACCTTAACCAACATTGACCTATGCTATGATAACTTCTAGAATAATCTCATATTCCAATATGGTAAATATTTTAGAATTTTACTTGATACTACCTTTACTATTATATATTGGTATATATGGTTAGAAAGAAACCAAAAAATATTTAATGATGTTAGCACTCCTCTTAATAACCTTATTTATGCCATTGCGATGTTTATGTATAATTGGGTAGATAGTCATTCTTGGCTAATAAGGTCCACTTTAAGGATTTTATTAAAAATGTAAAAGTTTGGATAGATATTTTGGAAGTAAATCTAGGCTTTAACTGAGGGCATATAGCGATCATAAATTGTGACATAGTTTAAACTTTTAATGAAGATATCTATTTGAACAAATTGTTCCTGATTGATAATTAAATCTGTTATAACTCGTATAATTGTTTTTGTCCTCGCATATATATATATATATATATATATATATATATATATATATATATATGCATATGCATATACTATACATATAGACACACACACATATATGCTATGCTTGCTTTGTTGAGTTTTTCAGTTTAAGTGGAAGTTGTGGACTCGACAACTCATTTTGACTACTTATGGATGCTTGTTGTGGGGATGGCTTTGTTGGTTGGTCTAACCTTGATTTTTGGATCATATGGTTATCACATATTTTGTGTGCACCATGATTAAGTGTTATGGGACTGCTTTCATATTTTATATCTTTCACTGGATGACTTATTCTGCTTATTGCCATGTAAATGCTTCATTTTCTTCCGTTCAGTTCTAGGTTTGGTCCTATTGTCATTTCATAGAATATTTCCTAGGTTTAGTTGGTTTTATTTTTCTATTTTGCATTGTATGGGGGAGTAGGGAGGGTCTGCTACCTGCTAGGCTTGTTGGCAACTTCTTTTTTGAGTGTAAAATTATAGGATTGCTCACCTCATAGGTAGGATCATTAATTTTCATCAAAATAAAATTTAATTAAAATTAGAATATACCCCAAACTCTTTTATTAATTAACACTAAATATGATTCAATATAAATTTGTTATTCATATAAAAACAAAATACGATCTTGTGCAAATTAGTGAAAGGATTTTTTTTGTGAAGTTCCCCTTTTAACCCCATTGCTAGTGAACCCGATCTAGCAATGGTATAAGTTCCCGCATTGTGTTTATGCAAATGATAAACTAGCATGTAGGGTGGTCTTTTAGACAAAACAATTTGACGAATTTCTAAGGAAATGTGTTTAAACTATGGTGAAAGTTACTCTAATCAAGGAATACTCTTATAAATGGAAAATTTTCCACCCTCCTAGCCTTTACCTGGCTTGTTGAAGCAGTCTATTCCAAGCGTATGCCCCTGTGGAAGGCTTAAAAATAATTTTATCTTTTGCTTGATTCAAATAAGCGCTTTTGAATATAGTAAAATAAATTTGAAATTGTTTTATATTTTGGATAAAGCATTATATAATTTTATAATGAGTTATAAAATGTAAAAAATTAAAATTATTTTTTCCTTATATAAATATATAAAAATTATATTCATAAGTATTAATTTTTTTTAAATGTTTCAAAGGAGGACACTTGGGATATGAAAATTTGCAGTCCAGTGATTCAGTGGATATCCTAACTTAGACGCACTTTTTTAAGGTAAATTCATGTTATTGGGTCTGATTCTAAGGATGAAGGAAGTGGTTACTCCTCATTGGATGAGACATCTCTTTTGACTTCTATGTGTTAACAATTTAGGTCCTTCTGCCTAGCTCCTATTTTTTAACGTTAGCTGTTCTAGCGCATGTGTCAGACACCCGTTTTAAAATTGTGTTTGAATTAAAGTGGATGGTCCACTATAAAGCCAACTAGTTTTGCTAATTTTTTTAAAAATGTTTAATTAATAAAACAATACATATGGACATATATATAATATAATGAATTATAAATGTTATAATATAAATATATTATATATATATATATATATAGAAAGTGAGAGGTTTAAATAAATTAAAATTCATAGAGACTTAAGGGAGCATACATTGGATGTATATACATATATAATGTCATGAGTTATACTAATGTCTCTTACATAGTTGATAGTAACCAATAAAAATTATTTTGAATTGTTAATTTAAAATAAAATTGCTCTTCATCATTTATAATATAGATAGATTAATTTACATATCTATAGTTGTTGTGCACCCTCAAGGCATAGAATATCTAAAGTGATGTTTATATTATCACTTGATAAGTAAGAATATTATGTAACTTTGTAGAGCACCCTTAAAGGTTACATAATTACTCTTCGATTATCGTGAAATGATAAATCTAGTGTATCTAACGAACATTTTGATTTGTTAAGTATGTTCAAGGTAATAAGGTAGAATAGAAATAAAGTAAAAGGAATGTTAGGAATTATATGCGAGATATAATTATCAAAGTATTACTTACCATTTCTGGAGACTACAATTTGATGCATACCCTCAATATCGTAGTAACATGATAAATGTGCCTAACACCTACTGGAGGAATTTATGAAATTCTTGTTTCTCTTTGGTTTTTGAGAGATGTAGAATTTAGCGGGATCCTTATTAGATAAATATAATAAAACAATCTAGTAAGTATAAGAACATATGTAAATTTATCTAATTTACTCTAATGAATTTTCGTAGATCAATTGACAACATTATGCTATTTTCAAAAAAAAAAGACACCAACTGGTGCAAACTAGAAAGAATAGTTAAGGAACATCAAAATTGTGCTCATCGGTGAAAAACTTTGGTATGTTGTCAGCGGTGACCCAATGGCTAAATCCGATAAGGATGACACACCCGAACAAGTTAAGGCCAACAAAAACCGGTTATTAGACTGTAAGCCTGTGTAATGCTTTGTGTTGGCCACTATAAGCATCGATCTCCAAAGGCAACATGAAAATATGAATGTACAAGATATGTTCAAGCACTTACAAAAGTTTCATGGTGAGCATTCTCATACCACAAGGTACAATTTCTAATGGAAACTATTCTATGTGAAGTTGAGTAAAGGCACTCTAGTCCAAGGTCATGTACTCAATATGATTGGATACACCAAGAGGTTAGCCGGGTTAAGAACAACTATAGACACCAAACTAAAAAATGATTTGGTTCTTGGATCATTGACTTTGCAGTTTGGTCCATTCTGATTGAACTTGAATATGAAGTCGTAGAAGTGTGTTATCACAGAGCTCCTTAATATGTTAAGGATAGACGAAGTATGTTCAGGATTGAACTAAATACAATACTTGTTGTGCAAGGGTACCTCTTCTCGAATAGTTCGAAGAAGATAAAGTGTAGTTATAAGTGTGGAAAGAGTAAAGCTAAGGTTAGTCATGAGAAGGGTGAATTTCACTTTTCCTTAAAGAACGGACGAAGATGGAACTATTCAACCTAGTTGAAGACGATTAAGGGATCAATTCACTACACCATAGATAGTATTTTGGCGCAAGCTTAGGCGGCACATTTGATACGGCTATAAGCCGTATCAAATTTAATATGGCTTATAGCCATATCTATATCATTTAATACGGCTTTAAGCCGTATTACCATTTGATACGGCTATAAGCCGTATCAAAATCTATGCCTCTTTTCATGGGAAAATTTTCCCCAAAACGCACACCCTCCCTCCTTTTTTTTTATTTCCAGCCTTCCCAGAAACTACTACGGCGACCTACCTACCATCTACAACACAATCTTCCACATCCAGACAAAACAAATCGCCAAATCGCCTCCCCAGAAACTACTAGAGCGACCTGCCTACCACTTACAATTACAATTAGGTATGTACAATTTGATATCTAGTATGATGCTGTTAATTCATGACTTCTTTTTTCATGTTTTTGGTTTTGTGCAATTAGGTATGTACAATTAGGTATGTACAATTAGGTATGGATCATTCTGATAGCAGTGTAGATCAGTTGAGTATTGGCACTAGTTCTTGGGTTTTGGAGAGAGTTTTTCTACAATGAAGAAGTTATTAATTTTCATTTTTCAGTTGACCTCAAATTTTCCACTTGTAGTCCCCTCATACTCGTCTATAATGTTCCTGCTAGTGCAGTCATTTTGGTTTTGTGCGTACTTGTAACTTGCTGCTGGCTATGCCTTCTTATGCCTTCTTTCTTGGTGCTGTATTTTGCTTATCCTGCTTTGGATTGGCTTGCTAGAGCAATTTTCGGTTGAAATATCTGCTAAGCGCACTATTCTATGTATGTCAGTCTACACCCGATATGACTTTAAAGGGTGATTGAAGAATAATTAGTTTTAAGTACTGTTGTTATTTGCAATTATAAAGTCCCGAAGTTCATATAGTCATCTGTACATGCAACTGTTGGGAAATTATAACCTTAGTATATATTTGGTATTTATTAAATGAAGAAAAAAAAACTATCGTGCTGTTGTTTACATTCGTCTATTTTTGTACCCACTACCTAGGGTCAGAAAATGCACTCTGTTGACATTGAGGGTTGTATTTTCACGTTTTCTTCCATCTACACTTACAAATATTATATCCTTGCAGCAACAACTAGGAAGTTCGCCCGTGGTCCTAATTTTAGCTGATTTTAAGTGAGCTTTTGTTGCATCTTTTCTTTTTCTGTCTCCTCTGCAACTGCCATTGCTTCACTCGAAAGATTTTCAATACTCGAAATCTTATTTTCCGGAATATATATTAACTATTAAATGATTTTTAAAGTCAAATATTTAATTATTCTTCAATTAATTAATTTCTTTAAATAAATAAATAATAGTACACTACATTATAATCACATATAAACTTATCCAGTTATATTTCTCAAACACCATTCAGTTATATTGCTTCAAATTTCAGCTACTGCACCGCATCGCAGCTTCCAAAGGAACGGGCATCGCAGTTAACAATCGACCAATTCTGTAGACTAGGGTCAACTGACTGAGCTGTGATTCCTCCACTTAACTGATTTACCCTGCTCCGGTTCCTCAAGCACTACTCCTTAGATACCGAGCTTTGACCACTTTTAGGTATTTTTTTAATATTCTGCAATTTTTCTGTAATTTACGTTCCATTATAGACCGATTTGTTATACTGTTTGAAATGAGCCATATTGATATGTATGCTTTGCTACTCATACATTTTCACTCAATGTGTAATGTTTTGAAGAAAATTTTGTCCATGATGACGGTTGTTATCTTATTAGAATTGATCAGCTTAGCGTCTTAGGTAATTTTAAGTGTTGTTAATTCGATACAAATTTGGGTTGGTATATCTGCCATACACAACAAATAATCCTATGTAGTTCTTTGGTACAAACTAAGTAATCACTGAAGAAGAATCAATAGCAATGGGCATAGAAATCAAACCAATTTCTTAATTAGCTGCCATTGGCTTGGCTGGATTGCTAACAGCATGTTGACTGTTATCTTATATTTGTAAATAGGGCCGGTAATAGTTGAGATGCAGTTTTATTTCTATCTTTAATCTACTGCGAAAAACACTAATAAACAACGAATACATCAAATATTATTATTTTATATATAAAAAATATTTTAGTTCTTTTTTGATTAGTAGAATTGAGAATGAGTAAGCTAGATGATAAGTAAAGTATAGGAAGATGATGGGTAAGATGGAAGTGCTGGTGAAGGGTGTCCACAAGTTGGAAAATTAGATGTGGTATTGATTGGTAATTTTTTTCCTTAAATTAGATTGCATTTTGTAATAATGTATAAGCATAAATATGAGAACAACTGGATTAGATGAAGGTAGTATATGTATGTTTAAGTGTTGTCTCACATTATATATAAGGAGTCATTTATGGGTATTTATACAATCATGAATTCATGTACCATGACTAATTTGATATGCTCAAAATGTGATTGTGGATACAATACTTTTGATTAAGAATAAACTCATAGAAAAGTATACCATTCGTTCTTTTTTACATACAAAAAGAATTATTATTTTGCACTATTTTTGTTATAGGAGTTTGTATCATATAAGTTATTTACTTCTTTTCAGGCACGTAATGCATGTGCATAGTTGGTAATAGTACCCTTTTTATTAAATTCTTCCCATGTAGTATAAATGACTTAGAAATTTAATTCAATGATAGATTGGTCCCAGTCCTACCTTAGGGTCCTCTAATTATACTTTTAGAATTAGCATACCTACTGAGTTATCCATGTATCTTATATTGCATTAGATCATAAATCATCTTAGTCAGATGTAATGACTCAATCCTTTTGCATCTACTGCAATTTTGACAATGTAGAAATTTCAGAAAACGAAGTTTATATGATTTTATGAAAATAGTAAGAGCTCGATAGTTTCATGCTCACATTTATGTTACCTTTCATTTTTATATCTCAAACAATAAAACAAGTTATAATGTTATTAAATTTAGATGATACACAAGCTTTTAGGCTGCAATGAAGAAACCCAGATTTTTTGCTGAGTAGCCCCATGTCTAATTAAAAAAAACCAATAATACCATGTCTAATACAATAGTCAATCTTATGCTATTTTGTATTATTTTGATCTCCTTGCATAATTTACAGCTTGGTGCTAATGTTGTATATGGTTCTGACATTGTATATGGTTTTGACATTGTTGTATAAGTGGATAAAATTATTGTTAATGGCGCAAGCCAAGTATCAGGAGAGGGGTAATGCATAGACATTACTCCGGTGCTACAAAATAGCGCCGTTGTAATGGCAAAATTTTGGGAAACAGTTTGGTGCTAATGTTGTATATTGTTTTGACATTGTTGTATAAGTGGATAAAATTGTTGTTAATGGCGCAAGCCAAGTATCAGGAGAGGGGTAATGCATAGACATTACTCCGGTGCTACAAAATGGCGTCGTTGTAATGGAATTTTTTTGGGAAACAGTTTGGTGCTGATGTTTAAAATAAACCCTATATTTTGAGTTCCATTTATTGAAATTTAAATAGTCCATATATTTTAACTATTTATGTTTAAAATCATACTACAAAATTCTAGGTCATACAGGAAAACAAAAAACGATCATGAAAAAGGCATGCGTATAAATCTTACAAGGAAGTTAATTTAGCTGTTGTGGTTTCTTTATTTTATAGTTTGAACCCTCCATGAATCTTTGTTAATATATTTGGTCTGTAGGTAGTGGAAGTACAATTTTTTCAACAGTTATTGTTTGCACTGAATTGCTTTTTATAATTCTGCTTAATTCCATCAGTAGGACAATTCTGTTCCTAATCAACTTGTTACTTTTAAGCGATACAAGTCTATGGTAGTTCTTCATTTGTCATTTTTTGTTGCTTCATTCATATTTTCTGATATGGTATGTGCAAATTCGTAGAAGTTGTACTTTGAAGATTTCTACAGTTAATTTTCACATTTTACATCAATCTATTTCTTTGATTTTGTTTAATTTTACCTGTAAGATCAATAGTTGTTTATGTTTAATGCTCTGGTTTTGTAATTTTTCCTGAAAGTTGTATATTTTGATACTTTGTGCTAAAGAATTTGGCTCAGTGACTATGTTGTCCGCTAAGAAGCACTGTTTCCAGTTCTCCTTTCATTGTTGCCTAGTCGAAATAATAGTTGTTATCTCCATAGGGAGAAATCTTCCTCTTTTAATTGATCAAGCAATGAAAGATCCGCTTTCACAACAATTATACAACCTTAGTGATTTTTATTGTTTTACCATCTCAGATATAAACTTTTACTGATAAGGTTATTATCAGTTTGTAGAAAAACTTCCTTATACTCATTCTAAAGTTTTTGAATTGCATCTAATTGAATTGTTCATAATGTTGTCTGCAAGCTTACCATGTTTTTACCATGTTTTTAGATTTGTGCTCTCGATTAACTTGTAAGCTCATTTTATAAAAACAAGCATAATTGTTTATAACAATGAGGCCTTCAAAAATCATTTTTACAAATCCAAAGCAACCAAAAGATTTTGAAAGAAACAGAAGGAAAAGAATTTGTTCTTTAAAGATATGCACTATGTTTACCTGCTTTAGGATCTGGAGAGTAATATCTAATAAAGCTAAAAGAATGTTAGAAGTAAAGATTAGCTATTCTGGAATTACTTGAGACTATCACATATGTAATATGTTTAGCATTATATAATATATAAAATAATAATATACTAAGATAAAAAATAATATCAAACTGTTATTGACTAAAAAAGAATTGATATATCTATATATTTATAAATAACCAATCGAAAGATGATCATCCAACTACCCAAACAAGTTACACTCCGCTACAACCCAACAAATGGTAATCGATCAATACAATTAATTTTCATCAATTATTTGCGTTCACGGTTCACTTATTGTTTCATTCACATAAACTCTAATAAGTATAATGAATGAACCTGAATAATATCTTAGGTTTCACCCTAAAATCTCAAACTGTAGAAATGAAATGGTTGTTGATATTGATGTTCACTTTAAAGACATTATGCTTGGGACATCTTGAAAATAGAGGTTATGATATAGGACCCATTGAAGGGCAAGTCTCATGTTCTGTTAAATATGATATAGGAGGGCAGTATGTCTTTCAGCATAGACAAACAATGGATAAATGAATCAGATCTAAGATCTACATACTATATAGACGGGGTGCAGAAGTTCATTAGTTTTGTTGAAGAAAACGGTGGTAAGAAAGGATTGTATTTATGCCCTTGCACCCGGTGCAAAAATATGAAGACGATCAAATTAGATGACATTCATTTTCATTTGCTTAGATGGGGTATTATCCAATCGTATACAGCGTGGTATTTTCATGGGGAAAAAAGGGCGGAGATGGAAAAACAACAACCAGTTACTCATGGCAGAACTACTGCTGAGTCTGAACATATTAGGATGGAAGATCTGGTCAATGATGCAGATAGATTTCATCATTTTCAACCTACAAATTCGTTGCTTGATCATGCTAATGTTGGAGAGCAGTCTACTGATTATCCAGATTGGCAGGCCAATGAAAGTAAGAAGTATAAATCGCTTTTTGGTAGCGTAAAAGAGCCGCTGTATCCTTCATGTTCAAAAGGGATTACGAAGCTGTATGCCATTGTGAAACTGAATAGCTTGAAGACCCAATACAGATTTTCAGATAATGGTATGACTACACTTCTTGAACTAATAAAGGAGTTACTCCCCGAAGGTAACACGCTGCCGACAACGTACTCCGACGTGAAGAAGATCATTAAGCAAGTTGGGATGAATTACAAAACTTATGATGCATGCATCAATGATTGCATATTGTACTGGAAAGATGATGCGAACAAAGTTTCTTGTACAAATTGCAATGAACCAAGATATAGGACATCATTAAACGAAGAGAGAAAATGCACCAAAGTACCTCGAAAGACATTAAGACATTTTCCTTTAATTTCTAGATTGAAGAGACTGTATACTGTACCATGGATGGCAGATGTGATGACCTGGCATGGTCGTGCCAAGTCTGATCCCACCGTAATGCGTCATCCATGTGACACTTCTCAATGGAAAGGCGCAGATTCATTTGATCAAACTTTTGCTGCCAAGCCACGAAATGTCACACTTGGAATAGCAACAGATGGTTTCTGTCCACATGCTTCTCTCTCTAACCCTTACAGTTGTTGGCCAGTAATTGTAGTACCATATAATCTTCCTCCGTCTATGTGCATGAAAAGGGAGTTCTCAATGTTAACATTGTTGATTTCTGGGCCAAAACAACCAGGAAAGGATATTGATGTTTATTTACAGCCGTTGATAGACGAGTTAAAGCAGTTATGGGAAGGAGTAGTTACATTTGACTCGCTAAATAAATCTGAGTTCACATGAGAGCTAGGGTGCTGTGGGCAATCCATGATCACCCTGCTTTTGGGACTTTATCGAGATGTACAACTCACGGTTACTTTGCATGTCCTGTTTGTGGGGAATACACTTGTTCTTATTATCTTCCTAAAAGTAAGAAGATGTGTTACATGGGACATTGAATGTTTCTTCCTAACGAACACAAGTTTCGATACGATAAGACAAATTTCAACAACGAACAAGAACTTCGTCGCCCTAAATGGCCATTGACTAGTTTTCAAGTTGAAAAGAAAGTAGCGAATATCAAAATGAAAGTTGGTAAACAAAAAGAAGAAATTGGTCGAAAACGGAAAAAGTCAACCAATGAAGATGTTGACAATATTTCTGGATGGTATAGGAGGTCTATCTTTTTTGATTCACCATATTGGAAAGCAAATTTGGTCCGACCTAATATTGATGTTATGCATACAGAGAAGAATGTCACGGAGCATCTCATCAGCACCATTATGGACCATAAAGATAAGTCAAAAGATGGCATCAATGCATGCAAGGATTTGAAAATCATGGGTATAAAACAAAAGTTGTGGGTGATGGAAGATCCTGAAACAAATAAAACAATCATACCAAAGACAACTTTCGCTTTGAGAAAAGAAGAAAAGATACGGTTTTGCACCGTTTTGAAAAATCTGAAAGTGCCTAACAAATTTTCTTCTAACTTTCAAAACAATGTGAGCATCAATCCTCCTGAACTAAGAAATATGAAGTCATATGATTACCATGTCATAATGCAGCATTTGCTTCCGGTATTGCTTCAACATTCTTATCCACGGCATAAGGATCTACGAAATGCTGTTCATCGTATTAGTTTATTCTTTAACATTTTGTGTTCAAAGGTGATCAATAGGGAACATCTTTTAAAAGCAAAGGCTAGCTTAGTAGAAGCAATGTGTGTATTTGAAAAACATTTTCCACCTGCATTTTTTGATATCAGTGTCCACCTTATGGTTCATTTAGCCGATGAAGCGTTGATTTGTGGCCCTGTCAGATATAGATGGATGTATCCATTTGAACGGTAAATTTCTAATTTCGGTTATGCACATCATTATTTCATATAAATAGCTACCGTCTACAGTATATAATTGATCACATTTATAGGTTGATGAAAACATATAAAGGATATGTGCGCAACAAAAGATACATTGAAGGGTGTATTGCAGAAGGATATATCGTACAAGAAGCTAGTCTTTACTGCATGGAATATATGCCAAACGGAGGTGATGGCAATCATAAACATACCCACGAAGCATTTTTAGACGAGGACGATGAGTTTGCTGCTGAGATACCTTTGGATAATGGTAAAGACATAACGTTAACCCAACTGCAGTTTGAACAGGTGCGTAGATGGGTCCTTAATAAGTACGATGGATTGGATGAATGGAAGAAGTAAGTTCACGAACTTGTTTGGAATTTTAATTTTTTTAATTCAATTTATATATAAATTTTGATATGTGTTTTTCGTAGGAGGTATAACTCCTATGTGAAAAGTACTAGATTTCAACCTAGCGGCAGGGCTACCGCCGTGGAAGTAGTTCATAGTTTTAATCTATGGTTACGTGATGAGCTGTTAAAGACCATCGATGTTGATCCAACTCTGTGGCGGTTAGTGCACAGGCCGAAGTTCATAACGCGTAGTTATATGAAGTACCAAGTGAATGGATTTTCATTTTCCATGAAAAAGTATGAAAACCGTATGGTAACACAAAATAGCGGTGTATGCATGAGAGCAATTACAAAATTTAAAGCGAGTGGCAAGGATAAAAATTATAAGGAAGCAGAAACAACGTATTACATAGTCATTCAACAGATACTTGAGTTGGGTTACACTGACTTCAAACAAACAGTTTTTTATTGTGATTGGGTAAAAGTCGAGGATAAGGTCAATGGTTGTAAAATAGATCCCATTTCAAACCTCGTCATGGTAAATTTAGAGAAACTGAAGAACAAAAATAACGTGAATGACGAGCCATTTATTCTTGCATCAGAAGCGAGTCAAGTTTTCTACTCAAAAGATTTAAAAAATAACGGATGGTCTGTGGTCTTGCATACACCAAAACGGTTGACTACAAATGTGGATGACATTGAGTTCCCTACCGTCTATCAATCAACTTTTGAAGACAATGAAAAATTAGAAGACCTTACCAAATCCATATGTTAACTTATTAGTATTAGCCGTCATTGCAAAAACATTTCATATTCATTTCACTTTTTAAAATAAAACATCATAGGATAAATGATAGTTTTAGATTATGTTACAAATGATCATTTAATACATTGTTTTAAGTATCTATAGCTTTCAAAGTACCAATGATCTGCATCCAATAGCACCAACCTTACCTCCTTCGAGCACAATGTAATTTGTAGTGCAATTATTTCAAGAAGAAAAAACGGGTACCGTGTCTTGAAAATTGTTCATGCTAGTGAAATAACATATTGCCTCCTTTGCAATTAGATCTACATTTTATATTTTGTTGCCTATGACATCATTCAGGCCTCATCAACATTGATGATCCAGGTTATGTTTTATTGTGGCTCAAAGGTCCAAATATTTATTGTTTACAAAGGCTATAGAAAGAGCCATCTTTTTGCCCATAGAGATTTTTAAAAGCCTGATTAACAGCTTCATTATATCCATCACAAAGCATCCATGAATTCAAAATCTGAAAGATACATTTTTATTGTTGGTTTATGTCGTAACTCAACAACGATAGGCGAACGGTCACCGTACTCTATTATATCAATTAGGAAGGAAGTCAGCCATTGTAAGCTTTAAACATATTGCAATTAAAGGCATCTTGTCAGATATATGATAAATATAACAACTGAAATGTTATTGCCACAATAACCCTCATATTCCTTTACTCTATTATTGAAGAATCAAATGCAAAATACAATAACATAATCGTAGCATAATGCTTGATAATCAAATAATAAATACAAAAAAAATACATCTAGCTCAAAAGTACAGTAGGAATAACTTACACACATGAAAATTGACTAATTATTAATGGCAAAGTTGACAAATTATATCATATGATTAGCTAATACTCTGCAAAGTATTCAGTTTGAGTTGGGTTCCAATACATTTTACCTTCTTCATGTTCTAACAATAAAATGTTTGCATGAGCTTATGCTTTTGGTAACATTTGCACTTCATCGTGTAAACTCTTAAAACAATGGTCAGTTATTATGAAGTCAAAATAGCGTCTCATTACCTAAAACACAATATAATGAGTTTGTAGTTGCTTGATTTGTTTTGATTATTCAGTCATATGCGTCAAATTTAATTTGTTGCATAAATTTACCTAAAATATACATTTAACTACTATAGTAAAACTAAAAACTCTTACAATATCTGATAATCTAAAACAAAAGCTAAACTTGTTTACAAATTTGTGGTAAACTCCTATTCACGTTCGTTCTCATTACTGTAACCATCTGTTAAACTCTACTGCTATCAACATCATTAGCTTACTTATTAACACTCCCTATAATCGAAGAGAAAGTTCTCTTACATCCATTAAGTTCTCTCCAAACATCAACTTCTTGTAATATTTCTCCCATCATAACCTTTAGCTATCAAACAATAAGCTTCTGCCTATGTAGCATAAATGGTCAAAGTAGTAATTCATTTTGCACTAATTGGCATTCTATATGTATACAAAGAAAAGCCAGTAACCAAATGAGAGCGTGTAGTACATACATGCTCAGTTTTTCCTATTATAACCTTTAGCTATCTACTACAGAATGCATGTTAATTTGTGTATCTATATATAGCAATTCATGCCATCCTTGTCACTGGTTAACTTGAACGTTGTTGTAAAATTTGCTATGTGCTAATAATACTATTTGATGTAAAATCAGTAGTTTAGGTTAGTGCTTTTCCCTTGTATTCTTACATTATATTAATTAATAGGGTTGATAATATTGAATTTCAAATGTTATTTGAAGCACTTATTCATTACCAGTTTGCTGACAGTATTCATACCCAAAAGAGTTATAGAGCTAACAACAGTTGAAAATTGTTTCATAGAAATAATTTAGGAAACAATCAACAATGCAAGTTTGATGTATCATACTATCATACATTTCAAACAGATCCCCCATGCATGCTTCTATGTATAGTCATTAGGCATTACATATCTGTCTATATTCGTTAATTATTATAATCCCTTGGACTCTTAATACCATTGAGTTGGGATCGGCTTGGAAATAAATATTCTCATTAAAAATAGTAAAAATAGGGATATTTATTCTACATTCCAGGCCACAATTATGTTGAGATTCAATGCATTTAAAACCGTTTCAACTAAAGAAGGATAAAGTACCGATCTGATTCCTATGCTGATCGTAATAAACTTTCTAATTAACAAATATGATTCGGGACTTATTTCCTCTTCTTATATTGGATCTCGGGTGGAGGATTTCCCGGAGCTCGTTATCGCCGTTCTCTTGAGCGGTTGTCTTTTCCGATTATCGGCCGGTATGTTCAACGACTATTTCAGGAGGGCGTCTTTGCCTGCTCTCGCTGTTATTATGGTCTTCTGTTATTGTTTGTCTATTTTATTGCTTCGGCGGTTTATGTTTTTCCTTTTTTGTTTTGGTTACCTGGCAGGCATGTTGACAGCTTTTGGTGTTTATTTATAAAATTCAAATTATTTTTTTATATAAGTTTAAACATTAAAAAAGCTTATCAACAAATTCTATAATTTTGGTTTAGCCACAACACAAAAAACAGTTTCAACATAGGATCATAATTGTACCTGCCTCAACAACACAACACCTGAAGCAATTATGCAATCAGTTGCAATGGCGTTTCAAATCAGATCTGAAGTAATCGTGATTCTTATGGTTTATGCTTTATTTGTGTAACATAATTGCTTATATTAGTCTTATATGTTATGTATTAAGAATTGTGTATGCAGGACAAGTGAGTGCAAGTATGGGTTAATGTTCATCATTTTTCTTGCTTTATATTTACACCAGATAATTGGTATGGAATAGTTGTCGGTTACTTTCAATCCATAACTAAGTTATTAGATGCTATTATTCGTACTATATATTGGGTAGTATGATTCTCTCGCAGCGACTAAAGTGTTGTTTGTTATTTCCAATAACTCCGAGGTACTCACATGACTAAGTTGCAAGTGCTAACGCTTTGCGAGCATTGGTTCGGAATCGCTGGTGGCAATCTATGCTAGTTTATTTATTTATTTTTAAATGTTTCTTTTCATGGGGTTTGAGTAATGTGCATAAACTATGTGTTGGTGTGAACTGATGTTCGGTAAGTAGCCAAACACTTGTGTATATTGGTTGTGCACTGGTGCTAAAGACTTATGACATGGTAGATTCTAAATAAAATAAAATAAAACCTTATTACTATTTCTGTATTCCTCCAACATTTAAATACTACTAATAATAATAGTAAGCAGGGGCTGGAGGGATAACTCAAAATGAAACTGCAATTATGGTTGGTGCTCTTGGATTTATTGATAATACTATGGGAGAGGCAGTAACTTCTTTTTGCCAAAAGTTATTGATATTAATTCAAAATTTGGTAAATATTGTTTGATAATAGTTATAGTACATTCTTTATCAAACATATACTTTAGTTATAGAATATGCATGCAGTATGAATGTTTGGTAAATCATTGATATATTCATGTTTTGAATGTCAATATTTGGAGAACTTTGGTATTTAACAGTATTTAATACTAGGAATGCCTGAACTATTTGTTTCTTCACCGATAGAGATATGGTACTAAATGGTGATAGCGGTTCCTTAAGGTTATGCAATTAGCACTATCATTTTTCAGATATAAATACTTTTAGCTGAATTCAAAATCCTCATTCATCTAGTTGCAAAGTTTTTGACAATTGAATCATATTTCTTATTTTCCCAACATGATATGCAAATGTGTTCACTCATGGTATCTGACATAAAGAGTATAACTCCAGAACAATTTGAGAATAGAGGCAACAACCCTTGTAAATCTAGGAGGCACTCTCACTTTGTCCCTTTTGTTTCTACAAGTGATAATATTACAGGCCCAACAAATAATTTCAATACCGGCAAGGAGGAATTCACCCTGTCTGAAATCAATACTGCTAGTCTAGTCCAGTCAATACATGATACAACAAGATATGTTGAGTTAGCAATTCATGACTAACTCAACATATAATCGTCTCTGTTTTCAAGAATTTCATGCTCTGCATGTACGATATTTTGTTATAGTGTATGTACTAAACACTATATGGCAATATACAGAAAAAGAAAAGTAACAAAGAAAAAAATAAGCAGCAAGCAATCAACAGAAAGTAACAGGTAGAATTGAAAGATTATTATGCAAAGAAAGAACATACTTCTCAAACATCAGCAAATATACTTCTTAAACTGTCATTAGCATTTATTTTTTTGGTACGACACATACTTCTCAAACTGTCTTTTGTACTACTATAATTTATACCCATTTTTATGTTTGCAGGTTGAATCAGGAATGATCTTTATGCAATCTTTGGTGCTATCTAATTTTATTTGGTTTAGCAAAAAGTGTAGCAAGAGACTTGGAGTAATTCATTTGCAAAAGGTTTAGCCAGAGACACTGTTACAGATGTTATACTCTGGGTTCTATTGAACATCTTAAGGTCTTGTATTGATATTGTGACTTGTGTAGCTCTTGTTTTGAGCTTAACTTCATATTTGTACTAAATGCTAGTATGTACTATTTTTGGTGTTATGTAATGATATTGTTAAGTTATTATGCACTGCAATGCGGATTATTGAATCATTTGATTGTGCATTGCCTATAATATTATTTGTTTTCTAATATCATTTGAGTGCGGAATATTGTATATGTATGTGTAATTGACTACTTAGATATGGCTTCTGGCCGTATCTAATGTGTCAATTAGATACAGCTAAAATGGCCGTATCTAATTGATACATTAGATACGGCTATTAATTGTCTCTAATGAGACAACTAGATACGGCCTTAGGCCGTATCAAACTTGCTCATTAGATACGGCTAAAAGCCGTATCTAATCGTATTAGATACGTCTTTTAGCCGTATTAAAATATCGTCTATGGTGTAGTGATTTCGCTCTTAAAGGTATTTTCATTATAGAAAATTATTTATCTGTAATTTCTTCTAGTTGGCTTTTAGATTCTAGATTGGAAATTATATGTGTAATTTGTTACAGGGACTTAAGTGCAAGATGGCAAGAGGGAGCATGGTATTCCAAGTTGCGAATGGAGCACTGTCATTATCGTCGTGGTAGGAGACTGCCATGTAAAACTTGCTAGTGGACATGTGTTGATTGAATATAATTTTTGTTTTGTACCGACCTTTATTAGTGGAATAATTTCTCTTTACCTTTAGATGAAAATAGATATAATTTTATTTGTAATGAAAGTAATATTACTATTTGTAATGATAATGAAACATTTTATTTTAGTACTCTGAGTAATGGCATTTATATACTTAATCATAATCATGTATTTGCTGTTGAAAATAGTAATGTGTCTAAAATAAAAGATATTTATCTTTTTATTGTATATTAGGCTATATTAGTAAGAAGCGATTGGATGAATAAAGAAACCAAGGGTGAGAAACCAATTTTTGGTCCAATACCCAAAATGCTTTCAAAAGATACAATATTTTATATAAATTCAAAATATGCCATAGCCAAATAAATATTGGTCAAAAAATTTCATAGCCCATATTGCATTTCATTCATAGGAAAAATATACAAAATTCAAGTTCATACACAATGTCTTTATTCATTAGTCCGTATACTAAAAGTATAAGTGCTTCTCTTTCTTATTGTCCATAATATTGAAAAGACGCAATTTCCTATTTCTATTAGTCTTTAAGTCAAAATTTCAAGTCATCTTCTTCCTCGTCAATCATTGAAACAGTCTTTAAGCTCTCATATGAGCTTGTAAATGTCAAGTCCAAAATGATTTATGCTAAGAAAGAGAAAGAAGAGATGAGTCCCTTCTAATGTGGGGGTAAGTCCTTATTATAACTGTTAGCGTGTGGCGTGACTTGCTCGTATTGACCAATTAAAGTTGATGCAAATTGATGACATGACAAATGGATGGTCTTGATGGTGACATATGTCAAAATCCCAGAATTTGAGTAGTTCAGATTACCATCTAAGTCATGGCATTGGAAAAGGTAGCATTACTGTATCGGAATGTTTTAAAGCATTTTCCACCAATTATATATAAACTGCTCCTTATACTAAAGTATTAGCCCTTCATATAATTGATTTACCTCCATCCCTTTTTTTAGTATCATACATATCATTTTCTTTTGTATATTTTTTAGATTGACTTTCTTGATGAGGATTAATTAATACACGTCAATAAATATATTTCCTCATAACACCCTTAATATCTTCACTTCTTTGATAGCTTCTTCCAATTTAATAGCTTCTCTTCTTTTATCTTTAATAGCGCTTGTAACAACCCGCACATTTTACGATTGAGTATTTAAATATTTTATTTAAATATTTCATCGTTAGTCGGATTATAGTCCGAAAAGCTACTTTTTGCAAACAGTCAAATTAGGACTCGAGACCACCTCCATTGAGTTTAAAATGACGTTTGCGATCCTTTTGAGTATAAACTTCAATATGTTTGGAGATAGTAGAATTTTGCTACTTTTTCACTTAGGGCTTTGGTTTTGTTTCAGCCCATTAGACCCAAGCTTCACCTCTCTCCTCTTCATTACTTCATTTCTAATTCCTAATACTCAAGCTTTAACAACAATAGAGAGAGGAATGGAAAACTAAAACTCCAAGCCCTAGTTTCTTTTGCAAATCAAGTTCTAGCTCCAAATCAATAGAAGAAGCTTTGGTAAGCCTCCTCTTCTTCTTCTCCAACTCATTCTTTTATCAATTTCAAAAATTCCTAAACCTAACGTTGGGAATGTTCTTCTTTTGAGCATAGATTCAAGCTCATTTGGGTTGTGTTGAAGAGTGGTTGATTCTTACTTTGTTTTCAAGCTTCTCAATCTTGTGCTTTTGGGTTTAAAGGTGAGATTTTTATCTCACATCTATGACTATAATTATCTTTGGTTGTTGGGTACAAATTCCTAACACTTATTCATGTGCATTTGCTTGTGGTTTGGATTGAATTGGTAAATATTCCAATTTTTAGTGTTTTTGGGTTCAAACCTTTAAAAATCCTAACTTTGACGTTTTGATTCATGTTTTGGTGATGCATCGAGGAGCCAATAGGGCCGGGTTGCCGATTGGCATAAACCCCTAGCGTCCGTGCTTGTCCGATTGCAAATTGAGTGAGTTTGCACTTCATTTGAAATAGGGTAGGAAATGCAGGAATTCAGGTTCAGTTGACTGAATCCTCTGAGTCAGTCGACTGAGCTGAAGCCCGAAAATTTCTCAGGTATGTGTTTAGTCGACTGACTCAGGGAGTTTAGTCGACTGACCTGCTCCTGTTTTGCCTGTTTTGCCAATTTATGCTCAATTTGCTTTGTTTTCCAATTTTAATCGATTCGTGATGATCCTATTTGTTGTTATCATTTATTATGACTTTGATGACTCCTTTTTAGGGATTTTTGAATATCCATTTCGATGGATTCTTTATCGGTTTCTTTGGATTTGATATGACTTTGTATGTGGATTTTAATGATTGATTGTTTCTACAATCATTTTTATGGTTTGTCACTTTAAAATACAAAGGTTTCTATACTAGTAGTAAATATTCAAACTCTTTATCAAAGATTATTTAAACTCTATTTTCAATATCAAACTCGTTTATAAAACCGTTTTCCAACCTATTAGTATATACAAGCCTTTACCTCACTCGTGTGAGAAATCTAATTAAACGACTTAGTAAAACATGTGGTATGAAACACTTGCGTTTACTTTGTCGGTTAATTCTTGGACTTGTTCGATTGAATCTCTTGCGACAATTTTCGAGTGGAGATCTACAATTTGTTCGTAAATATTTAAGTTAAGCTAGTGGTTATGGGACATGAAGCTAAGCTCATATATTTACTAGCTTACTGTAATTGACACTTCTTGATGATCATGACGATCATTTTTGTGATTTAGACTAGCAATTGTGCGATGTCTCTTTGTCTGCGAGGGAGACTAGACCCCATTTCAGTGTGATTTCGACTCACACATGTGGGGTAGCGCCCCATGGTCTTTGGGCCGTTCGTGTGTCAAAAATTAATGGCTAGCTACCATGAGATAGCATCTCGTTCGTGTGATACATATGTTAGTGAGTTTTCATGCTCCCGTTCATGTGATAGGCCTCTCCCCCCGTTTTTTTTTATGATTTTTGGATTTTGTGTGTTGATTTCTGGAATTTGTGCTTCACCAATTTTAGTGATTTTCATTGATATGATTTATCAATTTTTGTGCATTGGTGAATTCGTGTGTCATTGACTTGTTGTGAATACAAGTTTTGGGTATGAAACCCTTTTTGGATCTTTGAGAAGATTCTTGTGATATTGATTAATCTCATGTTGATTTTCAATTACATACTTATAGTAGTATGCCATTATGGTTATCATATGTTTATACCATATCTCTTATTCTATATCATGTAATCTGATATTTATAGCTATACTGATCCGTTTATTATTTTTCATATTAAACAATACTCGGGTCAGACCGAGATGTTACAGGTGCTTCTGCTTGACTTCACATCTGGGATTATCACCCCGACTTTTGGCAAACTACTTAGATTAGTAGTTTTTGGTTTATATATTTGAGATATAGACTCTATGATGTATACTTATTCTTTTGTATAGCACATGTTGCTATTCTTTTGGGTTATTGTGGATCTTTCTGACCACTACTCTGTTGTACACTTTCATGTGTTATATATTCATATCTTTTTTCGCCTTTGTGATATGGATGTCTGTGACTGATTTGTGTTATGTTTATTTCTATGTCTGTTTCCAAAGATTATATTTAGCCACTGTGTGATAGCTTTGAGTTTGTATTGGTATGTCGGATTTCCTCCTTAAAATGAAATGCATGTTATACTATCTGATATACCAGTGCTCGTTCAAAGCAATTACACGGATGGTCGCTCCTCAACAGCCTTATTCTCCGTGCTAGTTGACGACATTATTCCGTAGTGTTCTTGGCTGGCGTGGGTATAGAGGTGGGGCATCACAGCTTGGTATCAGAGCCAAACTTCGAAACAATGTAGAATAATTTAACAGGGATCATCGTCCTAAGTCCATCTTAGGAGTCGTGCTTTAGGATTTAATTCGAGTCTTCGTACCGATCCATCCTATTTTCTTTATGATTCCTTGTTTTATCTACCAAGATTGCTTAATATTCATTTGGTGAATAACCTTTTTCTTCTTCTTTCTTTCTTTCTTAAGGAAGGGAAATGGTTAGACCAGGCCGTCCTAGCGCCGGTCAGTCTAGTGCTACTCCCCAAGATGGAGTTCTTATGTCTTCCCAGCAGCTTCTTGATTTAGTTAAGAATGCTCAAGCAGCAGGTTCAAATTCGGAACCAACTCATCCTAAATCTGGATTTGCACGCTTGTGCAACGATTATACCAACTTGGGTGGGAAGCCATTCAAGGGTTCTGAAACTATTATTGAAGTCCAGGCTTGGTTAAGAACATGCGATCGAATATTTTCTCGCATGAACCTCATTGATCTTCACCGAGTTCAGGTGGCCTCTAGTATGCTCCAAGATAGGGCATTAGACTGGTACGAGCTTCTGATTTCTGAAATTATTGAAGCGGATCTTACTTGGGAGAAATTTCGAGAGCGCTTCGAGTTAAAATTCGTACCAGAAGCAGAGAAGGTGACTTTGGCTCGCCGTTTTATTGACCTTGTTCAAGGTGAATCTTCTGTGACAGACTATGTCGCATCCTTCGAGTCACTTTCCAAATATGGGGTTGAACACATCAACACCCCATTGAAGAAGAACCAAAAATTTGTTTATGGCTTAAACAAAAATCTCAAGAAGCCATTACTTCTAAAATTAGAAGTTCCCTTCGACCAACTCATTGACATCACTCTTCGTCTTGAAGAAGCGGATAGGGAAAATGATGTTGAAGTGGTGGGTTCCAATCCAAACTTCAACAACAAGAAGAGGCCAAACAAATTCGAAGGTCCTTATCCTAACAAAAAGGGTAAGCAAGCAACTCCTGCTGCAAAGGCTCCTTCTCCTAGTAGTGGGAAATGCTTCAACTGTGGGTCTAGGGACCATTTTGCGAACAAGTGTTCAAAGCCCCGATGTTGTCGCTATTGTAAGAGCCCTGATCATTATATACATCAATGCCTCAAACTTGAAGGCAAGAAGGAGGGAAAGTTAAATGTTGCTCAAGCCCCTGGCAACACATCTCGTGGTAAAGGTATTTCTCATTCTATCCTTGATGGCATTATTTTATTTCGTGATCATCCTATTCGAGTTATTTTTGATACGGGTGCGTCCCACTCTTTTATTTCAAAAGAACTTGTTGATACCTTTTCTTTGGATGTTTTGTGTTTAATGACTTCTTTGAGAATTGCGAATCCGGTTGGTGGATCCACAACAATCAGTTTATTGTGTAAAGATGTCGAGATTATTTTGTGTGATTACTCTTTCCGTGCCGATTTGCATGTTATGCGTTACCTTGGCTTTGGGATGATTTTGGGAATGGATTAGCTTAACCGCTACAAAGCCCAAATCCTATGTCCTGAGCGAACTATCCATCTTCGACATCCTCAATCTGTTAAGAAGATTTCTATTGACCTTAAAGATTCGGATTCCAGCTTGGTTGCACCTTTATATTCTTTAAATCCTCATGATGGCGATAATGATGATGAGGAAGATATTATTTCTCTTATTCACGTTGTTCGTGAATTTTCCGACATATTTGAGCCCGTTTTAGGATTACCACCTAAGCGAGCAATTGAGTTCAGAATTAATCTTATCCCTGGAGCTCAACCTATCACTCGTCCTCCTTATTGTATGTCCAATAAAGAAAATGAGGAGATGCACAAACAATTATCCGAATTGGAGACGAAGCAATTTATTCGTTCTAGTTCCTCTCCTTGGGGAGCTTCGGCTATTTTTGTGAAGAAATCCGATGGTACACTTAGGCTTTGCGTTGACTACCGCAAGCTTAATGATCTTACTATCAAAAATAAATATCCTTTACCTCGGATTGATGACCCATTCGATCAACTTAGTGGTGCTAGAGTCTTTTCACAATTGGACTTGGCAACCGGTTTTCATCAGCTTCGTATTGCAGAGGATAGCATTCCTTTGACATCGTTCCGTACTCGGTATGGATCTTATGAATGGCTTGTTATGCCGTTTGGGTTAACGAATGCCCCGGCTTATTTCGTTGACCTTATGAATCGAGTTTTCAAAGATTTTCTCGATCGATTTGTTCTCATCTTTATTGATGATATTCCTGTGTATTCAAAAACCGAGGAGGAGCATGAAAAGCATCTTCGGATTGTGTTGGAAACTCTTAGGAGTAATCAATTAAAGGCAAAGTTTTCTAAATGCCACTTTTGGCAATCTCATGTGAAGTTTCTCGGTCATATTATTTCCGAATCCGGAATATCCGTGGATCCTTCAAAGATTGAAGCGATTCAAGATTGGAAGAGACCGGAGAGTGTGACGGAGATTCGTAGTTTTCTTGGATTGGCGGGTTATTACCGTCGATTTATCAAGGACTTTTCTAAGATTGCCGTGCCTCTCACTAGCTTAACGAAGAAAGGTGTTAAATACATTTGGTCGGACAAATGTGAAACTTCTTTTCAGAAATTAAAAGAACTCCTTTCCGATGCTCCTATTCTTGTTATTCCCGAAGGGAATCAAGATTTTATTGTTTATACTGATGCTAGTCGCGTTGGTTTGGGTGCCGTTCTTATGCAAAAAGAACGTGTTATTGCTTATGCTTCTAGGTAATTGAAGCCAGCTGAGACTAGATATGCCACTCATGATTTAGAACTTGCGGCTATCGTTTTCGCCCTTCGAATTTGGCGTCATTATCTATTGGGAGAAAAATTTATTCTCTACACCGATCATAAGTCTTTGAAATATCTATTTTCTCAAAAGGAACTTAATTTGCGTCAACAGCGTTGGCTCGAATTTCTTGCACCTTATGATCTTGATATTCTTTATACTCCCGGAAAGGGAAATCGAGTTGCTGATGCACTTAGTCATAAGCAACAAGCAGTTGTTTCCATGATGATATCTGAATAGAATGATCTCGAGATTTTATCCACTTGTGAGATTCGAGACCTCGTTTCCGATTTGTGTTCATCTCTTGTTTTATGTAGCCTTGAGGCTCATCCTTCTCTTTTAGACCGCATTCTTGAATCTCAAAGGCTAGTTCCCGAATTGGCACTTCTTGGCCAAAGATTAAGGGATAAACTTGATATTGAAGTTTTGAAAGACTTTGATATCGATTCTCGTGGCGGCATTCGAAAATTTGGTAGACTTATCGTGCCAAATGTTAGTAATCTTTGTAAAGACATTTTAGAAGATTCTCATCGTTCTAAATTTACCATTCATCTCGGCAGTAGTTAAATGTACACGGATATGAAGCGACTTTATTATTGGGAGGGAACGAAATTTGATATCGCTAACTTCGTTAAGCATTGCATGACTTGCCAACTTATTAAGGCCAAGCATCAAAGGCCCGGTGGGTTATTGCAACCTTTAGACATTCCAATTTGGAAGTGGGATCAAATTTCCATGGATTTTATTGACGGCCTTACCCGTTCTCGTTCGGGTCATGATAGCTTATGGGTTATAGTTGATAGACTTACTAAATTCGCCTATTTTATTCCCGTTCGGTCTAACCGAACCGTTCCTCTTTTGGCCAAACTCTATATCAAGGAAATCGTTAAATTGCATGGTGTTCCTACTTCTATTGTTAGCGATCGTGATCCATTGTTTACTAGTGGATTTTGGAAGAGTCTTCAAAAAGCTTTAAGAATGAAGCTTAATTTTAGCACCGCTTGTCACCCCCAGTTCGATGGACAAACCGAGCGTATGAATCAAACTCTTGAAGATCTTCTTCGTGCTTGTGTGCTTGATTTCGGTGGAAGTTGGGAAGATCATATTTTCTCTTGTTGAATTTTCCTATAATAATAGCTTCCAATCTAGTATTGGTATGGCACCTTTCGAGGCACTTTACGGAAGGCCATGCCGATCTCCTTCTTGTTGGCTTGAGGCCGGTGAGAAGCTGGTTTTAGGTCCAGATCTTATCCGGGATTCCACAGAGAAAATTGACCTTATTCGACATAGGATGAAAGAAGCCCAGAGTAGACAAAAATCCTATGCCGATAACCGGAGAAGGAAGTTAGAATTTTCTGTGGGAGATTCTGTTTTCGATCGTGTTTCACCTATAAAAGGTGTTGTACGTTTCAGTCGATCGGGAAAATTAGCGTCTCGATATATTGGGCCATTTCCTATCACCGAATGTATTGGTTCCGTGGCTTATCGCCTTTTATTACCGGCTCAGTTTTCTGCTATTCATGACGTGTTTCACGTTTCTCAATTACGGAAATATCTTCGAGATTCCGATTCTATTCTTGAGCCCGGTGTTGTGGAAGAAATTGAAGTTTCGCCTAATCTAACTTTTGAGCAACATCCTACTCGTATTATTGCTTCGGAAGTCAAACGACTTCGAAATAAAGATGTTCCGCTTGTCAAAGTTCAATGGTCCTCAAATCCTAAGGATTGTTCTTGGGAATCTAGAGAATTCATCGAGCGAACACAGCCGGAATTACTTTCTCATGCTCTTTGAGGTGAACTTTTTATTTCAAATTTCTTTTGTGTTGAATACGCTTTCATGGTTGTTAATATATATTTTCTTCTTAAATATTGCGAGGACGCAATTTCTTTATGGAGGGGAGTCTGCAACAACCCGCATATTTTACGATTGAGTATTTAAATATTTTATTTAAATATTTCATCGTTAATCGGATTATTGTCCGAAAAGCTACTTTTTGCAAACAGTCAAATTAGGACTCGAGACCACCCCCATTGAGTTCAAAATGACGTTTGCGATCCTTTTGAGTATAAACTTCAATATGTTTGGAGATAGTAGAATTTTGCTACTTTTTCACTTAGGGCTTTGGTTTTGTTTCAGCCCATTAGACCCAAGCTTCACCCCTCTCCTCTTCATTACTTCATTTCTAATTCCTAACACTCAAGCTTTAACAACAACGGAGAGAGGAATGGGAAATTAAAACTCTAAGCCCTAGTTTCTTTTGCAAATCAAGTTCTAGCTCCAAATCAATAGAAGAAGCTTTGGTAAGCCTCCTCCTCTTCTTCTCCAACTCATTCTTTTATCAATTTCAAAAACTCCTAAACCTAACTTTGGGAATGTTCTTCTTTTGAGCATAGATTCAAGCTCATTTGGGTTGTGTTGAAGAGTGGTTGATTCTTCCTTTGTTTTCAAGCTTCTCAATCTTGTGCTTTTGGGTTTAAAGGTGAGATTTTTATCTCACATCTATGACTATAATTATCTTTGGTTGTTGGGTATGAATTCCTAACACTTATTCATGTGCATTTGCTTGTGGTTTGGATTGAATTGGTGAATATTCCAATTTTTAGTGTTTTTGGGTTCAAACCTTTAAAAATCCTAACTTTGATGCTTTGATTCATGTTTTGGTGATGCATCGAGGAGCCAATAGGGCCGGGTTGCCGATTGGCGTAAACCCCTAGCGTCCGTGCTTGTCCGATTGCAAATTGAGTGAGTTTGCACTTCATTTGAAATAGGGTAGGAAATGCAGGAATTCAGGTTCAGTCGACTGAATCCTCTGAGTCAGTCGACTGAGCTGAAGCCCGAAAATTTCTCAGGTATGTGTTCAGTCGACTGACTCAGGGAGTTTAGTCGACTGACCTGCTCCTGTTTTGCCTATTTATGCTCAATTTGATTTGTTTTCCAATTTTAATCGATTCGTGATCATCCTATTTGTTGTTATCATTTATTATGACTTTGATGACTCTTTTTTAGGGATTTTTGAATATCCATTTCGATGGATTCTTTATCGGTTTCTTTGGATTTGATTCACGTCTTCGTACGTGGATTTTAATGATTGATTGTTTCTACAATCATTTTTATGGTTTGTCATTTTAAAATACAAAGGTTTCTATACTAGTAGTAAATATTCAAACTCTTTATCAAAGATTATTTAAACTCTATTTTCAATGTCAAACTCGTTTATAAAACCGTTTTCCAACCTATTAGTATATACAAGCCTTTACCTTACTCGTATGAGAAATCTAATTAAACGACTTAGTAAAACATGTGGTATGAAACACTTGCGTTTACTTCGTCGGTTAATTCTTGGACTTGTTCGATTGAATCTCTTATGACAATTTTCTAGTGGAGATCTATAATTTGTTCGTAAATATTTAAGTTAAGCTAGTGATTATGGGACATGAAGCTAAGCTCATATATTTACTAGCTTACTGTAACTGACACTTCTTGATGATCATGACGATCATTTTTGTGATTTAGACTAGCAATTGTGCGATGTCTCTTTGTCTGCGAGGGAGACTAGACCCCGTTTCAGTGTGATTTCGACTCACACATATGGGGTAGCGCCCCATGGTCTTCGGGCCGTTCGTGTGTCAAAAATTAATGGCTAGCTACCATGAGATAGCATCTCGTTCGTGTGATACATATGTTGGTGAGTTTTCATGCTCTCGTTCGTGTGATAGGCCTCTCCCTCCTTTTTTTTATGATTTTTGGATTTCGTGTGTTGATTTCTGGAATTTGTGCTTCACCAATTTTAGTGATTTTCATTGATATGATTTATCAATTTTTGTGCATTGGTGAATTCGTGTGTCATTGACTTATTGTGAATACAAGTTTTGGGTATGAAACCCTTTTTGGATCTTTGAGAAGATTCTTGTGATAGATTTTCAATTACATACTTATAGTAGTATGCCATTATGGTTATCATATGTTTATTCCATATCTCTTATTCTATATCATGTCATCTGATATTTATAGCTAGACTGATCCGTTTATTATTTTCTTATTAAATAATACTCGGGTCAAACCGAGATGTTACAGGTGCTTCTGCTTGACTTCACATCTGGGATTATCACCCTGACTTTTGGCAAACTACTTAGATTAGTAGTTTTTGTTATATACATTTGAGATATAGACTCTATGATGTATACTTATTCTTTTGTATAACACATGTTGCTATTCTTTTGGGTTATTGTGGATCTTTCTGACCACTACTCTAATGTACACTTTCATGTGTTATATATTCATATCTTTTTCCGCCTTTGTGATATGGATGTCTGTGACTGATTTGTGTTATGTTTATTTCTATGTCTGTTTCCGAAGATTATATTTAGCCACTATGTGATAGCTTTGAGTTTGTATTGGTATGTCGGATTTCCTCCTTAAAATGAAATGCATGTTATACTATCTGATATACCGATGCTCGTTCAAAGCAATTACACGGATTGTCGCTCCTCAACAGTCTTATTCTCCGTGCTATTTGACGACATTACTCCGTAGTGTTCTTGGCTAGCGTGGGTATAGAGGTGGGGCATCACAGCGTTTTTACTTCTTCGATAACTCTTTTATAGCTTTTGTATTTCTTAGGTAGCTCTCCCATATCGTCGAAAGCTTCCTTTCTTTGACTTATAATAACTTTCTTTCTTGACTTCCCATGTCTTCCCTCTTTGATTTATAGTAGCTTCCTTCTTTAGTTTACGATAGCTTCTTTTTTTGATTTACGATAGCTTCTTTCTTTGATTTAAGACAGTTTCCTTATTTGATTCTCGATAGCTCTCCACTTCTATACTTGCAGTGGCTATTTACTTCTACAAATTCAATAGAATTTCCAACAAAATAGCTTTAAATTTCATAACGACCTTTCTGATCACCTTCCCTGAAAAGTTTTCTTATGCTTTATCATAAGAAAACTCTTATTTTCTCTTTATTTTTCTCATTATTAATTCTTTACTAAATCCTTTTTCTTGCCCTAATCTAACTTATCCTTAATATCCCAACCTCTTTCCTTGGTCCTTCTAGCTTTAAATGGATTTTTATTGAATCGTATGAGCTCCTCATCATTTTATTCTTGAAGAATATCTCTACATCTCTTTCGGTAAGTTTAATGTATGCCTTTCCAAGATATAGAAGTTTTTTTAATATACCCTTTAAAAGATGAAAGTTGTTTATCGAAAAACTTCCCATTAAAAATCATTTTAGAAGATAATTTTTTTTATAGCTTCACTGGATAATTATTTATCGAAATTTGTTTTGGAAATGCAAAAACTCCTTCAAATTCCTAAAAAACATTTCATTGCAAATGTTTTTTTTTGAGGGATGATAGTTCTTTACAACCTTAATGAAAATGTTTTTGTAATATGGGAGCTTTTTGTAACCTCATTTATACACTTTTATTGAGAACCTATTTGGAAGATGAAGGCTCTTTATATCTTTATTGGAAAGCAACTTATTTAGTAATATATTCGAAACAAGATATCCATAGCTTCATTTGAAAAGCTTTTAATTAAGGTTCTCTTTAGAATACAAAAGTTCATCATTTATTTGTTGAAAAGTCTTTTTTTCAAAATGGGTTTTCAAAAATATGGAAGTTCTTTAAAGCCTTCTAAAAATCATTTTGAAAATGATTTTGATGTTTTAAGGCTCCTTATTTCTTTTGAAACTCTTTTTTGGCTAACGGTGAGTTTTTTCAAATATGGAAACTCTAACAATTTTTCTAAAATGCCTTTTTACTGAAAATCTTATCGCAAGATTTGGGGGGGGGGAGGGGTTTCTTGTAGCCTTATGGAAAAGCCTTTTATACCCGTTCGTCCCTTAAATGAGAGATTTGGTCCGATTGATAATCTAGCTCTTGGATATTTTCCCATGACCATTGGATGGATCGTCTTCCTATATATGGGTATTTTGGTAACCTTTCTACGACTGCTAGGATGACTATTTACCTTTAAATGGGCACTTGTTTTATCTCTAGTTAACAATTCGTTAGGGATCTAATTATCTCTGTATAACTATTTGCTATTTATACTTCTTTCTTATGACGTTGAGTGATTTGGTCTTGCTGTTAATTATTTCTTAAGGTGGAACTTATCTATAGATGAATCCATGAGTTTTGATATACGATTCCATTCTTCCACTCTTTGCTCTATTATTGTGATGAATTCCTTATCATGGTTGGATAAATTATCTATCGGGATACTCTTCCTCTGTTTGGATAGACTTGATGTTTCTTTGATTCTTTCAAATAATTTTCCATCCATATTCTTTCTCCTAGACTATTTCTCACTGGACCACCTGTATTCTCTTTGATGATTTCTTTAGACAAACTATATGATGGGAATAAAAGCTTACTTAAGAACAATCCTCTCTTAGATTGTTGCTTTTGTTAGTCCTATAGGAAGACCAATCCTGAAGAAAAGACCACAGCCTTGTTTGACAAAACTTTTCTTTAGATGGTTCCTTTGATAAAAGAAGTTTATCATCGAAACTATTACAAAGAAAACTAGTAACTTGTATGGTAAAGGAATCTATCATCACTTAATAAAGAATTTGAAACCAGGTCTCAAATAGAAGATCAAGACCTTATTTCTGATAAAAAATTTCTTTTATCATAATGATAGAGTAATTATAATCTCAAGTTAATTGCTGAATAATAATTCAATAATTTAAAGGAGAAAACATTTAAAACTTATCATTAGATAATAATCTATATTCGACAAAGAAATCTAATTTTTGTATATTTATATCTTTGATGATGAAATTTGTAGGGTTGAATAATAGATAATATTGTTATTACTTGCAAAGAAAACTTGAATGCCAGATTAATGAATCACAAATATTTTCTATAAATGATCTTTATATATTTTTAGTTTATTATATGAAAGGTGTCATAATTTGATAACAAATATTTACTGAATATGTTCACTAAAAATGTATGTAATTTAAAATTTTAAAATTTCCATAGATTTGATAAGTCTGTTAATTTAGTACCACGGTTTATCGAAATTCTTAGACTTTATTTGTTAATTAAATTCATTCGAAGTTATTTTATTATGATCTGTTTTGTGTCATTTCTTAATACGAGGAATTAATTTTAATTATTAATGTATATTTATTTTAAAAGTCCATTTGTTTACTTCATTTCATTCTATTCCTTGTTTCACATTCGATTATTTTGAAATTTAACCTTATAATTTCTGAATGTTGTAACTAATCGTTATTTAATTTTTAGAACATCAATTAGCAATTTCTTTCACATATAGATAAATATGAATAAATAATCTTGATTGTTGTTCATATTTTTTTGAGAACTTTGCAATGATCCCAATTTTATTAAAAGCTACCCCTGTTTGGATTGTCATGAATAGATATGGTTATTCCTGGTCATTAATTTGGAACTTTTGATTCAAAGCTCCGTTTTTCAAATTGGTTGCATAACCTTGCTCCTCTTGACCAATTAATTCCATCTATAGTGGTTGATCTCTGAAATTCCTTATCATTCGTTGTTAATTGGATTCAAAGTGTGAAAAATCTATTACGTATTTTCATCTATCCGGTGCTGCAATGTTTTCTAGAGTGGTGGAGCAGCCTATGCATGGTGGTAGGGAGGATAGATGCCTCTTCTAGTGCAGGTCATGTAATTTGGTGTGAAGGTGGTTGATTTTTTTTGGATTATGTATGTATTTGTTGGCTAAAATCCTAATAAGTTATTATTTTCTCTGGTGACTTATGGTGGCGGTTGATGAGCATATTATAAGGGTTAAGTTCAATGGTGACTTAACTATATCATTGGTAATTTTTGGCACTCAACTTAATCTAAATTTTCATTAATTGACTATGTTGGCAAGTTCATCATTGATGAACTCTACATCGTTTCATTTTCCTTTATTTTTAAAGCATTCTAAGGCTTTCGTTCGTCTTTTATAGCCATCGTTAGTCAAATAATGATTATTATTATCAACATCTAAGATCCAAACCCAATCATCAATCAAAATTCAACTTCAAACTATCGTTAATCAAGCATAGCCTATCTCTAGAAGATATCACTTCAATTATCAATGGTTTGGAAGTTATCATCAATCAAGATTCAATGGCAAGCTATTGTTAATTGAAATCTACTATTGTCGAACGAAAGTTGCTTATCTTCAACAAAAGAGGCTATCATAAATCTAAATGCTATCGTCAACCTAAAATATCTTATTGTCAAACCAAATGGCTGTCATCAATCTAAATATGATATCGTCGATATAGGATAGTTATAGCAATCCACAATTATCGTCAATCTCGAAAAAGAGCTATCATATTTTGAAATAGCCATCGTCAATCTTGCTTTTGAAAGGAAAGTTATCGTAATTATAATAACTATCGTAATCTACAATTGGGATCGCAAATTTAAAAGTGGAGCGGTGATGAGGCTATCATAAAATAAATTTTCTGCTATTATAAGTCAAAGACTCCTACTATTATAAAACAAGGATCAACGACCCAAATGCTACCATAAAACAATGATCGATGGCCATGGTTAGTCACAAAACAAGATTAAATAGTCCTTCTATCGTTGAAATAAAAATTCCTGCTATCTTAAATTAAAGTCTCCTGCTATCGTAAATCAAGGATCAATAATCTAAATGTTTTCGTAAAATAAAGATCAAGGGCCATGGTGTTATTTTAAAACAAGATCGAATGGACATGGTGAGATCGTATATATAAAATTAGAAGAAAGAAGAAGATCGAATGGACATGTGTTGTTTATTTAAAAATATGAATATAAATTGATTTTTAAATAGAATTTTGGATTTGGAATTCAATAATGAATATCTAGAAAAAATAAATATATTGGAAATAAAAATTGGATTTAAAATCTATGTTTCAAGAAACAACTATATATATAAATATATGATTATTTATTAGTTATGCATAATTTGATTTCAAATCATTTTCTTAAGGTTATGAAAATAGTTATAAAGGTAAATATATATAGATTAAATATTTTTAATTAAAATAAGATTAATGAAAAGGTTTGCATTTAAAAGTATATAAAATTTAAAACATAGTAAGTATAAAACGTATTTATAAAAACACGATTCTTAAACATACAAAAGTGAAAATTTATTAACATAAGGGTTTGAATATAATTTTTAAATTTATTTAAGTGGAGGATTTAGACATAAAATTTCTCATTTTAACAAATGTGAAGAAAATAAACATGAGTTTGAATAAGTGTAATTAAAGTAGAAAAGTGACAAAATAAAATTTTCTCTTAATTTGAAAATCATATTAACATGCATAAGAATGAAAATAAACCAAGCTATTCTTATTTCAGTTTAAAGAGATATTCTTTCATCTCCAATTTCAAAAAACTAAAATCAAAACAGAATTTTTTTTTCAAAACCTGGAAAAAAAGAAAAAAAGAAGAAAATCATCAAAGCCTTCAAACTGGAAACTAAAGTAAAAAATCTTTAACCTGAATCAAGCAGTAACATCAAAACCTGAGCAAAACAACAACCTGTTTCCAATCTTCAGACCAGAACAAAGCAAAATTTAAAGCATTATAAACTGAGGTAAATTTAATAGAAAATTCAAAGTTCAAATACAAAATTGATTTCCAGTTCCATTTCTCTGCTTCATCCCAGGTGAGCAAACTTCTGGCTTAAAATCTTAGATCAGTTAAAATATATAATGCATGTGATCAGTTTTAAAAATATGATGTGAGATCTGCTTGCATATATATATATATATATGTATATATGAAGATATATGTATGTATGTGTACTTTTACTCTGTCTTAAGTTATAGGTTTTAGATAGATTCAAGAAAAATCAAAATATCTTGTTTCATTCCCTTTCAAGTTTTGATTTTCAAAAGGAAAATGTTTACAATAAGGTAAAGTCATTTCAAAAAATAAAATCAGGTAAAAATATTAACTAGAATTTGTGAAAGATACAATTTACAATAAAATCATCATAAATCAGGAAAATCAAGCATTTCAATCTTATGTTCTGATTTCATAATCTAATTCATATTTAAAAATGGTGATTTTAGATGATGATCTCCTGATTTTTAAGATAGTAAATCATGTGTATTCGTAAGTTGATCAGAATTGATATTTTCATCAATGTCCAACGATTTTCGAAGAGAGGTTCATCATGACTGAAACTGGAGATGGTCGGAGGTCTAAGAATCATCGGGAAAATATTTGTTGGAATTTTAAATGAACGAGACGACGATAAGACGAAGATCTAGGGTTTTCATCACAGTTTTGTTTGATGAAGAAGACGCGGCGATTTCGTCGATTTTGGTGCATCGAGTTCGATCGCACCCAGAGGGAAAGGTTCGTGGGTCGTTGGGGAAACTTTGGTCGAAGTGGCATGGTTGATGGTGGATGAGGTCGTCGGCACAAGGTTGATCTAGGCAACTAGTTTGGGTTTCCAGGTTGAACTTGATAGTTCATTTTGATTTCATGATGAATTCGTCGATACTGGGTGGTTGTTAAGGATGAGGAGATCATCGACGGTTTACTGGAGGTGTCGACGGAGATCAAAAGTTGATTAAACAACTGTGCACGTGCATGCGTGGGTGGCCGTAGCTGGTTTTAGTTTAGGAATTTGGGAAGATGAAGTCACTCGGGTTCAAGCACGAGAAAATTGAAGATCGACTCGAGGTTGATCTCGAGAATTCTGAAGGGTGGCTTGGATTAATCGAAATGTAGCAGGGTTTTAAAATTTAAAATAAATATTTCACAAAGTTTTAAAGCAATGCAAGGTTTAAATCAAGTTTTGGGGATGAACAAAGTTTAAAATGAAAGGGTAAATTTAATCATGCTCAAGACATGTTAACTATGTTTTTAAAAGCCAAATTGAATTTTAAACAAATTTTTGACAAAAAGTTTCAAAGTTAATTTTTAGTTAAATATTCTAAAAAATTGATTTGTCTTTAAAGTAATATAATTAATTCCTAATGATTTTCCAATATAATTTAATGATTAATTACTTAATTGAAGTGATTAATTAAAGGCTAATTTGTTTTAATCAATGTGATTAATTAAAGGCTAATTTGTTTTAATCAAGGCGATTAATTAAAGGCTAATTTGTTCTAATCAAGGTGATTAAAGGATGTTTACTTTAAAAAAATGTTTACTTAATTAATTAAAGATTAAGGAATAACTAATTAGTAATTAAGACTTAATTAATTAATGTGATTAGATAAAAAGGATAATTACTTAAAGAATAATTACTTAATGAATAATTACTTAATCTAAGTAATTAAAGATAATTAAGGATAATTAATTAATAATAAAGATTAATCAGTTTATGATTAAGGAATGATTAAGGTTAATTATTTAATGATTAAAGGTTGATTAATTAATAATTAAAGGTTGATTAATTTATATTTGAAGGATAATTAATAAATGATTCAAGGATAATTAATAAATGATTAAAGGATAATTAATAAATGACTAAAGGATAATTAATCAAAATAATTTGTAATCAATTAATGTTAATTAACTAGGATTAGTGATTAATCTAGTTTAAATTAATCAGATGATTAATTAATCTTACTTATGGATGTTTGGATTGTATGGAATGCTTTGAATTGTTTGATATCCCTGATGTGTGATGCTCTGTGATTTGAATTATTTTGATTTAAGCTGTTATGAATATAATTTATTTTATCTGTGATGCATTTATATATTTATTTGTGAATCTGTGAATGAAGATAAGCGTTATAGGATTATACCGCTTATTGATATTTCTATGCTTGAATCTGTAATGATTGATGATGTTGCACTATTGTGTAAAAACCTTTGACTACATTATACACACACAAAATGGTTTTGATGAGGAAATCGGTTAAGTCACAGATATTTTGAAATCTAAATATTATTTTGTTTAAAAGTTGAAGTTTGAATGCAAATGATTTTGGAAATGGAATTGAATTGAATATAAAAAGCCTTTGTAAGGGAAGTTTTGAAATTGAAATTGAGTTTGAATATACTATATGTTGTTAAATATTATTTGGAATTATTTTGAAGATCATGGTTGAAAGGTTTTGTAACGACCCGGAATTTTCGATCTCGAAAATTCCAGATAGTTATAAAAAAAGAAGAAAGAGATAGAAGAAGAACAGGAAAGAAACACACAATCTCTCATTCGCAGCGGATAAAATATAATATCAATAATAATAATTATTCCAAAGAAAACTATATCTATCAATTTACATCGTTATATCAGAGTTACAACAATTTATACAACATTGGACAGCTACAATTTAACATGTCTCAGATATATACAATATCACAATGGAAACTCTCTATATGTTCCTGCCATCCAGCTCGCCTCCTGAGCTCCAGAACGTCCTTACCTGAAAATCTGTAATACTCGGTCTGACCCGAGCATTACATCAAAGTAACACCCGGGTCAGGCTGGAAACCAGCGTGAGTAAACCCATCTAACATGGAATACAAAAGCATACAACTTAAATAAATATAACCCGGGTAACTTGTATCAAGTACAGGTTCACACGTTATTATAAACATTACTTATTTCTCACACATATCTCTGAGTACCAAAACTTATATTGAATAGTCCAATTCACTTAAATCATTCCACTTCAGCTTATTGATTACACCTATTAATCTATAATGAATCGAAGTGGTTTCGGATATTAAATAATACCCAGCTCCGATCTCTTCGAATCCAATGTCATAAAACACAGTTTATTTAATTCAGATACAACTCAACTTTAATTACCGGATAAAGAAATTCTAAATTGATAGAAAATCACATTATCATTCACCACCCAACATATCATTTCACAAAGCAATTCATATTAGGAATATCTACTAATACCATCTCCCCTTATTCATAAGCAAGATTTATTGCTTCATTAATTACATTACTTAATATTCCTCTAATTTGTTCCATTAATTTCATTTAATAATTAACCTTTGACTTAATTAAATCATTAATCACCCTTGATTAATCAAAATCAGAAATTACTTTCTTAAATTACTCCATCGATTTAACCTACTCCTTGATTAATTATATTAATAAATCTTTAATTACTCTGAGCAATTTATCACTCAATTCCTTCTACCAAGTAGTTATCCTAAATTTACTTCCCATCAAGTAATTTCTTCTATTTTAATTACATCCAGTAATTATCCTCTCATTGCTTCACTAAGTAATTACACCTCATTAATTACCTTAAGTATTTATACTTAATCTTAATTAATTAATTACATCTATTAATTAACTTCCCACGACTTTTATCAGTTAATTCTTAAATTAATTATACTAAGCAATTAATTATTAATTACTTCAGCTAAGCAATTATTCTTCATATTAATCACACCAGGTATTTAACTCCAAAACTACTATCAATCTTCAATTCATTACACTCTGTTATTACCATTACTAATTCCTTCATTAGGTAATTATTCTTAATTACAAATAAGTAATTAACCTTTAATTTATTCGATTAATATAATTACCCTTAATTTGTCTCAACTTACCGATTTTTAAGAATAACTTGCATTTATTTTAAATATCTTCATTAAGACTCATTTTTTTTCATTTTTTTATGTATACTTAAAGTCTTAGATTATCCTTCCAAACATATTTGATTAAAACAACATTTAACCTTGAAATCCAAATGTCATATTCTTTAAACTTATTCATATATAAAAAAAATGTTACTAGTTAAAGTTACATTCAGGTCTCAATCTCATTTGGGTTTCTTAAATCTTGATCAATATTTTGAATGAAAATATATTGAATTTAAAAGTCAAAATCTATTTAGCTAACTACTTTAAAATCAACAACCTATACATTTGAATTTGAAATTATATTAAATTAAGTACTCTAAGAATTTGTTTTCCACTTGTTTGAAAAACTTATTTACAACTTAACCCTTAATCTCCTTCTTACAGGACCTGATTTAAAAATCTGTAAGCTTGATTATCTTTTTTTTTTTAAAAAACTTGCACTAGTCAGCTCAGATGTACAAAACATCATACCCGAGCTAACCTTCAACAAACACAAGTATTTCCCGATGCAAATTTCCCCCACACAAAGCTTCGAGACCATCGCGTAAAAAAAACAGAGTAAACCCGAGCTCGTCCCTCATTCCCCAACTCCAAACTCCACCTGACACCAGAACATGCTCGTGCACATGCACCAACAATGCTGACCACCGGAGGTCACCGCGACCACCTTCGACAATCCTACGAACCCACATGACCACCAACGATCACCCAGATTTCACCAAAAACCCTTGAGACAAAACAATGCATCTCAATCGAAACAGGATCCCCTTCAGATCAACATAATTTCCTCGCCGCTGACGAACCTATCAGCGATGCACCTCGACAAACTCGCTCCAGCATCTCCTCAAACTCTAGCCACCTTTCCCCATGTCGCGATCATCCTTGACGCACCACCGATTGCATAATCGTCTCCTCAACAACGACCAATCAAAACCCAAAGTAAACCCTACTATGCCCCTTCCTGGCCACCGTGGCCATTAATAAATTACCAGAGTATTTTTCTTGCAATCATCACTCCCCAGTCCAGCTTCGGCCTGAACGACCACCCTCCAGACACCGCCTATCATCGGCACTTTCCCAAAATGTCTCGATCGTTCATCTCGAGATCACTCACCAAATACTTCCCTAAAAATTCTGTTTTAAATCCCTAAATTCAACATTTATTATCAAAAATCCAATTATGGATTCGATTCATAATTTTTAGACATTTGATTTATACTGATCAACTTAATCTCGACTAAAAAAACATTTTCAAACTATTCACTCCATAATTTCATCAGAAACTATTTTAAAAAAATTGTTTGCATAGCTATAATCATTTCCACTTTGAAGATCAAGTTCTGAAATTATTTAATTTAGAAGATATAAATTTGTAAATGGATTAAGTTCCTATTTCTAAACACATGATATACTTACCTCAGAACAATATTCACAGGAATATTCTATTTACAAGTCATAGCTATCATTCATGCAACAACTATACTATCTCACTGCAAAATTTCATCCTGCATGTCAAAACCAATACCAGATTTAAACTTTGCAAAACAATTTGAATACTCACCTGCTTGATGAAGGATAGAGAAGAAGTCTTTTGAAAATTAAAAAAGGCTGGAAACTGTTTTGAATAGAGGAAATTTTCTTTCTGAAACCTGGAAATGCTTGATTTATGAACTGCTGCTTGATTATGATCAAAGATGATCTCTGAATCATTTCTTACTAATGTTCGAAATGCATTTGAATTTCTCCACTATGCTTCTTGTTTGATTTTAGAACTGCTCCCAGTTTTTTTTAACTTTAATTTCTAAACTGAATTTTTTTTTGATCTACTGAAATTGTTTTTGTTGATTTCTCTTTTGGTTTTGCTTTTGAGATAATGAGGAAAATGATTTAGAAATGAAAATCAACAGGTTTCTTCCTGGATACTTTAATATATACTTTTAAATTAAAGGAACAAATGTTTTTGCCACTTGTTGGTTAATAGGATGGTTGGCTTAAAAATGTTGTTTGTATGTGTTCAAGGCTTTACAAGTGTATTTTTTTTTCCACTATGGTTTAAAGGCAATGTATTTATGTTTTAATCTACTCATTCATGAATTTCTTATATTTTATATTAATTATGCAATATGTTTATATTTGTTTATACTTATAATTAGATACATTGTATACTTTCATTGCAATTATGTAAACATTTAACTTACGTTTGCAAACCCATGAATTAATGAATCCTTAAATGATTTTTATTTGTTCAATCTATATAAATTAGCATTTATTATAGTTCAAATTCATCTATAAACATATCCAGATATATTCTAGTTATCAAAGTTTATTTGTTAAATTTCAAGTTAGTATTTTATTAACTTTAATCCTGTTAATTACAAATTAACAGAGGCCCAAAAATTCGGGTTATCACATTCCTCCCCCTTGGAATCTTTTCGTCCTTGAAAAGGAACGAAGCCAGAATTTATTAAATACTTAAAACCAGATAAATTTTCCTTCAATCATTTTTAAAACACTTTAAAACCTATATAGTATTACAGTAATACTTTTATAAAAATACTTTTATAACTTGATGTCTCAATAAGTCCATCCTTGTTCTCATAGAAATTCGGTCATACGTTGATCAGGCGTAAGACTGAAAATCTACAAGTACTTGGTAAACCCGTTTCAACATCCAGTGAAAATACTTGGAAAATAATTTTATTGAAAATATAGAAAACAGTTTTTGAAAATAGAGGAATATCTTTGGTGAGAATGCTCTGGAAATCATCACCCCCATCCATGGTCACAGTTACATCTAGGGTTACGTTGCCGTCACAGCAAAAGTCCATGTAAATGCAGGCTCTCCACGGCCTCTCGATTACGCCTTGGAACCCACACAACAGATCACAGTTACATCCAGGGTTACGTTGCCGTCACAGCAAAAGTCCATGTAACTGCAGGCTCTCCGCGGCCTCTCGATTACGCCATGGAACCCACACAACAGATCACAGTTACATCCAGGGCTACGTTGCCGTCGCAGCAAAAGTCCATGTAACTGTTGGCTCTCAGCGGCAAACACGACTTTCGCTATGTTATACCATAGATCGCAGTTACATCCTAGGTTACGTTGCCGTCGCAGCAAAAGTCCATGTAACTGTTGGCTCTCAGCGGCACACACGACTTTCGCTATGGTATACTCTACTCAAAATCCTCAGGAACTAGTTTTGTCCGGACTCCTCACAGGATCAACTTTAGAACCCCCCCTTGGGACTCAAGGCAGCACTACCCGGTGGTACTCCTGAGAAGTTCATTTCAAGGGAGCGCCTTTTCCCCCAGAGCCATCATCAAAACATTTTATACTATACATATGTAATATCTTCAATTCATACACCTAGTATGATCTTATACAAAGCTCTTTTATACCAAAATCGATTATCCCAAATTTATAATTCTCAAACTAGGCTTTCCAAATTCAATATTGATTTTACCCAAAAATCAAAAGCCTTTCCAAATCTAAAGGTTCCCAAAACCTTTTCCAAATTCCTCATAAGATCCTTTATAAATATATATATACAGATATATATAATTTTTTAAAACTTTGGATCTTTTCAAACCTGAATAAAACTTCTTTTATACTTCAAACACTTTCAAAATCCTTTCCTTCTGGCAATAGATTCATCAAGGGAAGTTTTATCTTATAAATAAAGATATTTACTTTGTTTACTCTAAATCAGATATTCAAATTTGATTACTCTTTTCAATATCATTTTCATCCAAATCCGTACGATGTACACATATCATCCATACGCTATACCAATCTGATCGCTCACTCGATCACACAATTTCACTTCCGAACTAGTATCGTCCACCCGACTTCCTAGTGCGGACACAGATCTGGTTTCTTGATCAGAAACCGTCATTCTCCTTGCATAGTCATAACTATGATAGAGAACATCCAGAACCAATCAACAATCCATATCCAGGTTCGCCGTCGAAAATCGAGTGAAAAATCCTACTCGGATCGATATAACTATCTCGAAATTCTGTGCTCGAATCTGGATCACATTACTATGCGAATAGAATAACTACGTACATCCTACGTATTTATCTTTATTGGTTATTAGCCAAATCAATTCCCTTTCTATTCACATTCACTTTGATTTTCATTCACTTATTCACAACTGCTTCAATCCATTTGGATTATCACCTCTATTCTTATCTCGATTGGGTATTTAACCAATAACAGTTTCAACTCTGACCAGTTTATTTAGAAAATAGCTTGAAAAATTTAAAAATAGATGAGTAGTTGGAAAATAATTACTAGTTTGTAAAATAGATGTAAAATAGTTAAAATAATTATAGAAATTTTAGATAATCGCAAAATAATAGTAAGATGGTAATTAGTTTTGTAAAACATTTGAAATATAGTAATTAATTTATAAAACAGTTGGAAAATTCTTAAACAGTTTCAAAAATAATTGTAAAACAAGTATAAGATAGTTTGGCTTTTAAAAGAAAAGTTGTATATATAATAAATAGCTTTGGAAATAGGTTTATATTAAAACAATTTATATTAAAAATAGTCTAGAGTCAAAACTGTTCAATTCCCAATCTCCATTCCAAATCAATTCAATTTAAATTCCCTCTACCATTAAGATTGACCCAATTTCAATTTAAATAATTTCAATTCCCATTGAAATTGATTCAATCCCAAATCAAGTTGAATTAACCTCAGTTTCTTTTCAAATTTAAATCAAATTCCATTTGATTTTAAACATATTCAACTTTAATTACAATCCCAAGTTATTCCAATCACTTTGGACTAATATCCATTCAATTGAACCTACTTCAATTCCAATCCATTTCAACTCCAGTTTGAATTAATCCCAATATCAAACCCCATTCCCAAAACAAGTTGAATTATTCTTGATTTCCTTCCAAATTCAATTCAAATTCCATTTGAATTTAAAATTATTCATCTTTAATTACAAATTCCAAATTATTCAAATAAATTTAGACTAATTCCAAATTGAATCCTTTTCAATTTCAAATCGTTTCAAATTAATCCAATTCAAATTTTCCATTTGAATTTTATACTTATACATCTTCAATCATAATTTCAGTTAATTCAAATCAAATTTAATTTGAACTAATTCAAATTTCAAACTTAAACCATCTCGAATTATATAAATTCGAGTTAAATTCACTAAGGTTGGTTTAACCCTTTAAACCAAGTTTACCTTTATTAAAAGCTTTTAAACAATTTAATTTATTACCCAATTACTCAAATTTTTAGTTCAAGGTAATTCCATCCCCTTAGCTTCAATTTAAAGTTTAATTTCCCTTTTATCTCAACAATGGATTACCATACTCCATTTCTTATTCATTTAAACAAATCCAATTCACAATTTAAAGATTATTAATAATAATAGGATGATATCAACTAATTTATTTTAAAATATCCATTCATTTTCAATTTCTAAATCTCAAACCCATTTTGAGATCACACAAACTCTAGATTCAAATCAACCATTTAACCTCCCAAGTTAAATCTCAATTTCATATTGAAATTTCCAATGTCGGTTGCTTGTTAACTTATTTAACTTTTCCAAAGTTAAATTCAATTCACTTAATCCAGTCAACCTTACACAGTTTGAACTTCCATTTTAAATTTTGAACTTTTCATAAATAATCTTCCCACTTATTAAGTTCGAAAACTTATCACTTTGGGTATCATATCTCATTCCCAATTTAAAAATTAATATTTAGAGTTTATTTCCAATCACCTTTGATATTATGTATATCCACATGTATACATATTAATTTCTTTTACATACCAGGTTATACTTTAAAATTTTAAACCACCTTTGGTTTTAATTCAAAACAAATTTTTTTTTTAAATTTTCAAACAACTCTTGTTTGAAATAGGACCATTTCATTCAAATGCATTAAATAATATTATTTGTTATTTCTTTAAATTAATTACATCATTAATTAATCACTTTCGGTAATTAACTTATTTCTTAATTACCTTCATTAAGTAATTGTCCCTTAAATTACTTACCTCTAGTTACTTAATGAAGTAACTCCTTCTTATTTATCAATTCCAATTGTTATCCATTAATTAATCTCATTAAATAAAGTTTAATTAATTACATAAATTAATTGATTATCCTTATCCTGAAACCTTTCCCAATTTCAAGATTTAATTTCAGTTTGAATCCATTTCAAACTTGTCTTTAATTTAATTTCAATTTGGTTGTAATTCTATTACCACTTAATTCTTACTATTACTTTTAGTTTAATTAATACTACAACCAACTTTCTTAATATAATAGATAATCTATTTCTTATATAAGATTCATTTACTTTTGAAATCATTTTAAAAACCTTTATATAAGAAAATAACAAGTACGCTCTCTCATATTTATACACTCAACTCATTATAGGGTACCACTTACCCTATCCTTAATGAGTAATCCCACCAGAGCCAAGGTTCTTGCTTAACCTTCAGCTCTGATACCAAATGTAACGACCCGGAATTTTCGATCCCGAAAAATCCAGATAGTTATAAAAAAAGAAGAAAGAGATAGAAGAAGAACAGGAAAGAAACACACAATCTCTCATTCACAGCGGATAAAATATAATATCAATAATAATAATTATTCCAAAGAAAACTATATCTATCAATTTACATCGTTATATCAGAGTTACAACAATTTATACAACATTGGACAGATACAATTTAACATGTCTCAGATATATACAATATCACAGTGGAAACTCTCTATACGTTCCTGCCATCCAGCTCGCCTCCTGAGCTCCAGAACGTCCTTACCTGAAAATCTGTAATACTCGGTCTGACCCGAGCATTACATCAAAGTAACACCCGGGTCAGGCTGGAAACCAGCGTGAGTAAACCCATCTAACATGGAATACAAAAGCATACAACTTAAATAAATATAACCCGGGTAACTTGTATCAAGTACAGGTTCACACGTTATTATAAACATTACTTATTTCTCACACATATCTCTGAGTACCAAAACTTATATTGAATAGTCCAATTCACTTAAATCATTCCACCTCAGCTTATTGATTACACCTATTAATCTATAATGAATCGAAGTGGTTTCGGATATTAAATAATACCCGACTCCGGTCTCTTCGAATCCAATGTCATCAAACACAGTTTATTTAATTCAGATACAACTCAACTTTAATTACCGGATATAGAAATTCTAAATTGATAGAAAATCACATTGTCATTGACCACCCAACATATCATTTCACAAAGCAATTCATATCAGGAATATCTACTAATACCATCATCCCCTTATTTATAAGCAAGATTTATTGCTTCATTAATTACATTACTTAATATTCCTATAATTTGTTCCATTAATTTCATTTAATAATTAACCTTTGACTTAATTAAATCATTAATCACCCTTGATTAATCAAAATCAGAAATTACTTTCTTAAATTACTCCATCGACTTAACCTACTCCTTGATTAATTATATTAATAAATCTTTAATTAATCTGAGCAATTTATCACTCAATTCCTTCTACCAAGTAGTTATCCTAAATTTACTTCCCATCAAGTAATTTCTTCTAATTTAAATACATCCAGTAATTATCCTCTCATTGCTTCACTAAGTAATTACACCTCATTGATTACCTTAAGTATTTATACTAATCTTTAATTAATTAATTACATCTATTAATTAACTTCCCACGACTTTTATCAGTTAATTCTTAAATTAATTATACTAAGTAATAAATTATTAATTACTTCAGCTAAGCAATTATTCTTCATATTAATCACACTAGGTATTTAACCCCAAAACTACTATCAATCTTTAATTCATTACACTCTGTTATTACCATTACTAATTCCTTCATTAGGTAATTATTCTTAATTACAAATAAGTAATTAACCTTTAATTTATTCGATTAATATAATTACCCTTAATTTTTCTCAACTTACCAATTTTTAAGAATAACTTGCATTTATTTTAAATATCTTCATTAAGACTTATTTTTTTTCATTTTTTTTATGTATACTTAAAGTCTTAGATTATCCTTCCAAACATATTTGATTAAAACAACATTTAACCTTGAAATCCAAATGTCATATTCTTTAAACTTATTCATATATAAAAAAAATGTTACTAGTTAAAGTTACATTCAGGTCTCAATCTCATTTGGGTTTCTTAAATCTTGATCAATATTTTGAATGAAAATATATTGAATTTAAAAGTCAAAATCTATTTAGCTAACTACTTTAAAATCAACAACCTATACATTTGAATTTGAAATTATATTAAATTAAGTACTCTAAGAATTTGTTTTCCACTTATTTGAAAAACTTGTTTACAACTTAACCCTTAATCTCCTTCTTACAAGTCCTGATTTAAAAATCTGTAAGCTTGATTATCTTTTTTTTTTATAAAAAAACTTTCACTAGTCAGCTCAGATGTACAAAACATCATACCCGAGCTAACCTTCAACAAACACAAGTATTTCCCGATGCAAATTTCCCCCACACAAAGCTTCGAGACCATCGCGTAAAAAAAAACAGAGTAAACCCGAGGTCGTCCCTCATTCCCCAACTCCAAACTCCACCTGACACCAGAACGTGCTCGTGCACATGCACCAACAATGCTGACCACCGGAGGCCACCGCGACCACCTTCGACAATCCTACGAACCCACATGACCACCAACGATCACCCAGATTTCACCAAAAACCCTTGAGACAAAACAATGCATCTCAATCGAAACAGGATCCCCTTCAGATCAACATAATTTCCTCGCCGCTGACGAACCTATCAGCGATGCACCTCGACAAACTCGCTCCAGCATCTCCTCAAACTCCATCCACCTTTCCCCATGTCGCGATCATCCTTGACGCACCACCGATTGCATAATCGTCTCCTCAACAACGACCAATCAAAACCCAAAGTAAACCCTACTATGCCCCTTCCTGGCCACCGTGGCCATTAATAAATTACCAGAGTATTTTTCTTACAATCATCACTCCCCAGTCCAGCTTCGGCCTGAACGACCACCCTCCAGACACCGCCTATCATCGGCACTTTCCCAAAATGTCTCGATCGTTCATCTCGAGATCACTCACCAAATACTTCCCTAAAATTCTGTTTTAAATCCCTAAATTCAACATTTACTACCACAAATCCAATTATGGATTCGATTCATAATTTTTAGACATTTGATTTATACTGATCAACTTAATCTCGACTAAAAAAAACATTTTCAAACTATTCACTCCATAATTTCATCAGAAACTATTTTAAAAAAATTGTTTGCATAGCTATAATCATTTCCACTTTGAAGATCAAATTCTGAAATTATTTAATTTAGAAGATATAAATTTGTAAATGGATTAAGTTCCTATTTCTAAACACATGATATACTTACCTCAGAACAATATTCACAGGTATATTCTATTTACAAGTCACAGCTATCATTCATGCAATAACTATACCATCTCAGTGCAAAATTTCTTCCTGCATGTCAAAACCAATACCAGATTTAAACTTTGCAAAACAGTTTGAATACTCACCTGCTTGATGAAGGATAGAGAAGAAGTCTTTTGAAAATTAAAAAAGGCTGGAAACTGTTTTGAATAGAGGAAATTTTCTTTCTGAAACCTGGAAATGCTTGATTTATGAACTGCTGCTTGATTATGATCAAAGATGATCTCTGAATCATTTCTTACTAATGTTCGAAATGCATTTGAATTTCTCCACTATGCTTCTTGTTTGATTTTGGAACTGCTCCCAGTTTTTTTTTAACTTTAATTTCTAAACTGAATTTTTTTTTGATCTACTGAAATTGTTTTTGTTGATTTCTCTTTTGGTTTTGCTTTTGAGATAATGAGGAAAATGATTTAGAAATGAAAATCAACAGGTTTCTTCCTGGATACTTTAATATATACTTTTAAATTAAAGGAACAAATGTTTTTGCCACTTGTTGGTTAATAGGATGGTTGGCTTACAAATGTTGTTTGTATGTGTTCAAGGCTTTACAAGTGTATTTTTTTCCACTAAGGTTTAAAGGCAATGTATTTATGTTTTAATCTACTCATTCATGAATTTCTTATATTTTATATTAATTATGCAATATTTTTATATTTGTTTATACTTATAATTAGATACATTGTATGCTTCCATTGCAATTATGTAAACATTTAACTTACGTTTGCAAACCCATGAATTAATGAATCCTTAAATGATTTTTATTTGTTCAATCTATATAAATTAGTATCTATTATAGTTCAAATTCATCTATAAACATATCCGGATATATTCTAGTTATCAAAGTTTATTTGTTAAATTTCAAGTTAGTATTGTATTAACTTTAATCCTGTTAATTACAAATTAACAGAGGCCCAAAAATTCGGGTTATCACAGGTTTATTGCAATATATATATATATATATATATGGATTTAAAACTATTTTAAATAATTCTTTTGGAGATTTGAATTTAATTCAAATTAGAACTTGCCGATGAAACGGTAGTTCATACCCTTAAAGGCTATAACTTGTGTATATTTGATCGATTTTTTTCGAAAATGAAAAGCATTTGTTTACAAATGATAATAGCTTTTATATAACGAAGGAACTTCCATTTTTTGTTGAAAGGATTTCTAGTTTTGAAATGGAATTGTTTTGAAAGCTATGAATGAATCTTTATGAAATATTTGGTGAACTTTCTTTAAAAAAAAGGATTTCAAAATAGATCTTTTGTTTAAGTATTGTAAATGAATCTATGTGAAAGATTTGATGAACCTTGTTTTTAAATTAAAGGGGATCTTAAAGGTGTATCTTTTGTATAAAAGATTTGGAAATGAGCTTGTTTGGAAAACTATGAATTAATCTTTGTGAAAGATTGGTGAACATTGTAAAGTGAATTTTGTTGTTTAAAAGATTAAAAGCGGAAATTTGTGTAAACCATTCAAAAGAAAGATTTTGGGCTTTAAGTTGTGACTTAACTAAGATCCCATATATCCATATGCTTTTAAATTAAGAGCTTATTATTCGGTCTAGCCGGGAGACTGGTGGCGAAGACCAGATATTTTCAAAAGCGAAAGTATGACCTGTCGAATGTCTCTACATCGTATGGCCCCGGTATAGAGATTTGATCACCTTTTGTGATGGGGAGTCCGAACATGATTAGGGATTATGCGGATTGCAAGGGCTTCTTCGGAAGTGCCTTCGGTTCTGTTCAAACCCGGAACAGACTTGTCTGGATGTATGTCTGACTTTACATTTTGAGATGTAAAGCTGGTTTCTATCAAATACATTTATGTTTGGTGGCGGAGAATTTATTCTCTTAGCTTAACACCCTTTTCTGAGACGTACGTGCTCAGAGGTTATGCAGTTGATGGTTACTAGTGATACATTCTCAATTTGGTAATGTGGCATATGAAGTGCTGCTGATCATTTGTTGATCAAAGCATGGCTTTTGTGTAAAGCGTAGCTTTGTGGATGTGACCTTGTCGGACATCACAAACCGAAATGGTCGAAACAGGAAGGATGCAGCAAGGTTATTTGGGGGTAGTGCCCCCTAAGGGTATGTCCATTTCCTTTTGGATAGATACTTAACTTATGTGGTTGCTACAAACTTATTGTTTTGTGGTTATTGGTGTCGAGGCCTTGGATAAAGGTCGGTTACGACCGGGGGATGGCATACTTGTGACAGTTAGTTACCTAGTTACATAGGTAACCCGGCCTTGTGTTGACAGAGATCCGGTTAGATTTTTGAGGCGTCCCTCTAGAGGCATACCATATGGCTCAGGAAGTTCCTTAGCCTGACCATTTGTTGGAAATCCAAAGAAACAATACACGCCCTATATGGTTTTAGTTGTATAACCTGTCATGGAATGTGATGGTAACCTGTTATTGAACATGGTAGAGCAGGCATAGTATGAAATGTCTATGCTGGCCAAGATTAATATTATACTTTCGAAAGATTTTTTGTACTATGCACTAATAATAATATCAAAAAGGATTTTGCTTGTCAAGCATGTATGACTATCATAAGGAGAAATCTCCACCAATTCTGCGTTTGCATTGTGTGTGTGGCGGGAGGCCTTATGGTAGTTTCATTTTCCAAAAAGGCATTGCGTATGTCCTTTAAAAATTCTTTTGTTTGTTACGTTTCAAATAATAAAACTGTTTTCGTTTGCTCACACCAGTCCCATGACTAACCTGGAGTTTATTGTTCCCTTTTTAAACTCTCGGTGCCCACAATTTTCCATACGGGCAGCCTAGAGTTGGGATTTTCAGATAATCAAATAGTGGGTGCAGATTCGATAGCATCCTGCCTTTGGATTTGGCGATCGCATTTGTTTCACTTGGATTAGAGTTGCTTAAGTTCAGCATTGATGGTGGTTCGGCTGATAGCTTGGAGATTTTTAGAGCTTCGACAATGGATTTAGATATTGGATTCTTTCTTCCTCTCTTGGAGACTATTTGGTAATATTTTTCTGCTGTCGTGTCTAGTATCTCTGATAGTACTGATATCAATTGTATCAATGTGTTGTATCAAATATTGTGTATCAATGATATATATTCTTTGTCTTCCGCTGTGTTGTTATACTCAATGTCATAAGCTCCGGCTCAAATCGAATTTCGACGTTTGAATCTGCGACATTCGAATACGGGAGAAGTATGGATGTCAATTTTTAGACGCGGAAATTTGGGTCATGACATCTTGGTATCAGAGATGAAGGTTGAGTAAGAACTTTAGATCACGAGTATAACACATTAGGTGACTCATTAGAGATGGAGTTACAAATGCCCTAGAATGAGTATATCCCTAAGATATCCGTCTGTATGCCTCAGTAAATTCTCTTACTATCCACTGGTAGTGAGTATGAGTGTAAGAAGAGGACGAGGTAGGGGACAGGGGAGTGCCACTACAAATGGTCAATACCCTGCAACAACACAAACAATTTCTCTATCATTCTCTTTGATCCTTATCCGACATCAGTTCTTTGATAGTTTCGTGGCAGCTACAAGGAGAAGCTCTAGTGTGATGGTGGCCTTATGAATCGTATAGATAAGTTCCTGATTCGTATTCTCTTCAATGGTTTTCTATCGGCTTTTCATTTTTAAACTTTAATGAATTTGAAATTTATTTGAAATAAATTAGGTAGTTAAATATGAAGCCAAAATTGAATTGTATTCGTTGTCTATTCTTTGGGTCTAGATATATTCTACGAATGGTTAGTTATTCCTTCGGACTAACCAATGCCCCTGTATATTTCGTAGATCTGGTGACCCGAGTATCTTGCAACGTATTGAATAAGATCATTTTCGTATTTATTGAAGATATTTTGATTTGGTAAGTCAAATGCAGAATATATATTCAGGTGATCTGGAAAGCTATTTCTTGATGTATTCATCTGTTCTTTGTTTGTCTCCCTGCCTAGCGAATTTCGGGGACGAAATTTTCTTAAGGGGGAATCTGTAACATTCTCAGTTTTTAAGCCAAAGTAATTTAGTAATTAATTTGATTTTTGGATTGAATTAAGAATTAATTTAGTAATTAATTTAATTTTTAGAACTTAATTTTGAATTTATTGTGAATTAATTTGGAAAATTTCCAGAATAAATAAAGATATGTGTTGTTAATTTAAAAATACGAATATAAATTGATTTTTAAATAGAATTTTGGATTTGGAATTTAATAATAAATATCTTTAAAAAATAAATATATTGGAAATAAAAATTGGACTTAAAATTCTATGTTTCAAGAAACAACTACATATATGAATATATGATTATTTATTAGTTATGTATAATTTGATTTCAAATCATTTTCTTAAGGTTATGAAAATAGTTAAAAAGGTAAATATATATAGATTAATTTTTTTTAATTAAAATAAGATTGACGAAAAGGTTTGTATTCAAAAATATATAACATTTAAAACATAATAAGTATAAAAACATATTTATAAAAACATGATTCGTAAATATACAGAAGTGTAAATTTATTAACATAAGGGTTTAAACATAATTTTTAAGTTTATTAAAGTGGAGGATTTAGACATAAACTTTCTCATTTGAACAAATGTGAAGAAAATAAACATGAGTTTGAACAAGTGTAATTAAAGTAGACAAGTGGAAAAATAAAATTTTCTCTTAATTTGAAAATCATATTAACATGCATAAGAAAGAAAGTAAACCAAGCTATTCTTATTTCAGTTCAAAGAGATATTCTTTCATCTCCCATTTCAAAAAACTGAAATCAAAATAGAAAAACAAAATTTTCAAAACCTGGAAAAAAGCAAAAAGAAGAAAATCATCAAAGTCTTCAAACTGGAAACAAAAGTAAAAATCTTCAACCTGAATCAAGCACTAACATCAAAACCTGAGAAAAACAACAGCCTGTTTCCAATCTTCAGACTAGAACAAAGAAATATTTAAAGCATTCAAAACTGAGGCAAATCAAATAGCAAATTTAAAGTTCAAATACAAAATTGATTTCCAGTTCCATTTCTCTGCTTTATCCCAGGTGAGCAAACTTCTGGCTTAGATCAGTTAAAATATATAATGCATGTGATCAGTTTTAGAAATATGATGTGAGATCTGCTTGCATATATATAGATGTATATATGAGATATATGTATGTAGTTTTACTCTATCTTAAGTTACATGTTTTAAAACAGATTCAAGAAAAATCGAAATCTCTTGTTTCAATCCTTTTCAAGTTATGATTTTTGAAAGGAAAATGCTTACAATAAGGTAAAGTCATTTCTAAAAATAAAATCAGGTAAAAATATTAATTGAAATTTGTGAAAAATACAATTTACAGTAAAATCATCATAAATCAGGAAAATCGAGCATTTCAATCTTATGATCGGAGTTCATAATCAAATTCGTATTTCAAAATGGTGATTTAGAAGATGATCTCCTGATTTTTATGATAGTAAATCGTGTGTATTCGTAAGTTGATTAGAATTGATATTTTTATAAACGTTCGGCGATTTTCGAGGAGGGGTTCGTTGTGACTGAAACTGGAGATGGTCGGAGGTCTAAGAATCATCGTAAAAATATTTGTTGGAATTTTAAACGAGCGAGGCGGCGGTACGACGAAGATCTAGAGTTTTCATCACAGTTTTGTTCGACGAAGAAGACGCGGCGATTTCATCGACTGTGGTGCATCGAGTTCGATCGCACCCAGGGGAAAAGGTTCTTGGGTGGTCGAGGCAACTTTGGTCAAAGTGCCGTGGTTGGCGGTGGACGAGGTTGTCGGCATGAGGTTGATCTAGACAAATAGTTTGGGTTTCCAGGTTGAGCTCGATAGCTAATTTTGATTTCGTATTGAAGTCTTCGATACTGGGTGGTTGTTAAGGGTGAGGAGATCATCGATTGTTTACTGGAGGTGTCAGCGGAGATCGAAAGTTGATCTGACAACTATGCACGTGCACGCATGGGTGGCCGTATCTGGTTTTTGTTAAGGAATTTGGGAAGATGAAGCCACTTGGGTTCAAGCACGAGAAAATTGAAGATCGACTCGAGGTTGGTCTTGGGATTTCTGAAGGGTGGCTCGGGTTAATTGAAATGCTGCAGGGTTTTAAAATTTAAAATAAACATTTAACAAAGTTTAAAACAATGCAAAGTTTTAAATCAAGTTTTGGGGATGAACAAAGTTTAAAATGAATGAGTAAACTTAATCAAGTTCATGACATATTAACTATGTTTTTAAAAGCCAAATTGAATTTTAAACAAGTTTTCAACAAAGTTTTAAAGTTAATTTTTAATTAAATATTTTAAAAAATTGATTTGTCTTTGAAGTAATATAATTAATTCCTAATGTTTTTCCAATATAATTTAATGATTAATTACTTAATTGAGGTATTAATTAAAGGCTAATTTGTTTTAATCAATGTGATTAATTAAAGGCTAATTTGTTTTAATCAATGTGATTAATTAAAGGCTAATTTTGATTCCACCGTCGGAAGTATTAGAGGTCGGTATTGAATTTTGGAAGGATTATTTGGTGGGTTTTTCCTCGATTCCAATCCTGCCTATCAGCTTGTTAAGGCGTGTTGCAACCAAATATGGAAATCTAGAGGTGGTTTAAGTGTTCATTATGATAATGCAATGTTCTACTTTAAATTTCCCATAGTGACGAAAGACAGCGTATTCTTAAGTCCGACCCAATTCTCATTGATGACAAACCTTTTATTATAACTACCTGGAGTCCGTCGGTTGATCGGGCTAAGGATTAGGTGTTATCTGTTCCTGTCCGGGCCTATTTTTCTCATATTCCATCTGCATGTCAACCTCTGATGAGGATTGATTGGCTAGCAGGCCTTATTGGGAAGGCGATATGTTATGATGCAAATATAGTAGCTAGGAAGAGATGGTTTATGCAAAAGCCCTGATCGAAATAACACCTGCCAAACCTTTACCTTATGTGTTGATAGTCCAACTTGCTGATGGACTTATTGCAAAGGCCAGAGTTTGCAATAGTTGGAAACCGAAGATCTGCACGTCCTGTCAGTCTTTGGGTACCTTTTTGAAGCTTGTCCTTCTTCTTCCTCAGTATTTCCTTTATCTGTTCGGGTTACGTTTCCTTGACCTCCTGTCAGGAAGTGGGTTTCAAAGGTTGCTCCTCCCTTTTCTGATTCCCCTGGTGTTGATACTTCTGTTGGTGCTGATCCTTCTGTAGACACCCCTATTTGTCCGGCCCTGTTGGAGGTTGCCCATTCTGTTCATGCATCTGTCTACAGCCATCCTTGTATTTGATACCTCTGCACTTGCTCCTACTATTGTTGCTCCTCCTACTCCAGCCCATCCTGAAAGTGCGAAGTCGACCGATCCTATTTATTGGAATACTGAGAAGTGGGTCTGGATTCATAATCCTTCGAATATGCGGTACTCTCCTAAGGCTAGCACTTATTTTGCCTATATCGACGATGTTATGGGTGAGATCATTCTCTTATTTACCATATTGAGGGTGAGGAACTCTCCCTTTCTAGGGACGGTGAGATTAGTGAGGTGATTAAAAGTAAATTTTATGACATCGCTTGGGATAGGAAATTTATATGATCTCTTTCGTCTGAGGGTTATGACCTAAATCTGGCCGCTCTTTTCTCTGGGTACGTGAATGTCATTAGCATGTCGTCTGATGTGTCAGTGGCGGTCCTTCCTTAGAGGGCTTGTGGTAGTTTTTGGTTAGTAGCATAGGCCTGTTTGCCTATCTGCTATGCTTTATTTTTCTTTGTTGTTTGGGCTATTCCCATTTAGCTATTCTGTGCATGTGCAGAACACATATTTTCCCATTATATGTACAGTGGCACGGTCCACTTTAAAGCTAGCTAGCTTTCCTAAAAAAGCATCTAGTTGTTATGAATTGATCATAGTTTATTTATATAACTTGTTGAGTGTATAATACACTCTTTGAAATGCTGATTAAGTCAAGACACATGGCCTTTTCCATCTGTGTATCCCTCAAGAATTGTGGGTTCTCCCAAATGACCTATTTATTGTACCATTCTCTATTGTGTTGATGTCATCGTTTTAATCAAATATATCATGTGCCCAACATCGTTGGTGTGCTCGTACAACAGTTCACTGGATCTTTGACCAATAGGCCAAAATGTCACTTGGTCCAAACAAGAATGGATCTAGCGTATCTGGTATATCTTCTCATTTGATCAATTTATTTTATTTTACCTATTCTCGTTGTGATAGTAAACCCCACCTAACTGTCCTTTAAACCAATGTCACTAATGGTTTTCAATTATGAGTCATCATTCACATAACGTCATTTGGTGAACTTATATAACGAACGTAGCGTACCACCCCATTGTCCTTGTAATTATAACCATACAAGAGGCTAATCCCCTAAACATCTTCAATATCATGTTGTAATACACATAATGTACATTTAACTTCATAAGTATCATTAGGTGAATAACAATATGTAATGCATAAGGTACAATTCAATCATAATTTCCAATGTAATAAATATCATTGTATGATATTATTTCTCCATCATATGAATTAAACATAGCACGTAATCAAATTTTCAACCTGAAACAAGAATTCATCTTAATAAACAATATAATCATCAAAAGCAGTAAAAAAGAAAGTTCTAAATAATAAACCAGCTAATTCTAACATAAAATGTTGTTAAATTTAGTAAAAATAATTGAAAGTTATATCTGATTTACCGCAAGAAAAATTCTCAGCCCATAACCTATAGACCTGAAAATAGTCCAACTAAACACGATTTCAGGTTATTAAACAACCGAGTTTACAAAAGTGGTAAATACAAAAGTTTTAGATAACTAAACTAGATTTCCAAAAAAATTGATCAAACTTGTTTTAAAGAATTGAAAGTTATGCTTGTTTAACTACAAGAAAACTTCTCAGCCTAGAACTTATAGACACGAAATAGTTCAAATTGAAATATGATTTCGGGTTAATAAATGACCAAATACCAAAAAGTGTTAAATACAAAATGTTTGCGCCAAAATTGGTCACAAACACCCAATACCGCGAAAGCACCAGTGTATGAATATAAATTAGTGATATTCAAACACAAATAACAAATCTTAGCAAATAATAGACAACAATCCAAAAGTAAAGAACAGAGACACCAGTTTTATAGTGGTTCGGCTATCTCCGGCCTACGTCCACTCCAATTTTTCCTTTTTATTGATTATCCTTGAAGATTACAAGTGATTACAACAGTTGTAGTGACCAAATCTGAAGAAAATAGCAGTAATGATGCTATGGAATGATTCTAGCAGCGTCTGGGCTTGCCTCTTCTCTCCAAATTTTCCGACCCCTTTTCTGAATGACCAGGGGCTCTATTTATAGGCGTGGAAGGCTGAAATCCTGCCTAGAACCTGGGGAGGCTGCTTGGCACGTGAGGGGGCCCCACAGGCCCCTGTTCTCGGAATCCGTGCCCAGTTTGGGATCGATTCAAAGTGACGTTCGAATCGATCAAGAACCCATCCAATTGAGCTGAAATTTGGTGTGAACATTCTTCAACATGTATGTAAGCTCCTGTAAAAATTTCATTGCATTTGGATCAACGGTTTGGAAGATATGATCGATCCAAGTTCAAGAATCCATGCGTCCTGAATGGTTCGAACCCATGCTTCGAAGCCACTTCCTTCGAACCCATCCCTTCGAAACCATTCTATTCGAATCCATCTCTTTGGAATCCATCATCTTCGAATCCATGTCCTCTTCGAATCCATGTCCATTGCTTGGAAACCACCATCTTCGAATCCATGCATACTTCGAATCCATGTTCTTCTTCAACTCCATCTTCTCCTTCGAATCCATGTCATCTTCGAATCCATGTCATCTTCGAATCCATGTTCTTCTTCGACTCCATGCATACTTCGAATCCATTTCCTTCTTCGAGTCCATCTTCATCTTCGAATCCATGCATACTTCGAATCCATTTCCTTCTTCGAGTCCATCTTCATTGCTTCGCATCCATCATCTTCGAATCCATATCTATCGTTCGAATCCACTATCTTCGAGTCCATGTCCATCGTTCGAATCCATGTCCAATGCATTGAAGCTACTCCTTTCGAACCCATCTAATTTCCATCGATTCGAAGCGTCATCGATGCGAACCTGATGGGTTCGAACCTGATGGGTTCGAACCTGATGGGTTCGAACCTGATGGGTTCGAACCGAGCGTCACTCTATCCCTTTTTTGATGGATTCGAACTACGTACTATTCCTACCTTGAATTCATCATATTTCCTTCATACGAACTCCGATTAACCTGAAATTTGAAACATAGCCTTTTCTAGCCCTTATCATCGTCTCCAATCAATTTCGTCCCGATCGGAGTTCAACAAAATTTTGACGATATCCATCGCAGCCTCATATCCAGTCCTGATATCCATAATTCCTTGCCAATTTGTTGTTATTCCCGTTTTGACCAAAAAATGGGATAACACAAAAGTTTAGCATAATTAATCCATCTTTTAAACAAAATTTTATTTAATTTGCTTTGAAGATTCAAAAGTTATGCTTATTTTATAACAAGAAAATTTCTCAGTCCAGAACTTATAGACCCGAAAATTGTTCAACTTAAAATAAGATTTCAGATTATTAAATAACCAAATCTCCCAAAGTGGTGAACATGAAAGTTTTAGCTAATTGAACTAGACTTTTTATCAAAAAATTTCTTTAAATTTGATTAAGGGAATCAAAAGTTATGCTTATTTTACTACAAGTAGAATTCTCAACTAGAACTTATAAATTATTATACTAGCAAGCATTCATAGGAAACTTCACATTCAAACAAATGATCACAACCACTGTAACGACCCAGAATTTCTGTCAATTGAAATTCGTATATTTAATTGATTTTTAAATATTAACAAGTAAAATTTGTAAGTCGAATAAATTTTATTTCGAAAATCTAGATTTAATTGGATAATTAAATCGACAATTTAATATTTGAAATTACTGAAATAATTGGAAATTAGGTTTAATGTGATTAAAATTGATTTGTAAAGTTGTATTAAATCATATTGGAGTTAGAATGATATTATAGAACTTTTAAAATTGAATTAAAAGTTAATTTGTGGAAATTGAAGATTTTTATATTTAATTGACGAGTTAAAATAGCTATTTTTCAAACAGTCTCGGATTTCGACGAAACTTGTTTCATCAAATCATAATGTTATATTATTGTATGGATTCAAATTTTGTGTCAATCGGATTTACGGTTTGTCCGGGGCAAGCTAAAACGCGTAGAAATCGATTCGAGTGAATTTTGAATTTAAATAGTCGATTCAAAAAAACTTATATTTCAAATTTGATCGAATTGGCTCCCGATATATATTCCGTTGCGTTCGGAATGGGGGTAAAACATTATAAACGCCAGGAGGCACGCTTCGTTTGGAGTTCGAATTTTTTTTGGATGAATAGTGTTCGTCAATTTTCTATAAAAGGACTTGTCTACTTCTATTTTGGAAAAAACACTGACCCTAGTTACAGCGGCCGCCACTATCTTCATTAATGGCCGAAAATACACGATCTTTCTCCTTTGATTTCTTCAAATCCACTCACTATAATAAAATGTTTTCAACTACAAAGTTGTAGAACTCGTCGAGACGAGTAAATCCAATGGTGGAGATGGAATATAGAGCGATGTGGAGGGGGAAAATGGGTCGCGTTTGCCTAGGTTTTGGGTTCGGTTTTCTCGAGCGATGGAGGACCGAGCTCCACCATTTCTTGGCCGATGATGGTGCTTGCAAAGGGGTTTGGAGTGGTGGTTGTTGATCATCGTTGATGTGGCCGAAGTGTGTGCGATAATTCATGGAAATAGGCGCCCCACTGTTTAGATGGTAGCTACAGTAGACATAGTTCAGAATGTCTATGTTGGCTAAGATTTATATTATACATTCGAAATGTTTTCCTACACTTTGCACTTATAATAATAATATCAAAGAAATTTACGTATCAAGCATATTTGACTATCACAAGGAGAAATCTCCTCCAATTCTGTGTTTACATTGTGTGTGTGCGCGCGTGAGGCCTTATGGTAGTTACATTTTCAAAAAGCATTGCGAATCTATTTAAAAATATTTCTTTGTTGTTTTAAAGAATAACTCTTTTAAGTTCTCACACCAGTCCCATGACTGACCTGGAGTTTATTGTTTCCTTCCTAAACTCTGGGTGCCCACCAATTTTCACACGGGCAGTCTAGAGTCAGGTTATTAGGTCATTCTGGAATTCAGGAGTTGCTGTGGAGATCAGGAGCAAGCTGGATGGCGTGGCGTATCAATTAATATATAGTATTTCTTTTCCGCTGTTTGTTGTTGTAAACTCTGATAATGTAATGTAATGAGATATAATGTAATAACTGATACAGTTCTTTTGATTTAAAGATTATTCATTTATCTATTATATGTTATTCCGCTGCGATTGTGAGATTCTGATATTGTTTCTGTTTTTTTTTTTCTTCTTCTACCTTCTACCTCTTCTTTAACCCTAACAGTAAGGTTTTCCGGCCTTTGATTGCTCGGTAGTTGATACAGTGGACGTATTAATGTCGACTTTCGTGAGTCGAAAAATCTCATTCGTTACAATCTGGTATCAGAGCTTTTGGTTAAACGACAACCTTGGCTCTGTTGGGAATTACTCATTGGAGATAGAGTCAGTAGTACTCCAGAATGAGTGTGAGTGTAATCATAGATATGAGCGCGTATTTGTTAGTGAATATGAAATTGTTTTGTATTGTGTTGACTTATCGGTTGATTGTTTATAGATTCTGGTTGGTGCAGTCTAGCTAACTATTTCAATAGGGGTTTCTAAACTCTTAAACAAGATAAACCGACATAGTATCATTTTGAATTGGGTAAATGAAATAATTTTACCTTGACTATATTTTATATATAAAGAAATAATTTTTCAAAATTATTAAAGTGTATATAAATTGATTGTTTGGCTGTTGAAAATGTAAGAATATATGTAAGTTAAATAAAACATATTGGAAAATATTAATTGTATAAGCAAATGAATTATTAAGTATGGAATTATAATTAATGCGAATTACAATTGTGAAATGATCTTATATAAGTAAAGAGAAAATAGTGAAATTATATAAGTAAAAGATTTGTAAATGTGATTTATGAAAAAAAAAGAATTTTTTTTGAAAGAATATTAAGCACTGGATTCACTACTGTTACTGAGAAATAATAAGGGTGATGAATGCAGCATCATCAGTATCATTTTCAAGTTTCTGTGTGCTGAATTTGCTACCATAGCAAATTGAAAATTTAAGTTTAGTTGTGATAAAAAAAATTGAAATTAAAAAATCCAAGTTGTAATTGTTGAATATAAGTAATCAAGTTTTGAACTTATAATATGAAATAATAAAGATTTTAGCTTTGGTAAAGTTAATGGATTTGGAAATTTAAGTTAAGTTAAACAAATGATGTTTGAAATGGAATATAATTTAAGTAATGTTGAATGAAGTTGATTTTGGTATCGAAGAAAAATAATAAAGTGAATTAAATGGATGTTAACTTGAGTTATATAAATGAAATTCAACCTTATTTGTTAAATGAATTAGCAATTGAATTGAACTAACGAATTGAATATTAATCAATCTAATATGAATAAATCGATATGAAATAATGGATGTAAGTGTTAATTCATTAAAGCTAATTAAAAGTGATGAACCAAATTGAATGAATGTAAGCGAATGAAATAAATTTGGTTAAGTTGGTTATACGTTGGTTGTTAGTAGATTGTATAGAAATCCATATGAAATTGAATTAATGAAATGGAAAGCTATGAAATTTGGTTTGAATGTGGAAGTGAACTACCTTGAATGTAAATTAGTGAATATAAACTAAATGAACAAATGAATGCTAGTAAAGTCCAATTTTAATGAATCAAATGTGATTAAATGAAAAACCAATTCATTAAAAATTAATGAGAAGTGCATGTACATTGATTTGATGATTGGAAGTGTTGCTGGATGATAGTTGTTTGGTGGTTGGATTTATTACTTTTGATTGCATTTGCTATATAGGCACATATTGTTGTTGGTTCAGATATATGTTGTATATTGATATTACTTTCATATATACATGTTTCTCATGATTTGTTGAGTGTTTAGTAGGTGCGGATTGCGCATTGCTTCGCATTTGGACCTCGCTTTCGCGCTATATTAGCTGTATATGCTCGCTAATAATATATAAGGTACATATCTCGGATTACATATCGTACTTTTACACTTTTTTCCCTACAGGATGCCTCATTACTTGATGAGATGTATATTTGTGATATATATTGTCATTTTTTTGGGATCGAGCCGCGCAAAGGAGACGTTGGCGAAATTTTTCGAAAATTTAAGGCGTTAGAATATTTTTGAGAAAATTGGAAAATCTTGAAAAGATAACTAAGTATGTTTTGAAAACTTAGTAAAGTTTTTATAAGAAGTTTAACTATTGGATTTTGGGAAAGTTAAACACTTAAGTGAATTTGAAATCTAAATTGAATGGTTTTGAAAAATTAATGGGTTTTGTAACTTTTTCTTACTTGGTAATTTCGAGGACGAAATTCTTTTAAGGGGGAAGTTTGTAACGACCCAGAATTTCTATCAATTGAAATTCATATATTTAATTGATTTTTAAATATTAACAAGTAAAATTTGTAAGTCGAATAAATTTTATTTCGAAAATCTAGATTTAATTGGATAATTAAATCGACAATTTAATATTTAAAATTACTGAAATAATTGGAAATTGGGTTTAATATGATTAAAATTGATTTGTAAAGTGGTATTAAATCATATTGGAGTTAGAATGATATTATAGAACTTTTAAAATTGAATTAAAAGTTAATTTGTGGAAATTGAATATTTTCATATTTAATTGACGAGTTAAAATAGCCGTTTTTCAAATAGTCTTGGATTTCAACGAAACTAGTTTCATCGGATCCGTAATGTTATATTGTTGTATGGTTTCAAATTTCGTGTCAATCAGATTTACGGTTTGTCCGGGGCAAGCTAAAACGCGTAGAAATCGATTCGAGTGAATTTTGAATTTAAATAGTCGATTAAAAAAAAACTTATCTTTCAAATTTGGTCGAATTGGCTCCCGATATATATTCCATTGCATTCAGAATGGGGGTAAAATGTTATAAACGCCAGGCGGCACGTTTCGTTTGGAGTTCGAATTTTTTTTGGATGAATAGTGTTCGTCAATTTTCTATAAAAGGACTTGTCTACTTCTATTTTGCAAAAAACCTAACCCTAGTTACAGCGTCCGCCACTATCTTCATTAATGGCCGAAAATACACGATCTTTCTCCTCTAATTTCTTCAAATCCACTCACTATAATCGAATGTTTTCAACTACAAAGTTGTAGATCTCGTCGAGACGAGTAAATCCAACGGTGGAGATCGAATATGGAGCGACGTGGAGGGGGAAAATGGGTCGCGTTCACCTAGGTTTTGGGTTCAGTTTTCTCGAGCAATGGAGGACCGAGCTCCACCATTTCTTGGCCAATGACGGTGCTTGCAATGGGGTTTGGAGTGGTGGTTGTTGATCATCGTTGAAGTGGCCGAAGTGTGCGCGATAATTCGTGGAAATAGGCGCCCCACTATTTAGATTGTAGCTATAGTAGGCATAGTTCGGAATGTCTATGTTGGCTAAGATTTATATTATACTTTCGAAATGTTTTCCTACACTTTGCACTTATAATAATATCAAAGAAATTTACGTATCAAGCATATTTGACTATCATAAGGAGAAATCTCCTCCGATTCTGCGTTTGCATTGTGTGTGTGTGCGGGAGGCCTTATGGTAGTTACATTTTCAAAAAGCATTGCGAATCTATTTAAAAATATTTCTTTGTTGTTTTAAAGAATAACTGTTTTAAGTTCTCACACCAGTCGCATGACTGACCTGGAGTTTATTGTCTCCTTCCTAAAATCTGGGTGCCCACCAATTTTCACATGGGCAGTCTAGAGTCAAGTTATCTGGTCATTCTGGAATTTAGGAGTTGCTATGGAGATCAGGAGCAAGCTGGATGGCGTGGCGTATCAATTAATATATAATATTTCTTTTCCGCTATTTGTTGTTGTAAACTCTGATAATGTAATGTAATGTGATATAATGTAATAACTGATACAGTTCTTTTGATTTAAAGATTATTCATTTATCTACTATATGTTGTTCCGCTGCGATTGTGAGATTCTGATATTGTTTCTATTGTTTTTTTCTTTCTTCTTCTACCTTCTACCTCTTCTTTAACCCTAACGGTACGGTTTTCCGGCCTTCGATTGCTCGGCAGTTGATACAATGGACGTATTAATGTCAACTTTCGTGAGTCGAAAAATCTCATTCGTTACAAACACCATCATATTTCAATGCAAATTTACTATACTTATCCACATCCAAAGCATCAACACGAACAAAATTATAATCCAGCACTAAATCATGCATGCAAGACATATAAGGGTAGTTATACTCCCTTATTTATGCAAATTTGAACTAAAATCTACTATTTCCTTACTTCAAAGCCAAACCCCGTTATCACCTCATTGACTTAAAGTATCATGCACATTGAAATCCAAAATTTAACATAAATAATGATATTTGGTAATAAGTTAAGGCTAAGAGTAACCTACATTTGAATTTAGATGCAAAACTAGCTTGAAAATGCTTATTGCTCAAACATTAGGGTGTGACTACCATAATTGAAAATTTTAGAAGCATTAAGTTTTTGTTTAAAATGAGATTTACGATAGAGATGTATTTTGACTAGATAAAGCACTAGAAATTGGTTTTGGGCTACTTAATAACCTACTATGCGCATTTTAATAAACGAAGTGGTTTTCGTTATTTATGTTATCTTGCTAACTTGTTCTTCATTACTTTAAAGAATACACGCACACATATAAGTTTTTTGGGTTATAGAAATATTTTCTAAATTTATTCTTACTCAATTTTTCGACGGTTAAAACTGAATTATCAATACTTTAAAATATTTTAAAACATTTATTTGTTAATCAAGACATTTTGTAACATCACCGTTGCATTTTATTTTCCAAAAATTTAAATAGATTTTAAATTCAAAAAAAAACATATTTAACTCTAAATTTGAGACTTACATCAATGTTTTAAAAAAAATATTCCAGCATTTGTTACCAAAATAAATTAAAATCCATATTCATCAAATTTATTTCAACTAAAATCAAAATAAGATTTTTGACCTTCTCTACCAATTTCTTCTCCCTTTATTTCTTTTTATTTATATATACATGTAACAAACAGGATTTTTCGTCATTTGATTATGAACATTTAAATGGTTTTAAATATTGAATTTGGAATACAAATTGATTTTTGAATATAAAGATTTTGGTTGAAATTATAAAATGAATTTAAATTTCAAATACAGCGATTTATTATAATACGGAAATGGCAAACAATTGAAAATGGACTTGAATATGAGTCGAAAAAATTTCTAATGTTGATATAAATTCTCTTTGAAATAAAATCGATTTAATAAGTTTTAAAACTAGAATTCTAAGCAATTTCGTCAATTTTGAAAATCGTCGATTTAATCGATACATTAAAATAGCAATCCGGACCATCTCGGAATTCAACGAAACCAGTTCCATTGGATCTGTAATAGTGTATTCTTATCATATTTAAATTTTTGTAGCGTTTAGATTTACCATTTGGTCGTACGATCTGAGAGCGCCTAGAGGTAATTTAATTGAATTTAATTAAAAAAGTCGATTTAGAATGCTATCTTCCATGTACGATTGAATTAGGACTCAAGGCTTGCTCCATTGGATTTGGAATAGTAGTTTAACATTAGAAACGCCAGGTGGTACACTTCGATAGGAGATTAGGATTTTAAGTTATTAATTGAGATATTTTGGAATTAAAATAAATAATTTTTTTTCCTCCTGTGTGCCGACTTGTTGCTTGCGCACGAAGCCGATAATCGTGTGTTTCTGCCATCCTTCTATATCTCTAAGGGAATCAACTCTACTTTTATAATAAAATATAAAGACGAAATCAAAGATAGGAAAAAAATCGCGAATGGGAGCAAGTAAATTAGGCGATGCGAGTCAGGAGGGCAGTGACATGCGCGAAGTGTTGAGAGAAGATTGGGCAGCATCGAAGTCGATGGGTGGGAGGCACGAGGTTAGGGTTTCTTGCATAAGTGTGTAGCAGACGAAGGCTCGAGGAGGAGTATTAGCGACTTCAAATGGTGGACTCTGGTCGCAACTTATATTACCGCGATAATTGCGGATGACCCTATATTACCGCGATATCCTGCCTCGAAACGGGATTGGTATTTTTATGTTATCTAACATTTATGGATGTAGGAAAATAGGTTGGAGGGATCCAACTGGATTCCTCGATATGCTGATTTTATTTCATATATAGTGATATATGATGTGTGTGAATAATCTAGTATACTTTATGTTGTGATTTGGATTTATTGAATGGTGTAGTAGCACTGAACAACTTTTGGTATTTTAAATACCATAAATATTATTTTTGAAATTTAAGGAATTGAAATGAGATTTTGGATATAAAAATATTCATATCGAAATTTGGATTATTTAAAGGAAATTTATTCAGATAAAACAATAATTGATTTGGAGTTGTAATTAACTATTCGAAATTTTTTTTAATAAAGATTTTAAAAATAATTTATATAAAGGATTTTTAACAATGATTTTTTAAGTGATATTTCTAGATTTATAGAAAGAAGTTGAAATCGATATTTAAAGTGGATTTGTAAAATAAATGGGATTTATAAGAAACGGATTCATAAAAAATTAAATTTTATAAATGAGATTAGTTTTATAAACAAGTGAAAACTCAAAAGAGTTTATAAATTTAAAAACAATGTTTATAAATAAGGGAAATGATATCTATTGATAAATTGGGAATATAATTTCACAGTGTGAATTTATATCGAGATATGGAAACAGGTTTTTTTTGAAAAATATTGGATTCTATTTTGAAAAGTGAGAGTGGTTAGGGAATCAGAATGAAATTGATGTGTTGTAAATCGAGAAGGATTGGTAAATAAAATTGGTTGCTAGATTTTTAAAAATATATTTTTATTAAGAAGTTAAGTTTTGTTTTAAAAGGAAAATTTTATTTATTAAACTACGTAATTTAAAGCTAGTTAGTATTGAAATACCTCGGTAGTGATTTTTCAAATATCTAATATTAATTGAAATTAGTTCTAATTTTTATAATTAGCTTTGTAAATCGATTAGTTTTTATTTAAAAATGAGTTGGAAATGAGTTATTATTGTTTTATTAAAAATGTTTTGATATTTTAAATAGTTACTTAAACTTGTTTTAAAAATAAATTATTATTCTTTAAAAATAATTATTATATACATAATAAGAGATTTGGAATCATTGGAATTTATTTATAAATTCTCTCGAGATTTGTAGATGGGGTTTTTTTAACAGATGTGATTTTATAAGAGAAAATCTTATAATGAAATTATTTGAGCTTAAGGAAATTTCTTAAATGTTAGAAAAACTAGAACTTCGAGATTGAGTGTGAATTCATAAAGAAGTTATAAATGGACAGACGTGATTATAAGTGAGTATAATCAATTTTGGAAAATGTAAAAGGAACTAATATAAATTTCGAAAATGCATGGGATAGGATATGAAATAATTCCTAAGTATTGATATTAGAAATGATTTCGAAAAATGCACTTATAATATTTTCCTAAGTGTTGAAATGAAAGGTTTTTGGAAATATTTAGCAACGATGGATTTATATCAAGATATTTTTCTAAGTAGTGGATTATAAATCGAATATAGAAATATTTTCAAAATGTTGAATTATAAATGGAATTAGAAGAAAATATCTCTAAGTATTGAGATGGTTTGAAAATATCCTGTTATGGACATAAATATTTGAATTTGTTTTCAATATTTAAATATTGGAAGAGATTTGGATATATATATATATATATATATATTTGTAATGATATTTTGAAATAAATATCTTGAAAGATTTATAAAATAGGGCCTAGTGACTGCTTATATGTGTAATTTTATAGTTAAATAACCAACTATCAAATTTGGCCAAATTCGTTAATCCTTTTAAAGAGACCACGTGGGATTTAATTATCCATAAAACACTTCGATCCGATTTGTGCATTACGAATTATGGTATCTCGAAGATAATGGAGATGGTGATCTCGAAGGAGATTCAGTTTGTTCAGACCTAGAACAACTTGTATGGATGAATGCTTTCATTGTATCGTTTCCTCGAAGGCAGTATTAGCATTCCAAGTATGAATGCTATTCTAAAGGTAAAACATAACCTCAAGCCTCATCAATCGAGAATGACTAAAATAAGGGAGATGTGGCCGGGCTAAGTGGGTCGCACCCAAGTAGGGTATGTTATCACACTTCTAGATACACCCAAAAATATATTACAAATTTTGGATATGGTTGTGCATGAAAAAGAGAGCGCTCGATTAGAGTGGGAACACCTGGGGTGATAACATATTCGGTAGTATCCAGGTTAGTGGTAAGCCCGTCCTATGTTGGCAGGGGATCCAAGCGAGGTCCTTGGTGCATTTTTCTAGAGGTGTACTGTGATGAGCGGTACCTAAGTAGCCCAGTCATTGTATGGAATCCAATATCCACTATGAGCCTGAACGGTTTTGGTTGTGCCCAACTATACTGAAAAGTGAGGTGCAACCATTTCAGCTATTTTCTAATTTACTTTCTATACACACTATTATAATATCAGATGATTTTTATATAAATGTTTTGGTTATCATAAGGTAAAAACTCGTCGTTTTTATGTATGACGTGGTCTTACAAGATACCTTTGTTTTTCAAAAGATTTTGATAACCTTAATAATTCAAATTGAGTGTGTTTTCTTACGTTTGTTTTCCAGACTGACTCGGGTGTTATTTTAATATAATGCTTGGGTCAGACCGAGTATTATAGATGCAGGTTAGAATGCTATGGAGCTCTGGAGACGAGCTGGAGGATCTTAGGCATATTCCAGGTATTTAATTTATATTTCGATGTGTGTGTTAAACTAAATGTTCATTATTGTAAGGACAAGTTATTACAATTGTCCAGATTGATTGTTGATTGCTGTACTCTGATAGTTGTATATATATTAACAGCTATAGATTCTTTTGTATAAAAATTTGTTATCATATATTATATTTTGTTCCGCTGCGATTGTAAATTTATGCATTGTCATTTCTATTATCTTCTATCTCTTTCTTCTTCACCCCTAACTATCGGGTTTCTGGAATTTGATTTCTTGACATGTAATACAATGGACGTATTAATGTCGATTTTTGAGGATCGAATTCCAAGTATAAATGATATTCTAAAGGTAAATGTAGCCTCAAGCATCATCAATCGGAAATGACTAAAACAGGGAAGATGCAGCAGGTCTAAGTGGGTCGCACCCAATTAAGGTATGTTATCACTCTTCTAGATACCCTCGGATATTATTATAATTATGGATATGGTTATGCATAGAAAAGAGAGTGCTCAATTAGGGTAGGAACATCAAGGGTGATAACATATTTAGTACTATACAGGTCAAGGATAGTGTAACATCCCGCCTTTTCGTACGTTTAAGAAGACGCACATGTCAACTCAAACCATACAAAAGGGCGGATTGCTATTGGGGTGAATAAGAAAAACAGAGAAAGAAAGAAAACAAAACAGAATCTTGCAGCGGAATGACAAAATATAATAATCAAATAATAGTTCATGAAGCTGTTTTACAAAACATTTGATTATACTTATACAACACAGAATCAGAGTTACACATATCAAAGAATAATAAATATCAATGCAGTGGAACAATGTGATGCAGTGGAACAATATAGTAAATAATAGTAATACAATCTTCGTCTTCATCCTCCAGAATTAAGGTCTTCAAACCCTGAAATGCTTAGGCTGATCCGAGCGAATTGAAAAGACAAAACACTCGGTCAGAACTAAAAGATCTTACATAAGTTAAATCAACGGCAAAATAATACGAGTGGAACGGCGTCAGAGATGTTTACGAGATTTGACATCTCCTATCCAGTGTCTAATGTGACTGTAGTAACTTAAGAGATGCTCGGGATTCACATCTCTTAAGCATCCTTTAAACAATCTACTATGTAATAATATATGCTATTATAATAATGTCTAAAGTAAAATAAACTTACTTTAAAATAGCATTAAGGCTTTACATTTACCACGTTAATACATACGTAGTCCCAGTAGTCTATCCAGTATCATGGTCCCTCCCGATCGGGAAGCCACCAGAGGATATTCCACAGTCTATGGCACAAAACCAAAATCGTACAAGGCACGCTAGGGTAGGTGACACAACACAACCAGGCAATGTCAGGGTAGATATACCAATTACGCATCCGGGCTAGTGGTGACGCGTAGCAGCCACTACCGCCCACCTCGAGCCACACTCCAAAATCAAAGGTGCGCAACAATCAATCACGAAGTAAGAGAATGGCATAGGAAGAAGTGTGTCCGATAAGAGGACTTACATCACTGGCCCGGAATCGTTCCTGTTTTAGCCACCTTGTGCCAACTCACGGGAGTCGGGTCCACGTACATACCTCAATAGAACGTCGCCACCATCCTACTTCATTCTGGAACCTCCACCGCATACACGGTTGTTAAATTGGTTTTTGGAGTTCGCAGAGAGTATGACAACTTCCAATCCCGGTCTCTTTAACAACCAACGTTATTATAACACCGCGGTCATTTCAAAATAGTTTATACTTCAAACCAAAATATCATTTCTCTTTCAAATATATATTCACTTCCAAAATCATAGTACTTTCAGAGTTATAATACTTTCGAAACAAAACACTTTGAGACCATAATACTTGAAAAACCATAATATTTTGAAATCATAATCCATTAGAAGTCATAACATTTTGAAATACTTTATAAAAGAAAACAGTTTCCTCAAATCTCACAAATCGATTCCAAATCAAACTGAGTTCCAAAATTCAAATTTAATTAGATCTCAAATCATTAATTTCAATTTAGTTTCTAAATAAACCATTCGAAATTATATCGATTTCAAATACAGATTTGAACCACAAATAAACCATTTCAAATTATATATTTCAAAGCTTTAAATATTCTATAATTTCAAAACTAAATTTGACAATTTCATATATATTTATATCTTAAATTCAATTTTACTATTATTTAGTTCTGAAATATTTACTTACTAAATTCAATATCATTTAAATAAAACTCAAACTTGAGATATTCATTAATCACATTAAACCAACATCAAGGTATAAAATCATACCCTTTAAAATCTCAAACTCAATAAGTTCTAAGTCGATTTTTATTTAAATAAGTTCTTAATTAAGTTCCATTTCAAATAAATTTCAAATCTATCTTCCCAACCTTAACTTTATTAAAATCACTATAAACTCTATATAAAAACATAATTTAAATACTTAACAATATTATCTTCAATAAAATCAAACTTTATTATCAACTTATTCTATATTAATTTATACATAGCTTAAAATCAAGAATAAAATACCATTAATATAATATCTAAGATTAATATTTATATAAAACCATATATTTCTTTACAAAAACATAGAAATCATTTCAAAATATTCTTATATATATACCACGGTGTCTGTATATAATTTTCTATCCAATGGTCAAGTGATACAGATATTTATCATTTCAATCCGCAATTTAACATTTTATGGTTGTATATCATTTCAAACCGCAATCCCAAATTAATAATAATAATAATCCATAACTAACTTGCAGTTTATAATGATATAAACTAAACATCCATTCAACCAATATCAAAAATCAACATCCATCACAATCATCATTCAAAACAGTCCATAAATATCAATATAGAAACTAATAATAAATAACATGTGTTTAATTGGCAGTTTATGTGCAATAATAAATTAAATAACAATTTAATTCAATATAACTGAGATGACGATTAAAAATATACCAAACAATCATAAATATTTTCCTAATCACATCATGAATTAAATTTAACAAGCATAAGAAATTTTAGAAGTTGTGGGTGGGTTAAAACACTCACCTTTGGATTAAATCGAATTTAAATTCAACTTTAAACCCAAAACTCAAACAGTCTCAAAATTTGTCCAAACCAGAGCTATAATGTCTACAATTTTAGTATGATCTTAGCGGAGAAAACCGCGCATGAATCAGATCTCATATGAGAAAGTTATAGCGGGTAGAAATCATACGATTCAAATTTAAAACAAAATAAAAAACAATTACACGTCATCCTTCTCTTACCTCGATTAATGCGTACAACAGCATTACGCGCCAGAACAAGTCGAGCCGTCGATTATCTCAATCCTTTCTCATGCCTCCACGCTGCCGCGAGGCACATCGCAACCACATCGATCGTCGCCGATGCTTGCCGCACCAGGCTCCGCCACCACGCCTACGTCGAACAGAGGCCAACAACCCAGCCGCCGCCATAAAGAAACGAAACCTAATAAATTTTAACCGATGATCCAGCCGTCAATTCGCCACAATACTAGCATGGGTGGCTTACGCTCGAGAATTTCTACAGGTCCATGTTGTCCATTCGACGACCGGTAGAAGTCGATCGCAACCCAATGAACGGACGATAACAAATCCCCTATTTTCAGCCATACAGCAACCCGGATCGAGGATCGAATTACAAAATTGACTTGTGCTCTTCGAGTGCTTCAAATCGATATATAATTCGATATACTTTGAGGATATTTACTTTGAAGTTGAATTTTGATTTGAAATTGCAATTGGGAATTAGGGTTTGTCCGCCATTGAAAAGAGGAGGAGATAATGGAATTGTACGCATAGATATGTGCAATAAGAAATGACCTAGGGTTTATGTAACGACCCAGAATTTTTATTAATTAAAATTTGAATATTTAATTAATTTTAAATATTAATAAGTGAATTTATAAGTCAAATAAATTTTTATTTGAATTTTTGGATTTTATTGAATAATTAAATCGATAAATTAATACGTTAAATTATGGAAATAATTGAAAATATAGTTAAATATGATTGGAAATGATTTGTAAAATTTTATTTTATCATATAGGAGTTAGAACAATATTTTAGAACTTTTAAAATCGATTTAGAAGTTAATTTGTGAAAATTGAATATTTTAATAATTAAATCGACTAGTAAAAATAGTCAATTTTTGAACAGTCTCAGAATTGAACGAAACCAGTTCCATTGGATCCGTAATAGTTAGTTATTACCGGATTTCAATTTTCGTGTCAATCGGAGCTATCGTTTGATCGTAGCAGCTCAAAACGCATCGAATCGTTTTTAATTTAAATTTGGCGAGTCAAAATAGCCATTTTTCAAAAAGTCTCGGATTTCGACGAAACTAGTTTCATCGGATCCGTAATGTGATATTATTGTAAGGTTTCAAATTTCAAGTCAATTGAATTTACCATTTGTCCTGTACAAATTAAAACGCCTAGAAAATCGCTTAAATCGGTTTAATTCAAATTGAGCGTTTACAGCCATAACTCGCACATACTTCCGAATTAGCTTTCGAAACCTGTTCCATTGTGTCCGGAACGCGGGGTAAACCTTAGAAACACTGGTTACGGCGCGTAAATCGGAGTTCGGAATTCCCGGATGAATAGTGTCGTTCGAAACTCTATAAATAGACCTAAATTCACAAATAAAAAAAAAAATTAGAAAACCTAAACCTAATTTATACGTAGCCGCCTCAGCCAGAATCAATGGCCGAAAGTTTCACATGTTCTTCCTCCAATTTCTTCTAATCCAAGCATCGATTTGGAAAACTATCAACTACAAAGTTGAAGAGGTTGGCGAGTACTATAACTTCAACGGTTATGATCGAGTTTGAGCGAGTGGATCGAGGGGAAATTCACCGTGTTTGTTCACTCTTTGGGCTCGGTTTTAGAGACGATGGTGGTGCCGAGTTCATCGGCTTTTATGGTGGAGGAGCACCTGGGGGCAGGCTTCGACGCAGTACTGGTTGATCATTGTATAGTCGATCGTGGGTCGAGTGAAAATTCAGTGAAGATCGGCGGCCAATTGGGTATGCTCGAACGCGATACTGACTTGGGGAAGAAGTAGCAGGTGTGGCCCGATCTTGTGCTAGGAAGAATGAACGGCTTTGATTGGTTCAAGGTTAAAAATAAAAGGGATTGTAAACATTAATTATATTTATAATTTGTACGATCTTTAAACCGTGATAACTTTTCCATACGAGGTCGAAAAAATGCAAACTCAGTTGCGTTGGAATCGTATGGACGAGCACTACGCGATGGAGTTGGTTTGGAGTCGTTTGGAGTTAGTGAGAATTTTGGGTAAAATTAAACGTCTGTTTAATTTTATTCGAAATAAAAGCTGAAACGGAAATTAAAATCAAGGTGAGAACTTCTCACTCAATCGAATCAGTTTCGATTTTATTTTAAATAGTTAGATTTAAAATATTTGAATGCATGTTTGAATGTTGATTGATATCTATTGATTGTTAAAATAGACATTATACGCCGTTAGTAAGCGGATGTTATTTATTAAAAACATATACCGCGAATATTTCATAAACAGTGAAATTGGTATTATATATAATATCAATATATATATTGGCATATGTATATATTGCAGTTGATTGATTTCCCGTATTTTTTAGCGGATGAGACCCTATTGCGCCGTTATTAAGCGGATAATACTTAATAAGAACATATACCGCGATAATTTCGTACTGGAGCGAAATTGGTATTGTGCTAATGTTTTTGGATGCAGGAAAACAGGTTGGAGGGATCCAACTGGATTCCTCAACAGTATTTAGTTGATTTCAGATATTTTGATATTTGATGGATTATCATATTGATATATGATATCGTTGTTGTCGTGATTGACTATTTGATATGTAGCATCATTGGACTAAGTTTTGGAATTTTAAAATGATTTATAAACTGATTTTTGAAAATATACTATATGTTTGGAAATTGATCCATTTTAAATAAATAAACGCTATAATTTTTAAAGTTATAAAATTATGGTTTTTGTGAAATATAGTTAAAAGATTGATTTTTGAAAATACGGGTTAATGATGTATAAAATAGTTTAAACTGGGATTTTTGAAATTATTGTGAAAAGTTTAAATATAGGATTTATGAAATTAAATTATTTTATAAATCAAAAGGATGAAATTATAAAGGATATTAAAGACATTTTAAAAGAATAATATAAATTGAATTATATTAAGAGATTTATAAATGGATATTTATAAATTGAAATATTGACATTATAAAACGAGTTTTTATAAGTGTTTGAATGAAGTGAAAATGAATTTCATAATTGAATGAAATTTATAGAATTATAAACTGTGAAGTTATAAATGAAATTTATAAATAGTAAGATTTATAAATTTGGTGAAATTATTTGAAGAATAGTTAGGTAAAATAAAAGGATCTCATAAGTTATAAGATTTATAATTATGAAATTCTAAGGAACGATTTTGTAAAATAATCGTTTTATAAGTAATTAACTTATAATATGAACTTGTAGTTTATAATTGAGTTATAAACTGGAATAGGTTAATAAAAGGATTTATAAAAAGGAAGTTTTTATAAATAAATAGAAATGGAATTTATAAACGATGTTTTATAAATTCGCAAATGACTTATTTTGATAAGTAAATTGTTATAATTTATTTATGGAGTTATATTCACATTTTTGAATAGTGAATAATCCTTTAAATTTAAAAGAATAGAATTTATGAAATTAGTTAACATAGTATATTCACGTTTTTGAATAGTGAATAGTATGTTAAAGAGATTGTTTAGAATGTGATATTTTGAACTGAATTAAAACGATCTAACGATGTTTTAAAATGTGTAGAGATTCGAAACCATAGATTTCAACATTTATTGTTGAAATAGACGTTTTCGAGAAATAAAAGGAAATAGTGGACTATAACACTGTTGTTATAGTAAATGATTTCCGAAAGGAAATGTTTTGTATAGTATTGGGATTTATATATCCAATTTAATTTCGAATCCCTATACTAGTGATTTTGGGTTGTCGTAACGATGTTTTACGCAACATTCGTTTTGACCCAAATAAATATGTTTAAGAGAATGATTTCCTTAAAGAATGAAATATATACTTAATTTGATTTAAGTATATTGAATATTTTCTAAGTGTTGAAAATAAATAAAATTTGTGAATTACTTATGAATAAATAAGTATGGAAATATTTTCCAATATGAAGCGAATATTTAGAATTTATCTTTTTGAAGATAAATTGAAAATGGATAATTGAAATCGTATATGCATGAATATTTTGGGATATAAATTCATTATGGAATTTATAAATGAAAAGTAGAATTTGTTTGAAAATAAATATTGATTTATTTTTGAAGTGTGAGAATTATATATATTGTAAAGATATTTTGGAAAATAAATAATTTGAAAAATTATTTGGAATCTGGTGATGTGTGCATATCCATTGATAGTTCAATAACCGACTATCAATATTTCCCTTTGAATGGGTAATTGATGTGATTTGTTTGAATGTGAATGCTACACTTATTTTTGAATAAGCGCTCACTATTCGGGTTAACCGGGAAAGGACCATGGGGTCGTATAACCCATTCCGAATATGTGATACGTCGTTGTGAATTGCATTGAAGATCGGTGTTGAAGACCGAGTATTTGTGAAAGCGATAGGATGACCTATCGATTGTCTCTGCACTGGGTAGCTCCTGGTATAGAGATTCCTTAAGTGATGGGAAATTCGATCGGGATTGTGAATACCCGTATTGCAAGGGCTTCGTAAGAAGTGCCTTCGGTTTTGTTCGAGCCCGGAACAGACTTGTATGGATTGTATGTCTGACATTACAAGTTAAGATATAAAGCCGATTTCTTTCAAAGATATTTCTGTTGGTGGCGAAGAATTTATTCTTTTAGCTTAACACCCTTCTCTGAGACGTACGAGCTCAGAGGTTATATAGTTGAAGTTATCAGCGATATATTCCCAATTTGGTAATGTGACATGCTGAGTGATGCTGTAAATGATCATTGTGTTGATTATTGTGATAGGATCGTTTATTTGATCGTCTATCTTGGTGATCATTGTGTTGATCATTTGTTGACCCAAAGCATGGCTTTTGTATAAAGTATGTTTTTGTGGACGTGACTTCGTCGAGCCTCACACCCCGGAAATGGTCAAAACAGGAAAGATGCGGCAAGGTTATGAGGGGTAGCACCCTTTAGGGTATGTACGTTTCCTTCTGGATAGAGGTGGTATCATGGTATGGAGCCCAGATATTTAACCTATGTGGTTACTACGAATTTATTACTTTGTGGTTGTTGGTTATCGGGATCCCGTGAGAAAGGTCGTTTACGATCGGGGAATGGCGTGCTCGTGTCAGTAGTTACCCAGTTAGGGGTAACCCGGCCTTGTGTTGGCAGAGTTCCGGTTTGGTTCTCGGGGATGTCTTTCCAGAGGCATTCTCATGTGGCAATGGGAAGTTCCTTGGCCTGATCATTTGTTGGAAATCCAATTCCCAATACGAAACTTGTACGGTATTAGTTGTAGAACCTGCTATTCACTTATGGTGTCGTAACACTGTTTGGATGGTAGCTATAGTAGGCATACGATAATGGTCGTATGTTGGCTAAGATTTATATTCTACTTTCGAAATGAATTTCTTCTACACTATGCACTAGTAATAATATCAAATGTTATTTTAAATGCGTATCAAGCATCTTTGACTATCATAAGGAGAAATCTCCTCCGATTCTGCGTTTGCATTGTGTGTGTGTGCGGGAGGCCTTATGGTAGTCTCATTTTTCAAAAGCATTGCGAATTGACTTTAAAATCTTTTGTTGAATGTTTTTAATAGATAAACTGTTTTTGTTGCTCACACCAGTCCCACGACTGATCCGGAGTTTATTGTTTTCTTTCCTAAACTCTGGGTGCTCATTATTTTCTACACGAGTAGTCTAGAGTTGGGTTTTACAGATAGTTAGATATAGTGGATTATCTGGAGTTAGTTCAGTCTTTGGATCGCACCAGTCTTGCTTAGCTTGGTGATATGTTATTGGGAGTTCGAGCTACTGCTGGATTGATTCTTGGAAATGGAGTTACAATTCCGATTTGGAGTTCTTCGTTGAAGACTATCTTAGAGTTATTTGTTCCGCTGTTAAATGTTATCTATTTTCTTTCCGCTGCTATTTTATTGTATCATATCTCTGATGTATATTGATATCTATTGGATCATCTGTTGTATCAGATATCGTATCAAAGCTGTATATCAATGTATTGTTCTTTTATTCCGCTGTGTTGTTTACTTAATGATTATTATAAGCTCCGGCGAATCGAAATTTGAACGGTCGAATCTACGGCATTCGAGTACGATTTGAAGTATGGATGTCGATTTTCGAGCGGGCAAATTCCGAGCCGTCACAGTTTATATCAATAAATATATAGGCAGAACCAAATAGAAACAAACGGGCTCGATCGAATTTCGGTTTTGAACGATAAATGACCCGAAAAGCCCATTTCAACCACGGGACAAGACTAGGTCAACCCATATATCGAAATAGATGTTTTCAAATATTTTAAGATCAATGGAATAGGTTTCAAGTCCAAATTCGACCGTATGAAGAAGTTACGTTAAAATCATCTTATTTCAAATTGATTTCAATTGATTTCAAGGTGTTTCGAGTCCGTACGATTAAACGACAAGTCCAATTGCTACGAAACTTGAAATCCTATAATAATTTACTATTACAGATCTGATGAAACTGGTTTCGTCGAAATCCAAGTCAGTGGACAAAATGGCTATATTATAGTTAATTAAATAAATAAATATTAAATCACTTAAATCAAAATTTTCAAATTCCAATTCCAAAATTAACAAATCTTATCATTTTTGATTTCTTAAACAATTACAATACTTTGAAAAATTTAGATATCAATTCAAAGTTAATTAATTTACCAATTTCTGTATTTAATTTCAAATTTAATACATTTATTAATTATCAATTGAAATTCCAATAAAAATCAATTTATTTGATTTCTCAACCTAGTTATGAAATCCATTATTAACTTATAATCTCATAGGTAATATTAACATTGGTTTATGTACTAATACATCAGTAATTTCCCAATTCATATATCAATCGTCATAGTATTTAACTTCATTTATTGTGTATTGAATTCCATTTAATTATAATTAATTCCAAATAACTGATTTGATTCAATTCTAGTCCTTTTTATTAAGTCTTTTATTACTCTATAAAACTAGTCAATATTTGTTTGTCTTTCATTACATTAATGTTTTTAAATTTCCATCTTTCCTTTATATTAACTGTTATTTTCAACTATATTCAATTTGTCCAATATATACATTTATTATAATTAAAACCTTAATCAATCTATTCAATTTAGTTTCATTCCTTTATTTTTATCTATGAATAAAATATACCTTTCCATTTATGTCATTGCATTTATACTTTACAATTATAGTCCTATCTTGCGTTAATGAACATTTACTTACATTTAAATGTAATTGATTTCCTACTTTGAATTTAGCAGCCTAAATAAAAAGGTAACTTGCATAAATGTTATTACACTCTTTATATTGCATTCAAGTTTAATATTTGCACTAATTATCAGAATTGCTTACATAATATTGAATTCATTCAATTACCATTAGTTATACAAATTGATTTATTCAAACATTTATTTACTTATATTAAATTTTATACCCAAATGTAACAGTTACAGCTAAATTAATCGACCAATTAAACAGAATTTACAACCGTTATTATAACCTTTAATTTACATTTATGAATTCATTATTTCCACACAAATGTTATAATTCCTTACATTACTCAAATTATATTCAATGGTCATTTATTTCATACTATTTCATTTTATTAAACCAATGTTTACAATGGTTTTCTTATATAAATTCTATAACCAAGCATAACAATTTACATTATTTTATCATTGGAATTCCATATCAATTGTTAATAATTAGTTTTAATTGCCACTGCTACATTTCATTTTTGCGTTCATTTCGTTATTAAATTACCAAACTTATAAATTAAACAAATTAAATAGTCGAAAATTTTTATGGGTCGTTACACTCTCCCCCACTCAAAACTTTTCATCCCCGAAAAGGAAAAAGAAGGGCAAAGAAAGAATTAAGTAAACAATACATCTTATTCAAAATACTAACTTTATAAACAAATAAATTTACAAAATTAATTAATTTGAATAAAATATACCAATTTGTAACCATTAAATCTTTTTATACTCATATTAATAAAGTTTGGAAAACATTTTTCAAAAATTTTCTAAGTCCAAAATTTTTAAAAAATTTTGGCAGTGTCTTCTTTGTACGAGGAGGCTCGGGAGAAATTATAATATAAATAAAACAACATATATTAAAATTTTCAAAATAATATGTACCCCTACAATGGGAAAAACAATATAATATCGCCAGAAAACCATAATCCGAGAACGTACCTATTTGTTGGGCAATTAACGTGTAACTATGAAACCAAAAGCAGTTGCAATTGCTTCCATAACCTGTATTTCACTTATATAATCTAAAAAGAGTTAATAATTATATAGAAGAAATATTAATTTTGTTTCATCCACTAACAAACAAATCAATGTCAAACAACAACAATCACTTGCAAGCACAATATACAGTCATCGTACATAATCAATACAAATCAATTATCCATCCAAAGCAAACAAAATAAATCGATTGTTCGGGTTTTTAGACATTCTAAATTGCATAGCGTGACAAGTAAGCCACTAAGCACATCCTTTACTCAACTGTCTTAGATAAAGCTCAATAGATTATTCATACAACCAAAAATTAGAAATGTCATTTCCCAAACAATCCATAAACCAAAACGAACAACAGATTCCAACATTGTTTGTGTTTGTTCATATTAATTTCTTTTCACATTTGTATCTTCCTTCAATTTCATTCATACAATGACTATTTCATTCACATATATTCGTGTAATGCTTATTTCCATTTGCTTATATCCATGACTTACAAAAATTCATTTTCATTTATTCATATCATGTCAATTTCCTTTCATTACATTATATTCATTCATTCATTCATTCATTTCTTAGTTTCATTTATTTACATTCATTTATTTATAGTATTAACGTTCAATTCAATTTCTTAGCATATCAATTAATTAACTTAAGTTTATAATCATCTATTTATAATACTTAACTTTCTATTATATTTAATTAGCAGCATTTCAAATATACTTAAGTTTATAACAACTACAACATCAAATTATTTATTAAAGTGATTCATTAAACACTTTTATTATATAAGTTTTACTTGTCCAATTTTCCATTACATTTTCTTATTAAACACTTAAACTTTTTAAATCTTTTGGCAAGTTATATGTATATTTTTAAGAATGCAATTAAAAGTTACAAAAATTTATCTCATTTCATTTTGATAAATAAATATTCAATAGTTACCTTTTCTTATATTTCATTTCCTTTGTTTTATAGGTTGCAAATTTCAACTTTCTTATATACTTCAGTTATAATTTAGAATTTTAATTTCCTATTTTCATTTAGAAGTTTCAATTATTAAATAGTTAAATTTCATTTCAATAATTAAAATCTCTAATCTACAGAAATTTAAGAACTGAATGCCGGGTTCCACTTCAAATCGTTTAAAATTAATAGAGGGATGTATATACTTATAATAACATATATATCCGATTATATTTAAAACAATTTGAAATTTACATTTGTTTATCGAAATAAATCTGTAGCAAAACTACTACAGTGGCCTTTCCACTTCGAAACTCGAAAATGAATGTCGATGATGCATGCACTATCACCAAAATTATTTTCCAGCGACAGAGTGGGGAGTACAGAACTTATTTCTTTCCAAATTTCTTTAAAACAATTCTTTCAAATCATTATTTATATCAAAAAATACTTCAAATATTATTATTATTATTATATCCCAAAACTATTCGAAAGCAATTTTCAAAAACCCCGAAACTTAAGTTCTAAATTTCCAAATTTCATTTATCTTATTTTTAAGTCTAATTTCCAACCTATATTCATAAATTTCACTACATAACAACCAATATATAACAACCAAATATATCCTTTATTAATCATTATTTTATATGTAAAAATATACAATAGGCAAAATTATTTCATTTACCTATATTTCAAAACAAATATTGTGTCGGTCTATCCTGTTAAGTGTTTAGAAATCCCTATCGAGTCATAGCGTCCTATGCACCAACCAGAATTTATAAATATAAAACAGAACAAATAAAACAACATAAAAACCTTTTATAACACTAACAAATACGCTCTCTCATATATATACGCTCAGCGACTCATCATAGGGTATTACTACCCTATTAATAAAGAGTCAGACCCTACAAAGCTAAGGTTTATTGCAAAACCAAAGCTCTGATACCAAATGTAACATCTCGCCTTTTCGTATGTTTAAGAAGACACACATGTCGACTCAAACCATATAGAAGGGAAGATTGAGTGAATAAGAAAAACAGAGAAAGAAAAAAACAAAACAGAATCTCGCAGCGGAATGACAAAATATAATAATCAAATAACAGTTCATGAAGCTGTTTGACAAAACATTTGATTATACTTATACAATACAGAATCAGAGTTACACATGCCAAAGAATAATAAATATCAATGCAGTGGAACAATATAGTAAATAATAATAATACAATCTTTGTCTTCGTCCTCCAAAAGTAAGGTCTTCAAACCCTGAAATGCTCAGGCTAACCTGAGCGAATTGAAAAGACAAAACACTCAAGTCAGAACTAAAATATCTTATATAAGTTAAATCAATGGTAAAATAATATGAGTGGAACGGTGTCAGAGATGTTTACGAGATTTGACATCTCCTAGCCAGTGTCTAACGTGAGTGCAGTAACTTAGGAGATGCTCGGGATTCACATCTCCTAAGGATCCGTTAAACTATCTACTATATAGTAATATACGCTATTATAATAATGTCTAAAGTAAAATAAAATTACTTTAAAATAGCGTAAGGCTTTACATTTTCCACCTTAACACATACATAGTCCCAGTAGTCTATCTAGTATCATGGTCCCTCCTGATCGGGAAGCCACCAGAGGATACTCCACAGGCTACGACACTAAACCAAAATCATACAAGGCGCGCTAGGGTTGGTGACACGGCACAACTTGGCAATGCCAGTGTAGATATACCAATTACGCATCCGGACTAGTGGTGACGCGTAGCAGCCACTACCGCTCACCTCGAGCCACACTCCCAAAATCAAAGTTGCGCACCAATCAATCACAAAGTAATAGAACGGCATACGAGGTAGTATGTCCGATAAGAGGAGCTACCTCACTGGCTCGGAATCACTCCTGTTTTAGCCACCTTATGCCAACTCACGGGATTCGGGTCCACGTACGTACTTCAATAGAACGTCGCCACCATCCTACTTCATTCTGGAATCTCCACCGCGTACACAGTTGTTAAAGTGGTTTTCGGAGTTGGCAGAGAGTGTGACAACTTCCGATCCTGGTCTCTTTAACAACCAAATGTTATTATAACATCGCGGTCATTTGAAAATAGTTTATAGTCATACCAAAATATCATTTCCCTTTCAAATATACATTAACTCCAAATCATAGTACTTTTAGAGTTATAATACTTCCGAAACCAAAGCACTTTGAGACCATAATACTTGGAAAACCATAATACTTTGAAATCATAATCCATTGGAAGTCATAACATTTTAAAATACTTCATAAAATAAAACAGTCTTCTCAAATCTCACAAATCGATTCCAAATCAACTTGAATTCCAAAATTCAAATTTAATCAGATCTTAATTCATTAATTTAAATTTAGTTTCTAAATAAACCATTCAAAATTATGTCGATTTCAAATACAGATTTGAACCAAAATAAACCATTTCAAATAATATATTTCAAAGCTTTAAATATTCTATAATTTCAAAACTAAATTTGATAATTTCATACATATCTTAAATTCAATTTTACTATTATTTAGTTCTGAAATATTTACTTACTAAATTCAATATCATTTAAATAAAACTCAAACTTGAAATATTCATTAATCACTTTAAACCAACATTAAGGTATAAAATCATACCCTTTAAAATATCAAATTCAATAAGTTCCAAATCGATTTTTATTTAAATAAATTCTTAATTAAGTACCATTTCAAATAAATTTAAAATCTATGTTCCTAACCTTAACTTTATTAAAATCATTATAAACTCTATATAAGAACATAATTTAAATACTTAACCATATTATCTTCAATAAAATCAAACTTTATTATCAACTTATTCTATATTAAAATCAAGAATAAAATAACATTTATATAATATCTAAGATCAATATTTATATAATACCATATATTTCTTTACAAAACCATAGAAATCATTTCAAAATATTCTTATATATAGACCACGGTGTCTATATATAATTTTCTATCCTATGGTCAAGTGATATGGATATTTATCATTTCAATCCGCAATTTAACATTTTACGGTTGTATATCATTTCAAACCACAATTCCGAATTAATAATAACAATCCACAACGAACTTGTAGTTTATAATGATATAAACTAAACATCCATTCAACCAATATCAACAATCAACATCCATCGCAATCATCATCCAAAGAAGTCCATAAATATCAATATAAAAACTGATAATAAATAACAGGTATTTAACTGGCAGTTTATACGCAATAATAAATTAAATAAAAATTTAATTCAAATAAATTCAATTTAACCGAGATGATGATTAAAAATATACCAAATAATCATAAATAAATTCCTAATCACATCATGAATTAAATTTAACAAGCATAAGAAATTTTAGAAGTTGTGAGTGGGTTAAAACACTCACCTTTGGATTTAAATCGAATTTAAACCTAAAATTCAAACAGTCTCAAAATTTGTCCATACCGACGTCATAATCTCTAGAATTTCAATACGATCTTAACGGAGAAAACCGTGCATGAATCGGACCTCATATGAGAAACTTGTAGCGGTTAGAAACCATACGATACAAATTTTAAAACAAAATAAAAAACACTTACACGTCACCCTTCTCTTACCTCGATTAATGCATACAACAGCATCATGCGCCAGAACAGGTCGAGCCGCTGATCACCTCAATCCCATCTTACACCTCCACGCTACTGCGAGGCACGTCGCAACCACATCGATCATGGCCGAACGCTCGCCGCACCAGGCTCCGCCACCACGTCGACGTCTAACAGAGGCCAACAACCCAGCCGCTGCCATAAAGAAACAACACATTAATCAATTTTAACCGATGATCTTGCCATCAAGTCGCCACAATACTTGCATGGATGGCTTACGCTCGAGAACTTTTACAGGTCCATTTTGCCGATTCGACGATCGGTCGAAGTCGATCGCAGCCCAATGAACCGTCGAGAACAAATCCCCTATTTTCGGCACATAGCAACCCAGATCGAGGAACGAATTACAAAATTGACTTGCTCTCTTCGAGAGCTTCAAATTGATATATAATTCGATATAGTTTGAGGAGATTTACTTTGAAGTTGAATTTTGATTTAAAATTGCAATTGGGAATTAGGGTTTTGTCTGCCATTGGAAAGAAGAGGAGCTAATGGAATTGTACGTACATATATGAGGAATACAAAATGGCCTAGGGTTTATAATGATATATATATTGGTAGAACCAAATAGAAACAAATGGGCTTGATCGAATATGAGTTTTGAACGATAAATGGCCTGAAAAGCCTATTTCGACTCCGGAACTAAACTGGGTCAACCCATATATCGAAATAGATGTTTTCAAATATTTTAAGATAAATGGAACAGGTTTCAAGTCCAAATTCCATCGTATGAAGAAGTTACGTTAAAATCAACTTATTTCAAATTGATTTCAAGGCGTTTCGAGTCCGTACGATCAAACGACATGTCCGGTTGCTACAAAACTTGAAATCCTATAATAATTTACTGTTACGGATCTGATGAAACTGGTTTCGTCGAAATCCGAGTCAGTGACCAAAATGGCTATAGTTCAGTTAATTAAATAAATAAATATTAAATCAATTAAATCACAATTTTCAAATTCAAAATCCATAATTAACAAATCTTATCATTTTTTATTTCTTAAACAATTACAATACATTGAACAATTTTGATATCAATTCAAAGTTAATCAATTTACCCATTTCTGTATTTAATTTTAAATTTAATACATTTATTAATTATCAATTGAAATTCCAATAAAAATCAATTTATTTGATTTCTCAACCTAGTTATGATATCCATTATTAAGTTATAATATCATAGGTAATATTAACATTGGTTTATGTACTAATACATCAATAATTTCCCAATTCATCCATATATCAATCGTCATAGTATTTAACTTCATTTATTGTGTATTGAATTCCATTTAATTATAATTAATACCAAATAACTGATTTGATTCAATTCTAATCTTTTTTATTAAGTCTTTTATTACTCTATAAACCTAGTTAATATTTGTTTGTCTTTCATTACATTAATATTTTTAAATTTCCATCATTCCTTTATATTAGCTGTTATTTTCATTTATAATGAATTTGTCCAATATATACATTTATTATAATTAAAACCTTAATCAATTTATTCAACTTGGTTTCATTCTTTTATTTTTATCTATGAATAAAATATGCATTTCCATTTATGCCATTACATTCACATTTTACAATTACAGTCCTATCTTTCATTAATGAACAATTACTTACATTTAAATGTAATTGATTTCTACTTTGAATTTAGCAGCCTAAATAAAAAGGTAACTTGCATAAATGTTATCACTCTCTTTGTATTACACTCAAGTTTATTATTCCCACTAATTATCAGAATTGCTTACATAATGTTGAATTCATTCAATTACCATTAGTTATAAAAATTCATTTATTCATACATTTATTTACTTATATTAAATTTTATACCCAAATGTAATAGTTACAACTAAATTAGTAGACTAATTAAACAGTAACTTACGACCATTACTACAACCTTTAATTTACATTTATGAATTCATTATTTCCACACGAATGTTATAATTCCTTACATAACTCAAAATTTATTCAATGGTCATTTATTTCATACTATTTCATTTTATTAAACCAATGTACACATTGGTTTTCTTATATAAATTCTATAACCAAGCATAACAATCTACATTATTTTATCATTGGACTTCCATTTCAATTGTTAATTATTAGTTTTAATTACCATTGCTACATTTCATTTTTGCATTCATTTCATTATTAAATTACAAAGTTTTTATTTCTTTCCATATTAAATTACCAAACTTATAAATTAAACAAATTAAATAGTCGAAAAATTTACGGGTCGTTACAGGTAGGCTAGTCATGTGTTGGCAGGGATCGTTAGGTATGATCTTGGTACATTTTTCTAGAGGTGTACTATGGCAGACGATACCCCAACAGCCCAGTCATTGTATGGAATCAAATATCCACCACAAGCCTGTATGGATTTGATTGTGCCCAACTATGATGAAAAGTAAGATTCAAACATTTCAGCTATTTTCTAATTTATTTTCTGTAGACACTATTATAATATCAGATGATTTTGATATAAAATGTTTTGGTTATCGCAAGGTAAAATTCCGTCGTATTTATGTGTGGCGTGGTCTTACGAGATACCTTTGTTTTTCAAAGGATTTTGATAATAGTAATAATTCAAATTGAGTGCGTTTTCTCATCTTGGTTTTTCATACCGACTCGGGTGTTATTTTATTATAATGCTCGGGTTAGACAGAGTATTATTGATTCATGTTAGGATGCAATGGAGCTCAGGAGACGAGCTAGAGGATTTAAAGCGTATATCACGTATTTCATTATATTCCTCTGTGTATGTAGACTATATATTCAGCACATATGAGGACAAGATATTATAACTATCCAGTTTAATTGTGGATTGTTGTACTCTGATGATTGTATGCATAAAGCAATTATAGTTCTTTTTGTATAAAGATCTGTATTTATATATTATATATTGTTCCGTTGTGGTTGTGAGATTCTGTATTGTTGTTTCTATTTCTTCTTCTATCGTTTTCTTCTTCACTCCCTAATGATTTGGTATTTTCAGCACTCGATTGCTAGACATGCTATACAGTGAACGTATTGACGTCAATTTTCGAGGGTCAAAAATTCCGAGCCGTTACAGTTGGTATACAAAACCATCTTTAATCTCCAAAATCTTTTTATAAATCAAAAATTCAATTTTCTTTATAAAAAAATCCCAATTTAGTCTTAAAATATATTTTATTATATTTATTTCGTTATGCTCATGACCGAGATGTCACACGATCATCCAATGATCTGTAAGCAATGGCATGCATCATATTAGTATCCTAGTTGCCATTTTGTTTCATTTTGCATTCGTTAGACATTGTTATTTCAATATTAAATATTTTATGTTTTAATACTTTGTAATGTTTGCTTCTACTTATTATATGGAGAGATAGTCTATTTGTTTTGTTTATTTGGTATTATCTTCTTTTGTTGATGACAAATGGGGATAAATATCTCTTATATTTAGGGGAAGTGTTATAATTTTTATGGTAATCATTTTTTATAAGCGCATGTCATCATTAAAAATGGAAAGAATGTTAGAACCTATGTTTTGATGATGTCAACAAAATATACAATATTATATTAACAGCAGAATAAGGCATGAACAATAATTTATACAAACACATCATAACTTGAAGAAGATAAGATGACTAAGCGCGATCGGTGAAATATGGAGAAGTCATGGTGATACTAAAGGGAGAAAGCTGACAGTCGAAAACATATAAGAGCACTTTTATTGTTAGTTTGTTTTCTAGTGTCATTAGAGTAATATATCGTTAAAACCACTCGTATGATCTCCAATATTAATGAAACTTCATAACAATCTCCAAAAAGCTATTCTATATTTCTAGAAAATTTTCCAAATTTTTTTGGAGAAGAATACACAAAGAAACATGAGAGACTGCAGAAGAAGAGTTAGAAACTCCCTATACTGGGTAACCCATGCATTCACCGACCCCACCAGTCCACCGATGGGTAAGGTACCCATGCACCATTCAAGGAGAATTTCTAACCATTTGTATGTATCTCTTCCTTTCTTCTCTTTGTCTCTTCGTCATTTCTCTTTCAGAATGCTAGAACCCTTTTACGTAACTTTCTAAAACATTGCCACCTTTCACTGCAACTCTCCAACACCTACGTAAAGCATTTAAATCACAATCAAAAATCCCACCTTGCTTTTTGATCTCTATAACTTGCTATTTCTATTTAGCGTGCATTTAATTCTCTACTTATAACTGCAAACTTATATCTTCATTCCTATTCATTCCAATTTTTATCATATCCAGTGGTTATAAGAGATACCATACTTGAATTGGTTTAGTGTACAAGGCACATCTATTGTCTGAAAAATCTTTATACGAAAGTTAGTCTATACCTAAGAGGTACTCAGGTAGTTAGAATGGTAAACCTATTCCTCTAGGTGAAGTAAGGACATTGCAAGTGAATCGTATATGGCTAATATGTTTAGGGACTAGATGTATGAGAGATGCTCCGAACTAGTATAAAATCTCTAGTGTGCTTATTTATTTATTTACTGCCTTTAATATTACTTATTTTCTTAACATTCAATTCATATTAGCCATATATAATTATTTAGCACTTTCACTTTCCACGATCAATATGTAAATAAATGCTTTCAAACAGCCATAACTAAGTATATAGGGTGACGTCACCTATTTCAGCATACGAGATCAAAGTTGTCTCTATTGAAGGCCTAAAGCGCCTCAAAATGAAATCGAAGTCGATGCCTAAGATGGCCTTTATCTACATCAATGGTTCAGGTAGCCTAAAACTTATATAATGCATACATGTTACAACACCAAAGCTAAATATAGAGACACATGTCATTAATCTGCATCAATCTTTAAGCAACCAGATGATAAAATATGTCAGATAAAACATGTCAAAATCTCATCCCTACAAGAAGGAAAGTTATCAATCCAAAAAAAGCTCTATACCGATTATGGAGCTGCAAATCATCTATAAATACTATATAATCTGCCATTTTGAGGCCCAAAACTTAGCGTTACTAATTCTATAGTTATCTCTTGTATTAATTTCTAGTGACAAAATATGGTCATGTTATTGTGTCATCACATCAGAAGCACAAGAATATGAAATAATTTTAAACACAATTTTCAAAGCAAACTTTCACATTTTATTTCGAAGATATATTTCATATTCATTACATAATCCTCAATGTTGCACATGTTTTGATAAAATATAATTATTACAAAATTCTCTAAGAGTAACATATGAAGATGCCCCTTGCTTGATCAGAGTTACTAAATAGATAGATACATCTACTATGAACACATTCATACAACAATTGACATAACACAATGGATAATAGCAATAAATAGACTCCTACATAGCTAGCTTTGCCTTCTGTACGTCCTTAGAAGCTTTATTCACCAAAACCTACATAACCTATAAAGCCCTTAATCCTGACCTACTCAAATCAAATTTTAATCACACGAGAGTTTAAGGGGAAGACATAAACTTCAAGTCAGATAAAAACTTGGTGTAAATAATAACATGCCATCTTGATTTATGGATATCTAGTAAGACCACTCCGCCGAGCGGAACGAGTTTTCCCCTCACTAATATCTCTTTTTAAAATACATCTTTTGCAAATCAAAGTCCTGCAACCAAACAGGTTAAAATAAACAATATAAACAATAACGTGCATGCATGCTACATAGGTAAGAATGACTATCCATCAAATTAGTGGACTATTCGTCCTGATGTTTAGTTTTTACATGGTAAATACCAACCTACATGGCTGAATTGGGCCCAGCAAATATACCAAATTTCCTAACTAACTGCTAGAAGAAAACTGGATGGCCTATGTAAATACACTTATACTAGTGTCCACCTGACTAGCAGTCAATCTCATAGTTTTGCTAGGATTACTACGAACCTAAAGGTTTTGCAGGACAACCTATGTTTTCCTTTATGTGCATAAACCAACGCTTTGTTTTAACCATTACAAAGCCCTACATATTGGATTTTTGGACTTTTATCAGCTAGGGGCTAACAGTTGAAGTATAAGGCACTACCCTACACTAGTCCCATCTGGTTTTCTAATCTTTGAGTCAATTCATCCTTTCACAATCTATCCAAAAGTGATAAGAGTAACAATTCTCTGGTGAAATTCTAGGCTAAATGCTATTTTCTATTTCCTTAAAAGATATCCTTTACAAATGATTTAACCCTTGAAATCATACTTTCAAAATAAGGAAAATATAGCCTTTTAAGTTATCCAAAATAATTATGCTATGATATATGCTTTTATAAAATAGTATTGATGAATCTCAAAATCTCTTGGAAGTTATCTCACTTTAGAACCATAGGCCAAAGTGCCAAAACAATATAAAACCTTTACATTGAAAAATTCGACAAGGTACAGCCGACGAGGGTCTTTGCACCTCTAATTATGCTAAAGTCTTATGTTTATAAAACATAAGGCCATTGGGCCGATAACATGGACTTCGCACCTCATAGGGTGTAAACTTCTTCGGATATAAAACTTGGTTTTCATACTAATAAGTCTGAAAAGAATAGGTCGACATGGATAAATCTTAGTGTCACTGCCTTTAGGAAAATAAATGGCATCATTAGGGTCGAAGTCAATATAAGCAGCACAATAGCGATCTTCTAAAATATAGGATATTGAATAAAGGCGGCATCGTTATCATCGACATCGATATAAATTAAAGTGGCATATTTGCCTATATTGTCATAGTCAATTTGCGTAAAACTTGCAACATAATTATTGCGCTATAAGTCACTTCAAAACCAATGTGGTCGATGACATTGTAGAAAACATGTGGCATAGTACAAAGTGTGGCATCAATAGGTTAAAGAAAGTAGCCTCATCCACTTCAAAGTTCACAATGTCGACCTTGATGCCTGACTTCCTACTTCGACCAAGCTAATGCATTCCATATCAACCGAAGTAGATACCCTATGCATTACTCTTGATCGACGTCAAAGACCATATAGGCAGGTAATGAAGTCTGGCATCATTACTTTCAAAGTGGCACAACCGTAATTTATAAGAAAACTGCTTTTATACCATTAAAAGTAATTTCTTTTCACCAACCCTTATTGTTTGTCAAAATCTTATTGGATAATAATTACTTTATCAAGATCCTTTTCTAGAAAACAGCCATAGGGCAGATTTACCGTTCACAAAACAATTTGAAAACCTCGGCTTTTATGTTAATGTTTAAATATAATAATCAAACATTTCTAGCTTAAATAATTCATAATAAGTCACAAACCCTTGGACAAAAATCCCCCAGAAACAAAATAAATCCAATTTATTATATCCTTCAACATATAAAATTTTTGGGACCAAAAACATACTTTATTATTTTAAATAATTAACCCAAAATATATAATTTTCTAATCTTAAAAAATTCACCAAATATTCTCATTAAATCAGAAAATTATAAAATTTAAAAATCGCTTCCAAAATAATGTTTCTAATATCATATTAAAATTTCAAGTCATTTGGGTATCGTATAATAGGTTTTCTAATTCAAACATGTCACTTAATTTCAAAAATAAATTCCATAAATTCACCAATAAGCATATAATCATTCAAACTATCATAGCGTAGCATAATATAAGAAAAAGAATTAGATTTATACTTAAAATCGAAAATTAAAATTAAAATATGAGATGCATAACTATTATTCACCTTGAATGTTTTAAGAAGGTTGAGATAGATTTGACTCCCCTAAGATTCTTACATACTTTCCTAGCTTTTCTTCCTCTTGAATCCTTTAGCAATGCCCTTCTTAAGCATTAATTTAGTTGTATAAGTGTAAAATGAATGAGTGAGAAAGGAGGTATGGGTTTGTATTAAGAAAGGTAACCCTTTTCGTATTTTACCCTTCTCATGAATTCCTCCTTCCTTTTAATGTTCTAATCAATTTCATTAGTTCATGAATTAAGGCTCGACCCGTACTAATTATCAAGTCTCATTCTCCTTAACCTTTTACATTATTTAATTTAATTTATCCAATTAAATATCCTAAATAATGTTAATTACAATTGGGGTTGTTACAAACTCCCCTCCTTAGAATTTCGTCCTTAAAATTACGATAAGGTACACATCAAACATAAAATGTAGATGTAAAACATACCATCAAACAAGTAGGATAAGTATCCCTAATCCTACCTTCCGTTTCCCATGTACAGTCTCTCATGTTTCCACTCCATTGAACTTTTACAAATTGGACCGTCCTATTCCTTACTTTCTTCTTATTCCTCGCTATAACTTGAATTGTTGTCCCATAAAAGTCAGATCCAGTTCTACTACTAGATCTTCCAATGCAATCGGAGTTTTAATGACTTCTGGATCTCGAATACCCTTCCTTTGATGAGAAATATGGAAAACATTGTGGACTCCTACCAAACCGCTCTATAATTCTATCCTGTAAGTGAGTTTCTCGATTCTTTCTATAATAGGAAATGGTCCAATGAACCTAGGAACCAATTTCCCTGATTTCCCAAATCTTACTACACCCTTCATCGGTGATATTTTAATGAAAACATGATCTCAACTAAGAACTCCAAGTCCTTTTATCTCTTATCTACATAACTTTTCTACCTAGATTGAGCTTCCTTCATTCTGGCTCGAATCAACTCAATTTTTTCTACGGCTTCTTTTACTTTATCCGAACCAAGAACTAACCTATTTTAGGTCTCTAACCAACATATGAGTGATTTAAACGGCCCTCTGTATACAGGTTCAAAAGGCCCCATTCCTATACTATTATGATAACTATTTTTATTGAAAAATTCAACCAAGTGCAAATGGTCTTCCCACGACCCACCAAAAAGCGGTACATAAGCGCTCAACAAATCTTCAAGTACCTTATTGACTATCTCTGTTTGCCCATCTGTCAGTGGATGATACGCGGTGCTCATCTTAAGCTTGGTACCCAAAACCTCTTATAGACTCCTCCAAAATTCACTACAAAATAAAGAATTTCTGTCCTGGACTATACTATTAGGAAAACAATGCAGTCTAATTATATTCTTCATGAATAATTTAGCTAAAACTGGTGTCGTCCTTTTCAACTTAAAGGGTATAAAGTGTGCATTCTTAGTTAAATATGTCCAATATAACCCAGATAATTTTATTTCTCCTATTCGACCTTGGCAACCAGTCTATGAAATCCATTGATATAGAACCCCATTTTCATAGTATATCCAAAGGGTAAAGCAATCCACTTGCTTCTGATGTTCGGTTTTCACTTGCTGGCAATTCAAATACTGTTTTACCCATAAGCCTACATCCCTTCTCATAACCTCCCAGAAGAAACTTCTCTTCATATCCTGATATATCTTAATTCCTCCAGGATAAGTAGGAAACTTCAATCGATGACATTCCCTAAGAACTTCTTTCCTTAGATAACCAACATTGGGAACACACAATCATCCCTTCTTTCTCAACCATCCATTTTGGTTATCAAATCATCAACCTCAGTTCCACCTTCCAATCTTCTAATTTTCTCAACTAGCAATGGATCATCTCTTTGCTTAGAACCAATTCTTTTGATCAATACAGATCGAGCATCCAAACAAGATGACATTGCAGTACTCTGACTAGAACTGACAGTCGATCTTAACTGCACACTACAAGTAGTCAATGCTTCCAATTCTTTCCATTCGTCCAACATAGCTAACAGCACATTCTGATGTTTCCTGCAAAGTGCATCTGCAACTTTATTTCCTTTCCTTCGTGTGTACTCCATTCCAAAATCATAAGCAGCTAAAAACTCCAATCATCTCCGTTGTCTCATATTCAACTCTTTCTGAGGAAATAAGTACCTTAACGACTTGTGATTCGTATATAATTTGAATCGTTCTCCTAAAGAATAATGTCTCTATACCTTCAAAGTGAATATTATAGCAGTCAATTCTAAGTCATGACTAAACTGTTGGGAAGCATAGGCAATCACTTTATCCCTCTGCATTAACACAACTTTTAATTCTGTTTCACATGCATCAGTATATACCATCAGATCTTGATTTTCATATGGAACAACTAACATGGGCAAACTAGTTAATAAATATTTCTGCTTCTAGAATGCCTCCTCACATTTATTGGCCTAAATATACTTCATGTCCTTCCTTTTAGTTTAGTCATCAACGCTGCTATACGAGAGAAATCATCAATGAATCTTTGGTAATAGAAACAAGTCTAAAAAAAACTCTTTATCTCTATCACCGTCTCAGTTTCTTCCAATGATTTACAGCTTCTATCTTAGTTATATCCAGAGATAACCCCTTTTCTGAGAATACATGACCAAAAAACTTTATCTCCTTCTTTCAAAAATGACACTTCAAAAACATTGCTTTTAACTGATCTGCCTCAGTGTCTCAAACACTATCCTAAGATGAACTTCATGATCTCTATCATCCTTGGAATATATCAAAATGTCATCTATGAATACCAACACGAATCTATCTAAATTCATTGGAAAATTCGGTTCATTAAGTCTACAAAGAAAGCAGGCGCATTAGTCAATCCGAATGGCATTACTAACCACTCTATGATACATATATTGTTCTAAACGCCGTCAGTGGAATCTATCTTTTTCCACACTTACTTGATGGAACCCTATCACTAAATCCAACTGGAAAAACACTTTGGATCTACTCAACCGATCAAACAAATTATTGATTCTCGGGAGAGGATATCGGTTCTTTATCGTCTTTTCATTAAACTTACAATAATGGATACACAATCTTAATAACCCGTTCAGTTTCTTCACAAACTCCACGGCCTCTCTCTAAGGAGAAATGCTTGGTTTAATAAAACTTTTTCCTTTTAAGTTCACCAGCTGCAGCTTAACTCCTTTTTCTTGGTAAGTGTCATCTAATAGGCAATCTACTTACTGGTTCAGCTTCAGGGAGAAGATCCATTCAAAACTCAATAGGTCATTTCAACGGTAGTCTTATAACAAACTCAAAAACATATGCAAATTTTCTAACTACGAAAACCTGATTCAACTCATCTTCCTCTTCTATTACACCCAACAAAGCACAAACATCGAAACTTGGATTCTCTACAGAGCATGTAATTCGGTCTCTAATATTAGGTTGTCGTGGTGATATTTTTCTATTGTGGCAAAATATCATTGCATCATACATACTTAACCAGTCCATACCCAAAATAATCCCAAAGCCTATGAAATCAAACACGTGCAAACTACAGGCAAATATATGATCCAATAATGAAAACTCTAAATGATCACATCTCATCCTTAGAGTCGCATATCCTTCTATCAGATTCCAACCCTTAAAAATTAACTAGGTATGAGGGTTCTAGACTAAGCTTTTCTACCAAACAACGAGATACAAAAGATTGTGATGCACCAGTATCAAATGGTATTCTAACAGGTATATCATGAATCAAAAGCGTGTCTCCCATCATAGCTTTCCCTTTCTCCTCAACTGATTTTCTCGAGGTAACCGGCTCTAAAGCAAGTACTTTCCTTTTTCTAGCTTTACCACTTCTAGACATTTGTTCCTGTAATATCCCATTGGTCGTAGTTAAAGCACTTAATGTTCTTCTTCCCAATCAATTTTTCCTATCACTGGAATGACATTCGTTCGAAAAATGCCCTTTCTTGTCACACTTGTAACACAACACTTCTGACTTCCCTTTCTTGGCAACTCTACCCTTCTGAGCTTCCTTCTTCTATAAAACTTTCTCTTCTAATTCGGTCCACTTTGAGCTTCTTTTGGCTTGTTATTACTAAACAAAGCAAGAATCTCTTTATTTCTCAAAGCCATCTCTATGAACGTATCACATGGATCGCTGAGATGTGATAAAGTTGCCCCAACAAGATCATGTCTTAGTCCACGGATGAACTTCTCATTCCTTTCGATAACTGTGTCAACGGTGGCATACCTATATCTTGACAACTCCTCAAATCTAGTTGCGTGCTCAAGTACCGTCATATCACCTTGCACCAACTTAGCAAACTTCCTCAAAAGAGTTGACTTAAAGATCTCAGACATAAAATCTTTCTTCAAACCTCCTTCTAAACTCAGCCCAAGTCAGAGTCTCCTCTGCTACCCCAATAGTTACATTATTCCACCAGTACAACACATGAAATGACTTGTAATTTTCGATAATTAAAAATATTTAATTTAAAAAGATTTTGCATTTAATATTGGAAGAAATTTGAATTTGTGATTTATCAATGAGAAAATAACTAGAACGTGATGTAATAATGTTAATTTAAGGCAATCAATAACTATATTTAATGCAATCTCAATTAATTGGAATGATTTTAAAGTTAAAATTGGGTATAAATTGTAAATGAGTAAAGAAATCAAATGTTGTATTTAAATGGTAAAATTGCATATAGTTAATTGGAATTGGTTAATATAGAATAATAAATTAGTATGTGAATTCATTTATTTTGTTTGTTGACAATAAACATAGAAATGTGTTTGAATTAGTAAGTTATAACAATGGTTTAATTATAAATTCACTATTTAATTTAATGAAAATCAATTGGAAATAAACTGCAATAAGTGTAATTAAATATTATGTTAATATGGATTAAGATGATAACTGTAGAAGATTGATGTAATAAAATATAAAAAAATGTTAAATATATCTATAAAATAAAAATTGTTTGAATAATAAGATGTTAATCGAAATAAATGAATTTGTTGGAATCTAAAATTTTAATTAGTGAATTTGTTGCAATTGATATTGAATACTGTAATTAGTCTAATATTTAACATTAAATTGGACATGGAAATTTGTTTTAAAAGAGTATAGGTGTCTAGGTAATCAAAAATGACAAAAATTGTTAGTTATTAAACTTGAATTTAAAAAGCGATTTAATTATTTTAATAATCATTTATTTAATTAACGTGAAAATAGCCATTTTGGTCTTGTCGTTTTATCGTATGGGCTCGAAACGCATGGAAATCAATTTAATGAAATCAATTTGAAATAAGCTAATTTCAAAAGATAACTTCTTCATAAATGGAATTAGGACTTGAAACCTGTTCCATTGAGTTCAAAAATATTGAAAACATCTATTTTGATATATTTAATGATCCATTTTCGTTTCGGGAATGTAACGGGCTTTTCAAGTCGTTGTTATCGTTTCAACCCAAATCGATCTGGTCCATCCTTTCTATTTCAGCTCTATTTATATAGGCTGCTATAAATCCTAATTGTTTCTCACTTCTTATTTCTGTACGTACTATTACTTCTACTAGTTCCTCCTTCTCAAATGACAGAATATGAAATCCTAATTCCCAATTCAATTGCAAATCAAAATCAAATCCAAAAATTAAACTCCTCAGACTGTATCAAATTATATAACATTGGAAAGCTCTTGATGAGCGCAATCTACTGCGATGATTTGTTTTTTGATTTGGATCATAGTTTGGCCAGAAATGGGTGATTCATTCTCGGCCATCCGTTTGGTGGTTGATAATCGTCGACGGATCATCGAATCGCGGGAGATGGATGAGTGGAGGGCATCTATGCCGTTCATTGGGTCAATTAATGGTTGGATCACCTACAGAAATTCGATTAGGGTTCAAGCCTACAATCGGCGGCGGTTGTGTTTTGGAGCATAGGTCGCGTTTGGAGGGATTGTGGTGGCTGTGGGGTGGCGAGCAGATGGAGGTGAGCTCGTCCACGATCGGAGCTTGGTCCGATTGCCTGTAGCGGCGTGCAGCAAGAGCAATTTGGTAGCGGCTAAAACCTAGAGCATGCGTGTTATTGAGTTGCTCTGAGATGAGGATGATGCTGACGTGTAAGAGTTTTTATTTTATATTTAATTTAATTTAATTTGAAATCTTATAACTTTTAACTTACATATCTGTTGCATATGAGATCAGATTCACATGCGATTTGTTCCGTTGCGATCGTATTAAAATTTTGAACATTATAGAACTAGTTTGGACGAATTCTGAGATTATTAGATTTTGGGTAATTTTTGGATTTTTAAAATCGTCAAAAAACCAAAAGTGTGTGTTTTATCCCAGTCACAACCAATAAATTATCTTATGTTGTTAAATTAAATTTATGATGTGATTTTAAATTGATTGATTATTATTTGGTATATTTAAATTGTCATTCCAGTTAAATCTATTTTTTCCAAATTTAATTGCCATTTAATTTAATATTGAACTTAATTGTCAATTGAATAGCTATTTATGATAATCAGTTGTTATTTATTTGTTGATTGAATTGTGATTTTGATGGATATTTGATTATTGATATTGGATGACTGGATGTTATATTTTATATTGTTATAACACAGCAAGTTCCCTTTGGGGTTAAATGATACATACCCGAATGATCTGATAGATTAGGAACAAATCGTTATGGACTGAAATGATGGATTCAAGCGATTTCATGGATTTAAAGTAAAATTTGGGATTACGGGTTGAAATGATATATACTCGTAAATTTTAAAATTATTACGAATTGAAATGATATATGTCCGTATCACTTGACCTAAGGGTAGAAAATTATACACGGACACCGGATAGGTTAAATTAAATGATTTTAAATACTTAAAATTTGAATTTAGTTAAATGTTATTTTAAATAAAAGCTGATTTAGGTAAATTGAATTATTTTTGAAAATCCAAGTTTTAAATGTTAAAATTGGAGTTGGTTTAATAAATTGGTTAAAGAATGAAAATGAAAATTTCAAAGTTGAAATTTGAAATATAAACAAAATTTATCGAAATTGAGTTATTGAAAATGTTTGAATATTTAAACTTTGAAATCTATGAAATTGAAGTGCTTTCAAATTGTAGTTCAAACATTAGTTTGAAATCGATATAAATTGAAATGACATTTATGGGAATTTGAATTGAAAGAAAATTTAGTTTTATTGGAATCTGGATATAGTCCAGATTTGTTGAAATGGAAGAAATAGTTTAAATTTGATATTAATTCCAAATTAATTAATTTAATATAAACCATTTAGAAATATTCATTTTAAATTCAGATTTATTTAGATTTTCAAACCATTTTATGTTAAAGTATATTAAATGTATTTAACTATTTTAAATCATTTTAACTATTTAATCTATTTTAAGCTACTTAATCTACTTTTAAACTATTTTAAACTATTTTAAACTATTAGAACCATGTAAAACCATTTTAAAGTATTTTTAACCATTTTAACTATTAAAAACTATTTTAATCTATTTTAAAGCTATTTTTAGCCATTAAACTATTTTAAAGTATTTAAACTATTTTAAACTAATTAAACTATTTTAAACTATTTAAAACTATTTATGACTATCTAAACTATTTTCTAAATTTCAGACCGTGTATAGTTGAAGTGTTTATATTTAAATCCTTGATTTAAAAGTGAATATGGTTAAATGATGTTATAATCTAAGTTGGGATTTGAAATGATGTTTTCTAGTGAAATAACATATTCTGAGTAAATATAATGATTTTAAAATGAGGATTTAACCTATTTTGGAGGAAGATCTTGGAAGTAAATATGATTTCAAAAATGATATGATTTCAAAAGAGAATATGATTTCGAAAGTAAATATGATTTCAAAAGTGATATGTTTGAATCGAATATGACATTTTGATATCACTTATGAATTGATTTTTGAAATGTAAAAGAACTATCGGGTGTGAAATAAGCATTTGGTTGTTAACGAGACCGGGATCAGATATTGTCATATTCTCTGCCAATACCAAAATCACTTTAACAATTGTGTACGCAGTGGAGATTTTAGAATGAAGTAGGATGTTTTGGCGAACGATTCTATATGAGGTATTTACGTAGCCCTAACTCCCATGAGTCAGCTTGATGTGGCTAAAACAGGAGCTATACCGGTCCAAGTAAGGTCGCACCTCCGATCGGGCACATTTCTTCGATATCATATTATGACTTTGTAATTGATTTGGTGGCCACCACTCGATTTAATTATAGGAGCATGTTCCGAGGTGGGAGGTAGTAGCTGCTATGCATTACCACCAGTCCGGGAGTGAAAATGGTAGAATCCTACCCCAACATTGCCCTACATGCCTTATCAAATGCCCTATCGATCCCACCACAAGTTTGTTTTGCACCGTACCTATGGAGTGTCCTCTGAGTAAACCAATAGTTTGGTGGAGCTTACGATACTGTATAGACTTCGGAAATATATAAAATGTGTTAAGGGGGATATGGATAACGCCTTAACTCTATTTTAGTACTTTGCTTTACTGTAGACATATTATAATAGAGTATTGTACTACACAGTAGATAGTTTAACGGATCCTTAGGAGATGGTAATCTCGAACATCTCTTAAGTTATTGCACACACGTTTGACACTGGATAGGAGACGTAAACCCCGTAAATGTCTCTGAAGCTTTTGCACTCATATTTACTTATTGTTGATTTAACTTACATAAAATCTTTTAGTTCCGACTCGAATGTTTCGTCTTTTCAATTCGCTCGGGTCAGCCTGAGCCTTTCAGTGTACTGAAGACCTTATTTCTGGGGGATGAAGACAAAGGTTAGTGCTGTTATTATTTATTTTATTTGTACTACTGCATCATGTTGTTCCGTTGCATTATTTATTTGTTTTTGCTATATGTGGCTTTGGTCTGTATTGTAAAGTGTAATCAAATGTTATTTGTAAAATAGCTTCATGAACTATTATTTGATTATTATATTTTGTCATTCCGCTGTGAGATTCTGTGTTTGTTTTATTTCTTTCTCTTCTTTTTCTTATTTACCCCATAACAATCCACCATTTTGAATGGTTTGAGTTTCACATGTGTGGTTTATTGTAAAGTTAAGCCATCCAAAAAGGTGGGTCATTATAACACAGCTTCTTGCAATTTTCTAGACGCCAATCTCCTCTTCTGTTCATCATTCAAACCAAGACAAAAATCCTCTCACAATGAAGCAATCAATTCTCCACTTCAATTGCATCATCTATTCCCATAAATGGCTTCCCTCCAAGTCTTGCATAGTCTCTACTCAACACAACATTATTGTTGAACAATGACGCTTCTTGATTAGCTCCTCCGGCATTTTCTCTAACTAATCCAGCCACAGCTCGTGCTTACATCATGTTGACAAAGTATTGATACATTGCACTCATATCAACTGGTGGTGTTCCTGCACCTACGTTAGCAGCTGTCTATCGACCTTTATTTTTCCTAGTACTGGACCTAAAATTTCAATTAGTAATGGTGCTTCCTCCACCAAGATTAACTCGTTCATCCAGCCTCCATATCTTCCTTAAATCTACATTCAAACCTTAGTAAAATACGTAAGAACGGTCTATGAGAGAGGGAGAATAGAGATAAAATGTATACTTATATATGGAAAATAAAACTATATTACTATACCATTATCCCATATCCCAATTTTATTCCCTGATTTATTTGGATTATGTTTTCATAAACTCTTTTTAAAGTTCAAAATTCTTTAGTTTTACATAAACCTATGCTTTGATACTAAGTTGTAACATCCTTCATTTTCAGGTCCGAAACTAAGTGCTACAAATGCATCAATGGTCTATAATATTAATTTCTAGTGACAAAATGTGATTATGTTATTGTGTCATAACGTCAGAAGCACAAGAATATGAAATAATTATAAACACAATTTTCAAAGCAAACTTTCACATTTCATTTCAAATATATATCCCATATTCATTACATAATCCCAAACGTTGTCCAAGTTCAAATAAAATATGATTCTTACAAAATACTCAAAGAGCGACATATGTAGATGCCCTTTGGTTTCAGAGTTACTAAATAGATAGAAGCATCTACTGTCAATACATTCATACAACAAATGGCATAACACAGTGGATAATATCAATAAATAGACAATTACATAGTAGCTTTGCCTCCAGCATATCTCTAAAAGCTTTATTCGCTAAAACCTATTTAGACTGTAAAGACCTTACTCTCGACCTGCACGAATTAAATTTTGAGATACCTGTACTTTAAGGGGAGAATATAAAATTCGAGTCAGATAAAATGCGTAGTATGAATAATAATATGCCATCTCGACTTATGGATATCTAGTGAGACCCCATCGCTAAGCGGAGCAAGTTTTCCTCTCACAAATATCCCTTTATAAAGTATATCTTTTGCATATCAAAGTCCTGTAACCAAACTGGTTATAATAAACAATAATATGCGTGCAAGCTGCATAGATAATCATGACTATTCGTCAAATCAGTGGACTATCTGCCCCAATGTTTAGTTTTCATAGGGTAATTACAAACCTACATGGCTGACTCGGTCTACTAGATATACCAAATTTCCTAACTGACTATTAGAAGATAATTAGATGGTTTATCTAAATACACTTATCCTAGTGTTCAACCGACTATCTGTCAATCTCATAGTTTTGCTACGCTCACCATGAACCTAAAGATTTTGCAGGCCCACCTATAACCTACCTTGTCATTCTGTATTCCTTTCTATGTGTAAACCTACTTTATGTCTTACCATCGACAAAGCCATACACACTGTAATTTTCGACTTATATCAGCTAGGGGCTAACGGCTGGAGTATAAGGCGCTACCCTACACCAGTCTCATCTGGTTTTCTAATCTTCGGGTCAATTCATCCTAGCATAATCTATCCAAATGTGGTAAGACTAATAGTTCTTTAGTAAAATTCTAGACTAAATGCCCTTTTTTGCTTCCTTAGAAACATACTCATTTACAAATGATTCAACACCTTGAAATCGTGCTTTCAAAATAATAAAAATATGGCCCTATACTTTATCCATAATAATTATGCCATGATATATGCTTTAGAAAATAGTATCGATGAATCTCAAAATCTCTTGGAGGTTATCTCACTTCGAAAACATAGGCCATAGAGCCACAATAATATAAAACCTTTATATTGATCAACTCGACAAGGTATAACCGATGAGGGTCTTCGCCCCTCTAAATATGTTAAAGTCTTATATTTATAAAACATAAGGCCATATGGCCGATAACATGGACTTCACACCTCATATAGTGTTTACGTCTTCGGATATAAAACTTAGTTTAAATATTAATAAGTTTTAAAAGAATAGGGTCGACGTGGTTAAATCTCGACGTCACTGCCTTAAGGAAAATAAACGAAACCATTAAGGTCAAAGCCAATATAAGCGACACTATAGCTATCTTCGAAAGCATAGGACATTGAATATAGGTGGCATCATTATCATCGACGTCGATATAAATAAAAGTGATAAAGTTGCCTATATTGTCGAAGTCAATTTGTATAAAACATTCGACATCATTATTGCTATTATAAGCCAATTCGAAACCAATGTGGTCGACGACATTGTAGAAAACATGCAACATAGTACAAAGTGACACATCAATAGGTTAAAGAAAGTGGCCTTATCCACTTTGAAGTTCAAAATGTCGACCCTAATGCCTAGTTTCCTACTTTGATCAAGGCAATGCATTCCATTTCAACCGAATTTGATAACCTATGCATTACTGTTTATCAACATCGAAGACCATAGAGGTGGAGTAATGAAGTGCAGAATCATGACTTCGGGGTGGCATAACCATAATTTATAAGAAAACTGCTTTTATATCATTAAAAGTAATTTCTTTTCACCAACCCCTATAATTTGTCAAAATCTTATTGGGTAATAATTACTTTATCACGATCCTTTCTAGAAAACTACCATAAGGCAGATTTATCATTCCCAAAACAATTTGCAAACCTCACCTTTTATATTAATATTTAATTATGGTAATTAAGCTTTTCTAGCTTAAATAATTCATAATAAATCACAAACACGAGGGAAAAATCCCTAAAAATTATAATAAATCCTGTTTATTATATCCTTTAACATATAAAAATTTTGTAATCAAAAACATGATTTAGTTATTTTAAATCATTAAACCTAAAATATTTTAATTTTTAATCTTATTAAAATAACACATATTCTCATTAAACTAGAATATTATAAAATTAAAAACGCACTTTCAAAATAATGTTTCTAACATTATATTAAAATTTTAAATCGTTTGGTTATCATATGATATGTTTTCTAACTCAAACATATCATTTAATTTCATAAATAATTTCCATAAATTTACCAATAATCATATAATTATTCAAACCATTATAGAAGGACATAATATGAGAAAAAGAATCGAACTTAAACTTAAAAACAAAAATAACAATTAAAACATGAGATACATAACTATTATTCACCTTGAATGGTTTAAGAAGGTTGAGATTTCAATCTTATTTGATTCCTCTAAGCTTTCTACCCGTTTCTATCTTTTTTTCTTCTTGAATCCTCTAACAACTGCCGGCCCAAGCTTTAATTTAGTTTTTATAAGTGTAAAATGAATAAGTGAGAAAGGAGCTAGGATTTGTATTAGGCAATGTAACCCTTTTCCTATATTACCCTTCTCATGAATTCCTCCTTCCTATTAATGTTCTAATTAATTCCATTAGTTCAATAATTAAGGCTCGACCCATGCTAATTATCAAATCTCACTCTCTTTAATATTTTACATTATTTTGTTTAATTTATCCAATTAAATATCCTGAAAAATATTAATTAGAATTAGGGTTGTTACAAATACAAGGCACGAATACCCATAAAGAGGATTCAGACTTTGACAAATTGAAAGCATACTACTCTACTCATATATAATTATCTTCAAATTTGTATACTTAGGCTTTAACGAAGAACCATTATTGACAGAACTAGCTTACTAAACCTTTTAAAGCCTTATTTGGCTCATAACCTAAGTAACAAAGAACTTCTCAACAATGGACGTAAGGATCTGCTTCCGAACTACTATAAAACTCTTGTGCTTTTACTTCTAGCATCTTATTGTTTTACTATATTCAACCTAGGCATCAAACCTTCGGTTGGATCTTATTCCAATATTACTTCTTTCGGAACTTGTTTCCAGAAATATAGGGTTCTAGTTTGTGATCAAAAATCACGGTAACATTTTTGGTTTTAGAAGGAGGGCCATCCAACTTCTGTTCCAACATATTACTTCTTCTGACCTAATTCCTATTGATCTTCTATTCAAAAATGAAAGCTAAATCATCTCAAAAAAAGAACCCTTAGTCTTCGATAATTGAGGAAGATATTCTGGAAACACTAGCTGAAATGATAAGTCAAACTATTGTTAGATTTTGGCTAATGATGCTAACATTTGTTGAAAGTACAACCTAACCTTGGACGAATACGAGCTGAAAGGAAGAAAATATTTGAATGGAAAGAAGAGTTGCTGCTTTCATTAAAGAAGAGAGCTAACCACAGATTTTTAACCGAAACCCCAGCAAACGAAAAATAACCATGGAAGAACATGAGGTAGATTTTGCTATGAAAAAGCTATCAAAGCTAAAGCCGAAGCCTTTTAAGTAGCTAAGGGGGGCTAACCCAAAAATGCTCCAACATTAAGCATCAAAAAATATACCATGGTGGGCCTGTTAGGATTCATACCAAACGCTAAAACATTGATATTGAACCTACATACACTTTAAATCTCGAAGGTGATCAAAATATGGAAATATTTATATAGTAATTGTTAGAATAGGTGTAGAAGCTTAAAAAAAATCTACTTCTTACACATAACCAAAAATTAATAAAATCCAACCATTTTCTATTAAGATTACGAGGATTCCACTGCCCATGGGGTTTCGAATCTCGAAACTATCTTATGATGGGTCGATCAATCTTAAAGATCACATTTCTTTATATGAAATATAGATGCAAGCCAATAGAGCCTCCGATGAAGTCAAGTGTAAATTTTTACCGACCACTTTCGTTGGGCCAACACTGAAATAGTTTTGGAATTATCCTATAAACTCAGTTCATTCATGGGATTAGTTAACCATATAGTTTATGACCTAATTTTTTGCTTCTAGAGACACCAGATGTAATATCCCCTATTTCGAGACCTGAAAATGAACAATGATGATATTGTAGTCATTACCAGAATTATTTTGAAGTGACAAAATGCGATCAATATTTTATCACAATATTAAGTAAACAGAGCAACTAAATATTTTCATTACATAAATTATCAAGTTACATTCCCATTCGTGCCCACGCAGGGGCAACATATAATAAAACATAAATAGTAGTGTCATGCGTAACATATGAAGATGTCGAAATGAACACTTAACCAGTTATAAACTATGGTTTTACAACAGTGGAATTAAACAACTTTTATTAGCTACAAACCTCCTTCTACCTCTTTGACTTCTTTATTCATTAAACGAAACTTGTCTAAATCCATAATCTCATCATACTCGAATGCGTACTCGTGGGTTTATGGAAAACAATAAAACATGGGTTAGACATAAAGCCTGACGTGAGTAAAACTTTACCCTAGACATATACATAAAGCCTGGTATGAGTAAAACTTTGTCCTAAACATACATATAGAAGACTACATCGTTAAAGCGCATAATAGGTTTTTGCCTTACCAATTCATTATAGCAATTGCATCACATTATGTAAACAATCATCACAAGATGAGCATAGATATAACATCATCTTAAAACATTAGTATGACCTATAACGTTCATTTATGAACTATGTCATATAAAATACATCAATTTCAATTTAAGTATACCATATATTTATCATCAATTGGTTTTGAATCATGTCACACAATCATTAAATACATTCACAAGCATCACCAAGATTCTCATTTAGGTGTCGATCTTAAAGTTATCATTAAGTTATTTTAGTGATGATCTCCTTAAGCATGTCTATCACTAATTTATCTTTTTTTTCAAGCTCGTACTGATTATATGGTCACTCATTCCACCATGGGATCCATCTTAACTAGAGCCACCCTGATTTTTCTAAGAGATTTAATGTAAGCACCATGAATACATTTCCATCAAACATTCTTTGTAAGCACCAATAGCCCTTTTGTCCTGAAATACTCATTTCACATCGTCGATTCATTCAGTACATCCATTTTGATGTTTTGGCATTGTGCTATAAATGCATAATACAATTTAATTTATTTAATTGAATCTTGTAGACTTCCCAATTCATGGCACTCTACCATATACTATTGAATTTTATACTTACTAGCCTTGGCACCCCATAATTCAACAGCTCCATGTGTCGGTATATTTGTACGATCTTAGGCTCGATTATATTCTTTGTATATTTATTACTTACCTTACACAATCTTTAGACAAAATATTTTTATATTTAATTTAAATGATGCAACCATCATTTCTTAGCTTCTATAGGCCTACATTATTAATTAGTTGTAAATAAGTTTCTACATTAAACTTATTTTTCTCATCTTAATTCCATCCTATGAAATTCTCAATCTATAGTTTGGTAACTGTCTTCCAAAATACCATTGAAAATTCGCTTATTTTACTTAAAAATCCTCCTCGTTAGCTATCGTAAACCTATTTCGATAGTTATCGAATGTTGACATTTACTTGGCTATCACGTGTTTCAGGCGAGTCAAAATTTATAGTTATTACTTTTGGGTTACAGAGGAACACCCCATTTCAAGATGATTTAATAAGGCAAGAATGCACATGCCTAAACGAATATTTTTCGAGAGCCTAGGTAGTGGTACATGTCGAAGAATCAAGGAAAGCTTTGGGAAAAAGCCGATAATGGATAGATGTAGGTTGGAACTTTGGTCCATTAAAGAAACCAAAACGATATTTTAGTACTATGCAAATTCTCCCCTTGACCCATTCATATGCTCAACTATATGCACCGAATCAAGATAGAATACCATATCCACAAGCAAGAAAGTAAAGAGAACCAAAGCCCAACCGAGGGAGCCAATATTGCTCTTACCATAGATATAACAAACATCGAACATATGAATGTAGATTCTTGAAGAACTTCATCAATGAGCTTGTAAGATCCGGAAAGCTTGATGAATTTCAAGGTATCCAAATGTAGGGGCACTCATTGGTCGAACCCGAAAAAACACAACAAGTAGGAAAAAGTGTTAAGAATATTGCTGGCACCTCCAAATTTTATCAATGTGATCTTGGAAGGCCCACACATGGTCGGTTTTAACAGTAGTGGATGGAGGAGGTACATCAATGAAGCCCGGGGGGCAAAAGAAACCATGTTTGAAGTAGGAAGACCGAGAAAATAAGGAAGCTTGACCTAAGGATTATGTTCCAGTATCTTGATAAGCAGGGTGTCTGACACCCTTACAATGATCTCCTCATGATCACTGCTTAACTTGGTCTTTCAGAAGTGTCTAAGATTATGGTAGACACTAGAGCTGCCAAACATCATCTTCAAGTAGGCATTTGACAATATGGGTCTCGCTGAGAGTATACATAAGCCAAGCCAAACACCCAATTATTGCTTCAAATGAGAAGCCATCCCTCGTGAAGTGCAGTCTCATAGCAACTATCGACTTCATATAATGTTTTAATTTATTGAAACTATGCTTGTTACATGGACTTACCTTTGGTTTATAATGCCTTCTTTGGATGGCTAGCCTTGGACGCCGTCGATGGGTATGTATCAACAAAACACCTATATTATAGTTTCCCACAAAAAATGAAAAAGGCTATGTGAGAGGAGACTAGTAGACTCAAGGCAATTATATTAGCAAGTTTGAAAGAGGTTAATAAAGGAAAGGACTCATCTTATGAGAATGGTGTTAAGTCTAAAGAATTTATCGTTTCTTCCATGAAGGAAAAATTGAATGATCTACTAATAATGCCAACTTCAAAAATGTGAAATGTAGCCAAAAGTTCTTTCGAATTCCATAAAGGCATGAAAATACAACTATAGGGAAGATAATTTTGGTGCAGTGTGACTAAAGATAAGTTGACAAATAAAGCTAGGCAAAATTAGTAAATCCTTCAATCAAGGGGAATATATGCCCACATAACATGAGGGGCTCCGGGAGAAGAAGAAAACATTGAACTCGACTTAGATCCGAGCCTGAAACTAAAAAAGCTTTAGCTATTAAAAATCCGGAGGAAATATGCATTTATTCTGTGGACTAATCCAAAACTATTAAGATTACAACTTATATTCATATATCACTTCGAGAGGAACTGCTAGCCTTCGTTCAAAAATAGTTTAGATGTATTTGCATGGTCCCATTATGATATGGTGTGAATATACCCTTTGGTCTTATGCTATGGTTTAAATATTGATCTTAAGTGTCCCCGATAAGGAGAAAGAGATTGCCTCGTGATAACGCTTGATATGTTGCATTACAAGAAGAAGGGAGAGATTGCTAAGAAAATATTTCATAAAAGACGCCCAATATCCAAAGCGGGTCACCAATACAGTATTAGTCAAGAAACCAAATGGAAAATGGATCACTTGTGTTAACTTCATTTATCTAAACAAAGCTTACCCAAAGGATTGCTTTCCTTATCGAGTATACATTAGCCAGTTGGTACTACAAGTGGATGTTGGTTACTTTCATTTGTGGGCGCCTATTCTAGCTACAACCAAATCCCTCTTTTTAAGCCAGATGAGTAATATACAAGCTTCGTTACCAATATCAGATTGTTATGTTATAAAGTGATGCCCTTCAGTCTCAAAAAAGCTCTGACAACCTATCAAAGAATGGTTAAATGTATATTCACAAAGCAAATAGGCCGAAACATTAAGGTCTATGTTGATGATATATTAGTAAAATCTAAAAGATCCACGAGCCATGTATTAAACCTAGCCTACATGCTTGATGTCCTTTAAAAATACAAGAGGAAGATAAACCCTCAAAAATATTCTTTTAGAATTATATCTAGGAAATTCCTAGGCTTAATGGTAAGTGCAAGGGTAAATGTAAATCAATCCAGACCAAATCAAAGCTATAACCAATATGAAAGCACCAAAAAATGGCAAAGAATTTATATGCTTAAATGGGAAGATCGTGGCCTTAAATAGTTTATAAGATGATCAAACTGCTTAAAAAGCATGTTACCTTCGAATGGATTACTAGGTGCCAAAAATCCTTTGAAGATTTATAAAGGCATCTCAGTACGCCTTTGATACTATTAAAGCTGATAGATTGAGAAGGTCTCTTTCTTTATTTAGCAGCTTCAAAATAAGCCATAAGCTCAGCATCAGTTCGAAATGACAGTGGGTCCAATGTTTGTATATTATGTCATAAAAAGACTTAGTCCCCTCGAGAAGAACTATCTGCCATCGAAGAGATTGCCTATCGCTTAACCTTCACAGCCATGAAGCTTAGAACTTACTTCTAGGACCATTCTATCAAATTTCTAATAGATTCACCTTTATGGCTAGTGTTCAACAAACCTGAAACTACGGGAACTTTAATCAAATGGGCCAAGAACTTAGCCAACATGACATCTCATATATACCTAGAACGTCTATTAAGGGACATACTGGCTAATTTTATATTTGAATTCATTAGTTTCGATGTTGAAGTCACAAATGATGACAAAAACAAACAACTCTATAGGCAATGTACGTGGATGGTGCCCCAAATAAGCAAGGAGTAGGGGTAAGCTATATGATAATTACTCTAGAAAACCATCAAATTTACCGCTCTATCAAACTCGCCTACTTGGCAACAAAGACTATGGCCGAACACGAATTCATAATAGCAGGACTAAAGATGGCAATCTCCATCAATGTTTAAGAAATTAAAGTATACACTGATTCTCAGCTAACCTTCAATCAAGCCATTGCCAACTATCAAGCCTAAGATCCAAATCTCTCTATGTATGTAATGTAAGTCAAGAAACTCCTTAAAACCTTTAAAATCTATGATATCAAAAGTTTCCCTCGAAATCAAAATGTAAGAGCTAACACTTTAGCCAAACATATGAACTCCTAGGATGTACAAGAATATAATTCATGCCGGTAGAAGCCCTTGAAAATCCAAGCATACAAATGTCAAAGAAAGTTCTAGTTATAACATAATCTCAAGCAGCTAAAAATGAAGCTCTATAACCGATAGTTACCGAAGAAAATTAGATGAACCCATACATCTGATTCCTATCATAGAACAGTTTGCGTTTAAACATTGCTGAAGTAAGACGAACAAAGCATAACATGCTTAAATTTACCATTATTGATGGGATACTTACCAAAGCTGTTATGCAAACTTCTATTTATGATGTGTGATTGCCGCTGAAGGACAAAAACTATTAGAAGAAACTATGATGGAATATGTGAAGATCATTCCAGAGGCCATAAATTAGCCAAAAAGATACTCAAACTAGGCTTCTGTTGACCTACATTGAATGAAGGTGCATTCGACGATGACAAGCGGTGTAATAAGTGCTAATTTTATGCTAAAATTCTAAAAGCTCCACCTAGTGAGCTTATTCCCATTATGAGCATATGATCATTCGATGTTTGTGGAATTGAACGCATTGATGCTTTTTCGACTGCTAAGGGAGGAGAAGGATTTGCGATAGTTTCCATTAATTACTTCACAAAGTGGGTTGAAGCCAAACCCTTATCTACAATAATAGCACATCAATTCGTTTAGTTTGTTATGAGAAATATTATGGCAAGATATGGTTTTCCATACAAGATCATAACAGATAAAGATTCATAATCCAAAAGACGAGAATTTATCGAATACTATCGAGATTATCGCATTATCGAAAGCTTTTCCTCAATGGCCCATCCGTTCACCAATGAAACTGTAGAAGCAGCCAATAAAATAATTAATGCTGGCCCGAAGAAGGCTCAGTCGAGCCAATGGCAATTAGGCAGAAGAACAACCATCATGTTATGGGCCTAGAAAATAAGATCAAAGACATTAATGGGGGCATATCCTCTTCACCTTTGTTCATGCCTATAAAGCCATGCTTCCAATAGAGCTTGTAATGGAACTTCAAAACAAGTCACTAAACTTATTACCTGAACTCTATGATTAAGCCACATTAAGAAAGGCAAAGTACATCCATTGAATAACTAGATGTTAAAATAAATGGGTCTGGATCATAAAATACGAAAAGAGGATCTCGTCCTCAGCAAAACATTGTTGAACCAAAACATCAAGTAGAAGGAACTCTCAACCTAAACAACGAAGTACCCCTAATCATTCATGACATCATCCTTTTGGGAGCCTATCAATTAAAGAGGCCAGACAACTACTTAATACCCTGAACATGGAATCTTAAACATTTGCAACATAACCACATCGCAAGGCTACTATTGGAATAAACTTTCAAATCAAAGTTTCAAGTATTTTCAAATACATTAAGTATTTTAGCTATGTTCAAATAGTATCATTCAACCATCTATCAAAGACTAAAATACTTTCATATATATCAAGTATCTTAGCCATGATAAAGTAGTATCATGCAATTATTACGATTTCAAATCTATCAAAGTTTCTAATACATAAAGTATCTTAGTTTGTGATTAAGTAGTATCATGCAATAATGATGATTTAAAGAGTAAGCCATAGCCAAGTATTGTTATGCAAAGAGTAAGCCATGGCCAAGTATGGTCATGCAAAGATTGAATCATGGCCAAGAAGTGTCATGTAACTATAGGAAAAAAGACCCTACCATTAATATTCCAACCGACACACATGTAAAACTCGATCTCATTGGCCAAAGCATGTTGTCAAAATTTTCGAAAATAGATTATTTCTATAAGATGGCTTATTTTTCATACAAAATTCCAAACTATTTTATAGTTTTTAAAACTAAGCTCCAAAACCCAAAATGATGTTACCTTTGGTCATTGTAGTCCTACTAAAGTTATGATCTCTTTAAACAATGGATTTGAGCCTTTCGGCATAACCAGTTGCTCAAAATCTCTAATCATCAACCATTTCGTCCCCGACAATAAGCAGAAAAATTCTGAAAAGTTATACTTTGACTCTACAGTCCACGTAGTAAACCAATAAGCTCCAACACAATGGATAATTATAGTAAATTCAGAGGATGGTTTTATTACAAAATAGATAAAATAATATTCATGGTTAATTATACACCTCAAGTAGAAATTTTTATTATAATATTCTAAAATCAAAATAGTTATTTTAACAAGTCAGAATGATTAACCAATCAAAAGGACTAGGAGCTTAGATTTCCCGTAAGAATTCGCATTTTCCTAAAATCCGCTATAACACAAGGGGCCATCCACGTAAAATCCTTATGGATTCCGACAAGTAATCCAATGAGTAACACATTGAATGGCTTGGATCTGTTCCCCTAATTCTAGTCTAGCTAGCGTGGACCGTATTAAGACATCCTATAGATATCCTTTCTATGGTTGTAAATGATATGTCCCTAGACTTCTAAACCCTCAGAATGAGGTAAACACCCTCATAACGAGGTAAATATTTTCAAAATATATCTTCAAAAATCCTCACCATAAGGTAAGATTTCCAAATTCATTTTTGAACCCTCGGTATCCAATGAGGTTAAATTAATTTCTCCTTACCGCACCTACTATATATAGCCTTCAGCATGCAATTAATTTCACCTTGTTGCAACTATTATATATAACTTTTAGTATACAATTAATTTCTCCTTACACACTTACTATACGTAGCCTTCGGCAAACAATTATTTTTGCCTTACGACACTTACTGTACATGTACTTCAGCTTACAGTGGCATCTACTATACATAGCCTTCGGCATTCAAACCTTCATTATACGATGAATTTAGATTTTCCAAAACCCTCATTGCAAGGTAAAACTTTCAAACTCTCACCATATAACGAGCTTATATTTCCAGACCCTTATGATGAGGTAAAACTTTCAAATCCACACTATACGACAATAATAGATTTTCAAATCCTATAATGTGGTAAAACATTCAAATCCTCACTCTGTGATGTGATTAGATTTTCTAAACCCTCATAATGCGTAAAAACTTTTAAATCCTAATTGTACGATGAGATTATATTTTTCAAAACCCCCACTATTTGATGAGGTTAGATATTCAAATTTTTATACAACTCCTCTCCATATCATGGTTACGGTTTCAGGACACCTCGAACACAGATTTATTAAAATGTTATGAGAACTGAATATAGGCCAGAGAAAGAGCAAAAAGGCCAACTAAAAAAGTATGATCTAAATCTTCTTACTCAAAATTCCACTTCGTATTCATCATACAAATTAAAATTTGGGGCATGTATTATACCACAATTTTTACTTAGCTATACTTAGTTATTAATTGTGAATACCGAAAGTCAAAACTCTTCGACTTAAGTTTGTAAGCTCTATTCTTTATTTGACTTCCCATAATATTGAATATTAATGCTTAACAAGTGTTCAAAGGATAAAAACCTAAAATATGGTAATAGGATTCAAGTCTAACCACACCAAAAGTAAAGATCACCAACCCGATCTTAAAATGAGAGCCTATGCCTATAGACCGTAATCAACTGAAAGACTAAAGGCATCAAAGCATGCTATAGTTTCAAAGCTAGATATTGCCTATGTATCATATACCGAGTCCTTTCCACACTCATTACATAAAGAAACGGCTTCTAACAGCCATAACCAAGTATATAGGCTGACATCGTCTAGTTCAGCATATGAGACCAAAGTTATCTTTACCCAAAGCTTAAATTATCCTAATACAAAACCAAGACCGACGGTTATGATGGCCTTCAACTACATCAACGACTTATGTAGTCTAAAGCTTATAAAAAGCATATGGGTTACAACACCCAAAGCTATATATGCACGTCATCAATCCACATCAATTTGTAAGTAACCAAATGATGAGATATGTAAAAATATCGATCTACAAGTGGACCAAGTCAACAATCTAAAAGAAAATCTATAGACAAATAATAGAGCTACAAATCACCAATAAATAAAGGGCACAAATCCCATAAGGAGGATTCGAACTTTGACAAACTGACAATATTTTCTCTACTTATTTGTAACAGGGAAATAGGTACATGGATAAATTTTGAAAAAATAAGGCTGAAGGATAGAAAGTTTATTATTAGGCTGAAGGAAATGTTAGTTTTTCATAGTGTAGAACATAATATAATACCTAAAAATAAAACTAGCATTTGTCATTCCGCCTAATTTTTTTTGAAAGTTTGTCCCTCAGCCTAAATAATAACTAACATTTGTCCTTCAGCCTAAAAATAAAACTTGATGTCCTTCAGTCTATTTTTTTTTCCAGAGTTTTTCCTTTTCCCAAATTTCCCCTATTTGTAATCATCTTAATTTTTCCACACTTAAGCTTTTCCAATGAATTATTAATGGTAGAACTAGCTTACCAAGCCTTGTAAAACTTACTTAGGCTCAATTGACCAAATTAACAAAGAATTTCTCAATAGTGGACATAGGAATCTGCTCTCGAACCATTATAAACCTCTTGTGTTTTCACTTTCAACACCTTATTATTTTACTACTTTTGGCCTAGGCATCATCCCTTCAGTTGGATCTTGTTCGCATATTACTTCTTTTGGAATTTGCTTCTAGAAGTCTAGGGTGTTATTTTATGATCAAAAATCTTGCTAAGAGGGTCCATTAATAAACTTTAATATATATTTCCATATAACATCCTTAATATCTCTATAACTTTGATATTTCTTCCAATATAATAGCATCTCTCCTTATATCTTCGATAGCTCTTTTATATATTCGATAACCCTTTTACATCTTCGATAGCTCTTTTTCATTTTTAGCAGCTCCTTTATATCTATGATAGCTCTTCCATATCTTTTATAGCTTCCTTTCTTTGACCAACGATAGCCTCCTTCTTAGATTTACAATAGCTCCTTTCTTTGATTTAAGATAGCTTAGTTTTTTGATTTACAATATCTTCCTTCTTTGATTTATGATAGCTTCCTTCTTTATTTATGATGGCTTCGTTTATTGATTCACGATAGCCTCTCTAGTTTTGTACATGCCATAGCTCTCCACTTCTATGCTTACGGTAGCTATCCAAATCTACAACTTTAATAGAATCTCTAACAAAATGGATTTAAATTTCGTAAAAATATTTCTAATTACCCAGCTTAAAAAAATAGGGTATAACATTAGTTTCTACCATCATTTGGTTTGAATCATTTGATGCAGTAAATTAAGTGTTAAATGTGAAATGGCTAAACAACCAGTTCGTGGAAGCAATGAAAGAATTAGCGAACTCTTAGGACTAGTACATATTGATGTATGTGGTCTTATGTCTACAACTACCAAAGGTGGAACCACATACTTCCTTACTCACTAAAGAGATATCTAGATATGGAAACATATATCTTATGGAAGACAAATCATATGTCCACAATAAATTCATAGAATATGAAAACAAAGCAGAAAACTAGAAAAATACAAAACTTCAAACACTTTGATCTGATCGAGGCAATGTGTGCATTGGATATGATCTTCAAGAGTACCTAAAAAAGAATGGGATCCTTTCTCAAGTCACTCCCCCTTATACGCCTTAGAATAACATTTTTTTTGAAAAGAAGGGATCGAACTTTGTTGGACATGGTTAAGTCGATGATGATTGACATTTGGTTGTCTCTTTCATTTTGGGGATATGCGCTGGAAACTGCAACATATATGTTGAATAATGTACCATTTAAATCTGTGCCTATGAACCTACACGAATTATGGACTAGTATGTAAGAAACTCCTTCTTAGTTACCTTAAGGTATTTGGTTGTCCGACATATGCTAAAAACATAAACCTTAGTAAACTTAAGGCAAGAATGTTTTTACGTAAGTTTATACAATACCTAAGAAATTCTCAAGGGTACATATTTTATCATATCAAGGAACAAAATTTTTTTGTTTCGAAACCTACCACCTTTCTAAAAAGGGAATCTCTCCCTAGAGAAATTAGTGACAGCAAGATAAATTGCAATAAGATCCAAGAAACCCCCATAGAAACCGTGTATTAGGCAGTAAGACAAAACCCATAGAAAATATGCAACCTATTAGAAAGTTTGCTAGGGAATCTCATGCTCCAAAGAGATATTATAAGTTTCTCATTGATGGCGAGAACATGAGTTATGTCATTCGTGACAATGATCCTCTCACGTATCAACAAGCCATAGAGAGTAAAGACTCTGCCCTATGGCTTGCTGCGATGAAACCCGAAATGGGTTCTATGTACAAAACAAAGTTTGGACTTTAGAGAATGTATTTGAAGGTGTGAAACTCGTCGACAATAAGTTATCTTTAAGAAAAAGATTGATGCATACGAAATGGTAAAGAATATAAAGCAAGGTTGGGTGGGGAAAGATTTCTATCAAATTCAAGGTGTTGATTACAATGTAACGCGTTCACCAGTCGTTCCTACTAAAATCAATTCAGATTCTTATTGCAATCGCTACTTATCGTGACTATGAAATCGACAGAGTTAAGGCCATGTCATAGGGGAAATTATGCAATTTGTACATAAACTTAACTCCGTAAATAATCTTATTAGTAATAAAGTATGTCTTTTGCTTTATTTTCTACTATATCTATTATTATATTATAATATAAATAATGAACTAGTTATATTAAAATTATATAAGTAGAAGATCATTAGGAGTAGTGTTTTATCAATAGCAGTTACGAATGTGTTCGTGACTATTAGTATTGAACTGATATAAATAAAAACAACAACTCCTTAATCGTTCCTATTTAAAATATATTGAAAAAAGGATATTGATATATCTATTAAGACTAGTGTACATAATGCTCTTCTTATGTTGGATTGTGATTGCTCACGATCGTTGGGGGAACAAAGGTGTTACATACCTGTGGTTTTTTGGAGTAATCATAGAACGATTCGAGGAGAGTCTTTTGTAGGTTATTATAACTAAGCCAAAATAGAAGATATCTTAGTAATGAAAAAATATTTATTTTTTAATTGAGAGTATTGTCGTTCTTAATTATGATATGATATTTTAATTTTGGTAAAGCGCTCGACATAACTAATATATTACGGCCGTAGTTGGGTACATGTTGAATTATTTGAAGTGAAACACTATTTAAGAGAGAATTCATCTCCTTTGGTATAGAAGGTCAATATCACTGTAATTGGTAACTAAATTTAAAGTCAAAATCTCTAGCCAGAGTAATTCGTTTAATCGATAAATGTTATTATTGAACCGAGGACTCTAAAGTGACCTGTGTAACTAAATATGGATATCAATAGAGTTTTTGAACTTAGACCAAACATTATATATCTAATTAATTCAACGATGATGAAAAGAATGCTTGCACAAAATGTTGTTACTAGGTGAGCTTATTGAAGATTAGAAACTGGATTTTTGGCTAAATAATTTGTATGAAAGAACTATGCCCAACATCATAATTTAGTAAACCCCATACAATTTTCAATATTTAGATTATTTACATATGGATTGATGATCAAATTCACACCAGAGAGTCAACACAACCATGTTATTAATTATTTTTGAATTCGAACAATGGTAAAATTAATTTATAAATGATATAAATTAGTTACAAATTAACACAAATGGTTAATTATTTGTTTGAAGCTTAAAATCAGTCAGAATATATGAAAGTTGTATGCCGGTTTGATCAAACAAGGAGCTAGAATTAAATGATAAAAATATTGATTAAAATAGGGTTTAATAGGCTATTGACCATGCTTCGTCAAGATTTAGATTGGCCATGATTTGAATGGGGAGGAATGATGGCTAGTCCATTAGGGTTAGAGAAAAAGGGGGAGATATTTTTATATCGCCTTAGTTATAAATAAGATACCCTCCACTCCATATTCTTTACACATTTTTTGATAGATTCTAGCCTCCATTAGTGCATATACGAAGCCAAAGTGTCAGAACTGAAAACTAAAACCAAGTAGGTAAGGAGGAAACAACGAGCAAAAGGCATGTTTGACTTTCGGTAAGATATCATCGGTGAAAGGTTTTATTTCCTAGCTCAATTATATATCATATATATATGTATATATGTATGTATGTTATTATCTGTGCATGCTATTACCCCAAATTATATTTTGGCTTAAAATATTACTGAAATGCTTTAATATTATAATAATAATAATAAAACTATTTCAAATTCTATATATATATATATATATATATGTATGTATTTATTATATAGAATTTGATTTCGACAAAAAAAGATTTAGATCTAATTATTATTTATCTAAGTATAATTTATAAAACTATATATATTACAATAATTATTACTTAAAACAATAAATTGGTTTTCGGATCTAATAATAATAAAAAGAATTTTTTTGTTTTGTGTATTCGGCGATGATAAAGAATTTTTTTTTTATTTTTATTTATACGGACGTACACACACATTGATTTTTGCATAAGATCATAATTATTTTTGTTGATTTTTCCAAAATGCTTACGGCTAGAAATAAAGAACAAAATTTATATTTTGTTTAAAAGTCAACAATTTCTAATTTTTTAACATATTTGTATTTTTCAAATATGAATACGATTATTCTATTTTTTTGTTGAGGGCCATATATATGTGTTAATTTTGAAAAGTCTATTCTTTTAAAATTGAATTTTAAATTTACTAATTCTTTAAAACCGAATATTAATTTATAATATACATATAATTAAATGCAAATGTTTATGTCTAAATATTTTTTTTAAATTATAGTATTTCGCATATACGTGCATGCATGTATTGCATAAATATTATTTATCAAGATTTATAGAGGCTGCAAAAAATCTCCAGTTTATATTAGTGTAAGTATAAAATATATTTATGATACAGAAAAATATGTGCAAGGACAAACTTAGAAATTTTTTTAGACTGAAGGACAGTAAGTTTATTTTTTTAACTGAAGGACAATGCTAGCTATAACTAGCATTTTGTATAGTGTAAAACTGAATATAATGCTTGTTGCAACTAGCATTTTGTATAGTCTAAATGTTGAATATAATGCTAAAAATAATTAGCATTTGCCTTCAGCCTAAAAATAAAACTTCATGTCCTTCAGTCTAATGTTTTTTTCCAAGTTTGTCTTTTTCTCTAATTCCCTCTTTATTGTATAAGTGATTACCCATTTAACATCATGTTTACGTACTTGTCGTTTACACATCTGTTGACCGTAGGACACAATGGTTAGTTTTCCCCTTATACCCCTATGTTAGTTATTTTTTCATATTGTTGTTGTGATGTTCATATATTTATGACTATCTCAAAACATAAAATATTGGATTAAAATAAGATTGAAATGATAAATTTATTTTAAATTAAATTAATAAAAAAAATTATTTTTAAAGTTAACAAACGAAAATATTTTAAACAAATTAATCAAATTAAAATAGTACTCACACACTTATATTATTAAATACTATATTTGATTTAATACAAATCTTATTCACATAAACAAAAAATAAGATCATACATAATTTAATAAAAGAATTTTTTTCAAAATTCACCCTTTTTAACCCTATTGCCAATACACCTAATTTAACAATGGCATCAGAGCCTACATTGTGTTTGTGTAAATAATTAATCAACACATGGGGCATTATTCTCGAAAGAGCTGTAGTAGATAGTGTCCAAGTAAAAAGTGCTAAGTTAAGGAAAATTTTACACTGATTAAGGAAAGTTGTGTGAACATAACATCTCTAGATCTCCAGGCTTTTATCCGACTCATCGAAGTGATCTATTTAAAAGTATACACTTATGGAAGATTTAGAATTGTTTTCTCCTATATTGATTTAACTAAGGGTATTTAAATATTATAAATTAAATTTAAAAGTATTTTTAATAAATTAAATTAAATGACTATATAAAGAATTATAAAATGCAAATTTTAAATTTTTTTATGTTTAAACATTAATGTTACTTTTATAGTTAGTTAAAAATAATAATTAGTAAAAGGAATATATATGTATGTATGTATGTATAACTAAATAAATTATAAATGTTATCATAATTATATATATATATATATATATATATATATATATGCATGCATATCTGTATGTATAGAGAAAACGAGAGGTTAAATAAATAAAACCCATGAGACTTAAAGAGTATACATTATATATAAATAAATGACATATGATATCATGAATTAAACTCATCTCCCTTAAATGGTTAATAATATTGTACGAAACTAATTTTAAATCATGTGTTCAACATAACAACGCTCTTTGTCATTTATCATAATACAAATCTAGTATCTTACATATATACGATTATTGAGCACCTCAAGCCATAGTATATCTAAGGTGATGTTTATATTATCTATAGATAATTAAGAATATTTATAGCTTTGTTAAGCATGCACAAGGGTTACATAACCACCTTTAGTGTATTATGAAATGATGGGTCTAAAGTATCTAATGTACTTCATGACCTATTGAACACCCTTAAGGTCATGAAGATGAATAAGAGCATAATCTAATGTATTTTAGGAGTTATATACGAAATATAACTAGTAAAGTGTTATTTACCATTTATGGGTGCTGTAATTTATTGAGCAGCCTCAATGTTGTGGTAATAGGAAAAATGGGTCCTAATGCCCATTGAAGGAGTTTATGAAATTTTTGTATGTCCTTTAGCTTTCTTTTAAAGACGTAGAATTTTCTGGGATCCGTATTAGATAAATGCAGTAAACCATTATAATAAGTATAAGAATATATGTGACGTTGTCAAATTTATGCTAATGAATTTGCATAAATCAAATGGCAACAATGAAGCTGCTTTCCCAAAAGAACACACTACTAGGAGAAACTATTAAGACTGGATAAGAAACTTTAAGATAATACTCACTTATGAAAAGCTCTGGTATGTTTTCGTTAATAAGCCATTTGTAAGAATCAGACCTGTCGGTATTTAGTGAAATAGGCGGATTTTTTTCCTTATTTTGTATCGTAATGGGCCCATGGAGTATAAGTGGGAGTAATAGATCCAATCTAGATTATCAAAGTAAAATCCAATTCCATTTACTTTTTCGATTAATTAATTAATGACTTAACCAAACAATGTCATATATATAGTTTATGCATATAGCATTTTACATTCATGTGTATAATGTTCACGTGCAATATAATAATGTATATATAGTGTAACGACCCGGCATTTCGAACCATTCACATTTGTCAGACTTGAACTGCTCAAAATCTCAGATTGTTAATTTGGATTTGGCAAAACTCAGCATATACAATAAATAAATAAATCACAAAATCACAGACACAGAGTATTACAACAATAAGCAGCGAAATAAATGGATAAATAGTAGTTCATGAAGCTACTATATAAACATCAGAGTCTGAAACAAAAATACAACAGAATATCTCAAATACAATGAAGTCTTGAATACATACAGATGACATCTCTGAACAAATCAACTGGAAAAGCTGAATAGGTGAGACAAATCTTCAAGCAAAGCTCCGATCTCCAAACGGTGAGTCTCAAATGCCGTGACACTCAGTCTGACCCAAGCGTAAAGCAAAACACAAAACACTCGAGTCAGGATTAACATTCTTATATCTATAAATTCAACTCAAGTGAAATATCAACTGAAATCAAGTAACTTAATGGATGTTTAGGATTTCCATCCTTTAAGGATCCGTGGAACTATCTACTATGTAGTAATATATGCTATTATAATATATCTATAGTAAAGTAAAAGGTATTAAATAGCGTTAAGGTGTTATCCATATCTTCTGGGTACATTTTATATATTCCAGTAGTCTATACAATGTCATACACTCCTCCGTAAACTGGAGGTTTATACAGAGGACTCCACATAGGTAAGGTACAAAACAAACCCGTAGAAGGCGCGATAAGGCATACTACACGGCACTTGAGGCAATGCCAAGGTAGATATACCATTTGCACTCCCAAACTGATGGTAACGCGTAGCAACTACTAACTCCCACCTCGTGGCACACTCCTAAATCAAAGGGTGCACCTAATCAAATCACAAAAGCAACAGAATGGTATCGAAGAAATGTGCTCGATCAGAGGAATGACCTCACTTGGCCCAGTATAGCTCCTGTTTTAGCCACATCAAGCTGACTCACGGGAGTTAGGTCCACGTAAATACCATATAGAATCGTCACCAGACCATCCTACTTCATTCTGGAAACTCCACCACGTACACGGTTGTTAAAGTGGTTTTCGATAATGGCAGAGAGTATGACAATATCCGATCCCGGTCTCTTTAACAACCAAATGCTTATTTCACATCGTGGTCATTTCATTTCAAATAACTCATACTTCATATCAAAATATCATATTCATTTCGAAACAAGATCAATTTGAATCATTAGTCAATTTAAATAATATTCATTTCCAGAATCGTAACACTTTTAAAATTACAATACTTTTGGAATCATAACACTTTTGGAATCATAACACTTTGGAAATCACAACACTTTTGAGATCATAACACTTTCGCAATCATAACAGTTTCTCCCTAAACAGTTTAGATGTTGAAAATAGTATATACATTAATAAATTAAAATAGTTCATATATATTAAAACACTTTATATATATTTGAATTAGTTTCCTTCAAATTCGCAAATCGATTCAAATCATCTTAAATTCTCAAAATACAATTTAAATCAATTCCAGTTTCCATTTCAACTTAAAGTTTAAAGATTCAACCATTTACAATATAAATTTCATTTGTACTTCAACATTTAACTTTAATTTTACTCAAATTGGAAAGTATTCACTTAATCATTTTAATAACAATTTATTAAAAATCCCATTTTATAAATTTAAATCAATATTAAATATTCGATCTCAATTTTATTTAAAAATTGAGAATATTTATTTAATCACTTTTTATCAAATCATGTTATAAATCATACTTTCCAAGTCTAAAAATCAATAAGTTCAAATAAATTCTTATTTAAATTCAATTATTAACCAATTTAAATTCCAAGTCAACATTAATTTATCTTCCCAACCTTTATTATTAAAGTTATAAAAATCTCTTTTTGAAACATTAATGTAAATTTAAATAAATATTTAAACATACTGTAAACCAATTAAATTAAATTTTATTAAATTAAATCTTATTATAAGATTATTTTATATTAAACTTATTATATATATATATATAAATAGTAAAATTACAAGTAAATCTTAAAAATTTAAAATTTAAAATTAACTTATAATTTTAAATTTCCAAAACATATAATTTTAAAAACCTAAAATATAAACCTTTGTAAAAATAACACTTATATATATAATGTCTTAAAAACAATATTTATTAAACCATATATTTCCTTTCAAAAACCTTGGAAATCATTTTCGAAATATATATAGACCAACGGTGTCTGTATATAATTATCTATCCTATGGTCCAGTGATACGGATATTTATCATTTCAATCCGCAATTTAAATATCTATGGGTATATATCATTTCAACCTGCAATCTCAAATTCAAAGTTAATGAAAATCGCTTGGGTTTATTATTTCAACCCTTAACGATTTTCTCCTATTATATATGATCGTTCGGGTTTGTATCATTTCAATCCATAGGGAATTCTATACTAACAGCGAACTTGCAGAATGAAAACAGTTATGATAATAATATAACATATCAACAACATGCATATATCTTTAGTTATAGATTAAATAAAATATAAACAACAAGATATGGTGTCATATCTCATAGATGAACAATTACAGATAATAGCATATCATATATAGCAATTATAAAATTTATAGTCCACTTTAGCAGCATATTTCAATTTTCATTTTAAGTGAAATCAAATTTAATAAATATAAGAATGTTAATCGTGAGTGATTGCTTACCTTTCGAGGCTAAAGAGATTCTAGAATGAAATGAGTTATGAATCCAAGCACGAATTCCAAAGAAAAGCAAGATTGACACGAATTCGACGGACAAAGCTGATAAATAGCAATCGATGAGAACAGATCAACCAGCTGGATATAAACCGAACGAAATATATGTTACATATATATACACACACACACACGCACACGCACACGCACACACACACACACACACATATATAATTAAATTTTCCCTAAAACCAACTTTAAACATATATTTAAAACAAAATATATACATTTCAAATCAATGTTTTAGCTAAACACATATAAATAAGATTTCCAAATATATGTATTTAATGTTAATATTTTCAAATCAAAAATTAAACTTAAACGCATAAGAATATATATATATATATATGTATGTATGTATGTATGTATGTATGTATATTTGAAAACCAAACTCATGAATACCTATATATATACACTAATATGAACTTATACATTATACTACTTTATATATACATACAATTTAAAATCAATATTATTATAATCATATATACATATATACTTTGAAATCAACAATATATATATATATATATATATACATATAACTATATAAGGCTGATATATATAAACTTACATATTCCTTTTGCTATATATAATTAAATAATAATTTGCAGACATACCATATATAACAGCTGCCTGAAAAGTGATGGCAATGACTCTGAACATGTGTGTGTGTGTGTGTGTGTGTGTGTCTATATATATATATATATATATATATATATATATATATATATATGAAAGCTTGAAACTCAACTCGACACATAACAATTCATAACTTATATGCAAACGATCAATTATAAAAAGAATATAAGAATATAAGACTTATATATATAGACTCAACAAATCATTTATAACTAATGTATGCCAGCTATACACACACACACACACACGAACAACAGCTATATATAACTTATATAATTTTTTATATAAACAACAGATTATTATCATATATAACTATACATATACACTTTACGCAAGCTTCGATATGAATAGAAGCAAAGTACGCTGGCCAAACTGGAGAGACAAAAGCAGCACTGGGCGGTAGGCAGTGAGTCGGACTTGGCTGCCGTGGGTTGCTTGGCCGTTCGCTGCTATAGGTGGAGAGGGGAAAGTCAAGGCGAATGGAAGCGGAGTACTTCAGCGAAGAGGTGGCTGATGTGTATGGGGTCGGCCATGCATTGGAGGAAGACAAGCAAAGGGGGAGGACGGTCGGAGACCTAGGTTGTGGAGTGTGGCCATGGTGGAATTTTGGCAGCCAAGTGGTTGGGCTAAGTTTGAGTGGGCACGTGTGGGTTTCTGGCATGAGGTGGAGCAATACATGGGTGCAGACGTAGGGCAGGTGGCGGGCTGTCATGGTGGGACGCGGAGCTTGATGGACCTAGGGTTGAGCTTGAGATTAAAAGAAATGGGCAAGCGGGGAGGACGTGTTAATATATATTGTTTCTGTAGCATGAATTCAATGAATTCAAAGTAGAGGAGAGGAAATGAATCGGCTACAACTTTTATGCAAACATATATAATTTATATTTACAGGTAAATAGGCACAAGGAAGAAGTTGCAAAAAAATTTTGTCTCAGGGACAACAAGTTTGCTTTTTAGTCTGAATGACACTTTTTAGTGTAAACTGAAAATGATAGTTACAACTATCATTCGGTGATTTACACTGGCAAGTGTCCTTCAGCCTAAAAAACAAACTTCTTGTCCTTGAAACTAAAATTTTCTTTACCTTTTTCCTTGAGTCTAGAAACCTCTTATATTTATATATTTTCTTTTCTGAGTAGCAAATTTTTTTTATAAATAAGGACGAGCAGTAGGTTTAATTCAGAATGCAAATGTATAACGTATATTGTTATTAAAAAAAATTTCGAGGTAGAAAACAATTAACGAAAGCAAGAATGAGAATGGACGAAAGAATGCATTGAATAGGTGGGAAGAGTGACAGCCAAAAATTGAATTCGGTAAATCAAGATAAAATCTAATGGCTATTGGATTTTCACAGCGGAAAAATGAAAGGACACAAAACATCAAAGGCACGAAACGAGTACCGATACGGTTAATCGTTTCGCAGCTTTCGCCACGCACCAGACACCGACATTGACAACTGAATATACTTTGGAGATCAGCATGATGAAATGAACAAAACGGTATATGGATATCAGCTATATGATCATCCTATCAAAAGTCGATATTCGGTACCAAAAATGCTGCTGTAAAGCCGAAAATAAGAAAAATAGAGCAATAGCAATTCAAATCCGCCGAAACGAAATGTGATGTCTCACTCAAAAGATGATTTACCTATTTATTATATAAAAATATTCAGGTTTGAGAAATATTTTATTATCACCAAATATTTACAGATTTAAATTTAAATAAAATTACACAATAAAATAAACTTCCATATTTTCTAATGAAAATTTACCATTTGCTATGTTTAAATAGACGTATTCCAAATATCAAATTTCTATTATTAAATTAAAAATTTAAATTTCAAGCAAAATTTCATTTAATTACGTTATATAAAACCATTAAAATTTACAGATCGTTACACTCTCCCCCACTCAAAATTTTTGTTCCCGAAAAGGTAGGAAGTAAGAGAATGGAAACAGCCGGAAGAAAAAATAGATTGAAATACCAAATACAACAATTAATTTAAAACCATATAAACTACATTTATTTTAAAATAGGTTTATATCCAATTGATTGATTATAATTACCTTTTATTTAATCAATCAAATTTATTGTATTCACATTTGATTGGTTTTATTTCCATATATTTTTATTCAATTGATTTGTTTCAAATTTATTAATATTTATTGTAAAAAATTTCACAACAAAATATGTGTTATTTTACTCATTTATTAAATCTATATGATCAACCATAGTTAATTCCACCTCAACATTCAACTTCAACTATTCAAAACCATATAGATTTCAATTTTAAATAAATTAATATTCAACAATTTGGTTTAATACCGTTTTTTCAACTAATAAATGGTCAATCAAATTAAAATTGATTTTCCTTCATTTTATCAATATTTCTTTCAAACAAATTCATTTTTAAATTAACTCATTTATTTTATCCATTTATCTTCTGCTAAGTTGATTCGTCTGAAATTCACTTTCAACTATTCTTAAGTCTATATTTGTTCTCTTAACTAGCATTCTCCTTTATTTATTAAATTTATTTCACTTAACATATTTTTTCCACATATATTAAGTGTAATTAACATATTATAACCATATATTATTCAACAGATTTATTCTCTTTTTATTATTCAATTTATTATCCAACTTATTATTTATAAATTCCCTTAACAAAATATCATTTTTGGACATACTTTTACTTACATCATATTGTATATTATTCAATTACATTGTCTCATTAACATTTAAACTTTCCTAGGTAACTTATATTAATGTTTCCAAGTTGTAATTAAACACTATAAAAATTTACCTTTATTTGCAATATTTATATTAAGCCATATTTTGGTTTTATCAATTTATTACTTAAGTTTTCTTCTTGTACAACCCTTTATTATACCCTAACATTTTAACTTTTTGAATATTTTAGGCAAGTTATATACATTAGAATGCAATTTATTATCATACAAATAAGTTTTATTCATATTCAACTATTTCAAGTTGGTTAAATTTCATTTATCATTTTAGATATTCCAACCATTCAAAAGTTTCACTTTATATTTCAATAACTGAAATAATTTTTTGACATAAAACTTAAGATTCAAATTTCCGGTTTCACTTCAAACTATTTAAAATAATTATATACATGTGCAATTTTATAAATCAACTCATACTCAAGAAATCTAAATCAAATACTTATTTTTTTTCAAAACAAAAGTGTAGCAATGCTACTAGGTGGTCCTCCACTTTGAGACTCAAAAGTGAATGTCGATGATGCTGCTATCATTACCGAAATTATTTTCCAGCGACAGATGAAGAGAGTACAGACTCACTTCTAAAAAGAAAAACTTTGAAAAGCAAATTTTTATTCGAAAATATTTTCAAATAACAATATAAAATTTTCAAAATTTTTGAAAATCCAATTCTAAAAACACCTAAAATTAAGCTCTTAAATTCTCAATTTAAATTCATTTCATTTCCAAATCAATTTATAAACCACGTTTTATACTTTCATTACTTTATAACATACATCAAAAGTTAACAGTTTAAGAGTGTTGCCAAAACAAATCATGATAATCTAGTATTACCATTTCTAAAAACCAATACATTTAATTATTTAATTTGTTAAAAAGGTAAAAATTAGCCTCGAGCCCTACATCCGATAATGACTAAAGCAGGGAAGTGCTGCATGGCTAAGTGGGTCGCTCTCATTAGTGTATGATCATCTCCTGATCTAGATCAGTATTTATGGATTTATGTATGCCTGTGACTCAGTACGGTTGTTGGCTAGCAAATGAAGGGTGATCATATTCGGTACTATCCAGGAAGGAGGTAGGTCGTTCTTGAGTAGCAGAGGGGTGGTTAAAGCAGCTTTGGTACATTTTCTCTAGAAGTATACTTTACGAAGGCGGACCCTTACCTTTTCATTATATTGAATCCATTCTACAATACATGCCTTTCGTACTTGATTGTATACTATGTATGCTGGAATGTCATTAAAGAAACCATTTCAGCTATGATTAAATATTTATTTTAAACCCTAGACATTATTATAATATCATTGAATTTTCTATTGAAATGGTTTGGTTATCATAAGGTAAAACGCAGCTGTGTTTATGTGCGGGGTGGTTCTACGAGATACCTTTATTTTTGAAATGGTTTTATAAATATATCAATCAATATGATTTGGATTTCTCATGCTAGTTTACCAAACAGATTCGGTTGTTATTTTCATATAATGCTTGAATCAGACTCGAGTATTTTTCCAGAGTTAGCTTTCGATGCTTTAGAGCTTCGGGAGACGAGTTGGATGCCTCCAAGACGTATTCCCGTACATTTTTTCCGCTGCACTACTTTTTTGTATTTACCAGCATATTGTAAGGACATAATGTTATAACTATTTAAGCTGATGATATGTCAGATACTCTGATTTATTGTATGAATATTAAAGTTTTCTTTTGTAAAGATCATTTCGATGTAATATTTTACTCGTCACGATGTGAGATTCTGTTCTGTCTTTTATTTTCTTTCACCCCAACAATCTGCCTTTTTAGCACATGGATGCTTGACACATTACTATAGGTGTATTAATGTTTCCTTTTGAGAGTCGAAAAGGTATGTTATCCCAAAAATATTACTCTATGTCGTGATTATTTACTCATGATTATAACTATTCGTAACTAAAATCACATAACAGTTCATATAAGGATTTTCTTATTTATATACTTAAACTAATAGCTTGATTAACTATATCACAATGTATAAAACTGTATGATAGAAACTAATACCATTATTATGAACAGGATTGGTTATACAGACGTAAGTAGAAAATTACAAAATTGCCACTAGCGTATACACTTAATGCAACAACATGGAATTTTGAGCACTTCGTATTTAAGTATCTAAGTTATCTTAATATTTAAATCTTGATTTAATGTTTTTAAAATGATTTAACAAGCCTTTTATACCCTTTTTAAATCATAATCAATGATGGAAAACTTATTTTGGAAACTTTTTTAGCAAATAAATACTTTGAAAAAATATTGATAATGTGATTGAAAATCGTTTTATCGATAAACAGCTTTTTAGCCGTCAGAAATTATTTACATTCTTTTACATACACTTATTTGCTTAGAAAATTAAGAAAATGAAATAAAACTATTTTTCATTTATGGAAATATATTTTTGGATAATGTCATGGGTGATATCATCAAAAATATTTAGGAAATGACATTTTATGGTAGTACTTAACTTTTAAGCAAAAGAAAAAAGGTGTTAAGTAACATGTGAAAATGAGGCTCCTTTGTCACCTTTCATGGAAGGTAAAAGGTGGTTATGACCTTTTGTAAAACCCTATATCTAGAGAGGCGTACCATAAATAATAAATCACTAACTCATTAAGCTTGAGATGAAGTGCAAGAGTTAAAAATGGTGGAAGTGCTTAAGCACTAATCTGCTAATTATTCTCCAACATTTTCAAGTCTTGACCGAATCATCTCCACTCTCTTTTAAACTTTGGCTTTGGACCTAAGACATCATGGGAAGCATGCTTAGCAAGTAATAAATGGGAGAAGATAAGAGGAAAAGAAGGACGTAGAAGGGGGACATGAATATGGAAGGAGGAGAGGTGTGGCTTTGGTTTGGAAGTGCTAAACGTTGGATCTTTAGGATTTTGGTGACGCAAGGAGGTGGTTCTTTATTATTATGGTTTTGTGCTTGGGTTTGTCACGGATATAAGTGAGATATGTTGCTATCTTATAAGTGTATATTCTGTCTGTTTGGATCTAAGTGAGACATATCGCTATCTTATAAGTGTATATTGTGTATATCTTTGTTGGTTTGAATTATAAAGCTAAAGTGACATTAACCAATTAAAGTTATCAATTTTGGACCCTTTTTTCTTTTGAAAGCAAATGATAACTTTATATTGTACAACTTCACTCTATTATCCTCTCAAAAGTGGGGTGCAGCCTTGACTTATTGTTTAAATGATTGTTTAACTTATGTGTTAAGTTGAAGTAACTTTGAAAGTGTTCGAAGTGAGAATAGTCGTTATAATCGCACTTCCAAATCCCTTGTTTTTAGGAAATTTTATAAATAAATGAAAAGATATTCTTAGAGGTTCCTGTAACGACCCATAATTTTTGATAATTAAAAATATTAAATTAAATAAGATTATGGAATTTAAATTGGAAGAAATTAAAATTTGTGATTTATTAATGAGAAAAATAACTAGAATGTAATTTAATAATGCTGATTTAATTTAATTGATAACTATTTTGATGTAATTTCAATCAATTGAAATAATTGTAAAGTTAATATGGTTATAATTGTAAATGAGGAATAAATTAAATGTTAGATTTAATATTGAAATTATATGTTATAAATTAGAATAGGTTTATTAAGGAATATGAATTCAATTAATTAGTATGTGAATTTATTAGCTTTGTTTGTAAACAGTAAAAATAGAAATGTGTTTGAATTATTAATGGGTAGTAATAGTTTAATTATCATCTTGATATTTAATCCGATTGAAATTATTTGTAGATCAACTGAAATTAATCTAATTAAATGTTGCAGTTAATATGAATTAAAGATGATGAATGTAAAACATGAATGTAATAAAATGTAACTAATGTTAATTATGTCCATAAGGTGATAGTTGATTTAAAAATAATAGTGTAACCAATATAAAAGAATTTATTTTGAATTAAATATAATTAGCTAGGATTTTATTACAGTTTAATTGAATGTTGAATTTAATGAAATATTTTAATAGTGAATTTAACATGGAAAATTTATTTTGATAGGTTATTAATTTCTATGTAATCTAGAATGATTAAATTGTTAGCATTTAAATTTGAATTTGAAAAGTGGTTAAATCAATTTAATAATAATTTATTTATTTAACGTGAAAATTAACCATTTTGGCAACTATCTCGGATTTCGACGAAGCCAGTTTCGTCAGATCCGTAACAGTGAGTTATTATAAGATTTCAAGTTTCGTAGCAATCAAACTTGTTGTTTGATCGTACAGGCTCGAAATGCGTAGAAATCAATTTATTGAATTCAATTTAAATAAGCTGATTTTAAAAGATAACTACCATATACAATGGAATTAGGGTTCGAAACTAGTTCCATTGAGTTAAAAATATCGAAAATATTTATTTTGATATATCAGATGAGCTACTTACGTTTCAGAAACGAAACGGGCTTTTCGGGTCATCGTTATCTTTTCGACCCAATTTGATTTGTCCATTTATTCTTATTTAGCTTTGTCCATATAAATAGATTTCTTTACTGAAACTCTAGCAGCCTTTTTCTTATTTCTATTGTACATTTCCATCTGCCCTTTCTTTCCTTCCAATTGCAGAAACCCTAATACCCAAATTCAAATTTCAAGTCCAATTTCAAATTTCAAACTCCTCAAACCAAAGAAAATTATATATCATTGGGAAGCTCTCGAAGAGCGCAATCTACTACAATATTTGATTTTGCAATCGAGTTTTGGTTTGTGTAGAAATGATCAAAACATTCTTGGCTATCAATTTTGGTGGTTGATCAAAGGCGACGATGCAACGATTCGAGGGTACAGTTATGTTGAGATTGTCAGAGGGAGTTCATTGGAGTGGTTCATTTAGAGAGATGATAGTTGGATCATCATCAAAAATTCGATTAGGTTTTAAAAGCATGTGGCGGCGGTTGGATTTTTGAGATATCGATCAGCGATGTAGGGCGGCGTTGGTGGTCGAGGGAGGTAGAGATGGAGGAGGTAAGCTCGTTCATTGCTTCGGAGCTAGGTTCGACGCCTGTAGGCATGCGATAGTCGATCTATGAATGACGACATTTAGTTGTAGGGTTTATGCGTGCGTGTTTCTCAAGGGATCGTAGTTGAGGTAAATACAGTAATGCCTCCATTTTATTTTTAATTAAAAATTCTATTTCAAATGTTCTAACAATCGTATCTTCTGCATACGAGCTCGGATTCATGCGTGGTTTTCTCCGTTACAATCGTATCGAAATTTCGGACATTATGGAACTTGTTTTGCTGCATTTTGAGCCTGTTAGATTTTTGGGCTAAATTGAATTTTAAATTGACTGAAAATCAAAAGTTAGCATTTTAAAATACTCTTGAATGCTAAATCATTTTATGTTGGTTAAATTAAATATATGATGTGATTAGAAATTTATTGATTGTTGTTTTGGTGTTTTAAACTATCATTTAAATTTAATTTTAGTTTATTTTAATTTAGTTGTTATTTGAATTAATATTTGAATTTAATTACCAGTTAAATACCTGATAATGATAACCAGTTTATTTGTTGTGATTTATTGTTTGATTTGAATGATGATTGTGACGGATATTAATGATTGGATATTATATTTATTTTATATGTTGTTATCACACTGTAAGTTCCCTTAGTTTTCTGTTAGAAAAAATCACTATGGGTTGAAATGATACATACTCGAATGGTTTTATAGATTAGGAAAAAATTGCTATGGATTGAAATGATAAACTCAAGCGATTTTCTAGATTTTGAATTTTACTCAGGATTGTGGGCTGAAATGATATATACCTATAAAATAAAATTATTGTGGGTTGAAATGATATATATCCGTATCACTTGACCATATGGTAGAAAATTATATACGGACACCGAATTGGTTAAATTAAATGATTTTAAATCCTTAATTTTTGAATCCTGTTAAATGATATTATGAAATAAAATTAGATTTATATGAATTGAATTACTTCCAAAATCTAAGCTTTAAAATGTTGAAATTGAAATTGGTTTAAATGAATTGTTTAAGGAATTTAAATTGAAATCTTAAAGTTGAATTTGAAATATAAATAAAATTCATCAAAATTGGGTTATTGTAACGTTTGAAAATTTAAATTTTGAAGCATATTGAATTTGATGTGGTTTAAATTTGTTGTTTAAAGATGGATTTGAAATCGATATAAATTGAAATGGTTTTTATTGAGAATTTGAATCGAAACCCTTAGCCTTTTGAATTGAAATCATTGAACTGGAATTGATTTAATTTGAATTTTTGGAACTAAAGTTGATTTGAATTGATTTGTGAAACTAGAAGAAACAATTCTAATTTGAAACTATTTTCGATATAAACTCTTTTAATATACAAACTCTTCAAGCATATAAACTATTTTTCTCATATAAACCATTTTAATATATTAACAATTTTTAATACATTAATTATTTTTAATACATAACCTATTTTAATTTATAAACTATTTCTAATATATACAAACTATTTTAATCTATAACCTAATTTTAAGTTATAAACTATTTTAATATATTATTTTAAATTTATAAACAACTTTTAATACATATTTTAATATATAAACTATTTATGATATGTAAACTATTAATGTATAAGCTATTTTCAAAATATAAACTATTTTTAATGTATAACTATTCCAATATATAAACTAATTTCAATATTCAAACTGTTTAAAGTTGGAATTGTTATATTTTGATTTAATTGATTTAAATGCAAATATTTTGATTTAAAGGTTTAACCTATTTTTTGGTTATGATTTAAAGTGAAAATGATCTCGAAAGTGAATATGATTTGGAAAGTGATATGATTTTGAAGTGATATAATTTTGAAGTGAATATGATATTTTGATATCAATTATGAATTGTTTTGGGAGATGTAAAAGAACCAGCCGGTGTGAAATAAGCGTTTGGTTGTTAAAGAGACTAGGATCAGATATTGTCATACTCTCTGCCAGTACCAAAAACCACTTTAACAACTGTGCATGTGGTGGAGAACCTAAAATAAAGAAGGATGGTTTGGTAAACGCTACTATATGAGGTATGAACGCAGCCTTGACCCCCTTGGGTTAGCTTGATATGACTAAAACAGGCGCTATATCTGGACCAAGTGAGGTCGCTCCTTCGATCGGACATGCTTCTTCGATTCCATGTTTATTACTTTGTGATTGATTTGGCGGCCACCCCTCGATTGTATTATGGGAGTGTGTTCCGAGGTGGGCGATAGGAGCTGTTATGCATTACCACCAGCCTAGTTCTACAAATAGTAGAATCCGACCATGCATTAACTTACGTGCCTGTTCATATGCCTTATTGAGCCCACTATGAGTTTGGTTTGTGTCGTACATTATGGAGTGCCCTTTGATAACTCTCCAGTTTATGGGGGAATTACGGTACTGTATAGACTACAACATTTATAAAAATGTATGAAGGGGGATATGGGCAACGCCTTAATGCTATTTTAATACTTTACTTTACTGTAGACATATTATAAGAGTGTTTGTACTATGTATGTAGATAGTTTAACGGATACTTAGGAGATGGAATCCCGAACATCTCTTAAGTTATTGCATGCACGTTGGACACTGGATAGGAGATGTAAAATCCCATAAACATCTCTTAAGCCATTACACTCATATTTACTTATTTTGATTTAACTTACATAAGATCTTTTAGTTCTGACTCGAGTGGTTTGTTTTTATTTACGCTTGGGTCAGCTCGAGCTTTTCAGTGTCAATGGCTATCTTTCAAGAGGACGCAGACGAAGATTTTGTATATTATTACTATTTATTATCTTTATTCCACTACACCATGTTGTTCAGCTGCATTATTTATTTATTCCTACTATATGTATAACTCTGATATATTGTAAAGTGTAATCAAATGTTATGTGTAAAATAGCTTCATGAACTGTTTATTTGATTATTATAATTTGTCATTCTACTGTGAGATTCAGTGTTTTGTTTTTTTCTTTCTTTTCTCTTATTTTCTTATTTACCCCAATAATAATCCTCCCTTTTGAATGGTTTGAGTTGACATGTGTGGTTTATTGTCGATTTAAACCGTCCAAAAAGGTGGTTCGTTGCATTTGGTATCAGAGTGAGGTTTAGCGATAACCCTAGCTTTGTGGAGTTTGACTCATTAGAGATAGGGTAGTAATACCCTAGAATGAGTTTTTGAGTGTGTGTGTGTGTGTGTGTGTGTATATATATATATATATATATATATATATATATATATATATGAGAGCATAATTATTAGTGTTATAAAACGTTTTATATTGTGTTAATTTGTTCTGTTTAGTATTTATAAATTCTGGTCGGTACATAGGACGTTATGGCATCGATAGGGATTTCTAAACTCTTAATAGGGTAGACCGACACAATATTGTTTAGAAATATATTATATTTTGTATATAAAAGAATAATTTTTATAAATGGATATAGTTGTATGTGATATGTTTGTTTGTTAGGAAGTGAAATTTTATAAATAGTGGTTGCAAAATAGGATTTGCAAATAAAAGTGAATATGAATTGGAAATTTGAGAACTTATGTTCCGTAGTTTTGAAATTGGTTTCCAATGATTTTAGAATATAATATTAGTATTATTCGAAAGTATTTTTGGATATGAATATTTTTAAGGTGATTTGAAAGAAATGTTTAAAAATAATTTTAAAAGGAAATAAGTTCTGTACTTCCCTCTTCTGTTGCTAGAAAATAATTTTGGTGATGACGGCCGCATCATTGGCATTCATTTTTGAGTCTCAAAGTGGGGGAGGCCACTTAGTAGCTTTGCTACGCATTTGGTTCGATAAACAGATTTTTGATTTAAATTTTATAAGTATGATTTGATATATATATATATAAAAGATATGAATATATATATAATTTCAAAATGATTTGAAATGAAATCTGGAATTTAGTTCTTAAGTTTTCCATAAATTATGGATTTCAGTGATTGTAATAGAATGGAATCTTGACTATTTTAATAAGTTGCAAGCATCCAATTGAAATCCGAAGTAAGAGATAATTGTTAAATAAAAATATAAAGAGATGGAGATTTTAGCTTGTAAATTCAAAGATAATGAAAATTAAGAAGATATGAACTACTGAACATTTTGTTAACTAAATCGAATAAGATAAACTTGTGTAACATTCAATTACATTCTTAAAACATATACATAACTTACCATAAATGTTTAGAAAGTTGTAATGTTTAATAGGAATACGTAATATAATATTATACAAGTAACACTTAAGTAATAAAAGTGTTCAAACAAAATTATTTCTATAAATAAGAATTTTGATGTACAAGAAATGTTATAAGAATAAGTTAATATTTTGAATAGTAAGAAGTGAATATTATCTAAGAAAATGTTTGAAATGACTGAAATGATTCATAAATAAGTATATTATTAATTAATGGAATAAAAGAAAGAATAAATGTGAATTAAAAGGTAGAAATACTTAATTATGAAATTTGATTCATGAATATTAATATTAAATGGAAATCGAGTTATGTAAGTGAATGAATGTAAGTTTAATTACAAGGAAACTTATACAATATTTCAAAAATTGACTTATTGGTGACTTCAAATATTGAATGTGAAATTATTTATGTAAGTAAATGAATGAAAGAAGAAATATCATTGTTCGAATGAATGAAAATAAATGAAAGTAAATTATGAAAAAGAAACCAATCGAGAAAACTTAAATAATGTGTTAAATTCTTTGCTATTTGGCTAATGGGATGTTTGGGAAATGATACTTCGATTTGTTTGAGGTTGTATGAATAATCTATTAATAAATAACCAAAGGCCGTTGAGCGTGAAGTATACTTGGTAGTTACTTATCACTCTTATAGGATGAAAAATGTCTGAACTTGAACAAACTGTGAGTTTGGTTGCTATTGATTGTTTGATAGTTTCTTTTATTGCATATGATGGTCTTGCTGTTTGTTTGCATATGTTTGTGTTGATTTGCCTTTGTTACCAATTGGAAACAATTAAATATTTCTCTTGTACATAATTCATACTCTTTTGGATTTTACAAGTGAAATACAGGTTTATGGAAGCAATAGCTAGTGCTTTTGATTTCATAATTAAGCGTTGTTTGCCCGACAAATAGGTACATTTTCGAATTACGGTTTTGTAACAATATTATATTATTTTCCCGTGGTTTGCGATGTTTTATTTGAAATATGATATGTATATTGTACTTATTAATGTTATTATTTTTCCGGACCTATCCATACAAAGAAGTTTCTTCCGAAATTTTTCATGAATTTAAGACTGAGAATTTTTTTTGTGGAAGTGAAAATACTATCAAACTTTTATTAAAACTGAATATAAAAGATTTGATTGTTTATAAATTGATATATTTTATTTAAATACTAAATTTTGTAAGTTTGAAGTGTTTTAAAATTGATTATTTGAATAAAAATATATTAATTTCTTAATTCCTCCTTTTCCCTTTTCGAGGACGAAAAGTTTTGAGTGGAGGAGAGTGTAACGACCCATAATTTTTGATAGTTAAATATATTAAATTAAATAATATTTTGGAATTTAAAATTGGATGAAAATAAAATTTATGATTTATTAATGAGAAAAATAACGGGAATGTGATTTAATAATATTGATTTAATTTAATAGAAAACTATTTTAATGTATTTTCAATCAATTGAAATAATTGTAAAGTTAACTTGGTTATAATTGTAAATAAGGAATAAATCAAATGTTGGATTTAATATTGAAAATATACGTTATAAGTTAGAATAGGTTTATTAAGGAATTTGAAATCAACTAATTAGTATGTGAATTTATTAGCTTTGTTTGTTAACAGTAAACATAGAAATGTGTTTGAATTATTAATGCATAGTAATTGTTTAATTATCATCTTGATATTTAATCCGTTTGAAATTAATTGTAAATCAATTGAAATTAATCTAATTAAATATTGCAGTTAATATGAATTAAAGATGATGACTGCAAAACATGAATGTAATAAAATGTAAATCAATGTTAATTATATCCATAAGGTGATAATTGATTAAAAATAAAAGAATTTATTTGGATTTAAAGTATAATTAACATAACTAGGTTTTATTACAGTGTAATTGAACGTTGAATTTAATGAAATTTTTTAATAGTGAATTTAACATAGAAAATTTATTTTGATAGGTTATTAATTGCTATGTAATCTAGAATGATGAAATTGCTAACATTTAAATTTGAATTTGAAAAGTGGTTAAATCAATTTAATAATAATTTATTTATTTAATGTGAAAATTAGCCATTTTGACTACTGTCTCGGATTTCGACAAAACCAGTTTCATCGGATCTTTAATAGTGAATTATTGTAAGATTTCAAGTTTCATAGCGATCAGACTTGTCGTTTTATCATGCAGGCTCGAAATGCGTAGAAATCGATTCAATGAATTCTATTACAATAAGGTGATTCTAAAAGATACCTTCTGTATACAATGGAATTATGGTTTGAACCTAGTTCCATTGAGTTTAAAAATATCGAAAGCATCTATTTTGATACATTGGATGACCTACTTTCGTTTCGAAAATGAAACGGGCTTTTCGGGTCATCATTATCTTTTCGACCTAATTCGATTTGTCCATTTATTCTTATCTAGCTTTGGCCATATAAATAAATTCCTTTTCTGAACCTTAGCAGCCTTTTTCTTATTTCTATACGTACATTTCTATCTGCTCTTTCCTTCCTTCCCAATGGCAGAAACCCTAATCCCCGAATTCAAATTTCAAATCAAAATCAATTTCAAATTTCAAGCTCCTCAAGCCATAGCAAATTATATATCGTTGGAAAGCTCTTGGCGAGTGCAATCTACTGATGTAGGTCATTTTTGAATTGAGTGTTGGTTTGTCGAAAATGATAAAAACATTCTCGGCCATTGATTTTGGTGGTTGATCAAAGGCGACGATGCAACGATTCGAGGGCACGATTGTGTAGAGATTGTCAGAGGGAGTTCAACGGAGTGGTTCGTTTGGAGAGATGATGGTTGGATCATTGTCAAAAATTCGATTATGGTTTTAAAGCATGCGGCTGCGGCTAAATTTTTGAGACACCGATCGGCGACGTGGGGCGGCGCTGGTGGTGAAGGGAGATAGAGATGTAGGAGACGAGGTCGTCCATGGCTTCGAAGCTAGGTTCGATTGCTTGTAGGTGTACGGCAGTCGATCTATGAACGATGGCATTTAGCTGTAGGGTTTGTGCGTGCGTGTTTTTCTAGGGATCGTGGTCGAGGTAATTATAATAGTGCCCTTCGTTTTATTTTTAATTTAAAATTTAATTTCAAATGTTCTAACTATCATACCTTTTGCATACGAGCTCGGATTCACGCGCGGTTTTCTCCGTTGCAATCGTATTGAAATTCCGGACTTGGAATAACTGTTTCTAAGACTGTTAGATTTTTGGGCCTAAATTGAATTTTAAATCGATTGAAAATCAAAAGCGAGTGTCTTAACGCACTCACGAATGCTAAATCATCTTATGCTAGTTAAATTAAGTTTATGATGTGATTAGAAATTTATTGATTGTTGTTTGGTATTTTAAACTATGATTTAAATTTAATTTGAGTTCATTTGAATTTAATTGCTATTTGAATTTAATTACTAGTTAAATAACTAATAATGATAACCAGTTTATTTGTTGTGATTTATTGGTAGGTCTGAATAATGATTGTGATGGGTGTTAAATTGTTGATTTGGATGATTGGATATTATATTTATTTTATATGTTATTATCACACTGCAAATTCCCTTAGTTTGCTGTAAGGAAAAATCACTATGGGTTGAAATGAAACATACTCGAATGGTCTTATAGATTAGGGAAAAATCGTTATGGATTGAAATGATACACTCGCGTGATTTTATGGAATTTGAGTTTTACTTGGGATTGCGGGTTGAAATGATATATACCCGTAAATTTAAATTATTGGAGGTTGAAATGATATATATCCATATTACTTGTCCTAGGGTAGAAAATTATATACTGACATCAGATTGGTTAAATTAAATGATTTTAAATCCTTAATTTTTGAATCTAGTAAAATGATATTATGAAATAAAAATTGATTTATATGAACTGAATTATTTCTAAAATCTAAGCTTTAAAATGTTGAAATTGAAATTGGTTTAAATGAATATTTTAACGAATTTAAATTGAAATCTTAAAGTTGAATTTGAAATATTAATGAAATTTATCAAAATTGAGTAACGATCCATAATTTTCGATAATTAAAAATAGTTGATTTAATAAGATTTGGCGATTTAAGGTTAAAAGAAATAAAAAATTTATGATTTAATAATAAGAATATAATTGGAATGAAATGTAATAGTGTTAATTTAAGGTAATTTATAACCACTTTAAATGTAGTTCCAATTAATTTAAATGATTAAATAGTTATAATTGGTAATAGATTGTAATTTAACTGTAATAATGTGTGTATTGATTCATAATTGGATTAAAATAGTAATTGATAATTTAAATGTTGTATTAATTGATGAAATAGTAAGTAATAAATATTAATTGAATAAAATTCGATTTGTTTAAATAACTATAACATTTTTGTGTAGATAACATCCATACAATGTGATTAAACATAGCAATAGTGACAATTGTTATCTGTTACCAATTTATTTACTAATTATAATTAAATGAAATTAAATGTTACATAAAATAAGTTAAGACGATAATTGTAATAGGTGAATGCAATAAAATATATAAAAATTTCAATTAGATTCATAAGGCAGGAATTGATTTAAGATAAAGGATGAAACCAAGGTAAGTTAATTTTATTGGGATTTAAAATTTTAATAAAATTGACAAAAATTCAATGTAATTGAAATATTGCAACTAATATGGTAAAAGGTGGTAATTGTACAATATTAGTGTAATAAGATATAAACAAATGTTAACTATTTTAATAAGTAATGACTGGTTAAATAAAAAGATTGAAATCAAGTTTGATCAATTTATTAGAATTTGAATTATAATAAATGGATTTATTGCAATTAAATGTAGTTAAATATTAAGTTAATGAAAATTAAGATGGTAATTGTAAAATATTAGTGTAATAAGATATAAACAAATTTGAATTGAAAAGGCGAATATATGGATTTATTGGAATTTAAAGTAATATCGCTTTATTTATTTCAATTGAAATTAAACACTGTAACTAGTAAAATAATTAACATAGAATTGACATATAAGTTTGTTTAAAATTATTATAAATGTCTAAGTAATCAAAATGACAAAATTTGTTAGTTATTAAATTTGAATCGAAAATGTGATTTAATTAATTTAATAACAATTTATATAATTAATGTGAAAATAGCCATTTTGGCCACTGATTCGGATTTCTATGAAACAAGTTTCATTCGATCCGTAACACTAAATTATTGTAAGGTTTCAAGTTTCGTAGTGATTGGACTTGTCGTTTGATCGTGCGGGCTCGAAACGCCTAGAGATCAATTTAATTCAATTCAATTGAAATAAACAAATTTTAAAAGCTAACTTCTTCGTACGATGGAATTATGACTTGAAACATGTTCCATTGAGTTTAAAAATATAAAAAACATCCATTTTGATATATAGGATGACCTATTTTCGTTACGGGGTCAGAACAGGCTTTTTGGGTCGCGTAGTCGTTTCGATCTACCCTACCCATATATAGGCCGTTATAAACCCTAGTTGTTTCTCATTTTATTATTTCTGTACGTACACCTACCTGCTCCTTCACAAACCTAATTCCCAAATTCCAAAACCTAATTTCAAATAATAATAATAATAATAATAGTAATAATAATAATAATAATAATAATAATAATAATAATAATAATTTGCTCCAGGTTTACTTCGATTCGAGAAGAGGTTCACTTTGAGTTTTAGACGCGAAAACCCTACAGCGACTTGGGGTCGGAGAGAGTTCCAGGCCAACAGGAGGATCTGGACGGGCTTTGAGTTCCAGAGGCGAAAACCCTACAGCGATTTCGTGTCAGGAGGCAAATGACTCGGTCTCGGGTCATTTTGGTAAAAACTCAAAGCAAGCACCAGGTATTTGATGCTGCGACTCAAAGTAAGACCCGAAGTCAAAAAAATTCAATCTTCTAACGTTGATAACTTTTGCATACGAGCTCGGATTCATACGCCATTTTCTCCTTTGGGATCATATCAAAATTCTGAACATTTTAGAAATGATTTAGCTGCATTATGAGACTATCAAATTTTGGGCTAATTTTTGGATTTTAAATCAATGACAAATCGAAGGTGAGAATTTTAAGCCACTCACAATTACTAAACCATCTTATGTCAGTTAAATTAAATTTATGATGTAACTAGAAATTAATTGATCGATATTTGGCATGTTTAAATTGTCATTCTAGTTAAGTTTGACTTTTATTGCATTTAATCACCGTTTAATTTAATATTGAATTTAATTATCAATTTAATGCCTGTTATTGATGATCAGCTATCTATTGTTGTTTATTGATTGATTTGGATGATAATTGTAATGGATGTTTGATTGTCGACATTGGATGACTGGATGTTATATTTTATATGGTTATAACACTACAAGTTCCCTATGGGTTGAAATGGTACATATCTGAACGATCTATAAATTAGGGAAAAATTGTTATGAGTTGAAATGATAGTCTTAAGCGATTTTATGGATTTAATTTAATTCGGGATTGCGGTTTGAAATGATATATAACCGTAAAATTTTATGTCGTCGATTGAAATGAAAAATATATGTATCACTTGAACACAAGGTAGAAAATTATACGGACAACGAATTGGTTAAATTAAATGATTTTAATTCTTAAATTTTGAATTCAGTTAAATTATAATTTGAAGTAAAATTCGTTTTATATAAACTGAATTATTATCGAAATTCCAAGTTTTAAATGTTGAAATGGGATTGATTTAATGAATTGTTTAAGGAATTAAATGGAAGTTTCAAAGTTGGATTTTTGAAACATAAATGAAATTGACCGAAATTGAATTATTGGAATTATTTGAATACAACTTGGAATTCTATTTAATATGATGTGTTTTAGATTGATAATTCAAACATAAATTGGAAATTGATATTGATTAAAGGGTTAAATGAGAACTTGAATTTGAAACCAATTTTAGTTAGTTGATTTGAAAAAAAACTAGACATAGTCCAGATGTGTTGAATAAAAGAAATGGCGTAATGTTGTTATTAATTCAAATTTAATTATTTTAATATAAGCTGTTTAAAGATCTATTATTTTAAAAACCTTGATTTCTTAGATCTTCAACTTTTAAACTATCTTAACCTATTTTAAACTATATTAAACTATTTTAATCTATAATTTAAACATTTAATGTATATTTAAACTTATTTAAAGTATTTTAAACTATTTTGAAGTATTTTAAACCAATTTAAAGTATTTTAAAGTATTTAAACTATTTTTAGTATTGTAAACTATTTTAATCTATTTTCAACTATTAGAACCAATTAAACTATATTTAAAGTATTTTAACCATTTAAAATCTAATTTAAACTATTTATCTATTTTAAAATTATTTTAAATTATCTAAACTATTTCTAATTTCAGAGTGGGTAAAGTTGAAGTGTTTATATTTAAATCCTTGATTTAAAGGCGAATCTGGTTAAACAAAGTTATAACCTAAGTTGGGAATTGAAATTATATTTACTAGTGAATCAATATATTTGAGTAAATATAATGATCTTGTAAAGAGGATTTAACCTATATTTTCGATATGGTTTTGAAAGTGAATATGATTTCGAAAGTGATATGGTTTAAATTGAAAATGATATCTAGATATTAGTTAAGAAACAGTTTTGGAGATGTAAAAGAACCAACTGGTGTGAAATAAGCGTTTGGTTGTCAAAGAGACCGGGATCAGATATTGTCATACTATCTGCCGATACCGAAACCACTTTAACAACTGTGCATGTGGTGGAGATTCCAGAAATGAAGTAGGATGGTTTGGCGAACGATTCTGTATGAGGTATTTACGTGACCCTGACTCCCGTGAGTCAGCTTGATGTGGCTAAAACAGGAGCTATACCGGGCCAAATGAGGTCATTCCTCCTAACGGGAACATTTCTTCGATACAATATTTTGACTTTATGATTGATTTGGTGGCCACCACTCGATTTCGATTATGGGAGTGTGTCCGAGGAGGGTGGTAGTAGCTACTATGCGTTACCACCAGTCCGGGAGCGCAGTTGGTATATCTACTCTGGCATTGCCTCGAGTGCCGTGTTCACATGCCCTATAGCGCCTTGTACGAGTTTGTTTTGTACCATACCTATGGAGTGCCCTCTGGGTAAACCTCATGGAGGAGCTTACGGTACTGTATAGACTATGGGAATATACAAAATGTGTTAAGGTGAATATGGGTAACGCCTTAACGCTATTTTAGTACTTTACTTTGCTGTAGATACTATTATAATAACATATTGTACTATTTATATAGATATTTTAATGGATCCTTAGGATATGGAAATCCCAAACATCTCTTAAGTTATTGCACTCACGTTAAACACTAGATGGGAGATGTCAAAGCCCATAAACATCTCTGATGCCGTTACACTCATATTTATTTACTGCTGATTTAACTTACATAAGATCTTTTAGTTCTGACTCGATTGTTTTGTCTTTTCAATTCGCTCGGGTCAGTCTGAGTTTTCAGTTTGTCGAAGATTCTTTCTGGAGGATGAAGACGAAGATTTTGTACTATTGTTATTTATTATATTTATTCCACTGCATCATGTTGTTCCGCTACATTTATTTATTATTTGTTCTTATTGTATGTAACTCTCATCTGTATTATAGAAGTATAATCAATGTTATTTGTAAACAGCTTCATGAACTGTTTATTTGATCATTATACTTTGTCATTCCACTGCGAGATTCTATATTTGTTTTCTTTCTTCCTCTGCTTTTTCTTATTTACCCCATAACAATCTGCCCTTTCGAATCATTTGAGACTGACGCGTGTGGTTTATCGTCGATTTAAACCATCCAAAATGGCGGGTCATTACAAATTGGGTTATTGTAACGTTTAAATATTTAAACTTTGAAACCTATTAAATTTCAAGTGGTTTAAAATTGTAGTTCAAACATGGATTTGAATCAATATAAATTGAAATGGTTATTAATGAGAATTTAAATTTAAACCCTCAGCCTTTTGAACTGAAATCGTTGAACGGGAATTAATTTAAATTGAATTTTTGGAACTAAAGATGATTTGAATTGATTTGTAAAATTGGAAGAAATAGTTCTAGTTTGAAACTATTTTCGATATAAACTCTTTTAATATACAAACTCTTTTAGCATGTAAACTATATTTCTCATATAAACCATTTTAATGTATTAATAATTTTGAATACATTAACTATTTTTGATATATAACCAATTTTAATTTATAAACTATTTCTAATATATATAAACTATTTTAATCTATAACCTAATTTTAAGTTATAAACAATTTTAATATATTATTTTAAATTTATTAAAAACTTTTAATACATATATTTTAATATATAAACTATTTTTAATATATAAACTATTTTAATATATAACCTATTTTTAAAATATAAACTATTTTTAATGTATAACTATTTAATATATAAACTACTTTCAATATTCAAACTGTTTAATTTGGAATTGTTATGATTTAGATTTAATGATTTCAAACATTTTAAATTTAGAACTGTTATGATTTAGATTTAATTGATTTAAATGCAAATATTTGATATGAGGGTTTAACCTATTTTGTGGTTATGATTTAAAGTGACTATGATTTCGAAAGTGAATATGATTTCAGAAGTGATATGATTTTGAAGTGATATGATCTTGATGTGAATATGATATTTTGATATCAATTATGAATCGGTTTTGGAAAAGTTAAAGAACCGACCGATGTGAAATAAGCATTTGATTGTTAATGAGACTGGGATTAGATATTGTCATACTCTCTGCCAATACCGAAAACCACTTCAACAACTGTGCACGTGGTGGAGAATCCAGAATAAAGTAGGATGGTTTGGCGAATGCTACTGTACGAGGCATGAACGCAACCCTGACCCCTTTGGGTCAGCTTGATATGACTAAAATATGAGCTATAACTGGACCAAGTGAGGTTGCTCCTCCGATCAGACATGCTTCTTCGATGCCATATTTATTACTTTATGATTGATTTGGTGGCCACCCCTCGATTTGATTGTGGGAGTGTGTTTCGAGGTGGGTGGTGGTAGTTGCTATGCGGTACCACCAGCCTGGTTCTATAGATGGTAGAATCCTACCCTGGCATTGTATAACGACCTGTATTTTTAAGTATTTTAAATTATTAAATTTAGTGTAATTAATGAATAAAATGGGTTAAAACTAAATTTTTTAATGATTTATTAATATAGTTATTAAATATGAACTTAAACAAGATCTTAAAATAAACAAGTTTCGAATATTTAAGCAATAACAAGTATTGCAAGGAAATGTTATGTATTGAATGCGTTTACAATCAATAGTTGAATTAAATAATAAATGTCTAATTCATTAGATGTAAATAAAGTAATTGGTTGATAACTAAAATTCATGTGAAAGCTAATATTGAAATTTATTGAATATTGGATAAATAAATTGTTTAAATTTAATCTTGAAAATTATATGAATAAATCCTAAATTAAATATGAATGAAATGGTTTCAAAAATTAATTTAGATGTTATTTAAATATGGATGACAATTGTCAACACTTAAAAATTGAATTTAAGTGATTAACTTAAAATTTGAAAATTTTATATTTTAATTGACGAGTAATAATAGCCTTCCGGGGCACAGTCTCGGATTTCGACGAGCTAGTTTCATTAGGTACATGGTAGCGTATTTTTACCAGATTTCAAATTTCATGGCGTTTGGAGTTACCATTTGGTCGTACGGGATAGAAACGCGATGACATTAATACAATAATTGGGTCCAAAAATTTATCTTCTTCGTACGATCGAATTGGGACTCGAAACTTGTTCCATTACGTTCGGAATAGAAGTATAACATTACGCATGCTAGGCGATATGCCTCAATGGAGGTTTAGACTAAATTTCTAGATATTTTAGGAATTTTTAATATATATATATATATATATATATATATTATTTTCATTTCACATCAAGGCATCCAAAACTTCACATTAGCCACCCCAGTACTTGTCCACTCTTCATAAAGCTTCCTACTTCTTCTCATTTAAGTAACAGTAGAGCAACACGAAGAAGAACAAAGAAAAAACCTTGAATTCAAAAAAAATCAAATATCATGAAATACAAAATGAAAAATTCCCAAACTAATTTTAATAACTAGTTTTGATTCAAGCTTCGGTCTGGAATGTTTTTTTTGAAGTGTGGCACTCTCTGGTTGAGCTCGTTCATGTCAAGTGTGGCTAAGGTTAGAAATTTTGTAAACTCTGGTCGACAATTCACGAATTAGAGGTTATATTCAATTTCATGGGGTCATATACCATCTATGGTCAAGGAAAAGATGTGAGGTGGTCAGAGGTCGAACGTGACCTGATGGACTCATCGTTGACATGTGCAGTCGCGATTTGCTTCATGACATGGGAGGTGATGGTGAGGGTACGAGAATGACGAGCTCGAGGCAAGAAGTTCATCGATGGCGTCATAGTTTGGTTTCGATGATCGGGGAGGGGTGTCAGGATACGACTGTGCACGAATTCTTGGCTACAGGAAAAAAAGGGAGAAGAAGACAGGATGGTAGGCCGGGTCGCGTGATGGGCTGGGTATTCGATCAAGCGTATTTATTTTTAAATTTTGTAATTCAACATAAGATAATATATGTTTTAAATTTTTTAAAACTTATATATGCGATATCTTCTTCATACGAAATCAGATTCGGAAAAAACGAGTTGTTGAGGATTCATATCGATGTCGTTTACGATATGGGTGTGAGCTGCAATTTATTTGAACCTGAATCAAATGAAGGTGAGTGTTTTATCGCTTACGACGTACTAATATTTTATGTTCAATAAATTGAGATTGTTAAATTATTTAATTTTATCGACTGTCATTGGAAATGGAATTGAAATTTGAATTTAATTGTCAGTAAAATAACTGATACTGATAACTATGTGATTGTTGTAAATTTTATTGACTGTTTGGATGATTGATTGTGATGGATGCTAATGATTGATATTTGGATGATTGGATGTTTATTTATTATATATATATATATATCCTGTTATTACCTGGTAAATTATTTACAGTATATAAAACTTTAAATTAAATTATTTCAAATAAATTAAGAAATATGTTGGAATGGTATATACCTATGACGCTGTGATTTAGATTGAAATGATATATCCATCCCTGAAATTAAATTGAAATAACTGATCACTTGGCCACATGATAGAAAATTATATACAAACAGTAGATTGGTTAAATTAAATAATTTTAAAAATTTTGATTTGAAATTTATTTAAATGAATTGATTTTAAGAAAATGAAAATCGAATTTATGGAAATCGAACTATTTTGAAATTGAGCTCGGAATTGAATTATATTTGTGAATTCGGATTTCAAATTGGGTATTGAAAGTAAATTGATTTAAGGGTTTTGAATTAATGTTTTGGAAATAGAACTCGGAATTGATAAAAATCAAAATGGTTCAAAATTTGAAATTGAAATTATTTTGGAATTGTAACTAAAATTAATTTGAAATTGACATCAAAATTAATTTGGAATCAAAGAAAAATTCGACTTGAAATCGGAATTGAATCGATTAAATCGAAATGGAAATATAAAAGTGATTTGAGTCGGAAAATTAGGAAATTGAATCATTTTGACTTTGAGACTAATTTCAAATAAATTATTTTGATATATACTATTTAAATCTATCTTTTTAAATATTCAAATTATTTTGGATTTTCCAAACTAATTTTCTATATAAACCATTTTAATACTTAAACCATTTTATATTAAACCATTTTAACCACTTAAACTATTTTTTAAATATTTTAACCATTTAAACTATTTTAAAACTATTTAAACTATTTTTAAAAATTCAAACTGGTCAAGGGTGTAATGTTTTTTTTCAAATCATGGATTTAAATGTGAATTGGATTGAATGAAGTTATAACCCAAATGGAAATTTGAAATAATTTTGGAACTGTAATGGAGATATTAAGGCGAAAAGATTTTGAAATGAAATGGTATATATTGAGTAAATATAATGATTTCGAAATAAATTTGATTTTGAAGCGAATATGATATTTTGATATCGAGTACGAATTGTTTTCGAAATGTAAGAAAACCAATCGGTGTGTAAAACGACGTTAGGTTGTTAAAAAGACCAGGGACTTTTATTGGCATACTTCCTGTCAATATTGGAACCACTTTAACAACCGCATACGTAGAGTAATGGTCCAGAATGAAGTGGATGGATTTGGCGTACGTTTGCTGGATTTGAAGAAAGAGAACGATAATGGATTGGCTGACACTTGTGTCAATTTGAGATGACTAAAACAAGATACGTATGTGTCAAGCGGGCTAGCTACCCCTAGAGGACACGTATCTTCGTATTACCATCATTTACATTATGATTTATTGGTGTGCCCCCTCGGATTTTGGAAATGTTGGATGCGTTGGGCAATCATGGCCATGATGCGTTACCACCAGCCGGGAAGATTAAACTGGTAGAATCCTACTTTGGGCATTGCCTCACATGCCTTGTCATATACTTTTATCCCTATACAAGACCCCTATGATTTTGGTTTAGTGTTATCGCATCATGGCGCATCCCTATCCACCGATGGTTTGCTGGCATTTTATATGCAAACTGTACAAAAGTGCTTAAAACGCATTAAGGGGGATTTTAAAACCTTAACGCTAAGAAAAATATTTGTTGTACTGATTAGACATTATGTTTGTAGCGTTTTATAAATATTTTGACGGATCCATAAGAGATTGAAAATCTCGTAACATCTCTTGAGTTTGTGCACGCACATTATACACTAGATAGCAGATGTGAAATCCTGTAAACATCTGCGATGCTATTACACTCATGTTATATATGATATTGATTTGACTTACTTATGGATATTTTAGTCCTGGCTCGAGTGTTTTGTATTTTCATTACACTCGATCGGGTCCGCCCTGAGTTTTCAGCTTATCGAAGATTATCCTCTAGCGGACGAGGACGAAGATTTGGTATATTATTATATTATTCCCAGCATCATGTTGTTCTATTGCATTATATTTTGTTTTGTTGTTTATGTATAACTTTGATAAATGTTGTATAAATTATAATCAAATGTATAATAAACAGCTTCATGAACTGTTTATTTGATTATTATATTTTATTTTTCCGCTGCGATATTCTGTGTTTGTTTCTTCTTCTTTTCTTATTTTCTTAATTAAACCCATTGATTATTTATGTTCCGTATTTTTTATGTCAGACATATGTGGATTATTTTCGATTTAAACCTTCCAAAATATGGATCGTCACAGTTGGTATCAGAGCTTTGGTTTAGCGATAACCTTAGCTTTGTGGGGGTATTAACTCATTAGAGATAGGGTTAGTAATACCCTAGAATGAGTCTGTTTCAGTATATATATGCGAGAGAGCGTATTTGTTAGGTTTTTATAAAAAAATTCATATTGTGTTGTTTGAATTGTTAAGTTTGGATTTTGGGTTTTGATCGGTATGTGGGACGCCACTATATCAATAGGGATTCCAAAACACTTGAACAAATCAAACCAACACAATATTGTTTTCGAAATTTGGTAAATGAAATAATTTTACCTAGGATTATATTTTATATATAGAAGAATGGTTTTCTAAAATTTAGATAGTTAAGTGATTTGGTTGTTAGAAATGATAATATCGATCATTATCGTTCATTGTTTGATTAGTCAATGTTCTTAAAATATTAGCTATTGTATGATTATAAGAAAATGAAACTATATAAGTATGATTTATAAAATATAATTTGCAAGTAAAATGAATATAAAATTGAAAATTTTAAATTCAGGGGTTTCTGGAAAAGTTTTCAAGGTTTAGAAAATAATAGCAGTATTGTTTAAAAATATATACAAATACAAATTGTTTTTGAATAAATTTTAAAGGGAATGAATTCGGTACTCCCTTCTTCTGTCGTTGGAAAATAAGTTTGGTGATGACTGTGCAGCATCATCGACGTTCATTTTCGAGTCTTAAAGTGGGGGAGACTTCTGAGAAGCTTTGCTATGAAATTGTTTTGATAAATGGATTTTGGATTAAACTCCAAAAGTGTGATTTGATATACAAAAGATATAAATATATATATACTTATTTCAAATGAATTGAAATGAATCCGGTATTTAAAATTTTTAAGTTCTTTTAATTTACATTCTTCAAATATTTGAATGAAATGAAATATTTAAATAACCAGAACTTATAAAATAAGACAATTAAGAAATCTAAGCTAAATGTTTTGATAAACTTTAGAGTTGAAGTTTGCAACTATAAAATTGAAGTAAAGAAAATTCAAACAAGTTAAAATAGTGAACATTCTAATTAAGTAAAATTAATCAGATTAATTTTTATAATACCAAATTGCATTCTAATAGCATATAATAACTTACCGAATGTTAAAAGTTAAAATGATGATTTGGATATGTAATGGGATATTATACAAGTAAACAAAGCTTAAAATTAATTAAAATGTATATAAATGGAAATTTAGTTGTAATAATAAATGTTATATACTTAATTAGTATATTATGAAATGATTATTGGCTAAATGGAATAAGTAAATAGACTTAAGAAAGTAGACAAATGAATTTAATAATATCTTTGTAAATTGGTTATAGAATTAAATATAATTTGCAAAGAAATTTTGAAATTGAATTTTAACTTTTGAGATAATTATAAACTTAGATGAAGTCATATATAAGAAGTTGGACTTTTATAAAATGAGTATAAACTAAAGTGGTGATTAATAACATATTTCACAAATAAATTTGTTATTAAATGAAATTGTGAAAAAAAAAATATGAATTAAGTTGAGTAGAAACTTAAGTAAGGATATAAGAAATAATTCATTAATGATGGTGATGCTAAAAATGGAGATATGAACATTTAATTCGAATGTTTCGCAAAAATGTAAAGTAAAGTTTATAGTTTATAACATTGATAAATGTTAGTCAAACAAGATGTTAAACTAATTGAAGATGGATGTTAATGGAAGGAAGCTAATATTGAATTATGAAATGAGCTTTAACTTTATGGAAAGCTAACCAAAATGAATAAATGAAAGAAGTTAGCGAATTGTATTAATAAAATGAGTAAATGAAATAACATTGATTTAAAATGAAAATGAACTTAAGTGTAGATGAATAAATGAATTGATATGAGATGTTGCTAAATGAAAAATGAAACAATTGAATTTTAACAAATTGAATTGAATAAAATTGAATGCAAATTAAATTGATTTGAATAAATTGGAAGTAAATCAATTAAATGTTGATGAAATTTGGATGCTAATAAGAAATGAAGTGTATAAATTGAAATATTAACATCAGATAATGTAAATTCATATCATTATGAATTAATTGGATGAATATTAATAATTGAATGGTTTCTTTTATTATAAATGTTGTTATAAAAGTTTTATTGTATATGATTGTTCTTTATCGTATATTAATGCTTACGTTATGGTTTGGATTTAAAATTTATGTTATATGCTTCTATAAAACTCATACATTACTTCTATATCAATATATGCAACTAATATTCTAATTTGAGTTGAGACAGGTACAAATGAAGACCGTTTGGACGTATACATGGGTTTTTATATGCTTTAGCTTGCTTAATATGAGCGAACTCGCTCGTATTAATAATAGTAATAATAAGATACGTGTTTCGGATTACATACCGCGCTTTTATATTTTTCCCTTCGGGATGCCTCATCGTTGAAATGAGATGTATATTTGGTATAGGTGATATCTGTTTGTGTTATATATTGCATTGAAAGTTTTTCTGATCGAGCCACGCAAAGAAAACTCTGTCGAAATTTTCCATAAATTCGGGTATTAGAAAAAAATTTAGGTTTCAAAATTTTTATAACTTGTTTTCTTAAATAAATTGTAAATTCCGTAAGCCGATCGGAGTAGCGTAGTAGAAACATAGTAAAGGTTTTCTAATGGATTTTATGTTTTATAAGTTGATTTTTTTTTTAAATATATCAAATGTGAAATTCTCTACTTAGTTCCTTTTTGAGGACGAAAAACTTTGAGTAAGGGAGAATGTAACGACTCGAATTTTTAACTATTTTCAATTATTAAATTTAGTGTAATTAATGAATAAAAATGGTTAAAAATATTTTTTAATGGTTATTAATATAATTATTGAATATGAAATTGAACAAGATTTTTACATAAACAAATTTTGAAGATTTAAGTAATAATAAGTATTGTAAGGGAATGTTATGTATTGAACGAGTTTACAATCAATATTTGAATTGAATAATAAATGTTGAATTCGTTAGATGTAAATAAAGTAATTGGTTGATAACTAAAATTCATGTGAAAGCTAATATTATAATTTATTGAATATTGGACAATTAAATCGTTTAATCTTGAAAATTATATAAATATTTGAATCGTAATAGAATGAAATGATTTCAAAAGTTGATTTAGATGTCATTTAAATATGGATGAAGATTGTCAATAATTAAACATTGAATTTAAGCGATTAATTTAAATTTTGAAAATTTTATATTTTAATTGACAAGTAAAATTAGCCTTTCGGGGCATTCTTAGATTTCGACGATCCATTGGATCCGTAATAGTGTATTATTATCGAATTTCAAATTCCATAGCATTTGGAGTTATCATTTTGTAATGACCCGTAAATTTTCGATAATTAAAATAGCTAATTTAATAAGATTTCGTGATTTAATGTTAGAAAAAAATTTGTAATTCGTTTGGAATAATAATAACTGGAATGAATTGCAACAATAACTATCCAAGTAATGAAAAATAAAAGCTACTTAGTGAATACCTTTGCAATCAAAAGTTGAATAGGATAATAAAATGTTGAATTCATTGGGTATAATAGAGTAATTGATCGATAAGTAAAATCTATTTAAAATCAAACATTGAATATTGAACAGGTAAATTGTTTAAATTAAATATTTAAAACTTATTGAATAATTGGATAACTGTAAAATGAAAATAGTGTTCTAAATTGTGAATTGGTTTTAAAAGTTGAATCTTATAAGTTCAATTTCAATATTTCAAAAGATAATGAATTATTGGATAAGCGAAATTGTTTAAATTGAATATTTGGAATTTATTGAATAATTTAATAATGGGAATTGAATAACCGTATAATGGAAATGGTTGTTCTATAATCTTAATTCATTTCAAAAGTTAAATTTTAAGTTCGTTTTGAATATTTCAAAAGATAGTGATTTAAGAATAATCAATTTGTTTAAATTTAATATTACAAATGTTTGAATAATTAAATTCTGAATTTGATACGATTAATTTGATATTGAAATTTAATATATGAAAATAGAGTGAATGATTGAAATTTGATTTAATATGATTCAAATTGGTTTTCAAAGTGAATGTAAGTATATTGGGATTATAATAGGGTTAATAAGATTTTAAAATTGGAATTATTGGATAATTGAATAACGGGTTTAATATGATTAAGAAATGATTTGTAAAATTTTATTTCGTCATATTAAAGTTAGAATGATGTTGTAGAACTTTTAAAATCGAATTAAAAGTAAATTTGTGAAAATTGAATATTTTAATATTTAATTATCGATTGGAAAATAGCCAAATTTTGAACAGTCTCAGAATTGGACGAAACTAGTTCCATTGGATCCATAATAGTTAGTTATTATCAGATTTCAATTTTCGTAGCAATCGGAGTTGTCGTTTGACCGTGGCAGCTAGAAACGCATCGAAATCGTTTTAATATTAATTTGGCGAGTTAAAATAGCCATTTTTCAAATAGTCTCGGATTTCAACCAAACCAGTTTCATCGGATCCGTAATGTCATATTATTGTAAGGTTTCAAATTTCGTGTCAATCGGATTTACCGTTTGTCCGGGGCAAGCCAAAACGCATAGAAATTAGTTGAATCGGTTTAATTTAAATTTGATCGTTTTTTGCCGTAACTCACACATATGATCGAATTAGCCTCCGAAACCTATTCCATTGTGTCCGGAACATGGGGTAAACCTTAGAAACGCCTGCCGGCACGCTTCGTTTGGAGTTCGAAAATTTTTCGGTGAATAGTGTTTTTGCAATTTTCTATAAAAGGACCCATCCTCTTCCATTTGCTCCAAACCCTAACTCTTTTTGACCAGCCGCCACTTTCATTTCAATGGCCAGAAAATTTCGAAACTTCTTCCTCATTTTCCTCTCAATCCATCAACAATTACCAAAAACTCTCAACTACAAAGTTGTAGAGGGCACCAAGATCTAGTTATCCAACGGTGGAGATCGGAAACGGAGCCACGGATTGACGGCAAAACGCGATGGAAGCAGCTGCGTTTTTCACCCAATTCGAGGCAGAGGATGAGACCGAGCTTGGAGCTATTTGGGGTGAAGGTGGAGTAAGGCGGTGGCTTCGAAGTGGTGTAACCTGATCGTCTTCAAAGTAATCGAGGAGGTCGCAAGATTCAACCCTAAATCATGGGCATGGGTTGTTTCACGCTTTCGTTTACTGGAGCTTGACGTGCGTGAGGAAGAAGCATGGGGAGCGGCCTGGATTTCTTGAGCAAGGACGTACGGTGATGATGGTATTTAGGTTTAAATTAAAGATAAAGTTGAAATCAATTTATATAAGAATTCATATTAACTTATAAACGTCATAACTCTTTCATACGAGGTCGAAAAATTGCAAAACAAGTTGCATTGGAAACGTATGGACGAGCACTACGCTATGGAGATGGATTGGAATCGTTTGGAGCTAGAGAAAATTTTTGGATTAAATCGAACATCGTTCGATTTGATTTAAAATCGTAAAATCAGGTGAGTGTTTTATAACGCTCACAACGTACTGAATATCTTTATGCTAGTCAAATTTGATATTATGAAGTGATTTGAATTTTATTTGTCGTTGTTTGATAGAATTTAATTGTCATTTGAATTAACCGTCGAAAATTAAATTGACAGTTAAATTTGAAATTAAAATTGAAATTGAATTGCGATTTAATTACGTGACATCGATAACTATTAAATTGCCATGAATTGTATTGCCTATTGGATGATGTATTTCGATGGATGCTATTGGTTGATATTTGAATGTTTGGATGTTTATTTTCTTATATATATCTTGTTATGCATACATATGATACCGTGATTTAATTTAAGTGATATATATTCATCCCTGACATTTAATTGAAATAAATAATTACTTGGCCATAGGATAGAAAATTATATACGGACACCGAATTGGCTAAATTAATAATTTTGGAATCGTCGATTTGAAATTATTTAAATGTTTTGATTTAAAAGTTATAAATAGAAATCGATTTATAGAAATTGAATTCATCGAAAAATTGAGTTTGGAATGTTGAAATAAATTTGGTTAAAGGAATTTTGTTAAATAATTAAGTTGAGACTTTGAAATTTGAAATTGGATATGATTGAATGTCGAAAATTGATTTGTTGAAAGATTTAACCTTAATTCGAGCTTTGAATATTACTAAGTAAAAGTGATATAAAAAATGATATTTTGAAATCGAGTTTGGAATTGAATCATATTTGGAATTTGGATTTAAACTTGAATATTGTTGGAAATTTTGTTAAGTGTTATAAATTGATATTTTGAGAAATCAAGCTCCAAATCGATATAAATTGAAATTGAATAAATTAAAGGTGAATGAAAAATTGAATTAATTCGAAGTAAAAATTGACGTTGATTGAATTGAAATCGAAATTGAATCGGTAGAATGGAAATTGGAATTGATTTGAATTGGGAAGTTATAATTGAAATGGATTGATTTTGAAGCCGTTTTAAATTTGTTTTCCAAATTACTCTGTTATATAAACCATTTTGAATACTTAAACTATTTTAATCTATTTTTAATCTACTTAACCCAATTTAAATTATTTTAAACTAATTTATCTATTTTAAATCCATTTTAAAGATTTTAAGTATTTTTAACTATTTTAATTATTTAAACTGCTTTTAAACTACTTAAAACTATTTTCTAAAAAAATTCAAGATGGTTAATATGGTGAAATGTTTATATTTAAATCTTGAATTTAAATATGAATTGAGTTAAATGAAGTTGCAACCTAAATTTGAAATTTGAAATGATTTTGAAATCGAAACGAGATATTGATGCGAAAAATGATTTTTGAAAGGGAACCTTATATTTTGAAAGATACGATGATATTTGAAATGGATTTGATTTTTGAAGCGAATATGATATTTTGATATCAATTATGAATCGATTTGAAATGTAAAAGAACCAACGGTGTAATAATACGTAGTTATTAAAGAGACCGGGATCGGATATGGACATACTCTCCGTCGATACCGAAAACCACTTTAATAACTATTATACGCGGAGTGTTGATCCAGAATGAAGTGGATGATTTGGTGAACGCGTTGACTGAAGAAAGAGAACGATATTGGATGACCCCTGACATGACTAAAACAGGAGCCGCGCCGGGCCATTGAGTTTCGCCACCTCTAGCGGACACGCTTCTTCGATACCATTTCTATTACATTTGTGATGCGATTTGGGTGCACCCCTTGATTTGGGAGTGTTGTTTCGCAGTGTTGGGGTGGCTGCTGGCTATGCCCAACATCAGTCCGGATCACGCAACTACTAGTATCCTAGTTGGTATCGCCTCATGTACCTTGTCATACTGATTATCCTATTCGCGACCACTACGTTATGCTTTGTGTTATACCTATGGGGTACCCTCTAATAACCACCAGTTTACGGTGGGGCTTACGGTGCTGTATAGACTATGGCATTATAAAAATGTGTTAAGGGGGATTATGGTAACGCCTTAACGCTATTTTGATACTTTATATTACTGATAGACATTATCTACTTAGCGTATATTACTACATAGTAGATAGTTTCACGGATCCTTGAGAGATGGAAAATCCCGTAACATCTCTTGAGTTATTGCACGCACGTTGACACTGGATAGGAGATGTCAAACCCCGTAAACATCTCCGACGCCGTTACACTCATATTTACGATTGATTTAACTTTCATAAGGGTATTTTAGTCCTGACTTGAGTGTTTTGTCTTTTCATTACGCTCGGGTCAGACCTGAGTTTTTCGGATTTTGAAGATCTATTCTGGAGGACGAAGATTTGGTATACTATTACTATTATTACCCTTGCATCATGCTGTCTGCTGCATTATTTTAATTGTTCTGTTGTATATGTATAACTCTGATAAATGTTGTATAAATAATTGTCAATGTATAATAAATAGCTTCATGAACTGTTTATTTGACTATTATATTTCATCGTTCCGCTGCGAGATTCTGTGTTGCTTCATTTCCTTTATTTCTCTTTTTTTCTCTTCTTATTTACCCCAATAACCATATGCCCTTTTGAATGGCTTGGAATCGACATGTGTATTTGATCGTCGGTTTAAACTGTCCAAAAAGGCGGGTCGTTACAGTTGGTATCAAAGCTTTGGTTTAGCGATAAACCTTGGCTCTAGTGGGGAATAACTCATTGAAATAGAGGTAAACTATATGAATGAGTTGAGTGTATATGAGAGAGCATACTTGTTATTTGATATAAAATGGTTTTATATTGTCTTAACTTTATTCCGTTGAGTATTTATGAATTCTGGTTGATACTTGGGACGCCAATGCGTCGATAGGAATTTCTAAACACTCGAATAGGACAAACCAACACAAAATCGTTTTGGAATATATTTTATATAAAAGAATTATTCGAATATTTATTCATTTTGATTGAATTGATTGTTAGGAGATGATAATATTAGATTTTTATCGTTATTGTTTGATCAGCCAATATTTACAACAATTGATTAAATAACAATGGATTTAGGAAAATGAAATCTTGTAAACACAATTGATAATGAATATAAATGAATTTTAACTTGGATTTAGGAATTTAAATTCCGGTTTTTGAAATTGACTTACAAGAATTTGAAAAATATAATATGAGTATTATATGATAGTATAATTGAGTTGAAATTGTTTTCGAAGGATTTTTTTAATGATAAGTGTTATATTCCCTTCTCTTGACGCTAGAAAAGGATTTCGGTGATGAGTGCACGCATCATCGGCGTTTATTTTCGAGAGTCCGAGTGGGGGAAACCACTTAATAGCTTGTCTAAACCTTGTTTTGATTCAAATTTTATTTTATTTTGTATTCTCTATAGTATGATTTGATATATAAATTATATAAGTATATATTATTTCAAAACTTGATTTGAAATGAAACCGGGATTGGAACTCGTGAGTCCTTTAATAATTAATGATTTTTTTTTATGATTGAAATGAATTTAGACTTGAATCATTAAGAAACTTCTGAATTGTGAAATGAGAAATGAACCTAAGAGCTAAGTGAAAATATCAATTGAAGTAGAAATCCTTAGAATTAGGAAATTATGAACTTAAAATAAAAATTGAAACTGTAAAACTCGCATAGTATTAAATTCCATTCTATAGCATAGATATAACTTACCAAAATATTTAAGAAGTTCAAAAATGTTATATGAATTGTTAATTGGATAATATACAAGTATAGGTTTGAATAATGAAATATGCATTTAATTAATGGTTTGCAAATATAAATAAAATTGTTAGTAAATAATTGGAATTTAAATTAACATTTAAAGGTGATTCACAATTATGTTAATATAAAATGGAAATACTATATGTGAATGTAAATGTGAAATTAAATTATAGTGAAATTTAAGTAATGACTTAAGAATTAATTAATTGAAAATTCAACTTTAAATGAAAAGAAGTTGTATGTTGTTTAACTACATTCTATTTGCATAACTATAACTTACCAAATACTTAAAAGGTTTAAAATGCTAATAAGGATAGGTAGAGAAATAATATACCAGCGTGAGAGTGAATAATAAAATGTAAAGATCTATTGATAGTTGTAAATATAAAAGAAATTTAAGCTGTAAAATGAATGATATGTCTAAGTGAATAAATAAAATTTAAAATTAATGAAATTTAAAATTGGTAAATGGAAACTAATTAAATTTGAATATAACTAAATGTCAATAAACTTGGAAGTGTATGAAAAAAATTGACTTGGAAATGTATAATTGATTTAGTGTAAATTTTGGATGGATGTTAATGTTTGATATGCATTGTTTGTCAGATGGATGAAAATTGATTAAGTAGAATTCATTAGTGTTAATGGAATTGAATAAACGGAATAAAATTTTAAAATAATTAAATTCAAATTTGAAGCAAAGTGAAATTAAATATAATTGAATTCAATTTAAATTGAAGCAAATTGACTTGAATTTAAAATGCGAATGAAACAAACTTGAATAAATCGGAAACAAATCGAATGTAAAACCTATTGCATGGATGAATAAGAAAATAAATGACTTTGTGTTTATGATTGTTCTTTAGAAAATTTGAAGTTTGATGGTTTGTACTTTGAAATAATAAAAGCAAATTTTGGAAAAAATCCAAAATTGTCCAATATATGCTGAAACGAAAACAACCATAACTTTTAAATGGCTGAACGGAATTCGACGATCTTAGACTTTTCGGAAAGCTTAGAAACTATAGCACAACTTTTGTTTAGATAACTTAAGAAAATTTCTTCGTCTACTAGGTTAAAAACTTGAATGTTATTCGCTGTCCTGTGTAAAAATAAGTAAAATCAGTAGTATACACCCTTAGTATTTTTGCCATATCTTTTGACTGGTTTATCGGATTTTGATGATCTTGCACTTTCTGGAAAGCTGAAAACTTAAGCTAAAACTTTTGTTTTAAGTGTTTTGTGTTTTGATATCGTTTAGAAGGTCGAAAACGTGGGTGAACGTCGCTGACCTGCGCAATTCATTACCCAGGCTGAGGCGTATCCTCTGAGTAAAACGGCCATAGGTTTTGAACGTATAGTCCAAATTCGATGATTTTGGACATTCCGGAAAGCCTGAAATGAATGCAACAACTTTTGTTTAGATTCTATTGCCGAATTTTATCATTTAGGTGACCTAAAACTAGGATTTGTTGGCTATCCTGAAATTGGAATCTCAGTTTTGAAGCTAAATATGTTATATATATGTTGTGTAGGCTAAGTATATCGATCTATCTTTATATGCATGGTTCTAACTTAGTTATTGAGTGTTTAGTAGGTGCGGATTGCGCTTGCTTCGCATTCGGAACTCGCTTTCGCGCTATATTAGCCGTATATGCTCGCTAACAATATATAAGGTACATATCTCGGACTACATACTGTACTTTTACACTTTTTCCCTGCGGGATGCCTCATCACTTGATGAGATGTATATTTGTGATATATATACTGTCATTTTTTTCTTCTTCCGATCGAGCCGTGCAAAGGAGACTCTGCCGAAATTTTCCGTAAAATCCGGGTGTTAGAAAATTTTTCAAGTTTTAAATTTTTTATAACTTGTTTTGATAACTAACTTTTAGAGTTAGAAAACCGTTCGGAGTAACTTAGTGGAAGTGTAGTAACGATTTATAAATGGAATTTCATTGTTTTATAAGTCGATAACTTTGAACAAAATATAGCTAGTGTTGAATTTTACACTTAGTTCCTTCTCCCTTCTTTTTCCTTTTCGGGGACGAAAAATTTTGAGTGGGGGAGAGTGTAACGACCCGTAAATTTCCGATAATTAAAATAGCTAATTTAATAAGATTTCGTGATTTAATGTTAGAAAAAATTTTGTGATTCGTTTGGAATAATAATAACTGGAATGAATTGCAACAATAACTATCCAAGTAATGAAAAATAAAAGCTACTTAGTGAATACCTTTGCAATCAAAAGTTGAATAGGATAATAAAATGTTGAATTCATTGGGTATAATAGAGTAATTGATCGATAAGTAAAATCTATTTAAAATCAAACATTTAATATTGAACAGGTAAATTGTTTAAATTAAATATTTAAAACTTATTGAATAATTGGATAACTGTAAAATGAAAATAGTGTTCTAAATTGTGAATTGGTTTTAAAAGTTGAATCTTATAAGTTCAATTTCAATATTTCAAAAGATAATGAATTATTGGATAAGCGAAATTGTTTAAATTGAATATTTGGAATTTATTGAATAATTTAATAATGGGAATTGAATAACCGTTTAATGGAAATGGTTGTTCTATAATCTTAATTCGTTTCAAAAGTTAAATTTTAAGTTCATTTTGAATATTTCAAAAGATAGTGATTTAAGAATAATCAATTTGTTTAAATTTAATATTACAAATGTTTGAATAATTAAATTCCGAATTTGATACGATTAATTTGATATTGAAATTTAATATATGAAAATAGAGTGAATGATTGAAATTTGATTTAATATGATTCAAACTGGTTTTCAAAGTGAATGTAAGTATATTGGGATTATAATAGGGTTAATAAGATTTTAAAATTGGAATTATTGGATAATTGAATAACGGGTTTAATATGATTAAGAAATGATTTGTAAAATTTTATTTTGTCATATTAAAGTTAGAATGATGTTGTAGAACTTTTAAAATCGAATTAAAAGTAAATTTGTGAAAATTGAATATTTTAATATTTAATTATCGATTGGAAAATAGCCAAATTTTGAACAGTCTCAGAATTGGACGAAACTAGTTCCATTGGATCCGTAATAGTTAGTTATTATAGGATTTCAATTTTTGTAGCAATCGGAGTTGTCGTTTGACCGTGGCAGCTCGAAACGCATCGAAATCGTTTTAATATTAATTTGGCGAGTTAAAATAGCCATTTTTCAAACAGTCTCGGATTTCGACGAAACCAGTTTCATCGGATCCGTAATGTCATATTATTGTAAGGTTTCAAATTTCGTGTCAATCGGATTTACCCTTTGTCCGGGGCAAGCCAAAACGCATAGAAATTAGTTGAATCGGTTTAATTTAAATTTGATCGTTTATTGCCGTAACTCAAACATATGATCGAATTAGCCTCCGAAACCTATTCCATTGTGTCCGGAACGTGGGGTAAACCTTAGAAACGCCTGCCGGCACGCTTCGTTTGGAGTTCGAAAATTTTTCGGTGAATAGTGTTTTTGCAATTTTCTATAAAAGGACCCATCCTCTTCCATTTGCTCCAAACCCTAACTCTTTTTGACCAGCCGCCACTTTCATTTCAATGGCCAGAAAATTTCGAAACTTCTTCCTCATTTTCCTCTCAATCCATCAACAATTAGCAAAAACTCTCAACTACAAAGTTGTAGAGGGCATCAAGATCTAGCTATCCAACGGTGGAGATCGGAAACGGAGCCACGGATTGACGGCAAAACACGATGGAAGCAGCTGCGTTTTTCACGCAATTCGAGGCGGAGGATGAGGCCGAGCTTGGAGCTATTTGGGATGAAAGTGGAGTAAGGCGGTGGCTTCGAAGTGGTGTAACCTGATCGTCTTCAAAGTAATCGAGGAGGTCGCAAGATTCAACCCTAAATCATGGGCATGGGTTGTTTCACGCTTTCGTTTACTGGAGCTTGACGTGCGTGAGGAAGAAGCATGGGGAGCGGCCTGGATTTCTTGAGCAAGGACGTACGGTGATGATGGTATTTAGGTTTAAATTAAAGATAAAGTTGAAATCAATTTATATAAGAATTCGTATTAACTTATAAACGCCATAACTCTTTCATACGAGGTCGAAAAATTGCAAAACAAGTTGCGTTGGAAACGTATGGACGAGCACTACGCTATGGAGATGGATTGGAATCGTTTGGAGCTAGAGAAATTTTTTGGATTAAATCGAACATCGTTCGATTTGATTTAAAATCGTAAAATCAAGGTGAGTGTTTTATAACGCTCACAACGTACTGAATATCTTTATGCTAGTCAAATTTGATATTATGAAGTGATTTGAATTTTATTTGTCGTTGTTTGATAGAATTTAATTGTCATTTGAATTAACCGTCGAAAATTAAATTGACAGTTAAATTTGAAATTAAAATTGAAATTGAATTGCGATTTAATTACGTGACATCGATAACTATTAAATTGCCATGAATTGTATTGCCTATTGGATGATGTATTTCGATGGATGCTATTGGTTGATATTTGAATGTTTGGATGTTTATTTTCTTATATATATCTTGTTATGCATACATATGATACCGTGATTTAATTTAAGTGATATATATTCATCCCTGACATTTAATTGAAATAAATAATTACTTGGCCATAGGATAGAAAATTATATACGGACACCGAATTGGCTAAATTAATAATTTTGGAATCGTCGATTTGAAATTATTTAAATGTTTTGATTTAAAAGTTATAAATAGAAATCGATTTATAGAAATTGAATTCATCGAAAAATTGAGTTTGGAATGTTGAAATAAATTTGGTTAAAGGAATTTTGTTAAATAATTAAGTTGAGACTTTGAAATTTGAAATTGGATATGATTGAATGTCGAAAATTGATTTGTTGAAAGATTTAACCTTAATTCGAGCTTTGAATATTACTAAGTAAAAGTGATATAAAAAATGATATTTTGAAATCGAGTTTGGAATTGAATCATATTTGGAATTTGGATTTAAACTTGAATATTGTTGGAAATTTTGTTAAGTGTTATAAATTGATATTTTGAGAAATCAAGCTCCAAATCGATATAAATTGAAATTGAATAAATTAAAGGTGAATGAAAAATTGAATTAATTCGAAGTAAAAATTGACGTTGATTGAATTGAAATCGAAATCGAATCGGTAGAATGGAAATTGGAATTGATTTGAATTGGGAAGTTATAATTGAAATGGATTGATTTTGAAGCCGTTTTAAATTTGTTTTCCAAATTACTCTGTTATATAAACCATTTTGAATACTTAAACTATTTTAATCTATTTTTAATCTACTTAACCCAATTTAAATTATTTTAAACTAATTTATCTATTTTAAATCCATTTTAAAGATTTTAAGTATTTTTAACTATTTTAATTATTTAAACTGCTTTTAAACTACTTAAAACTATTTTCTAAAAAAATTCAAGATGGTTAATATGGTGAAATGTTTATATTTAAATCTTGAATTTAAATACAAATTGAGTTAAATGAAGTTGCAACCTAAATTTGAAATTCGAAATGATTTTGAAATCGAAACGAGATATTGATGCGAAAAATGATTTTTGAAAGGGAACCTTATATTTTGAAAGATACGATGATATTTGAAATGGATTTGATTTTTGAAGCGAATATGATATTTTGATATCAATTATGAATCGATTTGAAATGTAAAAGAGCCAATGGTGTAATAATACGTAGTTATTAAAGAGACCGAGATCGGATATGGACATACTCTCTGTCGATACCGAAAACCACTTTAATAACTATTATACGCGGAGTGTTGATCCAGAATGAAGTGGATGATTTGGTGAACGCGTTGACTGAAGAAAGAGAATGATATTGGATGACCCCTGACATGACTAAAACAGGAGCCGCGCCGGGCCATTGAGGTTTGCCAACTCTAGCGGACACGCTTCTTCGATACCATTTCTATTACATTTGTGATGCGATTTGAGTGCACCCCTTGATTTGGGAGTGTTATTTCGCGGTGTTGGGGTGGCTGCTGGCTATGCGCCACATCAGTCCGAATCACGCAACTACTAGTATCCTAGTTGGTATCGCCTCATGTACCTTGTCATACTGATTATCCTATTCGCGACCACTACGTTATGCTTTGTGTTATACCTATGGGGTACCCTCTGATAACCACCAGTTTACGGTGGGGCTTACGGTGCTGTATAGACTATGGCATTATAAAAATATGTTAAGGGGGATTATGGTTACGCATTAACGCTATTTTGATACTTTATATTACTGATAGGCATTATCTACTTAGCGTATATTACTACATAGTAGATTATTTCACGGATCCTTGAGAGATGGAAAATCCTGTAACATCTCTTGAGTTATTGCACACACGTTGACACTGGATAGGAGATGTCAAACCCCGTAAACATCTCCGACGCCGTTACACTCATATTTATTTACGATTGATTTAACTTTCATAAGGGTATTTTAGTCCTGACTCGAGTGTTTTGTCTTTTCATTACGCTCGGGTCAGACCTGATTTTTTTAGATTTTGAAGATCTATTCTGGAGGACGAAGACGAAGATTTGGTATACTATTACTATTATTACCCTTGCATCATGTTGTCTGCTGCATTATTTTAATTGTTCTGTTGTATATGTATAACTCTGATAAATGTTGTATAAATAATTGTCAATGTATAGTAAACAGCTTCATGAGCTGTTTATTTGACTATTATATTTCATCGTTCCGCTGCGAGATTCTGTGTTGCTTCATTTCCTTTATTTCTCTTCTTTTCTCTTCTTATTTACCCCAATAACCATATGCCCTTTTGAATGGCTTGGAATCGACATGTGTATTTGATCGTCGGTTTAAACTGTCCAAAAAGGCGGGTCGTTACACATTTGGTCATATGGGATAGAAATACACTGAAATTAATATCGATAATTCAATATAATTATTGGGTCCAAAAAGCTATCTTCTCCATACGATCGAATTAGAGCTCGAAACTTGTTCCGTTGCATTTGGAATAAGGGTATAACACTAGGAACACCAGGCGGCTTGCCTCGATTGGGGTTCAGAATAAATGTTTAGTTATTATCGGAATTATATATATAGTACTTTCGTTTCACATCAAGGCCACAAAAACTTGACATCAGTCACCCTAGTTCCTGTCTACTCATCAGAAAGCTTCCCTCTTCTTCTCATTTAAATGACATCAGAGTAATAGGATGAAGAAAAAGAAAAAACTATGAATTTAAAAAAATCAAATCACGTGAAATACAAAATGAAAAATTCCCAAACTAATTTTAAAAATCAAGTTTTGATTCAAGTTTCGGTTTGGAATGTTTTTTTGAAGTGCGGCACTCTCTTGTCTAGCTCGTTTATCTCAAGCGTGGCTAGGGTTAGAAATTTTGTAAACTCTGATCGACAATTTGCGAATTGGAGGTTGTATTCGAGTTCGTAGGGTCGTATAGCATCTAGGTTGTAACGACCCAGAATTTTGAACAATTTAATTGAAAATATTTAATTAATTTTAAATATTTGAATGATGGTTTGACTTGAATTTCAAATTATCAGAATGAAATTGGCAATTAAATTTTAAAAATTTAATCTACTGAAAGTTGAATAATAATTTGAATCTTCAATTTTGATTAAAAATATTTCAAAGGCTTGAAAAAAAATATAATGACAATGCTGGAGATAATGGAAGCTTCAGAATTGAATTTGAAAGTGATTTGATCAGTTTTGAAATTATATCATTTGAGTCGATATTTAAAAAATAGCCTCCCGAGGGCACAGTCTCGGAATTCGACGAAACCAGTTCCATTGGATCCGGAATATTGTATTATTATCGGATTTCAAATTTCGTATTGATCGGAGTTGTTATGTGAGCATACGATGTATAAACGCGTTGAAATTAAATCGAATTCAATTAAAATTTAAATTTGAAATTGGTCAACATCAGCTACTTCCCTTCCCATCACGACACAGTAGCCTTGTTCCTCCCATACTGCTGTCATCCTTAAATCACGCCTAAAATTTCAAAACAAATCGTGCAAAGCATGGCCGAAGTCTCGTTCGAAAGAATAGTAAAATCTCGAGCACTTTAAAAAAAGTAAACGAGAACGAAATCCCTCCCTCATTTACTTCAGTTCGATTCCTCTCCTTCAATTTCGAATCAAAGGAAAAAAATAGCGGCTTCACATCTCGCTCTTGTTCGTCCCCTTTTTCCAAATTAGGGTTTTGAGCAAAAATTCGAAGACGCGACTTCACGCTTCGATAGTCGATCGTCTCGAGATACCTTCGGCCACTTGATTGAGCTCGCTGTTGCTTCGATTCAGGTGAATAATTTTAATTACTCACATCTAATTCAAGTTTCTAGTGATTTCTAGCTTGTTCAAATTTGAGATTTTATTTCTTGATTGACTGATTTTCACGGCTTTGAAATTTCTGATTTCTTGTGGACTTCGGTCATTTTGATTTGTTAAATCGTTTTGCTACGATGATGATTCCATGGTTCACCTTTTTCTAATTTTTGGAAATTTAATTTATGTTGACCTCCTATATTTGCGTTCGTGTATATTTGGTTGAAGTTGTTAACTACGTGCGTTGGCCATTCTACTTTGTTTCGATGATTGATGACTTCTGACTTGGTCAGATTTCATGTTGGCCTCGGCTTTCACTTGATTATACGATGATTGAATTTGTTTGATTTTTAACCTTGTTCGATTTTACTTACTGGTTTATCTTGTGACCACCACGACTTTGTTTATGCGATGGTATTATTGGGTCGTTTTAAATTCGAACTGCAGGTGACATTTTTCTTTGAACTGCAGTTGTTTGAATTCTAATAATTTATTTTGAAGAAAAAAAACAATGTATTCTATTTTTACATTTGCTCGACTTCGAACTGGATGCCTTTGAGCTCTGGGTTCATTTTCTTGTGCTGTGTAGCTCGTTGCTTTGTTCGAAAATGATTTGTGTTTTATCTTGGCCATACAATATACTGTCTCTGGCATCACTTGTCGATTTCACCTACTGGCTTTGTTATTTATTTGTTCGAACTTGCATCCTGACTTGATTTTTGTAGTCGTTTGCACTTACATTAGCACTAATCTTTTGGCACAACCCTTGTGGTTGACTTCAGAACTTTAGTGTTGTATTGAATTATGATCATCCATTCGATGACAGTTGGCACTTTACATGTATGCTTGCTGTCTGGTTCCAGTAGCAGTGATACTACATGCATTCTGGTCTCTGTACTTGATCTTCAGAGTTTTTGTAGTAGTGTTGGCTTTGTTTGAAGTTTTACTCTTGCTTGGTTTGGATTTGCCTCTTTGGGTTTGGTAGTGGTATACTTTATTTGTACTAGTGCCTTATGTTGCACCTGTTTTTACAATGTCACTGTTTGGGTTTTTTTTGAACAATTGATGTTCAAGCTAGCCTATGTGCACTTGTGTACTTTCTTTTGATGCATACTTTATTGTTGTTTAAGTTTGAGGCCTGGATACACATGTGAACTTCATTTGCTCCTCTGGCCTTTGGTCTTGAGTATGATATTTATACTAACCAGTTTCACAGTGCATACATGTTATATCTTTATTCATGTTCCTAGTAGTGAAATTGCATACTTCTAAACATGCTACTTGCTTCGAGACAGTTGCATTCAGTTGCATTGTTGGTCTTCTCATGTCTCGGTGATGCATTTGTATCCGCAGCTGTTCCTTGCATTTTGTTATGGTTTGGCGCCTTCTTGAATTTCACAGACTTGTTATACATGATTACATCTTTGAATCTGGGTAGCTTGTCACTGTGTTGCACTTGCTTGACCCAGTATGGTAGTTGTATATTTGCTATGCCCTTGTATTCATGTGGTGGCTGCAGTTTTGTTGCAGTCTTTCCCTTGAATATTTGTGGTGGTTGCAGTTTCTTTTGTTGCAATTGTGCCCTTGTTGGATTTTATTGCATTGAGTTAATCCTCACGAGTACTGATGCATTTTGTTTTCCATATGCACTGAGTCAATTCTCATGCGCACTGATGCATTTATTTCATTGCACTGTGATGGATCATCTCGGCTGTGACTTGGTCTCTGATGATTTCATTTGCATTGCGTTATTTGGTCAGGTCCGTGCATCCCTTCCTAGATGCTTGGAAGTCTCTGTTCGACCATATTAATAGTATTTGGTCTAGACATTGTTGTATTGTGACTTATACATTGATTTGTACATTGAGTTGAATCCAGCTTAAACGCTCGGGTTTGACCTTGTGCTCGTTTGTAAACTTCCATTGAACTTTTGTGTACATCATCACTGTAGTGGCGAGGCAGTACACGCGTGCGTGTACTGCAGCCCTGCTCAAATTGGCATTTTAATTGATATTTCAATTGTTTGTACTGTTTCGTTCATTCAATTCAATATGTTTTGAAATTGAAATTTGATTTGTTTTAATTTGATGATTTTGTTGTTAATTGCCGTTTAGACAATTATGTTGTTTTCTAAATATCTTCATTGATGATCTTTTCATTTATCTTGTTGATGATTTGATTCCGCTAATTTGTTGCTTAACACTATTAAATGTTATATTTACCGTTATCCGATTTCTTTATTAAAAGGGTCGGATAGACGAGAATTATCATGACTGTCGTCTATTTGATTATTATTGCCTCTATGCACTAATAACCGAGTTTGAATTAGACTGGCCTGTGTATTATTTTCTTTTGAACATAATACTCGGGTCAGACCGAGTGTTTTACAGCTTGAAGGTTTCCGGGCAGCGAAGTTAGAGAGAGAGGGGGAAAACGCTCACTTTAGTTCGAGGATTTTTTACTTAAAGAAATATTCCGTTGTATAAATTCAATACATTGTATAAACTCTGATATTTGTAAAAGAGAAGAAAAAAAATTCATTTTTTGCGGAATATTATTATTCTGTGATTCTGTGGCTGATTCTGTTTAAACTCTATAAACTAAATAACAATCCGTCATTTTGAACGTTTCAAGTTGGTTTAATTACCGACTAGGGGCGGTCAAAAGGGTGGGATGTTACAAAGTGGTATCAGAGCTTTGGTTTATACAAAGCTTAGTTTATGACGTTTAATATGAATAGTCACTAAGATCACTTTAAAAAAAGCGTTTTTTTTCAAATCTAAAGAAGTATAAAATTGTTTTTTTTGAAAAATAAAAGGTATTTTGAAAATTCAAATCCTTTTCGGAAATCCCCCTCTCTAAATTTAGGTTTACGATAGTTTCTCTTTGATAAGGTCTCCTTAGATTTGAGTCCCGATCATTCAAAAACCGATTATCGAATTGCTGAGATTTATAAAAAATAAAATATAAGTTAAGTGAATTAATGAATTGGTTTAAATCAAATATTTTGAATATCTCCAAAGTAATAATTGGGAGATAAAATGACATGTCAATTTAGTTATAGCCAAGGGGATCATTGAACTATAACTTGGGAATTTGATTCTGAATTCTTTTGAAAATTGGTTTCAAATGTTTTGAAGAACAATACTAGTAGTACATACAGGAAAAAAAATTTCAAGTAATTTTTCAAAATATTTTCGAAAATAATAAAATTAAATAATTTTTGTTTTTATGTTTCAAGCAGGGTTTGATACGCAAGTATGTATATATATGTATATTTCAAATGTTTGAAATAAAATCCGGAGTTGAATCCCAAGTTTGGTTGAATAATAATCCTATATATCAGGATAATGTACATTTGCAAATTGACTTGGGGAAATGATCGAATAATCCAACCTTTGCTAATAAGGATTGTAAATTTTAATAGGAAACTTCGAAAACATCTTGTTAATTATAATGGCGAAAACCGAAGCATAAAAAGCAGCACGCCGTGAACAAAGAGCAATTGCCCGTAGAGAAGCAGAAGTGGAACGTGCGGAAATCGAAAGGAAAATCAATGAAAGGCAAGGACTGGTCCCTATGATGATGTTATCTGTTATCGATGTCATAAAAAGGGACATTATGTCGTTATGTGCCGAGAGAAGAGAAAGAAAAGGAATGTGGATGACCGGTTCGCTCGTCCTGAGATTGTGTGTTTTAAATGTCAGGGGAAAGGGCATTTTCTTAGTCATTGCCCTGAAGTGAAAAGGAAGAAGCACGCACTCAATTTACCAGTCGACAGATTGACAATCTGCTACCATTGTCGCCAGACTGGACATATAGCCAGAAACTGCACCGAAAGGCAGCATGGAAGCAAGCTATAGCCCGATCAGCTAGAGCGAAAAGTGTAAGGATGATAGATAAGGATGGAAACATCTCATATTTTTGCGGGAACTGTAGGAATTGGGGACATGTTAACTTTGAATGTGTTAATCCTCCTTTAATACAACCTGAAATAGTGCCAACCAAAGAGGGAAGTTTGGAAAAGATGCGTACTACCAGACAGGAAGTCGATAGTCCTCAATAATTCTAAATCTTAAACCAATCAGTATATTTGAAGCAATCAGTATATTTTGTAATATTATCTTTTGTAATCCAAAATCTTCTATGTACGTATTATAAAAGTATTAAGCTATGTATAGTTTTGTACGGAAAGAAATATTTTAATAAAATAGCGTCTTGGGAAGGAAATCTATTTGTCGACTTAATTGTATGAGTCAAACTAGTTTTGATGTAAAGCTTATATTTCAAGTTTAGACTAATGCCTTAAATAGTTAATGTGAAGATATGAATCTAATGGAACCAAGTCGATGAATGGCTTACTAAAGAACTAGTTGGTTATTTTGGAAATAGAAAGCAAATGCAAGGTTCAAATGGGATTTAGATTTCAAATTTGAAGTTTGTCAACATGATGATCCATAATAGGTTTAATAGATTCAGTGATGAATTTGAATTTAAACATGCATAGAATTAAGTTAAATGGAAAACTTAATATTGGGAAGTTTGAAGTCAGTTTAAAACTAATATTGTGAAAAGTATGCGGAATTCAAATTATGAATTAAGTCGAAGTTGAAAAAGTTAAAAGGGAAATTTGAACAATTAGTTCAACTTGAAATTTTTCAAAAAGATTGAATCTTGAGTTAAATTGAGTTTAACTTCGACACCAAAAACAATATAAGTTGAGCTTTGAATTTCGGATGGTCGGTTTGGATTGTATGTCTAACATTGTGAATTGATGACATAGCAATTGATCTCTATTAAATATATATCTGTTTGGTGGCGGAGAATTTATTCTCTTAGCTATATACACCCTTCTCTGAGACGTACGAGCTCAGAGGTTATATATCGGTAGACATCAATTATGTGTTGAGAATTGACGATGTAACGTAAAATCCAAATTGAGTGTGAAGTCGATAATAAATTGAATTATGAATATGAATTGGGTTTGAGATAACCTTAAACTTCCAAATCCATTTAGAGGAAAATTTTAAATTGGTAACGAGATGGAAATTCAGGAATCCTCTATTTGTTATGGGTATGGGATACGGAGGTTTTCGGAACGTATATATGAGAATGTAGTGAATTCGAAAACCATCAGTTTGGAAAGTAATTGTTAATCCTATGTAAGTTTACATAGGTATGATATGTACGAAATGTGAAATGAAGTACTATATATATGACATTATGTTTTCTAAACTGAGGATATGGAAAAGTACCTTCCATTGAAAATTTGTGAAGGTGTTGGAACTCGGAATGAGTGTCCATTTGAAATTCGTAGCTACGTAGAATTTCCATAAGTTGGAGTGTCCATTTAAATTGGAATCCCTCGTGATGGGATCATGTTGATGGGAACATGTTGATTGATGATGATGTATACTAGCGTAATTCGAGGGGTGTGATGCCTACAGTTACAAGCGATTCCACTGGGATAGCGCAACTGCCGTGTAAACTGCGATCTAGATGCCATAGCGAAATTCGAGGGGCGAGATGCCTATGGTTACAAGCGATTCCACTGGGATAGTGGCGTAACCGCCGTGTGAAATGCGATCAATGGCAACAACCATGGCGAAATTCAAGAGATGTGAAACCTACAGATTACAAGCGATTCTATTGGGATAGTAGCGTAACCGCCGAGTAACTGTGATCCATGGGGGAACGTGCTTCCCATATCCATTTTTAAAAGGATTTTTTAAGTATTTTCACTGGGAGTTGAAGCAAGTATATTTTGTACTTGGAGATTTTTAGTCCTGCGCCTGGCCAGCGTATGCCTAATGTCTGTAAGAACGACGATAGACTTGTTAAACTTCGAGTTAGTAAGTATTTTCAAAACTTTAAATAGCAAATCAATAGCCTGAAATTAAAATTACATAATTCCAACCTAATAAACTAAGGAAAAAGATCTTTAAAAATGTCTTGAAAGTTCACAGCTTTGAAAAAGATGTAATATGCAAATCTCTAACATGAAGAATTTCAAGTTTAAATATGAGTGATTATAAACCAAAATAGTGAATTGAAAACAAATTTGAATAAAATGAATTGGAATTTGTAATGAATTAGTAATTGGAACTAATTTAAAATAGTGCAGTAGTAAATGAAAATTAATCGATATAATTCAATATTCGGAAGATAAATTGAAATCAAATAGAATTGAAATTGTGAATTGAATTCAAATGAAATTTGAAATGTCAAATTGAATGAAAATGAACATATAACTTCAAAAGGGAAGTAAAAGTGTATAAGAAGCATATATTGAAAAAAAAATTAATGGAATTGGCAAAATGATTTGAATATTGGAATTGGATACTACTACTAACAGGATATACAGGTGTATAAAAGGAAATGGAAATTTTCGATTCGAAGATAAAAATTAAATTGCTCTACAAAAAGGTACGTATTTCAATTTCAATATGAGATTTGATGATTTTCTTGTCTAGCCGCTTGGCTTTTTCTTTTCTTTTTGAAATTGGAGGCCCGATGTGTCATTTTGTAGTCGTACCGAGTTAGCCGTGCAAAAGGAGACGCTGGCGAAATTTTTCGAAAATTTAAAGTGTTAGAAAATTTTTGAGAAAGTTTTGAAAGTTTAAAATTTGAATTTAAATTTAAATTTGAATTGAGAAAGAAACAATGTTGTTTGAAACTTATAAATTGAAGTTGGAAAGTTAATTAAAATGATAATGGATCTTTAACAAAAAGATTTAGGTTAGTAAGTTGATAAAACTATTTGGATTGTGAAAAATAGTAGAAGAGTTAAGGACCATTTTTCCTAACTTGTAATTTCGGGACGAAATTCTTTTAAGGATGGAAGGTTGTAACGACCCAGAATTTTGAACAATTTAATTGAAAATATTTAATTAATTTTAAATATTTGAATGATGATTTGACTTGAATTTCAAATTATCAGAATGAAATTGGCAATTAAATTTTAAAAATTTAATCTATTGAAAGTTGAATAATAATTTGAATCTTCGGTTTTAAGCTGGTTAAAAATATTTCAAAGGCTTGAAAAATATATATTGACAATGCTGGAGATAATGGAAGCTTCAGAATTGAATTTGAAAGTGATTTGACCAGTTTTGAAATTATATCATTTGAGTCGATATTTAAAAAATAGCCTCCCGAGGGCACAGTCTCGGAATTCGGCGAAACCAGTTCCATTGGATTCGAAATATCGTATTATTATCGGATTTCAAATTTCGTATTGATCGGAGTTGGTATGTGAGCATACGATGTATAAACGCGTTGAAATTAAATCGAATTCAATTTAAATTTAAATTTGAAATTAGTCAACATCAGCTGCTTCCCTTCCCATCATGACACAGTAGCCTTGTTCCTCCCATACTACTGTCATCCTTAAATCACGCCTAAAATTTCAAAACAAATCGTGCAAAGCATGGCCGAAGTCTCGTTCGAAAGAATAGTAAAATCTCAAGCACTTTAAAATAAAAATAAACGAGAATGAAATCCCTCCCATATTCACTTCAGTTCGATTCCTCTCCTTCAATTTCGAATCAAAGAAAAAAAAATGGCGGCTTCACATCTCGCTCTTGTTCGTCCCCTTTTTCCAAATTAGGGTTTTGAGCAAAAATTCGAAGACGCGACTTCAAGTTTAGATAGTCGATCGTCTCGAGATAACTTCGGCCACTTGATTGAGCTCGCCGTTGCTGCGATTCAGGTGAGTAATTTTAATTACTCACATCTAATTCAAGTTTCTAGTGATTTCTAGCTTGTTCAAATTTGAGATTTTATTTCTTGATTGACTGATTTTCACGGCTTTGAAATTTCTGATTTCTTATGGACTTCGGTCAGTTTGATTTGTTAAATCATTTTTCTATGACGATGATTCCCTGGTTCACCTGTTTCTAATTTTTGGAAATTTAATTTATGTTTACCTCCTATATTTGCGTTCGTGTATATTTGGTTGAAGTTGTTAGCTATGTGCGTTGGCCATTCTACTTTGTTTCGATGATTGATGAATTCTGACTTGGTCAGATTTCATGTTGGCCTCGGCTTTCACTTGATTCTACGATGATTGAATTTGTTTGATTTTTAACCTTGCTCGATTTTACTTACTGGTTTATCTTGTGACCACCACGACTTTGTTTATGCGATGGTATTATTGGGTCGTTTTAAATTCGAACTGCATGTGACATTTTTCTTTGAACTGCAGTTGTTTGAATTCTAATAATTTGTTTTGAAAAAAAAACAATGTATTCTATTGTTACATTTGCTCGACTTCAAACTGGATGCCTTTGAGCTCTGGGTTCATTTTCTTGTGCTGTGTAGCTCGTTGCTTTGTTCGAAAATGATTTGTGTTTGATCTTGGCCATACAGTATACTGTCTCTGGCATCACTTGTCGATTTCACCTACTGGCTTTGTTATTTATTTGTTCGAACTTGCATCCTGACTTGATTTTTGTAGTCGTTTGCACTTACATTAGCAGTAATCTTTTGGCACAACCCTTGTGGTTGGCTTCAGAACTTTAGTGTTGTATTGAGTTATGACATCCATTCAATGACAGTTGGCACTTTACATGTATGCTTGCTGTCTGGTTCCAGTGGCAGTGATACTACGTGCATTCTGGTCTTTGTACTTGATCTTCGTAGTTTTTGTAGTAGTGTTGGCTTTGTTTGAAGTTTTACTCTTGCTTGGTTTGGATTTGCCTCTTTGGGTTTGGCAGTGGTATACTTTATTTGTACTAGTGCCTTATGTTGCACCTGTTTTTACAATGTCACTGTTTGGGTTTTTTTTTGAACAATTGATGTTCAAGCTAGCCTGTGTGCACTTGTGTACTTTCTTTTGATGCATACTTTATTGTTGTTTAAGTTTGAGTCCTGGATACACATGTGAACTTCATTTGCTCCTCTGGCCTTTGGTCTTGAGTATGATATTTATACTAACCAGTTTCACAGTGCATACATGTTATATCTTTATTCATCTTTCCAGTAGTGAAATTGCATACTACTAAACATGCTACTTGCTTCGAGACAGTTGCATTCAGTTGCATTGTTGGTCTTCTCGTGTCTCAGTGATGCATTTGTATCCGCAACTGTTCCTTGCATTTTGTTATGGTTTGGTGCATTCTTGAATTTCGTAGACTTGTTGTACATGATTACATCTTTGAATCTGGGTAGCTTGTCACTGTGTTGCACTTGCTTGACCCAGTATGGTAGTTGTATATTTGTCGTGCCCTTGTATTCATGTGGTGGCTGCAGTTTTGTTGTAGTCTTGACCTTGAATATTTGTGGTGGTTGCAGTTTCTTTTGTTGCAATTGTGCCCTTGTTGGATTGTATTGCATTGAGTTAATCCTCACGGGTACTGATACGTGTACTGATGCATTTTTTTTCCATATGCACCGAGTCAATTCTCATGCGCACTGATGCATTTATTTTGTTGCACTGTGATGGATCATCTCGGTTGTGACTTGGTCTTTGATGATTTCATTTGCATTGCGTTATTTGGTCAGGTCTGTGCATATCTTCCTATATACTTGGAAGTCTATGTTCGACCATATTAATAGTATTTGGACTAGACATTGTTGTATTGTGACTTATACATTGATTTGTACATTGAGTTCAATCTAGCTTAAACGCTCGGGTTTGACCTTGTGCTCGTTTGAGAACTTCCATCGAACTTTTGTGTACATCATCACTGTAGTGGCGAGGCAGTACACGCGTGCGTGTACTGCAGCCCTGCTCGAATTGGCATTTTAATTGATATTTCAATTGTTTGAACTGTTTCGTTCATTCAATTCAATATGTTTTGAAATTGAAATTTGATTTGTTTTAATTGGATGATTTTGTTGTTAATTGCCGTTTAGGCAATTATGTTGTTTTCTAAATTATCTTCATTGATTATATTTTCATTTATCTTGTTTATGATTTGATTCTGTTGATTTGTTGTTTAACACTATTAAGTGTTATATTTACCGTTATCCGATTTCTTTATTAAAAGGGTCAGATAGACGAGAATTATTGTGACTGTCATCTATTTGATTACTATTGTCTCTATGCACTAATAACTGAGTTTGAATTAGACTGACCTGTGTATTATTTTCTTTTGAACGTAATACTCGGGTCAGACCGAGTGTTTTACAGCTTGAAGGTTTTCGGGCAGCGACGTTAGAGAGAGAGGGGGAAAACGCTCACTTTAGTTCGGGGATTTTGTACTTAAAGAAATATTCCGTTGTATAAATTCAATGTATTGTATAAACTCTGATATTTGTAAAAGAAAAAAAAAATTCATTTTTTTGCGAAATATTATTATTTTGCGATTCTGTGGCTGATTCAGTTTAAACTCTATAAACTAAATAACAATCCATCATTTTGAACATTTCAAGTTGGTTTAATTACCGACTAGGGGCGGTCAAAAGGGTGGGATGTTGGTCGAGGGGAAGACGTGCGGTGGTCAGAGGTTGAACGCGACCTGATGGACTCATTGTCGACATGTGCAGTCGTGATTTGCTCCATGATGTGGGAGGTGGTGGTGAGGGTACAAGGATGACGAGCTCGAGTTGAGAAGTTCACCGGTGGCGTTTAGAGTTTGGTTTCGATGATCGGAGAGAGGTGTCAAGATATGGCCGTGCACGAATTCTCGGCTATAGGAAAAAAAATGAAAACAGAGAAGAAGAAAGGACGGTGGGCCGGATTGTGTGATGGGCTCGGTATTTGGTTAAGGGTATATAGTTTTTAAATTTTCAATTTAACTTAAGATAATATATGTTTAAAATTTTAAAACTTATATAATCGATATCTTCTTCATACGAAATAAGATTTGGACAAAACGAGTTATTGAGGATTCATATTGATGTTGTCTACGATATGTGTAACGACCCGTAAATTTAACCGGTTTTAATAACGTTATTAGTTGAAATTTTGTGGGAATTTAAAATGATAAAATTTTGAAATATAAATTTGATATTTGGAATGCGTCTAGTTAAACATAGCAATAGGTAAATTTTCGTCCGAAAATATGAAAGTTTATTTCTTGCGTAAATTTACTTCAATTTAATCAGTTAAAAAGCAATGAAAATAAAACGTTTTAGAAACCTAAATATTTTTACATAAAAAAATTCTAAAACATCTTCTGAGCAAGCCGTCATTTTGTCGTTTTTCCAAATTCGGACATCTTTAGCTCCGTCGATCTTATTTTTCTGAGTTTTTCATGCATTTTCCGCTAGTAGAAAATTCGAATTTTTATAATTCGATCGTACCACTGATATCCGTATACCGTTTTGATCGTCTTGTCACGCTGATCTTTACGGTATATTTTTTTGTGTATTTTGGAGTTCCGATACGTGCGAAATCTGCGATAAACGATTCACATCGGTATGGATCTTAAAATCTTTTGGTTTCGTGAACTTTTGAATTGCTCTGCTTATTCAATTTCCCAAAGATTGAAAGCCAACAGCTCTTTGCATTTATGGATTTCTAAATTCACGTGCCTGACCATTAATGCGTTGCCTTTCCATTAGGGTCTATTTCTTTTCTTTTTCATTCAGTTTCAAACGTTGTATCTTCTGTATCATTTTTATTTCTATATGACAGAGCTAGCTTTGTTATACCTCTCTCTGAAACAACTTACCCTCCTTATCATCAAAACACCTCTGCAAGTCCCCTCCTTCTTCCTCATGTAACCCGAGACCAAGCCATGCATTTCTTCTCCCAACCAACTTCCTCCGCCCCTCGAACATCACCGACCTGCCACGTCGACATTCGCTCCAACCACGACCACCTCGAAGTCGCCATAACTTTGGCTTCGCCAACCGCCATTTCCGGCCTACCCAGTCGCCGACCGCCGCTTCACTTCCAAAGGCCTCCAGTCCACCATCGGCCGCGTCTACCCAGTCGCCTTCTCAGCCACCACTTCCAGAAACCCTCCACCATCCTCCGTCGGCCTCCGCTCCTTCTGCCTGGCCAAAGCTCACATGCAAGCCATCGACTGCGTCTTTCTCAAACCGTGAGCAACTTCTTCCCCACTCTCCTGTAGCGACCCAAGCTACTGCATCTCCTTCTTGTATGTTCGTCATCCTACTCCAACACTTTTCCATCTCCACCTTTCGAACTTGCAGTGCAAACATGTATGGCTAAAAAACGTAAGTTATATATTGTTTTATAGTACAGTTATATGGATTGTTTTAAACTCTGAATATATATAGATTTATACTATGCTTTGTTATAAAAGAAGTATATGTTTACCTGTTGCATGTCTATAGTATATACTATCATTTATATATACGAATGTTTATGAGGATTTGCATGTACTATGTCTACATTTTTGAAACCTTACAATAAATTTTATATTAGTTATTAAGTATATAGTTTAAGCAATATATAATACTGTTTTAGAGATATTGTATTTGCAGCTTTCATATATAAAAAGTACGTATATATATAGTATAACAATATTTAAATTTTGGTTGAATATAGTTTTCAAAAGAGATTTGCTGTGTATGTATTTAATATATATAAGTGGTCTGTTTGTTAGTAATATACATAGCCTATATATATATGTTATGTAAAGTTTTAAAAACCTGGTGCTTTGTTGAGTATTCCACTACATGAATAAAACATAAGTTTCATATATAGGCAAAGTTTGCGTGGGTTAATTTTCTTCGGTTGATTTAAATATAGTTGTAGAGTTATAAAAAAAAATTAGAATATAAGTAGCATTTTAATTCTGTCTATAATAGTATGTACTATAAAAAAAAATAGAATATAAATATTAATTTAAGTAATTGATTTACGTGTGGTGTATATATATATGTATAAATATATATGATATGTTGAAGTTATATTCATATGTGCTATAGTTTTATAATAGTTATATTCGCATGTCCGTCACGCGATGCAAGTTATAAAAGTTTGAGACCTGACTTAGATTTACACATTATACCATAGGGTAATGTAACCTATGTTTATGTTTTATTTAATATTGTTTTAAATCGTTATATTTATGCGTGAGTCACATTTTTTTTTATATTTTTATATTTGGTTTTCACTTATGCTTGTTGCGTTTAATCTTGTTGTTGCGTATATATTTAGACTGTTGTTTATCCAGTAGTTGCGTGTATTTCGAATGTGCTAATATATATAAAAGTTGGTTTTATAATAAATATAGATAACGAAGCATATCTATGTTAGTTATAAGGTTACAGTGTGAAGTATATAGGAAATTGGTTTTATATAGGAAATTGGTTTTATATACATAGACGTTATTTTATATTAAAGTAAAATCATTGATTTGAAATTAAATATGTATGTTTTAATTTAATATGCGTTTAAAATTAGAACATGGTCTTAAATATTGTTACATATATATATATGCAAGTTACTTATATTAATTATCTTCGTCAATCCAGCCTGATTTGATTTTTGTCTATTCAGATTTTTAACAAGTAAGTTATAGTGGTTTTTGGAGGAATTATTTTGCTAGTCCGTTGTTAAATGTCAAGCGTTTTACATTTGTTTTAAGGCTATATATATATTTACATATAAGCATTATTTAAAATCTTATTATGTATATGACTTTGATTTTGGTGTATAGGTTTAAATTATAAAACAATGATTTTGAAATTTGATTTTTATTTTAAACTTTGCCTTAAACTAAAATGCTAAATTTATATATAATATAGTAATAATGTGTGTACACTCGGTTTATATTAAACTGGTTTTATTAATTTTCATCGGTTTCCTATTTATCAGCTTGTCCGTGATTCGTGCCAATCTAGCTTTGATTTGGAATTCGTACTTCGATTCGTAACTCGATTTCATCGTCAAATCCTCTCTAGCCTCGAAAGGTGAGCAATCACTCACGATTAATTTTCTTTTATTTATTAAATTTGATTTCAATTGAAACGACAATTGAAATTGCGACTGTTAGTTATTTACACTGTTATATATATGTGATTACCTGTATCAGTTCACCTGTGACATCTGACACCATTATCTGTTAATCATGTGATAATAATCCAGTTTGATTAATAATTGATTGATTGTTATTGTTTATATTGGATGTTAAATTGTAATGTATAAAGTGATAAATATTATGAAATTGAATTTGACGTATGGTAGTTAAAAATTTGAATCGACATATGTGTTGAATTTGATTAGTTAAATTTTGTATAATATGGCCCGTTAAATGTTTAATTATTTGACACGTAGAAAATGGTTAATTACCCTTAAACCATTTGAATTTATGTTGTATAAATTGATAAAGTATGAAATTGAATAATTGATGTCAAGTGCAGAACCGTATAAAATAATAGTGTAATAATCTTTAATCTACATGAAATGATAATGTAGATTCTAGAAATAATTATATTAATTTGCACAAACAACAATGTGAATTAATACGATTATTTCGGGATTATTTGAATTAATTATTGTATTGTTATTGATGTTTGCTATTGCTTATTTATTTACTTTGACACCATCACAGTTATCACACTGCAAGTTCCCTTTGTTATGCTTTGATTTTTGAATTAAATTGGAATCGGGTTGAAATGATAAATACCCAAAATAAACTTGACTTAGGATAGAAAATTTAATAAACCCGATTGGTCAATAATTGAATTTAAAGATTTTGAATAAATGATAAGATTTGAAAGGAAATTGGAATTTGAATTTTTATGAAAGGAAATGGTTAATATTTAAAAATCTGCAACAAAATATTAACATTGTAGTTGTTGGAAGAACGTTGTTTTGAAATTAATTGAATAATTAAGTTGAAATTATTCATTGAATTAAGTGAAATTGTTTAATAATTAAGTTTGAAATTATTGAATAATTAAGTTTTGAAATAATTTAATAATTGAATAAGATTGAATTAACTGATAATTAAATAAAATTTGAATTATTGATAAGAAAATTGAAATTTGAAGAAGTGAATTTAAACTTCGTTAATAATGTAATTGGGTTTATATTTATTAAGTTTGGAAACTTATTTAAGTAAATTAATAAGTGAAATTTAACTTCTTGAATATGTGAAATTTAGTTTCTTTATTAATTGAGTTTTGAAATTTGTAACTAAGTAAAGAAATAAGTGAAATTGAATTTCTTTAACAAGAAATAAAGTGCGTTTTATTAAAACAAATGTAGGACTTATAATTCAAAGAATTTGACTCGACGAAATTGACTTAATTAAATTGTAAGGTTTGGTATAATTAAGTTGAACGTAAGTAATTGTTTTAATGAATTGGAGATTGAATGGAAACTATTTTAAAAGAAAAATTTATTGAAACGAATATTGAACGAAACCGATAAATGGATTTAAATTGATTTGAATGTTAAATTAAGTTAATTTCAATGATTCCGGAAGGAAACTTATATACAAGCTTGAATCCATATTTGAATTGTTTTAAATAAAATTTGAAATAGAATTATAAGATTTTGAAATGGTAATTTGGAAGTTTAAAGCGTAAATTATGGAAATGACTTTCGAAAGACAAATAAAATGTTAATTTATGAAGTCTAATTGAAATTGAATTTGATTTGGTTTTGAAATTTGTTAAACGACCAATCGGTGTAATTATTACAAAAGTTATTAAAGAAACCGGAATCGGTTATGGACATACTCTCTGTCTAAACCGAAAACCACTTTAATAACTATACGCGGAGTGTGATCCAGAATGAAGTGGTTGGAATGATATACGCGATGACTGAAGAAAGAGAATGATAATGGATAGCCTTAACACTTGTGTCAAATTGGAAATGACTAAAACAGGAGCCGTGCCGGGCCAAATGGGGTTAGCCACCTCGAGCGAACACACTTCTTCGAATACTACTCATTACTTGTTATTGATTGGTGCACCCTCGTACTTTTGGGAATGTCGTTTCGCGGTGTTTCGATCGTTGCGGCGATGCATTTTCACCAGTCCGGATCAGGCAAACGGTAGTTTCACTACCTTGGGTATTGCCTCATGTGCCTTGTCATACTTGTATCCCTATATACGCGACCACTACGAATTTGTATTGTGTTATACCTATGGAGTACTCCCTGATAGCCCACCAGTTTATGGTGGAGTTTACAGTGCTATATAGACTATAACGCTTATATAAAATGTGTTAAAGGGGATAATGGTAACGCCTTAACACTATTTTGATATTTATATTACTGATAGACATTATCTATTTAGTGTATATTGCTATATAGTAGATAGTTTAACGAATCCTTAGAGGACGGTTATTCTAACGTCCTTTGAGTTACTTGTATTTCAATTGTTATTTCGCTTGAGTTGGATTTATTGATGTAAGAATGTTAATCCTGACTCAAGTGTTTTGTGTTTTGCTTTACGCTCGGGTCAGACTGAGTGGTTCAGCTTTTGAGACTCACCTTTGGAGTTGGAGCTTCGCTTGGAGATCCAGCCATCTATCCAACTTCCAGATATTCTGTTGATTCTAGTGATGTATTCTGATTCTTGTATTTGACTATTGTATTCGAGACTTCTGTTGTAACTTATTTAACTCTATTATATATAGAGTAGCTTCATGAACTACTATCTTTTGCTTCCGCTGCATATTATTACTCTGTGTCTGTGATTCTGTGATTATCTATTTACTGTATATCTGAGTTTTACCAAATTTAAATTAACAATTCGGTATTTTTAATTATTCAAGTCTGACATATGCGGATGCGAATAGTCCAAAATAGCAGGTCAATACAATATGAGAGCGAGCTGGAATTTATTTGAAACTGAAACAAATAAAGGTGTGTGTTTTATCGCTCACGACGTACTAATATTTTATGTTCGTTAAATTGAGATCGTTAAATTATTTAATTTTATTGACTGTCGATGGAAATGGAATTGAAATTTGAATTGACGGTTAAAATTTAAAATTGACGGTTAAAATTTAAAATTTGCAGTTAAATTTGAAATTTGAATTTAATTGTTAGTAAAATAACCGATATTGTAACGACCCAGGATTTTTATTAATTTAAATTTGAATATTTAATTAATTTTAAATATTAATAAGTGAAATTTATAAGTCGAATAAATTTTATTTCGAATAATTGGATTTAATTGAATAATTAAATCGATAATTTAATATGTTAAATTATGGAAATAATTGAAAATTGGGTTAAATATGATTGAAAATGATTTGTAAAATTTTATTATGTCATATTGGAGTTAGAATGATGTTTTAGAACTTTTAAAATCGAATTAAAAGTTTATTTGTGAAAATTGAATATTTTAATATTTAATTATCGACTGTAAAATAGCCAATTTTTGAACAGTCTCAGAATTGGACGAAACTAGTTCCATTGGATCTGTAATAGTTTGTTATTATCGGATTTCAATTTTCGTAGCAATCGGAGTTGTCGTTTGATCGTAGCAGCTCGAAACGCATTGAAATTGTTTTAATATTAACTTGGCGAGTTAAAATAGTCATTTTTCAAAATGTCTCGGATTTCGACGAAATCAGTTTTATCGGATCCGTAATGTGATATTATTGTATGGTTTTAAATTTTATGTCAATCGGATTTATCATTGTCCGGTGCAAGCTAAAACGCCTAGAAAATCGTTTAATCGGTTTAATTTTAAATTGAACGTTTGTTGCCATAACTCGCACAGATGACCGAATTAGCTTCCGAAACCTATTCCATTGTGTCCGGAACGCGGGATAAACCCTAGAAACGCTGGTCACCGTGCGTAAATCGGAGTTTGGAAATTCCGGAATGAATAGTGTCGTTTTATTTTCTATAAATATACCCTTATCTTTCACAAATAAAATAAATAAATAAAACTAGGGTTTAAATGCAGGCCGCCACCCCCTTTCATCAATGGACGAAATTGCTCTATGCTTCCTTCCTTATTTTCTCTCAATCCACTCATTATTATCAAATGCTATAAACTAAGAAATTGTAGAGTGTGATGTGAACTTCACATCTATACGGATATGATCACGAATGGAGGCTCGATGGGGACGTTGCGGGCCCGCATTCGGCAGTAGTTTGCGCGACTTTCGAGGGCGCTAGGGGTGGCCGAGTTGCATGTGGTGGTGGCCGTGGGTAGAGCAGGTTAGGGGCTTCAATATGGAAGTTGTTGATCGAGTTATAACGTGGTGTGGTGGTCGGAATAATTAACCCTAGTTTATGCAAATGGGTTCATGGTTGTTCGGCTTCTACCTGTAGTGTAGTCACATGGAAGATGAAGGAAATGGAGGGCCGAGATTTGCAGGCAAGAGATCTCACGGCTTAGAATTGAATAGGTTAAATAAATTATAAATTATGTTGTAAAATTTGTAAATATAAATCATGTACCTTGTAAAATTCATATCTTTTTCATACAAGGTCGAAAACGCGCGAAACTAGTTGCGTTGGAATCGTATGAACGAGCACTACGCTATGGAATTGGATTGGAGTCATTTGGAGTTAGTGAAAATTTTCAGTAAAATTAAACGTCCGTTTAATTTTATTCGAAATAAATCGCTAAAACGAAATTAAAATCAAGGTGAGAACTTCTCACTCAATCGAATCGGTTTCGATTTTAATTTTAAATAGTTAGATTCAAAATTCTTGAATGTATGTTTGAATGATGATTGTTATCTATTGATTGTTAAAATAGACATTATGCGCCGTCAGTAAGCGGATGTTATTTATTAAAAACATATACCGCGAATATTTCATAAACAGTGAAATTGGTATTATTTATGTACTTGGATTTTATTTCCCGCAGTATATAGCGGATGAGACCCTATTGCGCCCCCTATTAAGCGGATAATATTTTAAATCGCATATACCGCGATAATTTCGTACTGGAACGGAATTGGTATTGTGCTAATGTTTGTGGATGCAGGAAAACAGGTTGGAGGGATCCAACTGGATTCCTCAACAGTATTTATTTGATTATGGATATTTTGATATTCGTTGACTATCATATCGATATATGATGTAGTTGTAGTCGTGATTGACTATTTGGTGTGTAGCATCATTGGACCAAATTTTGGAATTTTAAAAAGGATTTGTAAAGTGATTTTTGAAAATATATAATATTTTTGGAATTGATTCATTTTAAATAAATAACGATATAATTTTTAATGTTATAAAAATTATGATTTTTGAGAAATATAGTTAAAAGTTGATTTTTGAAAAATATGGGGTTAATGGTTTTATAAAATAGTTTGAATTGAGATTTTTGGATTTATTGTAAAAAGTTAAAAAATAGGATTTATAAAATTTGATTATTTTATAAATCAAAATGATGAAATATTAAAGGAGTTTAAAGACGTTTTAAAGAATAATATAAATTGATTTATATAAAAGATTTATAAATTGATATTTGTAAATTAAAATATTTGAATTATAAAACGGGTTTTTATAAGTGTTAGAATGAATTGTAAAATTTGTAAAGTTTTTAAAATAATGGTTTTGGATAAATAAATGAATCTTATAAGTTATAAGATTTATAATTATGAAGTTTAAAAGAACGATTTTGCAAACAAATAAATTATAAACATTTAACTTATAATATGAGCCTTTGGTATATAATTGAGTTATAAATCGAATAGGTTAATAAAGGAGATTTATAAAGGACGTAGTATAAAATAAATAGAAATGGAATTTATAAACGTTGTTTTATAAATTCGCAAATGACTTATTTTGATAAGTAAATTGTTATAACTTATTTATGGAGTTATATTCACTTTTTAGACAGTGAATAATCCTTTGAAATAAAATGTATAGAAAGGATGAAATTTGTTAACGAAGTATATTCACGTTTTGAATAGTGAATAATAAGTTAAAGAAAATGTTTTGGATGTGATGTTTTAAATAGAATTAAAACGATCTAACGATGTTTTTAAATGTGTTAAGATTCGAAACCGTAGATTCAACATTCATTGTTGAAATAGACGTTTTCGAGAAATAGAAGCAAATGGTGGACTATAACACTGTTGTTATAGTAAATGATTTCCGAAAGGAAATGTTTTGCATAATATTGGGATTTATATATCTATTTTAATTTCGAATCCCTGTACTAGTGATTTTGGGTTGTCGTAACGATGTTTTACGCAACATTCGTTTTAACCCAAACAAATATGGTTAAGAGAATGATTTCCTTAAAGAATGAAATATATACTTAATTTCGATTTAAGTATATTGAATATTTTCCAAGTGTAGAAAATAAAAAGATTGTGAATTACTTATTAAATAAGTATGGAAATGTTTTCCAATATAAACTGAATATTTTGAGAATTTATCTTTTTAAAAATAAATGGAAAATGAATAATTGAAATCGGATATCAGTAGATATTGTGAAATATAAATTCACTAAGGAATTTATAAAAGAAAGTGGAATTTGTTTAAAAAAATAAATATTGATTTATTTTTGAGGTATTGAAACATATATCTTGTAAAGATATTTTTGGGAAATAAATAATTTGAAAAATTATTTGGAATCTGGTGATGTTGTGCATATCCATTGATAGTTCAATAACCGACTATCAATATTTACCTTTGAAAGGTATTTGTTGTGATTTGTTTGAATTTGAATGCCGCACTTATTTTTAAATTATTGCACTCGTTATTCGGATTACCCATTCCGAATAGTGATACGACGTAATGGATAGCATTGATGACCGGTGTTGAAGACCGGGTATTTGCGAGAGCGATAGGATGACCTGTCGATTGACTCTGCACCGAGTTGCTCCGGTATAGAGTTCTCCATATGTGATGGGGAATCCGATTAGGATTGTGGATATCCGGATTGCAAGGACTTCTTTGTAAGTGCCTTCGGTTTTGTTCGAGCCTGGAACATACTTGTATGGATTGTATGTATGACATTACAAATTGAGATATAAAGCCGATTTCTTTCAAATATATTTCTGTTGGTGGCGGAGAATTTATTCTCTTAGCTTAACACCCTTCTCTGAGACGTACGAGCTCAGAGGTTATGTAGTTGAAGGTTATTAGCGATATATTCCCAATTTGGTAATGTGACATGCTGAGTGTTGCTGTGAAATGATCATTGTGTTGATCATTTGTGATAAGATCATTTGTTTGATCGTTTATCTTTGTGATCATTTCTATGATCATTTGTTGACCCAAAGCACAACTTTTGTATAAAGCGTGGCTTTGTGGACGAGATTTCGTCGAGCCTCACACCCCGGAATGGTCAAAACAAGAAAGATGCGGCAAGGTTATGAGGGGTAGCTCCCTTTAGGGTATGTGCATTTCCTTCTGGAAAAGGGTGGTATCATGGTATGGAGCCCAGATACTTACTCATGTTGAAACACTTTATTTATGATTGTGTGAATTGGTTACGAGCGCTCGGTTAAAGGTCTCAAAGGACCGGGGGATGGCATACTCGTGTCAGTAGTTACCCAGTTAGGGGTAACCCGACCTTGTGTTGGCAGAGATCCGGTTTGGTTCTCGGGGACGTCCTTCCAGAGGCGTTCTCATGTGGCAATGGGAAGTTCCTTGGCCTGACCATTCGTTGGAAATCCCAAGAAACAATACGATCTTGTACGGTTTTAGTTGTATAACCTGCCATGGAATGTAGCGGTAACCTGCTATTGAACATGGTAGCTATAGTAGGCATAAGTGTGAAATGTCTATGCTGGCTAAGATTTATATCTTTATTTTCGAAATGAATTTTTCCTACACTATGCACTAGTAATAATATCAAATGTTCTTTTTAATGCGTATCAAGCATCTTTGACTATCATAAGGAGAAATCTCCTCCGATTCTGCGTTTGCATTGTGTGTGTGTGCGGGAGGCCTTATGGTAATCTCATTTTTAAAAGCATTGCGAATTGACTTTAAAAATATTCCTCTATTTTGATTTTAAAGATAAATAAACTGTTTTGAGTTCTCACACCAGTCACATGACTGACTCGGAGTTTATTGTTTTCCTTCCTAAACTCTGGGTGCCCACCAATTTCTACACGGGCAGTCAAGAGTTAAGGTTTATCAGGATATTCTGGAGTTGCTGGAGGCAAGCTGGATGACATGGCGTATTACTAGTATATAGTATTTCTTTTCCGCTGTTTGTTTTTGTTTGTTGTTGTACACTCTGATGTAATGAAATGAAATGTAATGTAATGTAATAACTGATATAGTTCTTTGTTTAAAGATTATTCATATATTATATGTTGTTCCGCTGCGATTGTGAGATTATGATGTTGTTCTGTTGTTTTCTGTTCTGTTCCGTCCTATTTTCTTTTCTCTCTATTTTCTATCGTTTTCTCTCTTCTTCTGTCTTTTTTTTTCTTCTTAAGCAATGAGAATTCGTATTTCTGTTCATCTTGAGTTAATCTATGGAGATTAGTGTATATTCAAGGAGTACGGATTTGCGGGTCCTCACAGGTGGTATCAGAGCATATGGTTAAGCGATAACCATGGTTCTGTTGCGTATTACTCATTGGAGATGGAGTCAGTAGTACTCTAGAATGAGTTTGAGTGTAATAATAGCTATGAGAGCGTATTTGTTAGTGAATATAAAATTGTTTTATATTGTGATGATTGGTTTGTTGAGTGGTGTATGGATTCTGGTTAATACGAGTAATTAACGTTGTTGATAGGGATCTCTAAACACTTGTACAGAACAATTCGACACGATATTGTTTAAAATTGGGTAAATGAAATAATTTTACCTCAATTATATTTTGTATATAAAGGAATAATTTTTCAGAATTATTAAAGTGTATATAAGTTGATTGTTTGATTGTTGAATAAGTTGTTTGAATAATCTAAATAAATAATAATTGTATAAGCAAAAGAATTATAAGTATGAAATTATAATTAATGTAATTTACAATTGTGAAATAAACTTATATATATAAGAAGTGAAACTATATGAATATATTTATGAATATGAGTTGTAAATAAAAATGAATTTAAAGTTAAATGGAAATTTACTTAGAATTGGAATCTGAATTTATTTACAAGTGGGAATTTAAGTCAAGTAAAACAAAATAATGTTTAAATGAAGTATAACTTAAGAGATATTGAATGAAGTTGATTTTGGTATCAAAGCAAATTAATAAAGGTTAATGATAAATGTGAACTTAAGTTATATAAATGAAATTCAACTTTAGTAATTGAATTGAATAAATGGATTGAATGTAAATTAAGTTGATATGAAATAATTAATGTAATGTAAATTCATTAAAATCTAATGTTATTGGAAGTTGAAAGATTGAATGAAAATCAATTTAATTAAACCAATTGAAAGTGATGGTGTTAAACCGAATTGAATGAATATAAGCAAAGGAATTTGGTTGTAATTAATATACATTGGTTGATATATGATTGTTAGTTGATTGTATATAATTCATTAAGAGTTAATGAAATTGGAAACTAAAGTAATTGAAATCCAATTGGAAGTTAAGTGAATCTTAAATAGAATTGAATTTGATTTGGAAGTGAACCAACTTGAATATGAATTAGTGAATATAAACTAATTGAAAATGAATGTTAGTAAGAACATCCACTGTTAATGAATCAAATGTGATTAAACTGAAAACCATTTCATTGAATATTAATGAGAATATGAATGAATATTTATTGGTTATGGATGATAGTTGGTTGATGGTTGAATATATTGCTTTTATTGTATTTGCTATGTTGGCATATATAGTTATTATGTTGTTATATGTTGTATATCGATACTATTTTCATATATGCATGTTTCTCATCTGTTTGTTGAGTGTTTAGTAGGTGCGAATCGCGTTTGCTTCGCATTTGGAGCTCGCTTTCGCGCTATATTAGCCGTATATGCTCGCTAATAAAATATAAGGTACATATCTCGGATTACATATCGTACTTTTACACTTTTTCCCTACGGGATGCCTCATCACCTGATGAGATGTATATTTGTGATATATATACTGTCATTTTTTTTTTGGATCGAGCCGCGCAAAGGAGACTATGGCGAATTTTTGCGAAAATTTAAGGCGTTAGAATATTTTGAGAAAAATTGGAAAGTTGTGAAAACTTTAACTTTGATTTTTGAATTGAAAGTTAAACAATAGTAGTTTGTTTTTGAAAAGATAACTAAGTATGATTTGAAAACTTAGTAAAGATTGTAAGAAGTTTAACTATGGATTTTTGGAAAATTAATAGATTCTATAACTTTTCTTACTTGGTAATTTCGAGGACGAAATTCTTTTAAGGGAGGAAGTATGTAACGACCCAGGATTTTTATTAATTTAAATTTGAATATTTAATTAATTTTAAATATTAATAAGTGAAATTTATAAGTCGAATAAATTTTATTTCGAATAATTGGATTTAATTGAATAATTAAATCGATAATTTAATATGTTAAATTATGGAAATAATTGAAAATTGGGTTAAATATGATTGAAAATGATTTGTAAAATTTTATTATGTCATATTGGAGTTAGAATGATGTTTTAGAACTTTTAAAATCGAATTAAAAGTTTATTTGTGAAAATTGAATATTTTAATATTTAATTATCGACTGTAAAATAGCCAATTTTTGAACAGTCTCAAAATTGGACGAAACTAGTTCCATTGGATCCGTAATAGTTTGTTATTATTGGATTTCAATTTTCGTACCAATCGGAGTTGTCGTTTGATCGTAGCAGCTCGAAACGCATTGAAATTGTTTTAATATTAACTTGGCGAGTTAAAATAGTCATTTTTTTAAAAACTCTCGGATTTCGACGAAACCAGTTTCATCGGATCCTTAATGTGATATTATTGTATGGTTTTAAATTTCATGTCAATCGGATTTATCGTTTGTCCGGTGAAAGCTAAAACGCCTAGAAAATCGTTTAATCGGTTTAATTTTAAATTGAACGTTTGTTGCCATAACTCGCACAGATGACCGAATTAGCTTCCGAAACCTATTCCATTGTGTCCGAAACACGGGGTAAACCCAAGAAACGCTGGTCACCGTGCGTAAATCGGAGTTTGGAAATTCCGGAATGAATAGTGTCGTTTTATTTTCTATAAATAGACCCTTATCTTTCACAAATAAAAAAAATAAATAAAACTAGGGTTTAAATGCAGCCGCCACCCCCTTTCATCAATGACCAAAATTGCTCTATGCTTCCTTCCTTATTTTCTCTCAATCCACTCATTATTATCAAATGCTATAAACTAAGAAATTGTAGAGTGTGATGTGAACTTCACATCTATACGGATATGATCACGAATGGAGGCTCGATGGGGACGTTGCGGGCCCGCATTCGGCAGTAGTTTGCGCGACTTTCGAGGGCGCTAGGGGTGGCCGAGTTGCATGTGGTGGTGGCCGTGGGTAGAGCAGGTTAGGGGCTTCAATATGGAAGTTGTTGATCGAGTTATAACGTGGTGTGGTGGTCGGAATAATTAACCCTAGTTTATGCAAATGGGTTCATGGTTGTTCGGCTTCTACCTGTAGTGTAGTCACATGGAAGATGAAGGAAATGGAGGGCCGAGATTTGCAGGCAAGAGATCTCACGGCTTAGAATTGAATAGGTTAAATAAATTATAAATTATGTTGTAAAATTTGTAAATATAAATCATGTACCTTGTAAAATTCATATCTTTTTCATACAAGGTCGAAAACGCGCGAAACCAGTTGCGTTGGATTCGTATGAACGAGCATTACGCTATGGAATTGGATTGGAGTCATTTGGAGTTAGTGAAAATTTTGAGTTAAATTAAACGTCCGTTTAATTTTATTCGAAATAAATCGCTAAAACGAAATTAAAATCAAGGTGAGAACTTCTCACTCAATCGAATCGGTTTCGATTTTAATTTTAAATAGTTAGATTCAAAATTATTGAATGTATGTTTTAATGATGATTGTTATCTATTGATTGTTAAAATAGACATTATGCGCCGTCAGTAAGCGGATGTTATTTATTAAAAACATATACCGCGAATATTTCATAAACAGTGAAATTGGTATTATTTATGTACTTGGATTTTATTTCCCGCAGTATATAGCGGATGAGACCCTATTGCGCCGCCTATTAAGCGGATAATATTTTAAATCTCATATACCGCGATAATTTCGTACTGGAACGGAATTGGTATTGTGCTAATGTTTGTGGATGCAGGAAAACAGGTTGGAGGGATCCAACTGGATTCCTCAACAGTATTTATTTGATTATGGATATTTTGATATTCGTTGACTATCATATCGATATATGATGTAGTTGTAGTCGTGATTGACTATTTGGTGTGTAGCATCATTGGACCAAATTTTGGAATTTTAAAAAGGATTTTTAAAGTGATTTTTGAAAATATATAATATTTTTGGAATTGATTCATTTTAAATAAATAACGATATAATTTTTAATGTTATAAAAATTATGATTTTTGAGAAATATAGTTAAAAGTTGATTTTTGAAAAATATGGGGTTAATGGTTTTATAAAATAGTTTGAATTGAGATTTTTGGATTTATTGTAAAAAGTTTAAAAATAGGATTTATAAATTTTGATTATTTTATAAATCAAAATGATGAAATATTAAAGGAGTTTAAAGACGTTTTAAAGAATAATATAAATTGATTTATATAAAAGATTTATAAATTGATATTTGTAAATTAAAATATTTGAATTATAAAACGGGTTTTTATAAGTGTTAGAATGAATTGTAAAATTTGTAAAGTTTTTAAAATAATGGTTTTGGATAAATAAATGAATCTTATAAGTTATAAGATTTATAATTATGAAGTTTAAAGGAACGATTTTGCAAACAAATAAATTATAAGCATTTAACTTATAATATGAGCCTTTGGTATATAATTGAGTTATAGATCGAATAGGTTAATAAAGGAGATTTATAAAGGAAGTAGTATAAAATAAATAGAAATGGAATTTATAAACGTTGTTTTATAAATTCGCAAACGACTTATTTTGATAAGTAAATTGTTATAACTTATTTATGGAGTTATATTCACTTTTTAGACAGTGAATAATCCTTTGAAATAAAATGTATAGAAAGGATGAAATTTGTTAACGAAGTATATTCACGTTTTGAATAGTGAATAATAAGTTAAAGAAAATGTTTTGGATGTGATGTTTTAAATAGAATTAAAACGATCTAACGATGTTTTTAAATGTGTTAAGATTCGAAACCATAGATTCAACATTCATTGTTGAAATAGACGTTTTCGAGAAATAAAAGGAAATGGTGGACTATAACACTGTTGTTATAGTAAATGATTTCCGAAAGGAAATGTTTTGTATAATATTGGAATTTATATATCTATTTTAATTTCGAATCCCTATACTAGTGATTTTGGGTTGTCGTAACGATGTTTTACGCAACATTCGTTTTGACCCAAACAAATATGGTTAAGAGAATGATTTCCTTAAAGAATGAAATATATACTTAATTTCGATTTAAGTATATTGAATATTTTCCAAGTGTAGAAAATAAAAAGATTGTGAATTACTTATTAAATAAGTATGGAAATGTTTTCCAATATAAAGTGAATATTTTGAGAACTTATCTTTTTAAAGATAAATGGAAAATGAATAATTGAAATCGGATATCAGTAGATATTGTGAAATATAAATTCACTAAGTAATTTATAAAAGAAAGTGGAATTTGTTTAAAAAAATAAATATTGATTTGTTTTTGAGATATTGAAACATATATCTTGTAAAGATGTTTTTGGGAAATAAATAATTTGAAAAATTATTTGGAATCTGGTGATGTTGTGCATATCCATTGATAGTTCAATAACCGAGTATCAATATTTTCCTTTGAAAGGTATCTGTTGTGATTTGTTTGAATTTGAATGCCACACTTATTTTTAAATTATTGCGCTCGTTATTCGGATTACCCATTCCGAATAGTGATACGACGTAATGGATAGCATTGATGACCGGTGTTGAAGACCGGGTATTTGCGAGAGCGATAGGATGACCTGTCGATTGACTCTGCACCGAGTTGCTCCGGTATAGAGTTCTCCATATGTGATGGGGAATCCGATTAGGACTGTGGATATCTGGATTGCAAGGACTTCTTTGTAAGTGCCTTCGGTTCTGTTCGAGCCCGGAACAGACTTGTATGGATTGTATGTCTGACATTACAAATTGAGATATAAAGCCGATTTCTTTCAAATATATTTCTGTTGGTGGCGGAGAATTTATTCTCTTAGCTTAATACCCTTCTCTGAGACGTACGAGCTCAGAGGTTATGTAGTTGAAGGTTATCAGTGATATATTCCCAATTTGGTAATGTGACATGCTGAGTGTTGCTGTGAAATGATCATTGTGTTGATCAGTTGTGATAAGATCATTTGTTTGATCGTTTATCTTTGTGATCATTTCTATGATCATTTGTTGACCCAAAGCACAGCTTTTGTATAAAACGTGGCTTTGTGGACGAGACTTCGTCGAGCCTCACACCCCGGAATGGACAAAACAGGAAAGATGCGGCAAGGTTATGAGGGGTAGCTCCCTTTAGGGTATGTGCATTTCCTTCTGGAAAAGGGTGGTATCATGGTATGGAGCCCAGATACTTACTCATGTTGAAACACTTTATTTATGATTGTGTGAATTGGTTACGAGCGCTCGGTTAAAGGTCCCAAAGGACCGGGGGATGGCATACTCGTGTCAGTAGTTACCCAGTTAGGGGTAACCCGGCCTTGTGTTGGCAGAGATCCGGTTTGGTTCTCGGGAACGTCCTTCCAGAGGCGTTCTCATGTGGCAATGGGAAGTTCCTTGGCCTGACCATTCGTTGGAAATCCAAAGAAACAATACGATCTTGTACGGTTTTAGTTGTTTAACCTGCCATGGAATGTGGCGGTAACCTGCTATTGAACATGGTAGCTATAGTAGGCATAAGTGCGAAATGTCTATGCTGGCTAAGATTTATATCTTTATTTTCGAAATGAATTTTTCCTACACTATGCACTAGTAATAATATCAAATGTTCTTTTTAATGCGTATCAAGCATCTTTGACTATCATAAGGAGAAATCTCCTCCGATTCTGCGTTTGCATTGTTTGTGTGTGCGGGAGGCCTTATGGTAGTCTCATTTTTAAAAGCATTGCGAATTGACTTTAAAAATATTCCTCTATTTTGATTTTAAAGATAAATAAACTGTTTTGAGTTCTCACACCAGTCACATGACTGACTCGGAGTTTATTTTTTTCCTTCCTAAACTCTGGGTGCCCACCAATTTCTACACGGGCAGTCAAGAGTTAAGGTTTATCAGGATATTCTGGAGTTGCTGGAGGCAAGCTGGATGACATGGCGTATTACTAGTATATATTATTTCTTTTCCGCTGTTTGTTGTTGTTTGTTGTTGTACACTCTGATGTAATGAAATGAAATGTAATGTAATAACTGATATAGTTCTTTGTTTAAAGATTATTCATATATAATATGTTGTTCCGCTGCGATTGTGAGATTCTGATGTTGTTCTGTTGTTTTCTGTTCTGTTCCGTCCTATTTTCTTTTCTCTCTACTTTCTATCTTTTTCTCTCTTCTTCTGTCTTTTTTTTCTTTTTCTTAAACAATGAGAATTCGTATTTCTGTTCATCTTGAGTTAATCTATGGAGATTAGTGTATATTCAAGGAGTACGGATTGCGGGTCCTCACAGATATCGATAATATGTGATTGCTGTAAATTATATTGTCTGTTTGGATGATTGATTGTGATGGATGTTATTGATTGATATTTGGACGATTGGATGTTTGTTTATTATATATATATCCTGTTATCACCTGGTAAATTATTTACAGTATATAAAACTTTAAATTGAATTATTTTGAATAAATTAAGAAATATGTTGAAATGATAGACACCTATGACACCACGATTTGGATTGAAATAATATATCCCCGAAATTAAATTGAAATAACTGATCATTTGTTCATAGGATAGAAAATTATATACAAATGCCGGATTAGTTAAATTAAACGATTTTAAATTTTTTGATTTGAAGTTTATTTAAATGATTTTATTTTATGAAAATGAAAATCAAATTTATGGAAATCGAACTATTTTAAAATTAAGCTCAGAATTTAATTATATTTGAGAATTTGGATTTCAAATTGGGTATTGAAAGTGTTTTGAATCGATGTTTTGAAATCGAACTTGGAATTGATAAAAATCGAAATAGTTCAAAATTTGAAATTGAAATTATTTTTGAATTGTAACTAAAATTAATTTGAAATTGGAATTGAAATAAATTTGAAATTAACGTCAAAATTAACTTGGAATCGAAGTAAAATTCGTCTTGATATCGGAACTGAATCGATTAAATCGAAATGGAAATTTAAAAGTGATTTGAGTTGAAAATTTGGAAAGTTTGACTTTGAAACTATTTTCAAATAAATTATTTTGATATAAATATTTAAATTTATCTTCTTAAATATTCAAATTATTTTGGATTTTCCAAACTATTTTGCTATATAAACCATTTTAATACTTAAATTATTTTATATAAAACTATTTTTACCAGTTAAACTATTTTTAACTATTTAAACTATTTTTTACTATTTTGATTATTTAAACTATTTTAAAACTATTCAAACTATTTTTCAAAAATTCAAACTGGTCAAGAGCGGAATGTTGATTTAAATACGAGTTGGGTCGAATGAAGTTATAACCCAAATGGAAATTTGAAACAATTTTGGAACAGAAACCGAGATATTAAGGCAAAATTGATTTTGAAATGAAATGGTATATTTTGAGTAAATTTGTTGATTTTGAAATGAAATTGATTTTGAAGAAAATGTGAGATTTTGTTATCAAGTACGAATTATTTTTGAAATGTAAAAAAACAAACTGGTATGTAAAACTACATTGGGTTGTTAAAGAGACGGGGGCCTCTTATTGGTATACTTTCTCTCAGTATTGGAACCACTTTAACAACTGCGCACATGAAGTAAGGTTCAGAATGAAGTGGTTGGAATTGGAATACGTTTTTGGATTTGAAGTAAGAGAACGACGATGGATTGGCCTGACACTTGTGTCAACTTGAAATGACTAAAACTGGAGCCATACCGGTCAAGTGAGCAAGCTAACCCTAGTGAACACACTTCTTCGTATTACCATTATTTACATTGTGATTGATTGGTGCGCACCCTCGGATTTTGGAAGTGTTGGACTCGGTGGTCCATCATGGCTATGATGCGTTACCACCAGCCGAGAAGGATAAACTAGTAGTATCATACCTTGGGCATTGCCTCACGTGTCTTGTCATGCTTTTATCCCTATACAAGATCCCTACGATTTTGGTTTAGTGTTGTCGTATCACGGCGCATCCATATCCATTGACGGTTTACTAGTATTTTATATGAAAACTGTGCGACAATGCTTAAAAAAAAGTGTTGGGGGTTCAATGTAAAGCCTTAACGCTAAAAAAATTATTTTACTGATTCAACATTATATATGTAGCATATTCTATTATATATAAATATTTCGACGGATCCTTAAGAGATGGAAAATCCCATAACAACTCATGAGTTATTGCACACATGTTATACAGTGGATATGAGATGTGAAATCCGTAAATATCTTTGATGCTATTACACTCATGTTATATGCGATATTGATTTGACTTACATAAGGATATTTTATTATTGACTCAAGTGTTTTGTCTTTTCATTACGCTCGATTAGGTCAGCCGTGAGTTTTCAGCTTATCGAAGATTACTCTTTGGAGGACGAAGACGAAGATTTGTTATATTATTATTACTAATATTATTCCTAGCACCATGTTGTTCTGCTATATTATATTTTGTTCTATTGTATATGTATAACTCTTGTAAATGTTGTATGAAATATAATCAAATATATAGTAAACAAATTCATAAACTATTTTTTTATATTATATTCTATCGTTCCGCTGCGAGGTTCTGTGTTTGTTTCATCTTCTTTTCTTATTTCCTTAATTAACCACATTGATTTTCTATACTCCGGATTGTTTAAGTCGGATATTTGTAGATTATTGTCGATTTAAAACTTCGAAAATGTGGGTCGTCATACATTGCGTCGCGTGTCTTATCATGTTTCTTATCGAGCCCACTACGAGTTTGGTTTGTGTCATACACTATGGAGTTCCCTTTGATTGCTGTCCAGTTTACAGAGGAATTACGGTACTGTATAGACCACAGCATTTCTAAAAATGTATTAAGGGGGATAAGGTTAATACCTTAATGTTATTTTAGTACTTTACTGTAGACATATTATAATAGCGTATTGTACTATATATGTAGTTAGCTTAATAGATCCTTAGGAGATGGAATCTTGAACATCTCTTAAGTTATTGCACGCACGTTAGACACTGGATAGGAGATATAAAATCCCGTAAATATTTCTGAAGCCTTTACACTCATATTTACTTATTTTGATTTAACTTACATAAGATCTTTTAGTTCTGACTTGAGTGTTTTGTTTTTATTTACGCTTGGGTCAGCCTAAGCTTTTAAGTGTCAAAGACTATCTTTCTGGAGGATGAAGACAAAGATTTAGTATATTATTACTATTTATTATATTTATTCCACTCATCATGTTGTTCCGCTGCATTATTTATTTATTTATTTATTTATTTTTGTTGTACATATAACTCTGATATATTGTAAAGTGTAATCAAATGTTATCGTAAAGCAGCTTTATGAACTGTTTATTCGATTATTATATTTTGTCATTCTGCTGTGAGATTCTATGTTTATTTTTTTTCTTTCTTTTCTCTTATTTTCTTATTTACCTGTAACGACCAGGTATTTTCAACCATTCGCATCCATTATAAGTGTATAGGTAGACACTCATGCCGGAATTGAATTGCTCAAAATACCGCGTTGTAAATAAAAATTTGGCAAATCTCAGAATATACAGTAAATAAAAATCACAGATCACAGACACAGATTAATAATAATGCAGCGGAAGTAAAAGAGATAGTAGTTCATGAAGCTACTATATAATATATCAGAGTTACATTAGATACAACAGAAGAAATAAAGTACAAAGGGAGTCTCACTACATAGAAGTCTACTAATACAAGAGCTGAAAGGAACAACAGATTGCAAAAGATAAAACTTGACAAGTAGATAATCTCCAACGATTCCAATCTCTAGAAAATGGAAATCCAAATCTGTGAATAACTCAGGCTGACCCGAGCGTAAATAAAATACAAACACTCGAGTCAGGACATACATACTTATACAATGTAAACCAACTCAAGTGAACTCTAGCAAAGGTACAAGTAACTTAGAAGATGCTTGGGACCGCCCATCCTCTAAGGATCCGTTAAACTATTTACTATGTAGTATATTGCGCTATATACAGTAGTGTCTAATCAGTAAAGTATAATCATATAGAAAATAGCGTTAAGGGGGTAGTGAACCTTAACGCGGTCGGATCTTTAAAACCAAAATCGTAGTGGGCTCGATATAAGGATATGACACGGCACCCGAGGCAATGCCAGGGTGGATACACCGTTTGCACTCCCGGACCGGTGGTGACGGTAAGCCAGCAGCTTCCGCCCACCTCGAGACATACCCCCGAATCAAAGTGGCGCCACCATATCGAATCACAAAAGTAATAGAATGGTTTTCGATGGAGCATGCTCGATTGTAACGACCCGCTATTTTAGACTATTCGCATCCGCACATGTCAGACTTGAATAATTCAAAATACCGAATTGTTAATCTAAATTTGGCAAAACTCAGATATACAGTAAATAAATGATCACAGAATCACAGACACAGAGTAATAATATGCAGCGGAAGTAAAAGAGATAGTAGTTCATGAAGCAACTATATATATACAACAGAGTTAAATAAGTTACAACAGAATTCTCGAATACAAATAATCGAATACAAGAATCAATATACATCACTGGAATCAACTGAATCTCTGAAAGCTGGATAAATAGCTGGATCTCCAAGCGAAGCTCCAACTCCAAAGGTGAGCCTCGAAAGCTGGTACTCTCAGTCTGACCCGAGCGTAAAGCAAAACACAAAACACTCGAGTCAGGATTAATATTCTCATATCAATAAATCCAACTCAAGTGAAATAGCAATCGTAATACAAGTAACTCAAAGGATGTTGGAATCACCATCCTCTAAGGATCCGTTAAACCATCTACTATGTAGTAGTGTACGCTAACTAGATAATGTCTATCAGTAATATAAAATATCAAAATAGTGTTAAGGCGTTACCATTTTTCCCCTTAACACATTTTATACAAGCGTTATAGTCCATACAGCACTGTAAACTCCACCGTAAACTGGTGGGATATCAGAGAGTACTCCATAGGTATAACACAAAACAAATACGTAGTGGTCGCGTATATAGGGATACAAGTATGACAAGGCACATGAGGCAATACCCAAGGTAGTGAAACTACCGTTCGCCTGATCCGGACTGGTGAAAACGCATCGCCGCAGCGATCGCAACACTGCGAAACAACACTCCTGAAATTCCGAGGGTGCACCAATCAATCACAAGTAATGAGTAGTAGTTACGAAGAAGTGTGTTCGCTCGAGGTGGCTAACCCCATTTGGCCCGGCACGGCTCCTGATTTTAGTCATTTCCAATTTGACACAAGTGTCAAGGCTATCCATTATCGTTCTCTTTCTTCAGTCATCACGTACATCATTCCAACCACTTCATTCTGGATCATCACTCCGCGTATAGTTATTAAAGTGGTTTTCGGTTTAGATAGAGAGTGTATCCATAACCGATTCCGAATTCTTTAATAACTTTCGTAATTTTTACACCGATTGGTCGTTTAATAAATTTCAAAACCAAATCAAATCCAATTAGAATTTATACATCAACATTTTATTTTTCTTTCAAAATCAATTTCCAAAATCTACGTTTCAAAACTCCCAAATTATCATTTTAAAGTCTTACAATTCAATTTCAATTTTATTTAAACAATTCAAATATTGATTCAAGTTCACATGTAAGTTTTATTCCGAAAATCATTTAAATGATTAAATTCAACATTCAAACCAATTTAAATTCATTTATCGATTTCATTCAATATTCTTTAAGTTACTTTATCATTCAAAACAATTTTACTTAATTCCCAATTCATTAAGTCAATTACTTACGTTCATCTTCATTTTATCAAAACTTCAAATTTAACTAAATTAGATTCGTCAAATAAAATTCTCAAAATTACAAATCTTACATTAATTTCAATAAATCACATTTTATTTCTTGTTAAAGAAATTCAATTTCACTTATTTACTTTCTTAAATAATTTCCAAAAGTTAATTAACAAAGAAACTCAATTTCCATTATTTACGAAGTTCCAATTCACTTATTCAAAAGTTCAATTTCTCTTATCAAAGAATTCAATTTTTATTCAATTATCAAATAATTCAATCTTATTCAATTATTAAATAATTTCAAACTTAATTATTAATAAATCCAAAACTTAATAATTTCAACTTAATTATAAATTCAAACTCAATTATTAAATCATTTCAAAACTTAATAATTTCAAACTTAATTATAATTCCAAACTTAATTATAATTTCAGATTTAATTATTAAATGTTTTCAAAATTAATAATTTCAAACTCAATCATTGCTTATTCCAAATTATTTATTAATAATTCCAATTTAATTATTAAATAATTAAATTTCAAACAACATCCTTTCATCAATTACTATGTTAATATTTGCTTCATATTTCAATCTTTACAATTTCCTATCAAAATTCAAATTCCAACTTCATTTCAAAACTTATTCTTTACTCGAATAAAATCATTATTTTATTTTTAAATTAAATTATTGACCAATCAGATTTATTAAATTCTCTATCCTAAGTCTAGTTCATTTTAGGTATTTATCATTTCAACCCGATTCCAATTCCAATGCAAAACTCAAACATAACAAAGGGAACTTGCAGTGTGATAACTGGGATGGTGTCAAAGTAAATAAACAAGCAATAACAACAAACAAACACAATCCAATAATCAATTCAAATAATCCCGAAATAATCGTATTAATTTACATTGTTGTTTGTGCAAATTAATATAATTATTTCTAGAATCTACACTATCATTTCATGTAGATTAAAGATTATTACACTAATTATTCTATGCAATTTTACACTTTACATCAATTATTCAATTTCATATTACATCAACCTATACAATCATACATTTAATGGTTCAAGGAGTAATTAACCAATTCTACTTGTCAATTTTTATCTAACATTTAAAGGTCGTATTACACAAATTTAACTAATCAAATTCAACACATATGTCAATTAAAATTTTAACTATTCTGCGTCAAATTCAATTTCATAATATTTATCACTATTCATTACAATTTAGCATCCAATATAAACAACAATCAATCAATCAATTATCAATCAAACTGGATTTATTATTGCATACATAACAGATAACGGTGTCAGATGTCAAAGGTGAACTGATACATAAATAATAGTGCAATAAATAACAGCAGTATATTTCAATTGTCGTTCCAATTGAAATCAAATTTAATAAATAAAAGAATATTAATCGTGAGTGATTGCTCACCTTTCGTGGCTGGAGGATAGGCGACGAAATCGAGGTACAAAATCCAGGCACAAATTATAAACAAGCTAGACGGACACAATTTGACAGAGAAAGCAGGCACGACGAACAAAAGCTGACAAAGGGAAATCGATGAGAACGGATTAGAATAGCTTGATGTAATTGATATGAAGATTATATTATTATCCAATTTCTTTCTTTCCAAAATGAATGTTTAGATCAAAATACATATTTAAACATTGAGATATATATAGGTATTTCCCACTTATTATTTAAACAATAATACATAAATTTAAAACATATGTATTATACTAACATTACAGTACATTAAATTATTACCTAAAACTATGATATTACATGTAAACTAATATATGTACTACGGTTATAAGTACGAACAACTTAACAGCATAACCAATCTATACAACTTATAACATTTTAAATCCAACAAAGAAAGAAATTTTTTTTTTATCAAAACGTATACATTTATATAAGTCTTACATTAAATATATTCGTTGAAATCAACATTTCATTAAACAAAGTATATATACTTACAGAACATACTATATAAATCTTATACTTAATATGTATTGCTCACAACAAAACTTTTACTATCAAAGACAAGACCGATATACACTTTACTATAAAATCAGCATATCATCAATATGTAATGTACTATATATTCACCTAGACCAATGAATCTACACACGCATACACAGTATCTAAAGTTAAACTATTATTATAAGTATAATAGAAGGCTATAAACAACAACTAAAGGACAACAGACTGTGCTCTTGAAATAAAAAATATATATTACTTTTAGAATATAATACATTATAAAACAATATACTTATACTCATCTCTTCTTTTATACTCCAACAGTATACACCTTTCCATAATATATTATTCCAACGTATATTAACACTTATAATATACAACAAGTGTGTAAACTACGAATAAAAAATGCAGATCTTGTATTGTCGGAAGTTATATATAATACCCATATGCCTGTACTTGCATACTCATGTAATATAATACTTTATTTGTACAAAACGATGATCAAACAAACATAAAATGCATGCAGACCCTTATGAGTATAAGCATGTACACAAATACATTACCCAACAAATTATATATAAAGAAAAATATGTAAATTATAATATATAGAAAACATCACCAAATTATGCAGACTACATACACATGCAAACAACATACTTATAATGTATATAAATTAAGTTCTGTATATAACATATTCAAATAAACAATATACTTTACCATACTGTTATATACACTACAGACCTCTACCCTTGTAAGCATATGCAGACAATTATCACATAAAACTATATATTTATAACACCATATAAACTAACTAATATATTTATAACTTACAGAAATTATATATATACTTACATATATACACCTTATATTATGCTACAACTGCTGCAGCACTAGGAAACCGAGCATGGGGAGTGCAAGGCCGGGTGGAGACTTGAGGAGGATCTGGTGGCCGATGAAGAGGCTTGCTGCTGCGGTGGTGTTCGCCGTGGGGTGAAGCCGAGGGTAGGCGTGGCTGTGAGGTTGCCGTTTGGCCGAGCAAGAGGAGGAAGGGAAAACGATCGACTGGGCTACGCTATGGTTACTGGCCGATGAGAGTGGAGATGCGGCTATGGTGAAGGGGAAGAGGCGATGAGGTCGTGGGGAAGTGGAGAGGGTAGGCGCGGCTGATGTTGGACTGACGGCCTTCGGAAATGGAGCGGCGGTCGGCGACTGGGTGGCCAGAGAGGGAAGGTGGAGTAGGCTGCGCGCGATCTCGTATCAAGGCATAGATGGAGGTTGGCGGGGTTCTTGGTTTCAGAGAGGAGAGAAGGAGAGAAGAGGTGACCATGCTAGTTGGCTTTGGAATAAGAAGATGAACATGCAAGGAAATCAGAAGAATGATATTGAAATTTTCAGGCGATAGGATTAGGACGTGACTTTTGAATACATCAATTTTTTTTTAGTGAAGAATGTAGGAAAGGAAGTAGTGGCCCTTTGTTTTCAGCTGGAAGAAAAAGAGAATGGGAGAGGAGAGGTCTAAATGAAGATGAATGTACACAGAAGAGAAGGAGATGAATGAACGGTCTCAATAATAAATGAAAAGGATATGAACGGATATGAAATTTTGAAAAATGGAATAGCATTGGTCAAGCACAAGGGTCTAGGAAAGTGAATGTTCACGTTTGTATTGTACAGAACAAAATAAAAAGGCAGACAGTCAAAACGACTCAAATACGCGTCGATACGGATATCCGTTACGCGGGTTCCGCAGCGTACCGGATACCGAAACATAGGAGCGCATATACCGCAGCAATCAGCACGACGAGACGGTCACAACGGTATACAGATATCAGAGGTACGATCGAAGTATAAAAATTCAAAATTTTTACTAGCGGAAAATGCAAGAAAACGCAGAAAAATAAGATCGACGGAGCCAAAGATGTCCGAATTTAGAAAAATGACAAACTGACATCTTGCTCAGAAGATGGTTTAGAATTTTTCTATGTAAAAATATTTTGGTTTTGAAAACGTTTTATTTTCATCGCTTTTTAACTGATTAAATTGAAGTAAATTTACGCACGAAATAAACTTTCATATTTTTGGACGAAAATTTACCAGTTGCTATGTTTAATTAGACGCATTCCAAATATCAAATTTATATTTTAAAATTTTATCGTTTAAAAATTCCATGAAATTTCAAATAATAACGTTATTAAAACCAGTTAAATTTACGGGTCGTTACATCGATGAAAGGGTGCGACCCTTTATGTAGCCCGGTATAGCTCCTGTTTTAGTCATATATGCCAACTCACGGGAGTTGAGTCCACGTAATATACCCCGAGAGCGTCGCCACCATCCTACTTCATTCTGGAATCTCCACCGCGTACAAAGTTGTTAAAGTGGTTTTGGGTATTGGCCGACTATAAGACAATAACTGATCCCGGTCTCTTTAACAACCAATCGTTATTATAACCCGTAGTTATAACTTTAAAACTATATTTTATACTTCAAAATAAAATATCCTTTTCAATCCAAATCTTTATCAAAATAAAGATTAAATCATTTCCAAAACTATTTCAATATATCAACATACCATATCTTTCAAATTCAAATATTTATCAAAATAAATCTCAAGTCATTTCTAACCATTTCAATATATTAAATTATCATATCCTTTCAAAACTCCTTTCAAATCATTTTAATATATTAAAATATCACATCCTTTCAAAACTTCCTTTCAAATCATTTTATTATCAAAATATCAATATCTTTCAAAACTTCATTTTTAAATCATTTTATTACCAAAATATCATATCTTTCTAAAGCTTCATTTCAAAACATTTAATATATATCAAAATATCGTATCTTTCCAAAGCTTCATTTCAAAACATTTAATATATATCAAAATATCGTATCTTTCCAAAGCTTCATTTCAAAACATTTAATATATATCAAAATATCATATCTTTCCAAAGCTTCATTTCAAACATTTAACATATATCAAAATATCATACCTTTCCAAAGCTTCATTTCAAAACATTTAATATATATCAAAATATCGTATCTTCCAAAGCTTCATTTCAGAACATTTAATATATATCAAAATATCGTATCTTTCCAAAGCTTCATTTCAAAACATTTAATATATATCAAAATATCGTATCTTCCAAAGCTTCATTTCAGAACATTTAATATATATATCAAAATATCGTATCTTCCAAAGCTTCATTTCAAAACATTTAATATCAAAATATCATATCTTTCAAAACTTCGTTTCAATCATTTTAATATATCAAATAGTTATATTTCAAAACAAATTACTTCATTATTAAATCATAAAAATGAAGTTATTACATTTAATAATTAAATTATTAAATTCCAAAATTTTAACTTTTCAATGTTCACTTATGCACTTAAATTTATTAAAACAATGAAAATTCAAGTTTCGCAGCATTTAGAAAATGCTACAGAAAGTTACATTCAAAAACAATTAAATTTAACAAAAGACAGTATTAAAAATGTTGTTAATTAACTTCAAATGTTCAATAGAATTTCACAAACACTTATATTTTGATTTAAATCATTTTTAACTTATAAAATCATACATTTTCATATTTATAAGCATCATTAAATTTTCCTTAAATTCATGATTTTATAAAGTTAAGTTTCCTTCCAAAAATCAATATTTATTAATAATTCACTTATTAAATTTCAACATTCAAATTTAAATTCATTACATTAAATTTCAACTTAACACTTAAGTTTAAAATTTCAAATATAACTTAATTCCATTTTATTTGACTTAACTTAAAACCTCACTTTTAAACCAAATTCATAAATTCCAATTTAAGTTATATTTCCAAATTCAACTCAATATTCACTCATTAACATCTTAACTCTATTCAAAAATCATTAATATGTTATAAAAATCATTTTAAATTAATTTAAAATTCAAAATATCATAAATTTATCATATTTTCAAAGTTAATTTAAATTCCATTAAAAATTAAATCAAAATTTCCAAAATAACTTACATTCAGATTTTCTAACTTTCCCATAATTTATTTAACTTATAGATTTCCAGAAAATCAATAATACTTTACAAAAATTATATTTTTATTTAATTTTAAATCAAAATATTATAATAATTAAATTTCTAAAATATTTTAATTTTTTTTAGAAAACATATTTTAACTACTGGCCTGTATATAATTTTCTACGCTAGGTAAAGTGATACGGGTAATATATCATTTCAACCCGTAATTTACAAAGAAAATCCGGGTTTTATCATTTCCAACCCGCAGTCCCAAGTAAATGAAATAAATTGAAAATCATTCAGGCCTATCATTTCAGCCCATAACACTTTTCCCTTATTCTAAAGTCCGTTTGGGTATGTATCATTTCAACCCATAGTGATTCTAATCTACAGGGAACTTGTAGTGTGATGGACAGATAAAATAAACAGAATAGTATGAAATAACAGTAAGATATAACATAATAGGTGTAATAACAGGTGTGAACATCATATGATAATAATATAAGCAGTTATAACATGATCATATAGTTCTACAGATTCACAGGGTGTCAATTTACTACTTATATAAGTACATAATGTCTGGTGAGAAATACTCACATGTTCAAAGCTGGAGATATCCATCAAAGCAACAATACTGACATCACGAAGGCACGACAACACGGATACGACAAGAGAGTGGAGAGCCAAAGCAATTAGACTAGTTCAAATATTTTACACAAAACAATGCAAATATATGTAAGTTTCAACGCAAGTTATCACTAAATAGCATTAGAAACAAAAGCCCAAAACAACACCGAATGAATTGCACTTGTTCTCAACCTCATGTACTTCAGTTAGACATGGAATAAGCTCGGCTAAGGCAGAGAATTGGGTCAGGTTTGGGGTCCAAAGTAGTCGGCCATCATGGTGTAAAAGTGATGAGATGGTATAGGTGCAAAACTATACAATTTCAAGGCAACTACAAGGCAACAACTTCATCTCTATGCTCCTATTGTGCTCGGCCAGAGGCTAGGTGGGCCCAACCAGTGGTGTAGGTGGTGGTGGGTGATGTGGCAGAGGGTGGAGGTCAGGTCAGAGGTGGTGGTGGTAGCGGCGGCAAATGGTGGTAGAAGGAGGAGATGACAATTCTAGGCCATAAGTGATAGTTTGTGATGATTTTTGGTGGATTTTGTGGTGGTCTTCACCTTGGATTGGCTCGGTCTGAAATGGAGAGGTGGTAGGATGGAAGATGGTCAGAGGAAAGGGGTGGTGGAGGTCAGGTCAGATCTGGTTGAGGAGGAGCCAATCAAATCTAGATGAGAACAAGTGCAAAAATCAATGTAAACAAGGAAGAAGAATAAGAAAAGTTGAAAAATCATTACCCAAACTCTTCTCAATAGCCATGGCCGAAATTTTTTTGTTTCAGAAATGAAAATGAATGTACGTGAATAGGAAATAGCGTATGTAGCTGAAAGATGTGGCTAATAAATAAAAAAACTTCCAAAGAGTTAATGAAGAAACGGTAAAAGAAACGACTTAGGAGGTGAAACGACTTTATGTTTCAAAGCTTTTAAAACCTTTCAAATTTCCTTAATTTTGTTGATATTTCTGGAAATAATAATAATCCCAGATAAAATTTCGAAAATTTATCAAAATATAAAAATATATATAATATTGATTAATTATATAAAGTTAAATTAAGGAAAATAGCTAAAAATAGTAAACTAGTCTAGAAAATTTGAAATTAAATGAAATAAATTTTAGAAAATTCATATGAGCTTGTAATATATTTTTAAACATAAATAATAATATAAAATAAAAGTACATTCATAAAATAAAATAAAAAATTAAATTTAAATATAATTTTAATGAAGAAAATAGCAGAAAATAAGAAAACAGTCTTTAAAAAAAAAAGAAATCAACACAGTAAACTTTGGAAAAATTATAACATCATTTTAAAAAAATATTAAAAGACAAATATACTTAAAATAACCCATTAACACATAAGGAGAAAAAAAAATTAAATTTAAAGAAAACAGAAAAAGATTTAAAGAAATTTATTAAAAATCCAAAACAGTGTCCAGAAATTACAAATAAATCACCATTGACTTTGGAAAATTGTTTACTTCATTTTAAAATTTTTATAATACAAAAATAAACATACAATAACATATTAAAATAAAGAATTTTTTTAATATAATTTATAATAGACAAAATTGTTAAATAAATCAAATTGCACTCAAAATTGAAATGTACATAACTTTTACAGTTTAACTCCGTTTTCAACGAAATGAAAAGCAGTGTTCAAGTTATAACATATATTTTCATAATAAAGATAAAATTTAAGATTTTAAATAATTTAAATTTGAAGTTTAAAAGTCACAGTTTGAACAGCTTGACCAGAAATCCACTTTACAGTAAAATATTCAAATTATACTGGTTTGAACTATAAATCCTTTAATAATCATCGTTTATATTTAAAAATGAAATGGTTGAAATAAAACAAATTTAAAATAATTTAAAAATAAAAGAAAGTCCAATTTAAATAATATACAAAAATCTAGGGTTGTTACACTCTCCCCTACTCAAAACTTTTCGTCCTCGAAAAGGGATGAGGTACGGAAAAGCACAGAAAAAGATAGAGTGAAATAGGATTAAGATAAGATGACAAGAAGATTGAAAATTATACCTGATAACTGTTGTTATAGGTAAGTTTCGCAAGGTGTAAATTATCAAAGATTATAGAAAGATTTCTAAACAGAAAGATTATAGAAAGATGCCTATACCAGTCTATAGCAAGATAAGGATGATAAGGACAACCAAAAGATAGTTTGAAAAACAAAATAAGGAAATAGATTTGAAAGCATGGAAATTTCAACTTAAAATTTTTTTCCCTTTTTTTTCATAAGTTAAATAAATCATTAACTATCTCAAATTTCATTATCTTATTATCCAATCATCTTAAATTAACAATTTTTTAAACCATGGGTTTGAAAAATAATCATTTATTACACTCACAATGTACTTAATAAATCTTATTCTTCTTTATTCCTAATTAAAATTAAATTTATTCCGCTTAATATATTTATCACTTATGTTAAAGATACTTACACTTATTATAACTGCTTTCTTTTATTCTTAGTTCTTTTAACATTATTTTATATTGTAAATTATTCAATTACCCATTCATTCTATTTACCTCTGTTAATCATTTTATAATTAAAAATTAAGTGTATAACATTTGTTATAACCACTCAAATTTTATTTATAAAATCTTTTTATATTGTATATTATATATTATCCAATTACATTGTTAACATTTGAAAAATTAAGGTAAGTTGTATTGAATGCAATTGTATTATACAATTAAATCATTTCATGCTTGAATATTCATCCAAAAATTTTATTTTCTTTTTATAATTGAAATTATTCTTAAAAATAAAATTTAAGAATTAAATTTACGATTCCTTCAAACCATTTAGAGATAACTAAAGGTATGTACATAGTTTATCAAATCAAATTTAAATCATATGTCTATATATATTATAGATCAAGTCATATTTCAAAAATTCAAATCCAATTGATTTCCAAAACAAAGCTGCAGCAAGACTACAGAGCGGTCTCTTCACTTCGAAACTCGAAAATGAATGTCGATGATACTGCAGTCATCACCGAAGTTATTTTCCAGCGACAAAGAGAAGAGCGCTAATTTTTAAACTTTCAAGTTCTTTGAAAACAAATTTCTATTCGAAAATACTTTAAATAATATAACCCTTTAAAACTTTAAACACAAGGTTTGAAACCATCGGAAATTAAATTCTCAAATTTCTTGTTTCAAATTCATTTCAGTTCCCAAATAAATTTATAAACAACTATCTATAAATTCATTTATAGAACAATAAATGATAAATTAAGTATTATCATTTCAAATAATCAATTTTAAATCAATTTATTAAGTTCCATAAATTTACTTATATATCAAAATTTTATTTCATTAACCAAATTTTAAAATAATATTGTGTCAGTTTGTTCTATCAATGTGTTTTAGAAATCCTATCGATAGCGTTGATCAGACGAATCGATCGGAAACCCAAATCAACATCAACAAGCCAAACAACACAATATATAAAACAAAACATAGATATACAAGTACAATTCAAAATGTTTGGAAGAATAGATTGGAAACAAATGACAAGATGATTAAATAACAGAGCAGAGAGGTGGGTAAGCTTAAATAAATCGCAGGCAACCTTAACCGGGTCAACCGTGACTTAAATAATAAGATCGATGTGGATTTTCTAGGGTAAATCTACATTCAATCTCAATAGATAAAGTTTGGAATAACAAAAGATATTAGCATCTAAACCAAGGATAGATATAAATCTCTGGTGAATCGATGCTAATTGTAAAGGCGTTTCACCCCTTTACAATTCAATTTGAAATTGGCGTGACCACCGACTCACTAGAAAGATCATTCGAAGCGGAGTTATGGAATACTCCAGAGTCAAAAGAAGATGAATAGTGAGGGATACGAATGGATTTTGGAACTGTAGGGAACGTTCCAAAATTCAAAGGAATCGAGTCAAAAAGGAGGGGATTCAAACTCGAATGAAAGTGATTCTGTAAATACATTCACTCCATATGCTGAGTTTTGCCTAGAGCTACCTAAGCTCTGATACCAACTGTAACGACCAGGTATTTTCAACCATTAGCATCCATTATAAGTGTATAGGTAAACACTCATGCCGGAATTGAATTTCTCAAAATACCGTGTTGTAAATAAAAATTTGGCAAATCTCAGAATATACAGTAAATAAAAATCACAGACACAGAGTAATAATAATGCAACGGAAGTAAAAGAGATAGTAGTTCATGAAGCTACTATATAATATATCAGAGTTACAGTAGATACAACAGAAGAAATAAAGTACAAAGGGAGTCTCACTACATAGAAGTCTACTAATACAAGAGCTGAAAGGAACAACAGACTGCAAAAGATAAAACTTGACAAGTAGATAATCTCCAACGATTCCAATCTCCAGAAAATGGAAATCCAAATCTGTGAATAACTCAGGCTGACCCGAGCGTAAATAAAATACAAACACTCGAGTCAGGACATACATACTTATACAATGTAAACCAACTCAAGTGAACTGTAGTAAAGGTACAAGTAACTTAGAAGATGCTTGGGACCACCCATCCTCTAAGGATCCGTTAAACTATTTACTATGTAGTATATTGCGCTATATACAGTAGTGTCTAATCAGTAAAGTATAATCATATAGAAAATAGCGTTAAGGGGATGGTGAACCTTAACGCGGTCGGATCTTTAAAACCAAAATCGTAGTGGGCTCGATATAAGGATATGACACGGCACGCGAGGCAATGCCAGGGTGGATACACCGTTTGCACTCCCGGACCGGTGGTGACGGCAAGCCAGCAACTTCCGCCCACCTCGAGACATACCCCCGAATCAAAGTGGCGCCACCATATCGAATCACAAAAGTAATAGAATGGTTTCCGATGGAGCAAGCTCGATGAAAGGGTGCGACCCTTTGGGTAGCCCAGTATAGCTCCTGTTTTAGTCATATATGCCATCTCACGGGAGTTGGGTCCACGTAATATACATCGAGAGCGTCGCCACCATCCTACTTCATTCTGGAATCTCCACCGCCTACATGGCTGTTAAAGTGGTTTTCGGTATTGGCCGGCTATAAGACTATATCCGATCCCGGTCTCTTTAACAACCAATCGTTATTATAACCCGTAGTTATAACTTTAAAACAATATTTTATACTTCAAAATAAAATATCCTTTTCAATCCAAATCTTTATAAAAATAAAGATTAAATCATTTCCAAAACCATTTCAATATATCAACATACCATATCTTTCAAATTCAAATATTTATCAAAATAAATCTCAAGTCATTTCTAACCATTTCAATATATTAAATTATCATATCCTTCCAAAACTCCTTTCAAATCATTTTAATATATTAAAATATCATATCCTTTCAAAACTTCCTTTTAAATAATTTTACTATCAAAATATCAATATCTTTCAAAACTTCATTTTTAAATCATTTTATTATCAAAATATCATATCATTCTAAAGCTTCATTTCAAAACATTTAATATATATCAAAATATCGTATCTTTCCAAAGCTTCATTTCAAACCATTTAATATATATCAAAATATCGTATCTTTCCAAAGCTTTATTTCAAAACATTTAATATATATCAAAATATCATATCTTTCCAAAGCTTCATTTCAAACATTTAATATATATCAAAATATCATATCTTTCCAAAGCTTCATTTCAAAACATTTAATATATATCAAAATATCGTATCTTCCAAAGCTTCATTTCAGAACATTTAATATATATCAAAATATCGTATCTTTCCAAAGCTTCATTTCAAAACATTTAATTTATATCAAAATATCGTATCTTCCAAAGCTTCATTTCAGAACATTTAATATATATCAAAATATCGTATCTTTCCAAAGCTTCATTTCAAAACATTTAATATCAAAATATCATATCTTTCAAAACTCCGTTTCGATCATTTTAATATATCAAATAGTTATATTTCAAAACAAATTACTTCATTATTAAATCATAAAAATGAAGTTATTACATTTAATAATCAAGTTATTAAATTCCAAAAATTTAACTTTTCAATGTTCATTTATGCACTTAAATTTATTAAAACAATGAAAATTCAAGTTTCGCAGCATTTAGAAAATGCTACAGAAAGTGACATTCAAAAACAATTAAATTTAACAAAAGACAGTATTAAAAATGCTGTTAATTAACTTCAAATATTCAATAGAATTTCACAAACACTTATATTTTGATTTAAACCATTTTTAACTTATAAAATCATACATTTTCACATTTATAAGCATCATTAAATTTTCCTTAAATTCATGATTTTATAAAGTTAAGTTTCCTTCCAAAAATCAATATTTATTAATAATTCATTTATTAAATTTCAACATTCAAATTTAAATTCATTACATTAAATTTCAACTTAACGCTTAAGTTTAAAATTTCAAATATAACTTAATTCCATTTTATTTAACTTAACTTAAAACCTAACTTTTAAACCAAATTCATAAATTCCAATTTAAGTTATATTTCCAAATTCAACTCAATATTCACTCATTAACATTTTAACTCTATTCAAAAATCATTAGTATGTTATAAAAATCATTTTAAATTAATTTAAAATTCAAAATATCATAAATTTATCATATTTTCAAAGTTAATTTAATTCCATTAAAAATTAAATCAAAATTTCCAAAATAACTTACATTCAGATTTTCTAACTTTTCCATAATTTATTTAACTTATAGATTTCCAGAAAATCAAAAATACTTTACAAAAATTATATTTTTATTTAATTTTAAATCAAAATATTATAATAATTAAATTTCAAAAATATTTTTAATTTTTTTTAGAAAACATATTTTAACTACGGGCTTGTATATAATTTTCTACGCTAGGTAAAGTGATACGGGTAATAAATCATTTCAACCCGTAATTTACAAAGAAAATCCGGGTTTCATCATTTCCAACCCGCAGTCCCAAGTAAATGAAATAAATTGAAAATCATTCAGGCCTATCATTTCAGCCCATAACAATTTCCTCTTATTCTAAAGTCCGTTTGGGTATGTATCATTTCAACCCATAGTGATTCTAATCTAAAGGGAACTTGCAGTGTGATGGACAGATAAAATAAACAGAATAGCATGAAATAACAGTAAGATATAACATAATAGGTGTAATAACAGGTGTGAACATCATATGATAATAATATAAGCAGTTATAACATGATCATATAGTTCTACAGATTCACAGGGTGTCAATTTACTACTTATATAAGTACATAATGTCTGGTGAGAAATACTCACATGTTCAAAGCTGGAGATATCCATCAAAGAAACAATACTGACATTACGAAGGCACGACAATGGATACGACAAGAGAGTGGAGAGCCAAAGCAATTAGACTTGTTCAAATATTTACACAAAACAATGCAAATATATGTAAGTTTCAACGCAAGTTATCACTAAATAGCATTAGAAACAAAAGCCCAAAACAACATCGAATGAATTGGACTTGTTCTCAACCTCATGTACTTCAGTTAGACATGGAATAAGCTCAGCTAAGGCAGAGGATTGGGTCAGGTTTGGGGTCCAAAGTAGTCGGCCATCATGGTGTAAAAGTGATGAGATGGTATAGGTGCAAAACTATACAATTTCAAGGCAACTACAAGGCTACAACTTCATCTCTATGCTCCTATTGTGCTCGGCCAGAGGCTAGGTGGGCCCAAACAGTGGTGCAGGTGGTGGTGGGTGATGTGGCAGAGGGTGGAGGTCAGTTCAGAGGTGGTGGTGGTGGTAGTGGCGGCAAATGGCGGTAGAAGGAGGAGATGACAATTCTAGGCCATAAGTGATAGTTTGTGATGGTTTTTGGTGGATTTTGTGGTGGTCTTCACCTTGGATTGGCTCGGACTGAAATGGAGTGGTGGTAGGATGGGAGATGGTCAGAGGAAGGTGGTGGTGGAGGTCAGGTCAGATCTGGTTGAGGAGGAGCCAATCAAATCTAGATGAGAACAAGTGCAAAAATCAATGTAAACAAGGAAGAAGAATAAGAAAAGTTGAAAAATCATTACCCAAACTCTTCTCAATAGCCATGGCCGAAATTTTTTTGTTTCAGAAATGAAAATGAATGTACATGAATAGGAAATAGAGTATTTTACTGAAAGATGTGGCTAATAAATAAAAAAACTGCCAAAGAGTAAATGAAGAAACGGTAAAAGAAACGACTTAGGAGGTGAAACGACTTTACGTTTCAAAGCTTTTAAAATCTTTCAAATTTCCTTAATTTTGTTGATATTTCTGGAAATAATAATAATCCTAGATAAAATTTCGAAAATTTATCAAAATATAAAAATATATATAATATTTATTAATTATATAAAGTTAAATTAAGGAAAATAGCTAAAAATAGTAAACTAGTCTAGAAAATTTTAAATTACATGAAATAAATTTTAGAAAATTAATATGAGCTTGTAATATATTTTTAAACATAAATAATAATATAAAATAAAATTACATTCACAAAATAAAAAAAAATTAAATTTAAATATAATTTTAATGAAGAAAATAGCAGAAAATAAGAAAACACCCTTTTAAAAAAAAATCAACACAGTAAACTTTGGAAAAATTATAACATCACTTTAAAAAAATATTAAAAGAAAAAATATACTTAAAATAACCCATTAACACATAAGAAAAAAAATTAAATTTAAAGAAAATAGAAAAAGATTTAAAGAAATTTCTTAAAAATCCAAAACATTGTCCAGAAATTACAAATAAATCACCATTGACTTTGGAAAATTGTTTACTTCATTTTAAAATTATTATAATACAAAAATAAACATACAATAACATATTAAAATAAAGAAATTTTTTTAATATAATTTATAATAGACAAAATTGTTAAATAAATCAAATTGCACTCAAAATTGAAATGTACATAACTTTTACAGTTTAACTCCGTTTTCAACGAAATGAAAAGCAGTGTTCAAGTTATTACATCTATTTTCATAATAAAAGATAAAATTTAAGATTTTAAATAATTTAAATTTGAAGTTTAAAAGTCACAGTTTGAACAGCTTGACCAGAAATCCACTTTACAGTAAAATATTCAAATTATACTGGTTTGAACTATAAATCATTTAATAATCATCATTTACATTTAAAAATGAAATGTTTGAAATAAAACAAATTTAAAATAATTTAAAAATAAAAGAAAGTCTAATTTAAATAATATACAAAAATCTAGGGTTGTTACATTACCCCAATAACGATCCTCTCTTTTAAATGGTTTGAGTTGACATGTAATGTTTATTATCGATTTAAACTATCCAAAAAGGTGGGTCATTACAGTTCCTTTCCTATGGTTTTAAGTGCCCTAATGGTTGTACTTATTATAAAATTTCAAGTCTGAAATCATTTGTTTAAGTATTTAAAACTAGTCGCAAAGGTGGTGCTTTTCATTGTTGTTTTAAGGACTTTTAACATATTTATAAATATTATAGTTAGTCGCTTATGGTTTTAAGTGTTTAAAATGCAACCTTTTGACTTGTTTTTCATGATTTAAATGGTTTCTAAACTCTTTTCTTTATGAAATAACTTTATGGAAGTTCTAATAAAATATATTTGAGTGTGAAAAAAATATTAGAAGTTTTAATGATTATTTACGAAATTAGGAAGTAAAGTGCTGCAAAATGCGAAATATGTTTTTATTGATTTTTCATCAGACCATAAATTAGTTATTTTTAAGCAATGTTTTACATAGTTATTTAAACCTATTTACAAGTATCTTTAAATTATATTTAGGTTTTTAAAAATGTAATTGACTGGGATTTACAAAAAAGCCAACGCGGTAGACTTCTCTAATTTCTGAGAGCTAAGATTGATGTTGAGTAGGGATAGAGAAATAGAGCTCTAACTTTCCAAGCTTCCCTCTTGAATAAGGAATGGTTAATTTGGAATGTGTAATGTGTTAATCTTGTTGTTTACTTACTTGTTTAAAAGGAAATTAACTTTTCTTAATGCTTAAGGCCGACGAAGTACACTTATTTATTTGTGTGAGTTAAGATTGATGTCATGTAGGGACAGGGAAATAGAGCTTTAACCATTAGGTTTCCCTCTAAAACGAGGAATATTAAAGTCGGGAATGTCTAAAACAAGTTAATCATATTGTTTTCTAACTCGTTTATGGGAATCATTAATACTATACTTAACACTAAAAGCCGACGAGTGTGCTTATCAATTTGAGAGATTCAAGAATGAAGTGTCTAGGCAAGGCTTTGACGCACAGTGCTTTAATTTACTTGGCTTCACTCTTAAACGAGGAATAGTTAAGTTGAAATGTCAGAAACGAGTTAAGTATGCAAACGTTGATTTATATAAGCAATTGTTTTAACTAGATAATTGATTAGTCGACTATCGAACTTAACCTATTATTAACCTAGATCTTTAAAAGAATGTTTTAAAGATAATTGTAAGTACGAAATGGTTTTGGGTTTTGTAACGACCCAGAATTTTTGATAACTTGAATTTGAATATTTAATTTATTTTTAATATTAATAAGTGGAATTTTTAAGTCGAATAATTTATTTATCGAATATTTGGATTTAATGGGACAATTAAATCGATTTATTTAATAGTGAAATTCCACAAATAATTAAATATTGGGTTAAATATGATTGAAAATGATTTGGAAAATTTTGTTTTATCATATTAAAGTTATAGAAATGTTTTAGAACTTGTAAAACTGAATTTGGAATTTATTTGTAAAAATTGAATATTTTAATATTTAATTATCGACTGAAAAAATAGCCAATTTTTGAACAGTCTCAGAATTGAACGAAACGAGTTCCATTGGATCCGTAATAGTTAGTTATTATCGGATTTCAATTTTCGTAGCAATCGGAGTTGTCGTTTGACCGTGGCAGCTCGAAACGCATCGATATCGTTTTAATTTTAATTCGGCGAGTTAAAATAGCCATTTTTCAAACGGTCTCGGATTTCGACGAAACTAGTTTCATCGGATCCGTAATGTGATATTATTGTAAGATTTCAAATTTCAAGTCAATCGGATATATCGTTTGTCCGGTACAAGCCAAAACGCCTAGAAATCGTTTAAATCGGTTTTAATTTAAATTGATCGTTTAATTCTATATCTCACACATACGATCGAATTAGCTTACGAAACCCATTCCATTGTGTCCGGAACGCGGAAAAACCTTAGGATCGCCTGTCGGAACGCGTAGATTGGAGGTCGTTTGCATAAGTGTTAAATTGGAGATTTTATTGTTAAAATAATATTAATAACATGTATATACTAATTATTCTTTCTAAACCCTAATCTACTTTCGTGGCCGCCAGTTATGGTATTAATGGCCGAAATGTGCCCATCTTCCCTCTCCAATTTCTTCAAATCCACGCACTGTTTACAGAAACTTCCAACATAGAAATTGAAGAGCACTCAACGAGCTTCACATCCGTACGGTTGAGATGTTGGTTTGTCAACCAGAGGAGGGCGATTTTGGCCGCGTTTGTTCGTCGCTTGCGCACGTTTTTCTAGGTGGTGAGGGGGCCGAGCTTCATGATGCTCCAGCCGAGAGTAGGGGGAAGCACGTGCTATCGAATGGTGACCTCGGATCATCGTCAAAGCAAGTGTGATGGGCTCGGCAATCTAGGGTTTTGGTTCGTGATGGGTTTCAAGTCGCGTGTTTTGACCTGGGAGTTCTTGCGTGAGGGGGGAAGAAGGTGGAGTGCGGCCAGATTTTGATCAAGGGGAAATGGATGGCAGATATGAGATGTGGGTTTTAAAATTTATTAAAAGTTGTAATTAGTCATATTAAAATTAGTATTAACTTCAAAATGTCATAACTTTGCGATGCGAGGTCGGAAAATTATGAAACGAAGTGCATTGGAATTGTATGATCGTGCTCTTTGCGATGGAGCTGGATTGGAAATTTTTGGAGCTAGCGAAAATTTCGGGTATAATTAAACGCGTGTTTAATTATATTCGAAATAAAAGCTGAAACGGAAATAAAACCAAGGTGAGAACTCCTCACTCAATCAAACTGTTTGGTTTAAAATTTTAAATAGTTATTGTTGATTGATGATTGCCGTTTGATTGTGGTAGTAGATATAGTAGGATATATACTATATATAGCAATATATATATATTGGCATATGTATATATTGGATTTGATTTCCCGCCTCGTATAGCGGATGAGACCCTATTGCGCCGCCTATTAAGCGGATATTTTATAAAATCCCATATACCGCGATATTCCACCTTGAAGTGGAATTGGTATTGTGCTAACGTCTGTGGATGCAGGGTAACAGGTTGGAGGGATCCAACTGGATTCCTCACATATTTATTTGTTTATAAATATTATGTTGATTGTTGATAATCATATTGATATATGACATTTATTCCCGTGATTGACCATCTGATGTTGTTGCATCATCGGATTCAAATTTTTAAAAAATTAAAATAACGGTTTTGAATTTAAAGGGGTTTTAAATCGATTTTTCAAAGAATATGGTTTATTAAAAATTTTGAATTGATTAAATTTTAAATTAAATAGATGGATAAAATTTTATGTTTTAAAAATTTATATTTTTATAAAATATAACTTAAAAGAAATTTTTAACAATAATAGGTTTTTATAAAATAGTTAAATTTGGTTTTTGGGAAGTTATTATTATTAATGGTTTATATAAAGGATTTTATAAATGGATGTTTTTAAATAAAAATTATTGAAGTTATAGGATAAATTTATAAAGTGTTAAGTTGATGTATAACATGAATTTCACTAGGATTTATAGATTAATAAATGTGAAATTTATAAAACGAACGGTTATTGGAAAAATTTAAGTTTATAAGTTATTAACTTATAGAAATGGATTTGGGCATTAAAAAGGGGAATTTTATAGAAATTGTTAATAAATGAAGATTTCATTAGTTGAAATTATTATAAGCCATAAAGAAATCTTGTAAGTGATAAGATTTTAAATTGGTGAAGTTCAAAAGAACGATTTGGGTAAATAGATAATATTATAAGTATTTAACTTATAATATTGATTTTAGTATATAATCGAGTTATGTAAATCGAATTGGACTAATAAAAGGAGATTTCTAAAACGAAGTTTCATAAATAGAAATGGGATGTATGGACATTGTTATAAATCCGAAAAATCAATTTAATTTGATAAATTGAATATGGAATTTGTTAAAGGGGTTGTATTCACTATTTTTGAACGGTGAATGTATTATTTTATTAAATGAACGTGTTTTTGGAAAAGAACGTTCTAAATGGAATTTAAAACTAATTAAAGACGTTTTAAGATATGTTAAGTATCGAAATCATAGATTTCAACATTGATTGTTGAAATAGACGATTTCGAGAAATAGAAGGGAATATTTTGAATAGTAGTGGATTTATGTATCCATTTTTTTATTTCAAATCCATATACTAGTGTTTTTGGGTTGTCGTAACGATGTTTTACGCAACATTCGTTTTTAACCCAAATAAATGTGAATAAAGGAATGTTTTCTTAAAGAGAATGGAATAAATACTTAACTGTGATTTAAGTATATGGAATATTTTCAAATCGTTGAAAATAAATAAATTTGTGAATTACTTATTTTTAAAATAAGCATGGGAATGGTTTTCTAATATGAAATGGAACGGTTTTTGTGAATTCACCTTTAAGGTAATTGAAAGCAAATAACTTGAAATCGATTTGGGAATCGTATGCTAGTAGATGCTTGGAATTTAAATCCACCTTGGAATTTATATATATATGAAGGGAAATTTGTTTAAAAATAAATATTGATTTATTTTGAAGTATGAAAATGAATTTACGGATTTGGGACGTAAATTTAAATTAAATCGGTAAAGATTTATTTGATGATTTGAAATTTGTTTTCAAAGGGTATAAAGGATGAAAAGTAATTTGAAATTAGTTTTCAAATGGTTAAGGTGATTTGAAATTAGTTTTCAAATGGTTAAGGTTATTTGAAATTGGTTTGCAAATGGTTAATGTAATTTGAAATTTGTTTTCAAATGGTTGAGGTGTTTAATTTGAAATGGGTTTTCAAATGGTTAAGTGTGGAAATTATATCGTGAAGGTGTTTTGGTAAAGCAAATAAATTGGGCAATTATTTGGAAATTGTGTATATATATCTTGTAAAGATATTTTGGGACTTAATAATTTTGGAAAAATTATTTGGAATCTGATGATGTGGCGCATCTTTATTGATAGTTAAATAACCGACTATCAGTATTTACCCTTGGATGGTAATTGTTGTGATTGTTGAAATTGAATGCTACACTTATTTTTAAAAATAAGCGCTCGCTATTCGGTTTAGCCGGGAGAGGACCTTTGTGTCATATATCCCATTCCGAATATGCGATACGTCGTTTGGATTGCATTTGAAGACCGGTGTTGAAGACCGGGTATTTGTGAAAACGATAGGATGACCTATCGATTGTCTCCGCATTGTTAGCTACGATATGGAGATTTCCTTTGTGATGGGAAATTTTATCGGGATTGTGAATACCCGGATTGCAAGGGCTTCCTTGGAAGTGCCTTCGGTTCTGTTCGAACCCGGAACAGACTTGTATGGTTACATGTCTGACATTACATTTTGAGAGATAGAGCAGATTTCTTTCAAATACATTTCTGTTGGTGGCGGAGAATTTATTCTCTTAGCTTAACACCCTTCTCTGAGACGTACGAGCTCAGAGGTTATGTAGTTGAAGGTTATCAGCGATATTTCCCAATCTGGTAATGTGGCATGCTGAGTGCTGCTGTGTGATGATCATTGGTTGATCGTTTGGATATGATCATTTGTTTGATCATTTATCTTTGTGATTATTGCTTTGGTCATCTGTGGACCCAAAGCATGGCTTTGTTGCACAAAGCGTAGCTTTGTGGACGAGACTTCGTCAGGACCTCACTCCCCGGAAATGGTCGAAACAGGAATATGCGGCAAGGTTATGAGGGTCGCGCCCTTTAGGGTATGTCATTTCCTTCTGGAAAAGGGTGGTATCATGGTATGGAGCCCAGATGCTTACTCATGTTGATACACTATATATATTTCTGTGTGTGGTGTTGTTGCGAGCGCTCGGATAAAGGTCCCAAAGGACCGGGGGATGACATATTCGTGTAGTAGTTACCTAGTTACAGAGGTAACCCGGCCTTGTGTTGGCAGAGATCTAACCGTAACGTTAGTTTCTCGGGACGTCCCGCCAGAGGCGATCCCATGTGGCAGTAGGAAGTTCCTTAGCCTGACCATTTGTTGGAAATCCAATCAAAACAATACGCGCCTTGTACGGTTTTAGTTGTATTACCTGCCATTCACTTATGGTGGTCACCACTGTTTGGATGGTAGCTATAGTAGGCATAGTTCGGAATGTCTATGCTGGCTAGGATTTATATTCTACTTTCGAATTGTTTTCTACACTATGCACTAGTAATAATATCAAAAATGATTTGATTTTCGCGTAGTAAGCATCTTTGACTATCATAAGGAGAAATCTCCTCCAATTCTGCGTTTGCATTGTGTGTGTGGCGGGAGGCCTTATGGTAGTTTCATTTTCCAAAAAGCATTGCGGATTTAAAAATTTAAATTTTCTTGTTGCTTGTTTAAAGATAAACTGTTTTGAGTTCTCACACCAGTCCCATGACTGACCTGGAGTTTATTGTTCCTTTCCTAAACTCTGGGTGCCCACTAATTTCCACACGGGCAGTCTAGAGTTAGGTTATCAGGTTATTCTGGATTCGGGAGTTGCTGTGCAGATGTTGGAGGCGAGCTTGGATAGCGTAGTCTATTATCTATTGTATATAGTATTCTTTCCGCTGTTTTATTGTTGTACACTCTGATGATATGATGTATTGTGATGTATGTATAAAATGTATAGTTCTTTTGTTTTAATGATATTCATTTATCTATTATATGTTGTTCCGCTGCGATTGTGAGATTCTGATATTATTTCCTGTTCTATTGTTTGTTTCTGTTTCTTCTCTCTTTTCTCTCTTCTTCTACCTCTTTCTTCTTCTTAAACCCTAACGGTTCGATTTTTCGGCAACGAAAAATCGCGATCGTTACATTTGGTATCAGAGCATATGGTTAAGCGACAACCTGCTCTGTTGGGTATTACTCATTAGAGATAGAGTCAGCAGTACTCTAGAATGAGTGTGAGTGTAATAATAGATATGAGCGCGTATTTGTTAGTGAATATAAAATTGTTTTATATTGTGATGATTGGTTTATTGAGTGGCATATGAACCTTCGTCGGCACAGTCTGTACAACTGGATCGAAGGGGTTTCTAAACACTTGAATAGAACAATTCGACATGATATTGTTTTAAATTGGGTAAATGAAATAATTTTACCTTGATTATATTTTCTATATAAGAAAATAATTTTTTCAAGAATTATTGAAGTGTGTGTATAATTGATTGTTTGATTGTTTGAAATATATATATATATATAAGTTAATTAAAAGTTGTTTGAATAAGTTATATAAAAACAACTATCGTAAAAAGAATAATTGTATAAGCTAATGAATTATAAGTATGGAATTATAATTAAAATGATTTACAATTGTAAAATAATCTTATGTATATAAGAAGTGAAATTTTATAAGTAAGATTTATAAATGTAATTTATAAATAAAGGGAAATTTTGAAAGAATATTTAGCATTGATTTCACTATGGTTACTGGGAAATAATAAGGATGATGACTGCAGCATCATCAGTATCATTTTCGAGTTTCTATGTGATGGATTTGCTACAATAATGAATTTAAAATTGAAGCTTTGTTGTAGTAAACAAATTTGAAATTAAAATTCAACTTGAAATTGTCAAATATAAGTGAAAAAAAAGGGGTTTTGAACTTATAATATGAGTTGGAAGTTGAATAATAAGTTGTATAACTTATAGAATGAGAAAATGTAAGTAAAACCAATTATTGAAGTGGTTAAACAATTAAGTTAAGTAAAATGAAATACGAATTTGATTGTTGATATGAATTTGACTTAAGTAAAAGTTAAATAGAATTTACTTTAGAATTGGAAACCGAATTGGATTGATAAGTGGAAACTTAAGTTTATTTGAACAAATTATGTTAAATGGAATAGAGTTTGAAATGAATTAGGAGAATACTTAAGTTGAATAGTGGAAGTAAATGTAAATGAAGTTGAATGGAATATAACTTGAGTAATGTTGAAAGAATTGATGTTGATATCAAAATAAAATGAATAAAGTGAATTAATGAAATCGTTAAATGATGTGAACTTGAGTTATATAAATGAAATTCAATTTTTATATGTAAAAAGAATTGGCAACTGAATTAAAGTATGGATTGAATGTTAATTAATCGAATGTGAATAAGTTGATATGAAATGATGTATGTAAGTGTAAATTCATTTCGAGCTAGTTGAATAATTGAATGAAAATCAGTTGAATGTTAAATCAATTGGAATTAAAACTGTTGAACCAAATTGAATGTAGTGAGAGAAAAACTAATAATTTGGTTTTATTGGATATACATTGGTTGTTATTCGCTTGTTGGTTGATTGTATGTAAATTCATTAAGTGTTAATGAAATTGAATTAGCGCATTTGAAAACTATGTAATTGAATTCAAATTGAAAGTGAAGTAAATAAATTTGAATAGAATTGAATTCGAGTTGATTTGAAAGTGAACCAATGTGAATTTAATTAGTGAATGTAAACTAATGGGAAATGAATGAGAAAGAATATGCAACTTCAATAGCAAACTAAAAATGTATAAGAAGCATATGTTGAAAGGTTTTGTAATTGAATTGGCAAAATGATTTGAATGTTGAAGTTGGAATTGTGTACTACTATTAGCAGGATATACAGGTGTATAATGGAATTGGGATTTGATTTTGAAGTTAAAGAATTGAATTGCTCGACAAAAAGGTACGTATTTCAATTTTAGTATGAGATTTGATGATTTCCTTCTCCAGCCACTTGGCTTTCTCTTTTCTTTTTGATTCTGAGGGGCCGTGGTGCCATTTTGTAGTCGTACCGATCGAGCCGCGCAAAGGAGACGCTGGCGAAATTTTTCGAAAATTAAGGGAGTTAGAAAATTTTTGAGAAAATTTTGAAAGTTTGAAATTTGAATTTAAATTTAAATTTGAATTGTTGAGTAAACAATGTTGTTTGAAACCTATAATTGAAGTTGGAAAGCTAATTGAAATGATAGTAAATCTTTAATAAAAAGATTGGTGTTAGAAGGTTGATAAAACTATTAGTTTTGGAAAAATAATAAACGGATTATGAATTGTTCTCCTTAACTTGCAATTTCGAGGACGAAATTCTTTTAAGGGGGGAAGATTGTAACGACCCAGAATTTTTGATAACTTGAATTTGAATATTTAATTTATTTTTAATATTAATAAGTGGAATTTTTAAGTCGAATAATTTATTTATCGAATATTTGGATTTAATGGGACAATTAAATCGATTTATTTAATAGTGAAATTCCACAAATAATTAAATATTGGGTTAAATATGATTGAAAATGATTTGGAAAATTTTGTTTTATCATATTAAAGTTATAGAAATGTTTTAGAACTTGTAAAACTGAATTTGGAATTTATTTGTAAAAATTGAATATTTTAATATTTAATTATCGACTGAAAAAATAGCCAATTTTTGAACAGTCTCAGAATTGAACGAAACGAGTTCCATTGGATCCGTAATAGTTAGTTATTATCGGATTTCAATTTTCGTAGCAATCGGAGTTGTCGTTTGACCGTGGCAGCTCGAAACGCATCGATATCGTTTTAATTTTAATTCGGCGAGTTAAAATAGCCATTTTTCAAACGGTCTCGGATTTCGACGAAACTAGTTTCATCGGATCCGTAATGTGATATTATTGTAAGATTTCAAATTTCAAGTCAATCGGATATATCGTTTGTCCGGTACAAGCCAAAACGCCTAGAAATCGTTTAAATCGGTTTTAATTTAAATTGATCGTTTAATTCTATATCTCACACATACGATCGAATTAGCTTACGAAACCCATTCCATTGTGTCCGGAACGCGGAAAAACCTTAGGATCGCCTGTCGGAACGCGTAGATTGGAGGTCGTTTGCATAAGTGTTAAATTGGAGATTTTATTGTTAAAATAATATTAATAACATGTATATACTAATTATTCTTTCTAAACCCTAATCTACTTTCGTGGCCGCCAGTTATGGTATTAATGGCCGAAATGTGCCCATCTTCCCTCTCCAATTTCTTCAAATCCACGCACTGTTTACAGAAACTTCCAACATAGAAATTGAAGAGCACTCAACGAGCTTCACATCCGTACGGTTGAGATGTTGGTTTGTCAACCAGAGGAGGGCGATTTTGGCCGCGTTTGTTCGTCGCTTGCGCACGTTTTTCTAGGTGGTGAGGGGGCCGAGCTTCATGATGCTCCAGCCGAGAGTAGGGGGAAGCACGTGCTATCGAATGGTGACCTCGGATCATCGTCAAAGCAAGTGTGATGGGCTCGGCAATCTAGGGTTTTGGTTCGTGATGGGTTTCAAGTCGCGTGTTTTGACCTGGGAGTTCTTGCGTGAGGGGGGAAGAAGGTGGAGTGCGGCCAGATTTTGATCAAGGGGAAATGGATGGCAGATATGAGATGTGGGTTTTAAAATTTATTAAAAGTTGTAATTAGTCATATTAAAATTAGTATTAACTTCAAAATGTCATAACTTTGCGATGCGAGGTCGGAAAATTATGAAACGAAGTGCATTGGAATTGTATGATCGTGCTCTTTGCGATGGAGCTGGATTGGAAATTTTTGGAGCTAGCGAAAATTTCGGGTATAATTAAACGCGTGTTTAATTATATTCGAAATAAAAGCTGAAACGGAAATAAAACCAAGGTGAGAACTCCTCACTCAATCAAACTGTTTGGTTTAAAATTTTAAATAGTTATTGTTGATTGATGATTGCCGTTTGATTGTGGTAGTAGATATAGTAGGATATATACTATATATAGCAATATATATATATTGGCATATGTATATATTGGATTTGATTTCCCGCCTCGTATAGCGGATGAGACCCTATTGCGCCGCCTATTAAGCGGATATTTTATAAAATCCCATATACCGCGATATTCCACCTTGAAGTGGAATTGGTATTGTGCTAACGTCTGTGGATGCAGGGTAACAGGTTGGAGGGATCCAACTGGATTCCTCACATATTTATTTGTTTATAAATATTATGTTGATTGTTGATAATCATATTGATATATGACATTTATTCCCGTGATTGACCATCTGATGTTGTTGCATCATCGGATTCAAATTTTTAAAAAATTAAAATAACGGTTTTGAATTTAAAGGGGTTTTAAATCGATTTTTCAAAGAATATGGTTTATTAAAAATTTTGAATTGATTAAATTTTAAATTAAATAGATGGATAAAATTTTATGTTTTAAAAATTTATATTTTTATAAAATATAACTTAAAAGAAATTTTTAACAATAATAGGTTTTTATAAAATAGTTAAATTTGGTTTTTGGGAAGTTATTATTATTAATGGTTTATATAAAGGATTTTATAAATGGATGTTTTTAAATAAAAATTATTGAAGTTATAGGATAAATTTATAAAGTGTTAAGTTGATGTATAACATGAATTTCACTAGGATTTATAGATTAATAAATGTGAAATTTATAAAACGAACGGTTATTGGAAAAATTTAAGTTTATAAGTTATTAACTTATAGAAATGGATTTGGGCATTAAAAAGGGGAATTTTATAGAAATTGTTAATAAATGAAGATTTCATTAGTTGAAATTATTATAAGCCATAAAGAAATCTTGTAAGTGATAAGATTTTAAATTGGTGAAGTTCAAAAGAACGATTTGGGTAAATAGATAATATTATAAGTATTTAACTTATAATATTGATTTTAGTATATAATCGAGTTATGTAAATCGAATTGGACTAATAAAAGGAGATTTCTAAAACGAAGTTTCATAAATAGAAATGGGATGTATGGACATTGTTATAAATCCGAAAAATCAATTTAATTTGATAAATTGAATATGGAATTTGTTAAAGGGGTTGTATTCACTATTTTTGAACGGTGAATGTATTATTTTATTAAATGAACGTGTTTTTGGAAAAGAACGTTCTAAATGGAATTTAAAACTAATTAAAGACGTTTTAAGATATGTTAAGTATCGAAATCATAGATTTCAACATTGATTGTTGAAATAGACGATTTCGAGAAATAGAAGGGAATATTTTGAATAGTAGTGGATTTATGTATCCATTTTTTTATTTCAAATCCATATACTAGTGTTTTTGGGTTGTCGTAACGATGTTTTACGCAACATTCGTTTTTAACCCAAATAAATGTGAATAAAGGAATGTTTTCTTAAAGAGAATGGAATAAATACTTAACTGTGATTTAAGTATATGGAATATTTTCAAATCGTTGAAAATAAATAAATTTGTGAATTACTTATTTTTAAAATAAGCATGGGAATGGTTTTCTAATATGAAATGGAACGGTTTTTGTGAATTCACCTTTAAGGTAATTGAAAGCAAATAACTTGAAATCGATTTGGGAATCGTATGCTAGTAGATGCTTGGAATTTAAATCCACCTTGGAATTTATATATATATGAAGGGAAATTTGTTTAAAAATAAATATTGATTTATTTTGAAGTATGAAAATGAATTTACGGATTTGGGACGTAAATTTAAATTAAATCGGTAAAGATTTATTTGATGATTTGAAATTTGTTTTCAAAGGGTATAAAGGATGAAAAGTAATTTGAAATTAGTTTTCAAATGGTTAAGGTGATTTGAAATTAGTTTTCAAATGGTTAAGGTTATTTGAAATTGGTTTGCAAATGGTTAATGTAATTTGAAATTTGTTTTCAAATGGTTGAGGTGTTTAATTTGAAATGGGTTTTCAAATGGTTAAGTGTGGAAATTATATCGTGAAGGTGTTTTGGTAAAGCAAATAAATTGGGCAATTATTTGGAAATTGTGTATATATATCTTGTAAAGATATTTTGGGACTTAATAATTTTGGAAAAATTATTTGGAATCTGATGATGTGGCGCATCTTTATTGATAGTTAAATAACCGACTATCAGTATTTACCCTTGGATGGTAATTGTTGTGATTGTTGAAATTGAATGCTACACTTATTTTTAAAAATAAGCGCTCGCTATTCGGTTTAGCCGGGAGAGGACCTTTGTGTCATATATCCCATTCCGAATATGCGATACGTCGTTTGGATTGCATTTGAAGACCGGTGTTGAAGACCGGGTATTTGTGAAAACGATAGGATGACCTATCGATTGTCTCCGCATTGTTAGCTACGATATGGAGATTTCCTTTGTGATGGGAAATTTTATCGGGATTGTGAATACCCGGATTGCAAGGGCTTCCTTGGAAGTGCCTTCGGTTCTGTTCGAACCCGGAACAGACTTGTATGGTTACATGTCTGACATTACATTTTGAGAGATAGAGCAGATTTCTTTCAAATACATTTCTGTTGGTGGCGGAGAATTTATTCTCTTAGCTTAACACCCTTCTCTGAGACGTACGAGCTCAGAGGTTATGTAGTTGAAGGTTATCAGCGATATTTCCCAATCTGGTAATGTGGCATGCTGAGTGCTGCTGTGTGATGATCATTGGTTGATCGTTTGGATATGATCATTTGTTTGATCATTTATCTTTGTGATTATTGCTTTGGTCATCTGTGGACCCAAAGCATGGCTTTGTTGCACAAAGCGTAGCTTTGTGGACGAGACTTCGTCAGGACCTCACTCCCCGGAAATGGTCGAAACAGGAATATGCGGCAAGGTTATGAGGGTCGCGCCCTTTAGGGTATGTCATTTCCTTCTGGAAAAGGGTGGTATCATGGTATGGAGCCCAGATGCTTACTCATGTTGATACACTATATATATTTCTGTGTGTGGTGTTGTTGCGAGCGCTCGGATAAAGGTCCCAAAGGACCGGGGGATGACATATTCGTGTAGTAGTTACCTAGTTACAGAGGTAACCCGGCCTTGTGTTGGCAGAGATCTAACCGTAACGTTAGTTTCTCGGGACGTCCCGCCAGAGGCGATCCCATGTGGCAGTAGGAAGTTCCTTAGCCTGACCATTTGTTGGAAATCCAATCAAAACAATACGCGCCTTGTACGGTTTTAGTTGTATTACCTGCCATTCACTTATGGTGGTCACCACTGTTTGGATGGTAGCTATAGTAGGCATAGTTCGGAATGTCTATGCTGGCTAGGATTTATATTCTACTTTCGAATTGTTTTCTACACTATGCACTAGTAATAATATCAAAAATGATTTGATTTTCGCGTAGTAAGCATCTTTGACTATCATAAGGAGAAATCTCCTCCAATTCTGCGTTTGCATTGTGTGTGTGGCGGGAGGCCTTATGGTAGTTTCATTTTCCAAAAAGCATTGCGGATTTAAAAATTTAAATTTTCTTGTTGCTTGTTTAAAGATAAACTGTTTTGAGTTCTCACACCAGTCCCATGACTGACCTGGAGTTTATTGTTCCTTTCCTAAACTCTGGGTGCCCACTAATTTCCACACGGGCAGTCTAGAGTTAGGTTATCAGGTTATTCTGGATTCGGGAGTTGCTGTGCAGATGTTGGAGGCGAGCTTGGATAGCGTAGTCTATTATCTATTGTATATAGTATTCTTTCCGCTGTTTTATTGTTGTACACTCTGATGATATGATGTATTGTGATGTATGTATAAAATGTATAGTTCTTTTGTTTTAATGATATTCATTTATCTATTATATGTTGTTCCGCTGCGATTGTGAGATTCTGATATTATTTCCTGTTCTATTGTTTGTTTCTGTTTCTTCTCTCTTTTCTCTCTTCTTCTACCTCTTTCTTCTTCTTAAACCCTAACGGTTCGATTTTTCGGCAACGAAAAATCGCGATCGTTACAGGTTTGTTGTGATAATGTGGTGATTACATTTGTCTGGGTTTGTCGTGACAACACATAAGTAACATTAGTCTTAAACCTTCTGAAAAGATTTGTGAAGTACATAGATCCTTAAAATATATATTTTAAAGGAAATTATATGCAAGGAATCTTTTAAAAAGATAGAAAAAGCAAAGGTTTAAAGCAAGAAATCTTGTTAATGATTTGTGATTATACTTATACCATTTGAGATAAGTATATGAATACTTTTTGGAGAATTGAAAAGTGTAAAGACTTAGAATTTTAGTTATTTGAAATTGGAATACTTAATTGATATTAAATATTGAAAAGTTAATTTTATAGATTAAATAACTTGAATTTCAAATATAAGCAATTTATTGGATAATTTAATTGCTGAATTTAATAATTGAGATTGTTTAAATTATTGAATCTTGGGTTTTAAGTTGGATAACAATGATTTAAATGCTTATTTAATTTCTATTAAGAAGAATGAAGATAATAAAACCTTTAAATTGGATTTAAATGTGATTTAACTAATTTTGAAAATAAATCGTTTTAATTAAAGTATAAAAATAGTCTTCCGGGGCATAGTCTCAGATAGTGACGAAACTAGTTTCATTGGATCCGTGATAATGAATTAAAGTACGCCGTCAAAATTTATGGCTATCAGATGTATCGTTTTGCAGAGCGAGATTGAAACACGTTGAATTTAATATTGAAAATTCAATATTACAATTAGGCTCAAAAAGCTAACGTCTACATACGGTCGAATTAGGTCTCGAAACTAATTCCATTACGTTTAGAATAGCGGTATAACACATAGAACACCGGACGACTTATCTCGATTAGGGTTCGAAATTATATAGCTTGAAAATTTAAATTTAAATAATATAGATATTTAGATTAGATTTAACCATACATATGTCCATTTACATCAGCCTACACCCATGTCTCATCACCATCTCCATACACCCGTATGCAGACGATCATTCCCCTTCCTATTTATATTCGCAATCTACTAAAGGAGGCATTCGTTCGTTTCAAAAATTTGAATGCTCCGTCCTACGGCCATGATTTTCCAGCTCCATTAGAGGCAGTTATAGGCCAAGGTACTAACTGAAGAAATGACCGTAACATCGAGGTGAAGCTAACCAATGGTAAGATTGAGATGATTCATGACGTGTTAGGTGCAAGGGAAGGATGAATGGTGAGGCATCATTGAACGATTGCGGCGATTCTAGGCGATTAAGGGCGATGGTCCTAGAAGGAGAAATGTTCGTGTGGGGAAGAGCCACCCTCGGCCTGAATTTGGTGGGTTAACTCCACCTGTGGCAGCGCTGAGGGAGGTTTGAATGGAATTTCGTTTGGGTTGTTTTCTCCGTGAACCGCGGCGAACTGGGGAGGCACTGGCGGCGTGAGTTGCGGGAGGGTGCGTGTAACAAACCGCATATTTTACGATTAAATATTTAAATATTTTATTTAAATATTTTATCGTTAGTCGGATTTTAGTCCGAAAAGTTACCTTTTTCATACGATCGAATTAGGACTCGGAACCACTTCCATTGGGTCCAAAACGCCATTTGCGATCTTTTTGAGTATAAACTTTGATATGTTTGGAGTTAGTGGAATTTTGCCACTTTTTCACTTTGGGCTTTAGGTTTGGTTTAGCCCATTAGCCTAAACTATTAACTCTAGCTCAACCCCCTCTTTCCTTCATTACTTTACTTTCATTTCCTAACACTCAAGCTTCATCAAAAATGGGGAGAGGAATGAGAAATTAAAACTCCAAGCCCTAGATCATTTGCAAATCCAAACATCCAACTCCAAATCCAAAGAGAAGCCATTGATTCAAGCTTCTTGTGTTGAGATTAAAGTGTGGTTGATTCTTCCTTTGCTTTTAGGCTTCTCCTTTATTGATTTTGTGAAAAGGTGAGATTTTTATCTCACATCTTTGTCTATAACTATCTTTAATTGTTGGGTATGAATTCCTAACACTTTTTCATATGCATTTGCTCTTGGTTTGGATTGAATAGGTGAAAATCCCAACTTTTAGTGTTTTGGGTTCAAATCTTTAAAAATCCTAACTTTGATGATTGAACACGTTTTTTGGTGATGCATCGAGGAGCCAATAGGACCGGGTAGCCGATGGGCGTAATCCCCTAGCGTTCGTGCTCGATCGTTGCAAATTGAGATAGTTTTGCATTTCTGTTGCTTAGTTCGTTTAGTCTGCACACATATCTTTCGGCCTGCAGTTAGGTCGCGCCAAACATAGGTCGCACCAAGCCTAGGTCATCCCATCTTAAGTCGCTTGGCCATTTGGTCGTTCCACCACTTGGTCGCTCGCCTCGCAGTTAGGTCTCAACCCATAGGTCGTTCTTGCTTAGGTTTTCCAAAAGCCACAGTTGCCTCAGGTCGCTCGGCCTGTAAAGTCACTCGGCATGTTAGGTCGCTCGGCCTGTTAAGTCTCACCTGCTATAGGTCGCGACCACTTAGGTCGGCCATATGTTAAGCCGCATCTCTTAGGTTGCTCGCATCACTTAGGTCGCTCGGCCTGTTATGCCGCTGGCATCGGTTAGGTCGCTCGTTCCTTAGGTCGCGCCATACTTAGGTCGCGCCATGCTTAGGTCGTGCCATATGTTAGGTCGTTCCATTACTTAAGTCGCTGATTCCTTGGGTCGTCTGACGAGGAGTCGCATGGCCGCTGATTTCTTGTGTTGACTTATGTTAAGTCGTAAGTCGTGGCTGTTAAGTCGCAAGGATATTTCCACTTTGATGGATTTGGGATCGAATTCTTTGGATTCTATTCACGTCTTCGAACGTGAATTTTTGTGACTTATTGTTTCTACAATCATTTTTGTGATTTATCACTTTAAAAATATAAAGGTTTCAATACTAGTAGTAAATATCAAAACTCTTTCATCAAAACGATTTCAACCCTATTTTATTACAAAGCTCGTTTCTTAAACCGTTTTCCAATCTACTAGTATATACAAACCTTTACCTCACTCGTATGAGAAATCTAATTAAACTACTTAGTAAAACAAGTGGTATGAAACGCTTGTGTTTACTTCGTCGGTTAATTCTTGGACTTGTTCGATTGAATCTCTTGTGACAATTTTCGAGTGGAGATCTACAATTTGTTCGTAAATATTTAAGTTAAGCTAGTGGTTATGGGACACGAAGCTAAGCTTATATATTTACTAGCTTACTGTAATTGACACTTCTTGATGATCGTTGATGATCATTTTTGTGATTTAGACTAACAAATGTGCGATGTCTCTTTGTCTACGAGGGAGACTAAACCCCGTTTTTGTGGAGCTTCGGCTTAATTTGGTGGGATAGCGACCATGGTCTTCGGGCCGTTTTGTGGAGCTTCGGCTCAAAATTAATGGTTAGCAACCATGGAATAGCGTTCCATTTTGTGATACACGTGTTGGTGAGTTTTCATGCTCCCGTTTTGTGATAGGCCTCCCCCTTTTCGTGATTTCTGGATTTCCATTGACGATTTCTAAAATTTGTGTTTCACCAATTTTCGTGATTTACATTGATAAGTTTTATCAATATTAGTGCATTGGTGAATTTGTGTGTCATTAACTTTTGTGATTGGCATTGATATATTGTCAATATTTATGGTTTGGTGAATAAAAATAAAAAGTATGACATTCTTTTTGATCTTTGAGAAGATTCCTGTGATATTGATTAATCTCTTTTTGATTTTCAGTTACATACTTATCACAGTATGGTTATATGGTTATCATACATTTTTGTCATATCTCTTATTCTATATCATTTTATCTGATATTTATAGCTAGACTGATCTGCTTATTATTTTCTTATTAAATAATACTAGGGTCAGACCGAGATGTTACAGGTGCTTTTGCTTGACTTCACATCTGGGATTATCACCCTGACTTTTGGCTAACTACTTAGATTAGTAGTTTTTGTTGTATACATTTGAGATATAGACTCATGGATGTATCCACATTCTTTTGTCCAGCACTTGTAGCTATTCTTTTGTGATATTGTGGATCTTGTTTGACCTCTACTCTGATGTACACTTTCATGTGTTATATTCATATCTTTTTCCGCCTTTGTGATATGGATATCCGTGACTGATTTGTGTTATGTTTATTTCTATGTTTGTTTCCGAAGATACTAAAGCCACTGTGTAGTAGCTTTGAGTTTGCATCGGTATGTCGGATTTCCTCTGGAAAAGAAAATGCATGTAATTCTATCTGACATATCTGTGCTCGCACAAAGCCATTACACGGATGGTCGCTCCTCAACAGCTTTATTCTCCGTGCTAGTTGACGGCATTACACCGTAGTGTTCTTGGCTAGCGTGGGTATAGAGGTGGGGCGTCACAACTTGGTATCGGAGCCAAACTTCGAAACAATGTAGAATAATTTAACAAGGATCGTCGTCCTAAGTCCATCTTAGGAGTCGTGCTTTAGGATTTAATTCGAGTCTTCGTACCGATTCATCCTATTTTCTTTATGATTCCTTATTTTATCTATCAAGATTGCTTTGTATTCATTTTGTAAATAACCTTTTTCTTCTTCCTTCTTAAGGAAGAGAAATGGTTAGACTAGGCCGTCCCAGCGCTGGTCAATCTAGAGCTACTCCCCAAGATGGAGTATTTATGTCTGCCCAGCAGCTTCTTGATCTCGTAAAGAATGCTCAAGCAGCCGGTTCAAATCCGGAGTCTACTCACCCTAAGTCTAGATTTGCATGTTTGTGCAACGATTATACCAATTTGGGTGGGAAGCCATTCAAAGGTTCTGAAACTATTATTGAAGTCCAGGCTTGGCTGAGAATGTGCGATCGAATCTTTTCTCGCATGAATCTTATTGATCTTCACCGTGTTCAGATGGCCTCTAGTATGCTCCAAGAAAGAGCATTAGATTGGTATGAGCTTCTTATTTCTGAAATAGTTGAAGCGGATCTTACTTGAGAGAAATTCCAAGAACGCTTCGAATTAAAATTTGTGCCAGAAGGTGACTTTGGCTCGATGTTTCATTGACTTGTTCAAGGTGAATCTTCTATGGCAGACTATGTCGCATCCTTCGAGTCACTTTCTAAATACGGGGTTGAATATATAAACACCCTATTGAAGAAGAACCAAAGATTTGTCTATGTCTTGAACAAAAATCTCAAGAAGCCATTACTTCTAAAATTAGAAGTTTCTTTTGATCAACTCATTGATATCGCTCTTCGACTTGAAGAGGCAGATAAGGAGAGTGATGTTGAAGTTATGGGTGCCAAACCAAACTTCAACAACAGGAAAGTCCTAGTAAGTTCAAAGGTCCTTATCCCAATAAGAAAGGAAAGCAAGCAACTTCGGTGGCAAAGACTTCTACCTCTAGTCGTGGGCAATGCTACATTGTGGTTCTAAGGACCATTATGCGAACAAGTGTTCAAAGCCTCGTGCTTGTCGCTATTGCAAAAGCTCGGATCATTATTTATCTTCTTGTCCCAAACTTCAGGGCAAGAAGGAGGGAAAGCTTAATGTTGCTCAAGCCCCTGGCAACACATCTCGTGGTCAAGGTATTTCTCATCCTATCCTTGATGGCATTATTTTATTTCAAGATCACCCTATTCGAGTTCTTTTTGATATGGGTGCGTCCCATTCTTTCATATCAAAAGAACTTGTTGATACTTTTTCTTTAAGTGTTGTCACTTTAATGACTTCTTTGAGAATTGCGAATCCGGTTGGTGGATCCGCAACAATTAGTTTGCTTTGTAAAGATGTCGAGATTATTTTGTGTGATTTTTCCTTTCGAGCCGATTTGCATGCTATGCGCTACTTAGGCTTTCGAATGATTTTAGGAATGGATTGGCTTAACTGCTATGAAGCCCAAATCCTATGTCTTGAGCGGACTATTCATCTTCGACATCCTCAATCTGTTAAGCAGATTTCTATTGATCTTAATGATTCGGATTCCAGCTTGGTTGCATCTTTATATTCTTTAAATCCTCATGATGACGATAATGATGATGAGGAAGATATTATTTCTCTTATTCACGTTGTTCGTGAATTTTCCGACATATTTGAGCCCGTTTTAGGATTACCACCTAAGCGAGCAATTGAGTTCAAAATTAATCTCATCCCTGGATCTCAACCTATCACTCGTCCTCCTTATCGCATGTCCAATAAGAAAAATGAGGAGATGCGCAAACAATTATCTGAATTGGAGACGAAGCAATTTATTCGCTCTAGTTCCTCGCCTTGGGGAGCTTCGGCTATTTTTGTGAAGAAATCCGATGGTACACTTAGGCTTTGCGTTGACTACCGCAAGCTTAATGATCTTACTATCAAGAATAAAAATCCTTTACCTCGGATTGATGATCTATTCGATCAACTTAGTGGTGCTAGAGTCTTTTCACAATTAGACTTAGCTACTGGTTTTCATCAACTTCGTATTGCAGCGGATAGCATTCCTTTGACATCGTTCCGTACTCGTTATGGATCTTATTAATGGCTTGTTATGCCATTTGATTTAACGAATCCTCTGGCTTATTTCGTTGACCTTATGAATCGAGTTTTTAAAGATTTCCTCGATCGATTTGTTCTTATCTTCATTGATGATATTCTTGTGTATTCAAAAACCGAGGAGGAGCATGAAAAGCATCTTCGGATTGTGTTGGAAACTCTTAGGAGTAATCAATTAAAAGCAAAATTTTCTAAATGCCACTTTTGGCAATCTTGTGTGAAGTTTCTCGGTCATATTATTTCCGAATCTGGAATTTCCATGGATCCTTCAAAGATTGAAGCGATTCAAAATTGGAAGAGACCGGAGAGCGTGACAGAGATCCGTAGTTTTCTTGGATTGGCAGGTTATTACCTCCGTTTCATAAAGGAATTTTCCAAAATTTCCGTGCCTCTTACTAGATTGACAAAGAAAGGTGTTAAATACATCTGGTCGGACAAATGTGAAGCTTCTTTTCAGAAATTAAAAGAACTCCTTTCCGATGCTCCTATTCTTGTGATTTCCGACGGAAACCAAGATTTCATTTTTTATACCGATGCTAGTCGCGTTGGTTTGGATGTCGTTCTTATGCAAAGAGAACGTGTTATTGCTTATGATTCTAGGCAATTAAAGCCAGCCGAAACTAGATATGCCACTCATGATTTGGAGCTCACGGCTATTGTTTTCGCCCTTCGTATTTGGCGTCATTATCTTTTAGGAGAAAAATTTATTCTTTACACTGATCATAAATCTTTGAAGTATCTATTTTCTCAAAAGGAACTTAAGTTGCGTCAACAACGTTGGCTCGAATTTGTTGCATCTTATGATCTTGATATTCTTTATACTCCCGGAAAGGGAAATCGTGTTGCAGATGCCCTTAGTCACAAGCAACAAGCGGTTGTTTCCATGATGATATCAGAATGGAATGATCTCGAGGTTTTATCCACTGGTGAGATTCGAGATCGTGTTTCCGATTTATGTTCATCTCTTGTTTTTTGTAGCCGTGAGGCTCATCCTTCTCTTTTAGACCGCATTCTTGAAGCTCAAAAGCTAGATCCCGAATTGGCTCTTCTTGGCCAAAATTTTAGGGATAAAATTGATATTGAAGGTTTGAAAGACTTTGATATTGATTCTCGTGGCGGTATTCGAAAATTCGGTAGACTTATCGTGCCAAATATTAGTAATCTTCGTAAAGACATTTTAGAAGATTCTCATCGTTCTAAATTTACCATTCATCCCAGTAGTAGTAAAATGTACGCGGACATGAAGCGACTTTATTATTGGGAGGGAATGAAATCTGATATTGCTAACTTTATTAAGTGTTGCATGACTTGCCAACTTGTCAAGGCCGAACATCAAAGGCCCGGTGGGTTATTGCAACCTTTAGAAATAACAATTTGAAAGTGGGACCAAATTTCTATGGATTTTATAGACGGCCTTCCCATTCTCGTTCGGGACATGATAGCTTATGGGTGATAGTTGATAGACTTACTAAATCTGCCCATTTCATTCCCGTTCCGTCTAATCGAACCGTACCTCTTTTAGCCAAACTTTTTATCAAAGAAATTGTTAAATTGCATGGAGTTCCTACTTCTATTGTTAGTGATCGTGATCCATTGTTTACTAGTGGGTTTTGGAAGAGTCTTCAAAAAGCTTTGAGGACGAAGCTTAGTTTTAGCACCGCTTATCATCCCAGTCCGATGGACAGACTGGGCGTGTGAATCAAACTCTTGAAGATCTTCTTCGTGCATGTGTTGTTGATTTTGGTGGAAGTTGGGAAGATCATATTTCTATTGTTGAGTTTTCCTATAATAATAGCTTCCAATCTAGTATTGGTATGGCACCTTTTGAGGCACTCTATGGAAGGCCATGCCGATCTCCTTCTTGTTGGCTTGAGGCCGGTGAAAATCTGGTTTTAGGTCCAAATTTTATTCGTGATTCCACAGAGAAGATTGACCATATTCGTCATAGGATGAAAGAAGCCCAGAGTAGACAAAAATCCTATGCCGATAACCGGAGAAGGTAATTAGAATTAGCTATGGGAGATCTTGTGTTTATTCGTGTTTCACCAACGAAGGGTGTTGTATGTTTCAGTCGGTCGAGAAAGTTAGCACCTCGATATATTAGCCCATTTCCCATCACCGAACGTATTGGTTCCGTGGCTTATCGCCTTTTATTATCGGCTCAGTTTTCTTCTATTCATGACGTGTTTCACGTTTCTCAATTACAGAAATGCCTTCGAGATTCCGATTCTATTCTTGAGCCCGGTGTTGTGGAAGAAATTGAAGTTTCACCTAATTTAACTTATGAGCAACATTCTATTCGTATTATTGCTTCAGAGGTCAAACGCCTTCGAAATAAAGATGTTCCGCTTGTTAAAGTTCAATGGTCCTCAAATCCTAAGGATTTCTCTTGGGAATCTAGAGAGTTCATTGAACGAACACATCCAGACTTACTTTCCCGTGCTCTTTGAGGTGAATTTCTTATTTCAAATTTCTTTTGTGTTGATATGCTTTCATGGTTGTTACCTTATATTTTCTTCTTAAATATTGCATGGACGCAATTTCTTTAAGGAGGGGAGTCTGTAACAACCCGCATATTTTACGATTGAATATTTAAATATTTTATTTAAATATTTTATCGTTAGTCGAATTTTAGTCTGAAAAGTTACTCTTTTCATACGGTCAAATTAGGACTCGGAGCCACTTGCATTGGGTCCAAAACGCCATTTGCGATCTTTTTGAGTATAAACTTTGATATGTTTGGAGTTAGTGGAATTTTGCCACTTTTTCACTTTGGGCTTTGGGTTTGGTTTAGCCCATTAGCCTAAACTATTAACTCTAGGCTCAACCCCATCTTCCCTTCATTACTTTACATTCATTTCCTAACACTCAAGCTTCATCAAAAATGGGGAGAGGAATGGGAAATTAAAACTCCAAGCCCTAGATCATTTGCAAATCCAAACATCTAACTCCAAATCCAAAGAGAAGCCATTGATTCAAGCTTCTTGTGTTGAGATTGAAGTGTGGTTGATTCTTCCTTTGCTTTTAGGCTTCTCCTTCATTGATTTTGTGAAAAGGTGAGATTTTTATCTCACATCTTTGTCTATAACTATCTTTAATTGTTGGGTATCATTCCTAACACTTTTTCATATGCATTTGCACTTGGTTTGGATTGAATTGGTGAAAATCCCAATTTTTAGTGTTTTGGGTTCAAATCTTTCAAAATCCTAACTTTGATGATTGAACACGTTTTTGGTGATGCATCGAGGAGCCAATAGGAGCGGGTAGCCGATGGGCGTAATCCCCTAGCGTCCGTGCTCGATCGGTTGCAAATTGAGAGAGTTTTTGCATTTCTGTTGCTTAGGTCGTTCGGCCTGCATACATATCTTTTAGCCTGCAGTTAGGTCGCGCCAAACATAGGTCGCGCCATGTCTAGGTCGTCCCATCTTAAGTCGCTTGGCCATTTGGTTGTTCCACCACTTGGTCGCTCGCCTCGCAGTTAGGTCTCAACCCATAGGTCGTTCTTGCTTAGGTTTTCCAAAAGCCACAGTTGCCTCAGGTCGCTCGGCCTGTAAAGTCACTCGGCATGTTAGGTCGCTCGGCCTGTTAAGTCTCACCTGCTATAGGTCGCGACCACTTAGGTCGGCCATATGTTAAGCCGCATCTCTTAGGTTGCTCGCATCACTTAGGTCGCTCGGCCTGTTATGCCGCTGGCATCGGTTAGGTCGCTCGTTCCTTAAGTCGCTCCATACTTAGGTCGCGCCATGCTTAGGTCGTGCCATATGTTAGGCTGTTCCATTATTTAAGTCGCTGATTCCATGGGTCGTCTGCCGTGGAGTTGCATGTGTTGAGCCGCTGATTTCTTGTCTTGACTTATGTTAAGTCGTAAGTCGTGGCTATTATGTCACAAGGATATTTCCACTTTGATGGATTTGGGATCGAATTCTTTGGATTTTATTCATGTCTTCGAATGTGAATTTTTGTGACTTATTGTTTCTACAATCATTTTAGTGATTTTTCACTTTAAAAATATAAAGGTTTCAATACTAGTAGTAAATATCAAAACTCTTTCATCAAAACGATTTCAACCCTATTTTATTACAAAGCTCATTTCTTAAACCGTTTTCCAATCTACTAGTATATACAAACCTTTACCTTACTCGTACGAGAAATCTAATTAAACTACTTAGTAAAAAAAGTGGTATGAAATGCTTGCGTTTACTTCGTCGGTTAATTCTTGGACTCGTTCGATTGAATCTCTTGTGACAATTTTCGAGTGGAGATCTATAATTTGTTCGTAAATATTTAAGTTAAGCTAGTGGTTATGGAACATCAAGCTAAGCTTATATATTTACTAGCTTACTGTAATTGACACTTCTTGATGATCGTTGATGATCATTTTTGTGATTTAGACTAACAAATGTGCGATGTCTCTTTGTCTACGAGGGAGACTAAACCCCGTTTTTGTGGAGCTTCGGCTTAATTTGGTGGGATAGCGACCATGGTCTTCGGGCCGTTTTGTGGAGCTTCGGCTCAAAATTAATGGTTAGCAACCATGGAATAGCGTTCCATTTTGTGATACACGTGTTGGTGAGTTTTCATGCTCCCGTTTTGTGATAGGCCTCCCCCTTTTCGTGATTTCTGGATTTCCATTGATGATTTCTAAAATTTGTGTTTCACCAATTTTCGTGATTTACATTGATAAGTTTTATCAATATTAGTGCATTGGTGAATTTGTGTGTCATTAACTTTTGTGATTGGCATTGATATATTGTCAATATTTATGGTTTGGTGAATAAAAATAAAGAGTATGACATTCTTTTTGATCTTTGAGAAGATTCTTGTGATATTGATTAATCTCTTTTTGATTTTCAGTTACATACTTATCACAGTATGGTTATATGGTTATCATACATTTTTGTCGTATCTCTTATTCTATATCATTTTATCTGATATTTATAGCTAGACTGATCCGTTTATTATTTTCTTATTAAATAATACTAGGGTCAGATTGAGATGTTACAAGTGCTTCTGCTTGACTTCACATCTGGGATTATCACCCTGACTTTTGGCTAACTACTTAGATTAGTAGTTTTTGTTGTATACATTTGAGATAATGACTCATGGATGTATCCGTATTCTTTTGTCTAGCACTTGTAGTTATTCTTTTGTGATATTGTGGATCTTGTTTGACCTCTACTCTGATGTACACTTTCATGTGTTATATTCATATCTTTTTCCGCCTTTGTGATATGGATATCTGTGACTGATTTATGTTATGTTTATTTTTTTGTTTGTTTCCGAAGATATTATAGCCACTGTGTAGTAGCTTTGAGTTTGCATCAGTATGTCGGATTTCCTCTTGAAAAGAAAATGCATGTTATTCTATTTGACATATCTGTGCTCGCACAAAGCCATTACACGGATGGTCTCTCCTCAACAGCCTTATTCTCTGTGCTAGTTGACGGCATTACACCGTAGTGTTCTTGGCTAGCGTGGGTATAGAGGTAAGGCGTTACAGTGCGGTGGTCGACGATGAGGGTGTGGTGGTCTCAAGTGGTGGATGGAGGCAGTGGCATTAAAGAAAAATAGAGCCTGGTTTATTTTTATGCGTTAAAGAGTTAATAAGGAGGAGGGAGAGGCGGGTTTAAGGTTTTAAAAGGGGATTAAGTTAAGTAAAAATTTACTAGTTAATAAATTGTACTATTTAAATTATGCAGTCTTTAAAATGTGATATCTTAATCGTTTTAGGTCAGATTCGAACGAAATGAGTCGCGTTAGGATTGTGTCAACGAATACTATGAGATGGAATTGGTTTGGTAGAGACTAGAGCTTGTTGAATTTATGCAGGATTCGAATGTCATTCGAATTCAGACTAAATCAGAATGGGCAAGCGACAATAGGAATAATGGTGAGTTAAACTCACTTTTTTGGTTAACCAGCATGATTTATAGTTGATAAAAATTATTGAATGATTGTTTGGATGAATTATTATATTATTAGTTGGTTTGTATATATTTCCGCCTATTGGAGCGAATGAGACCCTATTACGTTCCCGTGTAAGAGTGGACGACCATTTGTATACAATTCCGCCTCGAAGTGGATGATTTATATTTTATGCTTATATAACGTTTGTGATGCAGGGAAAATAGGTCAAAGGGGATCCAACAGGATTCCTCACAACTGTTAATTTTATTTACATATATTTGTGCTAATATTATGAACTATGATGTAGGTGAATAGGTTGGAGGAATCCAACGGGATTCCTCGCTATTGTCGGATTGTTTTAATAATATCCCTTTTATATAGATTATTGTATAATGAACATAATTGTGGATACTGTGGTCATAGCATTGTTATATGTTTGAAAACTAAAACCCTGTAGTGATAGAAAATCAATATCGATATTAGTTAAGTGTTGGGTGGATATTGGCCTCAAATTAGTATATACAAAAATACTATAAATTGCTGATTAAGTCGGAGTGGGTTTTTGAGACAAGAAATGAATTTTAAATCCGAAATTGGGTTTTAGAAACATTTTATTTGAAGATTTTCTATTTAATTATATTTCACATTGCTTAAAGTATTCAATTATGTTTATATTATTTTAAAGTTAATTAATATTATTTTAAGATTATTTAATTATATTAGTATAATTTTAAAGTTATTTGTTATAGTAATATGGGTTTAAAGAGTTATCAAAATGTGGAAAGATTAATATTTTAAGAATAATTATGGTTTGAAATTAATAATAAGAACTATTAATAAGGTTTTGAAAATAAATTATTATTATTTGTAAAAAGGTTAAAGATTAATTATTATTGTTTCTTAAACAATATTTTGAAATTATTAATTATTATTTTTGAAGATGTTTTAAATTTTATAAATTTCATTTATTCATAATGTTATTGTTAAAAATTACTATCATATAATGGTGTTTTGAAGTAAAAGATTTTAAAGTATTTATAAATGTTTCTAAGAACCATGAATGGAGTTGAAAGACTTGGATTCTATGAAAGAGCTTATAAAATTGTTTGAAGACTTAAGGAAAGTTCACTTTTACAAGGTTAAAAAGTTTATAAATGGTTAGATATTTATAAAGGAAATTTAGATTTGGAGTTTCTTGCCTTAAAGTTTGATGAGTGGAGTCCAAAGTGATTTATTTCTTCCTTTAAGTTCAATAAAATCATTGCTAAGTTGAAGGAACTTTAAGTGTTAAGTGTTGCTTGAAAACCCTTTTTGAATGCTTGTTTACTTTGCTTGCTAAAACAATGGTTTTGTTTCCTTATTTGACTTTTTGGATGCATGGTTAATTAAGTATTTTAAAATTTAGAAGTTAAATACTTAATGGGGTATGCGGAAACGACTAGTACATGTGTTTCGTCTGTGAGATCCGGGGAGACTTGGATGAGGGACCGAACATGTCGAATGGAAAACCCGGATTCTCTAAAAGAAATATCAAACCGTTTAACCAAAGATAAAATAAAAAAGTGTCATAAAAATATGCTAGAATGAAGCATTGATTATCATTTATTGTTATGTCTATTTCATTGATTAACTGTTTGAATTAGGCTCGGCTAGTTTATGAGCACTAATTATTATTTATTCATCGGTGACTTTGCTCGACCAGTTTATGAGCAATTACTTATCCATATGCATAGGCTGGGTAGAAAATAATCGTAGACTAACACCTTGTGATTTATTTCATGATTTGACTATAATGTGTTTAGCGGTAATATTTGGTTCACTTCAATTTAATCAATTGTTTTAAAAATTTGTTTTCAAGTTGAAATGTTGTGAAATGTTTTCCTTAAAGAGAAAAAAGAGATATTTGAGAATAAATATTTTGAAGTAATTTTATATAAAAGTGGTTTGTATAAAGAATGGTTTTATAGAAGTGTTTTATAAAACGGAAAGAATTTCGAGGACTAAACCTGATGGTTTTAAGATGATTTTTAAAAGGATTTGGAAATGGAAATTATTATAGAATTAGAAGCATTTATAATTATTAGTGTAAATGATTTTGCCACTTTGGGATAGGATGTGATTTGTTATGTTATTAAATATTCAGGAACCCATAATCTATAAAGCTCATGGGCAAAGGAGGTGTAGATGTTATGTAGTCCACTCTTGGAATAGAGAGATGCACTGCTCTATTATTTGTTCGGAAGGCTAGATCCAGGAGACTGATTATAGCTAGAAACCTACCGAGATTTGGTAGCATATAGTTTTGTATGCTTGTATATAGGTATCGTTTCAAAAAGTTGATTTGTTTTCAGATCTCGAAGTAGAGGACTAGTTTGAATAAAAGGGATATATATATATATATATATATATATATATATATATATATATATTTCAAAAAATTTGAAATAAGAATGCGAGAATAATGTCCAAAGAGATCATTTTCGTAAAGGTAATTAGATTTTAAAATATAAATTCGAAGATTAAGCCTAAGTGGGTAGGTTCGGAAACTGCATATTGTTTGTTGCACTATAGGCTCTATGAGCCCTATTTGCAGTAGGAGAACTACATTGGCTTAATCCTGTTACTTAATTCGGTACCCAATTAGATAGGGGTACGTAGGTAGTCACAAGTGGTGGGGTTACAACCCCAATAATAACATAATATTTTTTATTTTTTATTTTTTATATATCATGTATTGATGTATCTTTCATCCTTACTATTTTATTCCACACTTGACATGTTTATTGAGTTAGCAGGAATGACTATTGATGTCTGTCTCATCAAAGTTGTGCAGCGGTAGATTTATTTGTATTTGGTATGTATTAAAGTACACCTAGTAGATTCTATTGACTACTTTGATAACTTGTAAAATTAAAATTGTATCATATACATTTTATAGTGTTGAATATTTATCAAATATTGTTTACTATGTTGGTAGTTTTAATTCATAGTTTTAGAATGAATGGGGTTTTCGGCGATTTTTACTAGTCCGAAAAGCTGGTTCGTTATATGTGGTATCAGAACTTAGGTCAGTTGTCTAAGTAAAATTTATCTAGGTTATAAAATTAACCTATGATTTTTAAAATGAAACCACATTTATCTGATAAATAAAATAGATAGGATAAGGCACCGTACCTCCACCTGAGTTTGTGGGTGATGTTTATTTCTAGGTGTACTTAATTTTTTGGTTTCCTTATATTTTTCCATCTTGGAATTTAGGGGACGAAATTCTTTTATGGGGGAAGTATGTAACGACCCGTAATTTTATCACTTTTAAAAGGAATATTTAATTTAATTTAAATATTAAAATATAGGTTTATTTCAAAAAATAATCATGTTTAATGTGATAAATAAGAATGGTAAACTTATTTTTAGAATTGATTTACAAAAAATGGAGACTTTGGATTTTCGTCGTAAAATTGACAAAAGTCGGTTTTCAATAAAATTTAATATACATTCAAATAATTTTTTTAATTGGTAAATAAATCTTTATAGTGGTTATATAATGATATGATAATAATATAAAATTTATTTATAATGATTTTAAAACATATAAACTTATTTTATAAAAATGTACAAATTTTGTCGCACGTTGACAAATCAACATCATATTTTTACAATTAGATTTTAATATTATTTAATATGGTTTTATAAATAAAATAATTTTTTTTAATTATTTGAAAAGGGAAAGAAAATTATTTCAAGTTTTTTTACATAAATAAATAGTTTAACAAAAACGTCAAAATGTGACCGTAACATTTGTTTGAAAATCAACGTATTATTCAAAATAAGTTATCGCAATATCGTTGCACCTTTGTTAGCATGTTTTAACATGTATATTACACAATTTAATAACTAAACAAGTTTACTTTTACTAATTATGATTAGAAAACTTCTAGAATACGAGAAGGAAAATGGGAAAATGAATGGAATCAAGGGTTTTGTGGGGCAAATTCGGAGACGATATCGATTAGGTCTTAGGGAGAAGGATGAGTGCGGAAGGTACGAATGCGATGGAAGGCATCAACATGTATGAAGTGCAAGGGCATTTAGGGAATTTCAAAAAGAAACGGTTAAAACTAATACAATGAATTTTCATTATTAGTAGTAAAGATAATTAAGAAAAGTAAGTAAGGAAAATGGTTAAAAAAATAAACATCAAATCAAATCACATCAAAAATCTAAAAAAATATTCTCTTTAATCCACTTTTCCATCCAAATATATTTTCTTAAGCCTTGAGTGACTAAGACATAAAGTAAGATGTGAAAGGTGATGGTAAATGTTGAAAAAATGAGTTTGCTTTAAGTTGAAGTAAGGGTATTTTGGTCATTTCACATAATATAATTTATTTCAAACTTTTTCTATAAATACCCACCACTTCTTTCACAAATTCCGTACGCTTTCCATTCTTCTTCTTCCTCATTTTCTTAGCTTCTCCTTCTTTTTCCTTAGAGCTTTAATGTCCTCCATACCTCTCTAAAAGAATTCCAAAAGCGTAACAAAGTTATGGAAAAAATAATCGACAATAAATTATACCATTTAATTCAAGTTCAAGCAATTAAGTTCCATCCATCCAGCTACGACCGCGCCCACCTAGAATCCATCTCCACCTATTTTCCTCAGAATTTCTAGGATAGAAGAGCTATGGCTGGATTTGAAGAAGTTTCAAGAAATAGTAGTGAAGCTGTAGTCAAATCCGTAATGACAAAGTTAGCAAAATCAGTAGGAAGTATTGTTTAGATCTAGAGTTTCTTACCATAAAGTTTGATGGAATCCAAAGTGAGTTATTTCTTCCTTCAAGTTCATTAAAATCATTACTAAGTTGAAGGAACTTTAAGTGTTAAGTGTTACTTGAAAACCCTTATTGAATGCTTATTTACTTTGTTTGCTAAAACAATTATGTTATTTCCTTATTTGACTATTTGGATGGTTAATTAAATATTTTAAAATTTAGAAGTTAATACTTAATGGAGTATGCGGAAATGACTAGTACATGTGTTTTGTCTATGAGATCCAAGGAAACTTGGGCAAGGGACGGAACATGTCGAAGGGAAAGCCCGGATGCTCTAAAATACCATTTTAACCAAAGATAAAATAAAAAGTGTTATAAATATATGATAGAATGAAGCACTGATTATCATTTATTGTTATGTTTATTTCATTGATTGACTGTTTGAATTAAGCTATGCCAGTTTATGAGCACTGATTATTATTTATTGATTGTTGACTTTGCTCGACTAGTTTATGAGCAATTAATTATCCATATGGGTTAGGTAGAAAATATTTGTAGGCTAATACCTCATGATCTATTTCACAATTTGACTATAAGGTGTTTAGCGCTAATATTTGGTTCACTTCATTTTAATGAATTGTTTTAAAAATTGGTTTTCAAGTGAAATGTTTTCCTTAAAAAAAGAAAAAAAAGATATATTTGAGAATAAATATTTTGAAGTAATTTTATATAAAAGCGGTTTGTATAAAGAATGGTTTCATAGAAGTGTTTTATAAAATGGAAAGAATTTCAAGGACTAAACCCGATGGTTTTAAGATGATTTTTGAAAGGATTTGGAAATGGAAATTATTATAGATTAGAAGTATTTTCAATTATTAGTGTAAATGATTTTGCCATTTGGGATATAAAGTGATTTGTTATTTTACTAAATATTCGGGTAACCCATAATCTATGAAACGCATGGGCAAAGGAGGTTTAGATGTTATGTAGCCTCGGTGTAGTCCACTCTTGGAATAGAGGGATGCACTAATCTATTATTTATCCTGAAGGTTAGACTCAAGGGCCTGGTTATGGCTAGGAATCTCCTAAGATTTGATAGCATATAGTTTTATATGCTTGTATATAGGTACGTTTCATAAAGGAGATTTGTTTTCAGATCTCGAAGTAAAGGAATAGTTCGAATATAAGGGATATATATATATATATATATATATATATATATGTTTACATCAAAAGTTTTGAAATTAGAATTCGAGAATAAAGTCCAAAGAATTTTTTTCCATAAAGGTAATTAAATTTGAAAATCTAAATTTGAAGATTAAGCATAAGTGGGTAATTTCGGGAATTGCATATTGTTTGTTGCATCGTTGGCTTCATGAGCCCTATTTGCGGTAGGAGAACTACATCGATTTGATCATGTTGTCTAATTGTGTAACGACCCATAAAATTTTAGCAATTTTTAATTGGTATTTAACGTATTGAATTGGATTTTGAGAAATTATTAATAATAAAATTTTGAAAAAAAAAGAAAATATGTTATGTATATTAATGATTTGTAGTACGAGCTGTGTACATATATTTTAAAGTTTGGTTGTGGTTATACCTATAAGATCTAGTACAAAAACTTTATAAACTATTATTTATACTATAATATAAGTTAAGTTTGATGTAAATTTGGTAGCATAGTTCATTTCTATTGGGTATAAATATCAATAGCGTGGGTAATAAATTTACGGTCTCCTTTTGCTTTTCAGCAAGGTGTGTAAATTTTAAGTATGTTGAGTACGTTCCATATATAGTTATTTTGGAAAACCACTGTATATGTATGATGGTCTATTTGAAGTGTATATATAGTAAAGCGTATTTATACCAAGTTTTATTTAATTTATATGTGTTATAATAGCTATATATATATGTTAGTCTTGATACTAGTATATAGTTTTACTGAAGTTTGATTTCTAGTCATGTTAAATATATATATATATATTTGATTTTGGGTTTTTGTGTCACCATTTCCAGTTTATTTTAGTGCATATTTAGTATATCTATACATATGTCGTCAGCTATAAATACGATAGTTAAGGGTTTCATATATCATATGAACCAAAGAAGAAGAGAAATATATACTATATTTAACTACATATATGAAGTATATGTTTTAAGGGTTGATTTAAGGTCTGCATTAAAAAAAGTAGTTGTGATTACCATTATTTCATATTGTACCTTCTATATTCCTGACTGACTTTCAGCGTTCATTCATTCATTTTTAATTGTGGGTTTTTCTTTTCTCTCTCTTTTCTTATAAATAATTGTACGCATTCATCTCTTTCCCTTTCTTATATTTTGTCCCTTCATCATCTTTTAGCCGTTAATTTTGTTTCGAAAATCAAGAAAATTTGTATACGTTTTATTCTTTTTGAACGTTTAGTAATAAAGATAAATCTGCATAGTATAATCAGATATGAATTGAGATCTAGGAAATATAAAAACGTATAACATGCCACTAATAATAAATTGCTTTAATAGCTTCTCAATTAGCGTACAGCTGTTTCCATCCCATGCCTTGTCAAAAGTTTGAAACGTAATAAATGCTATATGATTATTTCGCATTTTTTTTTCCTTTATTATTTCCTGTACGTTTTCATTCCAATCTAAATTATAACTTTTTGATTTCCATGCCTTTTCGGATCTCAAACGCGCAGCCCAAGGAATATTTCTTTAATAATTTTCCTAAAAATCAGCTTTTGGCCGTTTTATTGCATTGATTTCAAATTGTGCCCGTTTGTTTTTCTCATTCCTCTCATACGTTACCACCTTTATTTATGCTCGGGACACAGCTCATTTTTTTTCCTTCGTTCCCTTTCTTTTATTTGCTTCCTTCGTTTCCATCGGTTCAATTATATAGATTTTTATATTCGTTGCACGTTTACATTCATTTATTTTGACCAGTCCTTTCCTTTGTTATTCCCCTAATTTTGTGCGTTACTTTACCATAACCAATGCTCCGTATTTATTCGCTTTAATCTTTTCAGCTGAATTTGACCATTACTATTCAAATCAATTCATATTTATTGTATACGTTTCGTATGCAACGGTTCTTTTCTTTATTTATTTTGCCTTTATAACCTTGTTTGACTTCGTTTCTTTCATATTGCAAACTGCTGTCACTTCCAATCTCATTCCTCATTTTAAGTTTTCTTCCTCCTCCTTCTTCCATTTTTCTTTCTACAGATCCACCTATTTTCTCCCTTCTTTTACCGTGCTTCCACCTCCCATCGCTTCGTCACCCACCACATCCAACTCATCCCTCTCCCTCCGCGTTTTTCTCTCCTCCTCTCATGCACATATCTCTCTACACGTGTTGTCATCGCCTGCATGCTCAGCCATCCTCAGAGCCTTCACCATCAACAATCATGCCACACGTTATCTTTGAGTAATAGGTTAGCATATATTTATAATATATATGTGTTATTGTATATTTTCTATAAGTCTGTATTTGGAATATGTGATCTGTCCTACATGATTTTAAATTCATGTTAGTTATGTATCATATGGTATTATATATATGAGTTCATAACAGTATTCTTTTTTTTTTTCTTTTTTTTCCGTTCATAGTGTGTATGATATTATACTATGTATAGAGATTTGATAACTTGATTGTTTTATACTTTATGTGTCACGTTGGTATTCAATTTTAAAAGTTTGAAGGTTATATATTAGTTAATATATAGTTTAATATATGTCAGTAATGTATATCTATGCAGTAATATTGTATGTATTATAGCAAAGTAAGTTTTTTTTTTTGATTTAAGATATCATATATACATCTTATAAATATAATATGGTTCCAAGTATGAAATGTTTGCAGTTTTCAGATTCTATATAATATAAAATTTTGTTCGCATGTTATAAAATTTGATAAGTGTATATATAAATATTATATAAAAAGTTAGTACATATATAAAACGTAAAGCATACTCATCTTATCAGTCGATTGTATATGTATTTAAATATATGATATGTTTAAAGCTATGTATTTTGTGAATAACTGGTTATAAGTATATATATACACATTTGATTTAAAGTTATAAAGGTATGCATATTGTGAATTAGACTATATTAATGGTTAGCTTACAAATATTTATATAGTTTTATAGGGAAGTACGAGCTATGTGGGTTATATTTTTAGCAAGCGTATTGTTACCACTTTAAAATGGGTGAAGTTTTACAGTTTACGGTCTATTTGTGTAAGTGTGTAATGTATGTTTAATTTAATAAAGTTATGATAGTTTTGTATAAAATGTTTAACTATTTATATATCTGATATAATGATAGTTTCATATCTGATATAGCTTATATATTATAAAGTTACAGGATACGCTAGTTTTATACGCTAGTTAATATATATATTTAATAATTGACTAAAATGTTTTCAGTGTGAGTTTACTTTTTTTTAGTGTTGGATTTTATACGGCATAGTATGTATACTTGTTCACAGTCTATATAAGTATATGAGTGCATGTGTCATTATAAGTATTTTGTTGTTTATAAATCTCGAGACATATATATGCGTTTAGGTGTTTGTTTCAGACTTACGTAATATATATATATATAACCGAATATAGGCTATGCATTTGGAATTTCTATATATACATTTTTATTATGAACATATATAGGTTGCTTTCATGGGGTTTTTAAGTAATATATATTACAATAAGTGGTTATATTGTTTTTATAATAATTATTGACTATAAAATATAATACAATGGTTTTTTCGGACGAATTATGTTTAAATTACATATAGGTATATATAGATTTTAAATATACATTTTTAATTTGAAAATTGGTTTTGGGAGAATTAATATCATAATAATTTATATTTTTTTCTGTAATATCAAAATTGATTCGATTCATTCTCATCGATTTCCCATTATCAGCCTTGTCCGTCGTGCCTATTTTCTACATCAAATCTTGTCCATCCAGCGTTGCTTTGGATTTCATAGCTCATTTCATCATCATATATCTCTAGCCTCGAAAGGTGAGCAATCACTCACGATTAACGTTCTTTTATTTATTAAATTTGATTTCAATTGAAATGACAATTGAAATATGCTGCTGTAGTTATTTAAATTGTTATATTTATGCTATTATCTGTAATAGTTCACTTATGGGATATGACACCATATCCTATTGTTTATATTTATTTTGATGATATATACCTGTTGTTATTATTATTATTTTCATATCTGCTATCACTCTGCAAGTTCCCTGTTAGTATAAAAATCACTATGGGTTGAAATGATACATACCCGAACGGACTTTAGAATAGGAGAAAATCGTTATGGGTTGAAATGATAAACCCAAACGATTTTCATTTAAATTGAATTTGGGATTACGGGTTGAAATGATATCCACCCGTATATATTTAGTGTACGGATTGAAATGATAAATATCCGTAGCATTTGACTATATGATAGGAAGTATATACCGACACCGTTGGTCCATATAAATAATTTAAAGATAAATTTCTACAGTTTGAAAAGAAACATATGTGAATTAATAAATATTGGTTCTTAAAATATTATATATAAATGGAAACTTTATATATAAATTTAATAATATTTTAGACTGATTTAATCCATAAAATATGTTTAAGTATTATTTAAGATTTATATTTCAAATTTTACCGTGTAAAGAATTTTAATAATTAAGATTGGGAGATAAATTTGGTTTATTAAAAATGGTATTCAAATGAAGATTTATTTAATTAAATCAATTTGAATTTATTGAATGGGAAATTTAAGGGTATGATTTTGTAACTGGATTTTTGTTTTAAGTGATTTATTGAATGTTTCATGTTTAAATAAATTAAAGAAAATATTGAGTAAAAGGGTAATTTCAGGTTTACTTAAATGATGTTGAATCTAAGGAGGAAATATTTCAAGGCTAAATAATAATTTGATTAAATCAAGATCTTATGAAACTGTAAAATTGAACTTTGGGAATGTAGAATATTAAATCTTTGAACTATACTAGAATATAAATGGGTGTTTCAGATCTGTATTTGAATCGATATAAGTTGAATTTATTATTTAGAAAACTAAATTGAATAAAGTTTAGTTTGAAACGTTGATTACTTAAAGTTTTGAAATATATTGAAATATAAAGGGTATTTGGTGATTTCAAATCCGAACTTGAGATCAATAAAATTGAAATGGTTATTTTAGAAATTGAGTTGAATTTAAATTGATAAATTGAGATTGAAAAAGATTTAAATGGGAAGGTCGGGTTGATGTTAAACGATTGGTTAAGTTGAGGGAATTGAAATTTCTTTACTGAATAAATTATTTAATATATATAAATACTATTTGGGAAGTATAGAGATTTTTGAAGTGAAAATGATAGTTGGTTTTGAAGTATAAATTAAGTTGGAAGACTACGGTGTTATAGTGTATATTTCTATCTTATAGATAGTTCCATGGACCCTTAGAGGATGGTTATCCCAAACATCCTCTAAGTTAATTATATTTTAGTTGATATTTCACTTGAGTTAGATTTATAGATATAAGAATGTTAATCCTGACTCGAGTGTTTTGTGTTTTGCTTTACGCTCGGGTCAGACTGAGAGATACAGCATTTGAGACTCATCTTCGAAGTTGGAGCTTTGCTTGAAGATCCAGCTATCTATCCCTTCAGTCATCCAGTTGATTGGTTCAGAGAAGCCATCTGTTGCATTGGAGACTTCATGGCATTTGAACTATTCGGTTGTATTTTATTTCTAACTTTAATGTATATAGTAGCTTCATGAACTACTATTTTTATCCATTCCGCTGCATTGTATTACTCTGTGTAAGTGATCTATGATTGATTTATTTACTGTATATTTTAAGTTTTGCCAAATTTTTATTAACAATTCGGTATTTTGAATTATTCAAGTCGGACATGTACGGTTTTATTGTCGAATTTGAATGGTCCAAAATAGCGGGTCGTTACAGTTGGTATCAGAGCTTTGGCTCTAGGCAAAACTTAGCATATATGGTAAATTTATTTACAGAATCACTTTCGTTCGAGTTGAATCTCTTTCTTTTTGACTCAATTTCCTTTGAGTTTTGGAATGTCCCTCGGTTTCGAAATTCATTCTGTCTCTCCCTATTTATATTCGTTTGATTCTGGAGTATCCCATAACTCCATTGAATGATTTGTAAAGGGGGTGAAAACTCCTTTTCAATTGGCATTGACTCACCGAAGATTCCTGTATCCTCGGTTTACGATGCTGATATATCTTGTTATGCCGAATTCTATATCTCCGACGATCGAATGTCGAATTGCCTCAGAATTCTACACCGATCTAATTTTGGAATCACGGTTGACAGGTAAAGGTCGCCCGCGATTTATAGAAGTATATCCATCTTCTATTTTGTAACTTAATTATCTCATCTTCGATCGAGTCTATCTTCGAATCAGGATTCTATTGATTAGAGTTCCTTTAAATTAAATCTCTATCTTTGTTTTGAAATCCATCCTTAAATCATCCTTTGAAAATCGGGTTTTGTTTGTATTTTAGAAATTGTTTATACCGAAATTATTATTTTGATAACTATGATTTTATTCTATATATATAAAGAAAATGTTTTCGGTAGAGATTATATACCTATATATAAAGCAAATAAGAAATGTTATTCTATATAAAAAGGGTTTTGAAAGGATTTGAAATTTTGAAAAAATTATAAGAAATTGATTTATATAAAAATGATTTATAATTGAAGTGTTAAATTTGAAATTCGAGAATTGAATTCCGGTATTTTGAAATTGGTTTTAAGATTTTGGAAATTATATATAAATAATACGATTTAAAAGTATTTTTCCGAATAAGAAATATTTCAAATGAATTCAAATGAATTCCAATAATTTTGAAGAAATTTCAAAGAAGTTTTCAAGAAAATAGAAGTCCAGAACTCACTTATGTCGCTGGAGAATAATTTCGGTGATGAGTGCACGCATCATCGACATTGATTTTCGAGTTTCAGAGTGGGGGAGAGGCCACTTTAATAGCTTCGCTATGCGAGTGATTTTGTAAAACCGTTTTTGATTTCAAATTCCGAAGTATAATTTGATATTTTCGAAAGATATATGTATATATTTGAAACAATTTGAAGTAAGACCGGTGTTCAGTCCTCGAGTTTTTGATTTGACTTAGAATAACTCTATTTATAAAAATTGATTTCCATCTCTTGGATTTGAAATTGATTTTCACCGACTATTTTGAAGGTTCGAGCACTTCCAAATCAAGGTTTAAAGGTTTAAAAACCAAGATATTTCGAAAGGTATAAAATATTTGATAAAGTATGCAAGTTTTGTTGTATGAGGTTAAACCTTTTATTAAGTAAGAGAATATGGCTATTTTAATTATACTAATATGGAATTTAGTTTTTAAATGTTTTGAAAGAATTTTAGTTTTAAATAATGGTTTTCAAAAAGGTAAATTGGATATTTCAAATCGAAGTAAATAGTTTAAAGGTTTTAAAGGGATAATTATAAATTTGGAAACCATTTTGAATATAATTGATTTTGAGAAAAATATTTGGTTTTGAAAATTAAATTGAAAAAAAAAACCCAGTACTTATATGGTGATTTTGGAAATGAATTTGTTTGACTTGAATTATTTTAATTTGGAAACCGGGATAATTTTCTACACCTATTATTTTGGGAACTTTGAAATTCAGACATTTAATTTGGAAGAAAATTTGGTGAAATCATATATGATTTTGAAACTGAATTGGTATTGAAATAATTTGAAATTGAGAACCTTAGATTACTAAGCACTTGATTTGGGAGTGGTCGAACTTATATAAAATGGATTGTATAAGTATGAGGTTGATTTGAAATCTATTGATTTGAAAGGTACTCAATTTGGAAAGAGATTTTATTTAATCGAAATCTATATAAGTATGATTTGATCTACTATTGATTTGGAAAGTATTCGATTTGAGAAAGGAATCCTATATATATGGACTTTATATAAGTACAATATTTGAAAGTGATTTGAAAAGGGTACTATATGATATATATTTTCGAAGTAAAGATATGGAAAGTGCCTTCTGCTTGATATCCGCTTTGTGGCCACATCGTGGATTCATTCTATCGATATTATTCTCTCTGATTTTCGGTTTTCCGGATGTAATACTCGAGTGTTTCCCACCGTGGCGTAACCCATGGTTTTTTTTCTCTCGTGAATGCACAGCGCAATTGCCTGGCTGAGTCTTGCCTAGGGGTACGGATTGTTTCCTGGGGGATCCAGGCGTAACCATTGTGTATCCTGCAATCTGTGTAGGTCGCGAATAGTAGCGCAAGTGCCTGGCTGAGTCTTGCCTAGGGGTACGGATTGTTTCCTGGGGGATCCAGGCGTAACCATTGTGTATCCTGCACTCTACTAGTCATCATGGCGTAACTCGCAGGGCTGAGAAAGCTTACGGATATGGATTGTTTCCTGGGGGACCCAGGCGTAACCATTGTGTATCTGCGAACCATGATCGGACAAAGGTTTTGGTTTGGTTGTTTTGTTTGGATTGTACTTTCCATATCTGTTTTTAAAGTTTTTTTCAAGTATTTTCACTGGTTGTTGAAACAGGTCTACTAAGTACTTGAAGAATTCTAGCTTTGCGCCTGATCAACGCATGGCCAGAGTCTGCAAGAACGAGGATAAACTTGTTGAAACATCGAGTTATAAAAATATTTTTGAAAGAAAAGATTTATTTCGATATAAAAGGTATTTATTATAAAAGTATTTCCAACAAAGAAATTTTGTGTTAATATTTGAAATTGAAACTCTCATGGTTTGAAATGTACGATTCTTGCCCGATTCTATTCTTTTGAATCTACCTTATCTGCCCTGCTTTATTTATTCAACTATATTCTCTTTTCCGAATCTATCTTCTTTCCTTCTTTCCTTCTTTTGAATATATCCTTTAAAACATTGTTTATTTATATTCTACCTGGTTTAATAAGAGAGAAAAATTAGTGTTTTATAAATAATTGATCTCATAATTAATTGAATGGATTTGATAAAATGAGTAATCTATTAAATATTAATCAATTTAAATAATAACAAAAGAAAAAGTATATGGTTTTAAATAAATTTTTTTAATTTGTTTTTCAAAGTCTAAATTTTTCATCTGGTTGTTTCTATTCTCCTACTTTATTCCTTTTCGGGGACGAAAAGTTTTGAGTGGGGGAGAGTGTAACGACCCATAAAATTTTAGCAATTTTTAATTGGTATTTAACGTATTGAATTGGATTTTGAGAAATTATTAATAATAAAATTTTGAAAAAAAAAAGAAAATATGTTATGTATATTAATGATTTGTAGTACGAGCTGTGTACATATATTTTAAAGTTTGGTTGTGGTTATACCTATAAGATCTAGTACAAAAACTTTATAAACTATTATTTATACTATAATATAAGTTAAGTTTGATGTAAATTTGGTAGCATAGTTCATTTCTATTGGGTATAAATATCAATAGCGTGGGTAATAAATTTACGGTCTCCTTTTGCTTTTCAGCAAGGTGTGTAAATTTTAAGTATGTTGAGTACGTTCCATATATAGTTATTTTGGAAAACCACTGTATATGTATGATGGTCTATTTGAAGTGTATATATAGTAAAGCGTATTTATACCAAGTTTTATTTAATTTATATGTGTTATAATAGCTATATATATATGTTAGTCTTGATACTAGTATATAGTTTTACTGAAGTTTGATTTCTAGTCATGTTAAATATATATATATATTTGATTTTGGGTTTTTGTGTCACCATTTCCAGTTTATTTTAGTGCATATTTAGTATATCTATACATATGTCGTCAGCTATAAATACGATAGTTAAGGGTTTCATATATCATATGAACCAAAGAAGAAGAGAAGTATATACTATATTTAACTACATATATGAAGTATATGTTTTAAGGGTTGATTTAAGGTCTGCATTAAAAAAAGTAGTTGTGATTACCATTATTTCATATTGTACCTTCTATATTCCTGACTGACTTTCAGCGTTCATTCATTCATTTTTAATTGTGGGTTTTTCTTTTCTCTCTCTTTTCTTATAAATAATTGTACGCATTCATCTCTTTCCCTTTCTTATATTTTGTCCCTTCATCATCTTTTAGCCGTTAATTTTGTTTCGAAAATCAAGAAAATTTGTATACGTTTTATTCTTTTTGAACGTTTAGTAATAAAGATAAATCTGCATAGTATAATCAGATATGAATTGAGATCTAGGAAATATAAAAACGTATAACATGCCACTAATAATAAATTGCTTTAATAGCTTCTCAATTAGCGTACAGCTGTTTCCATCCCATGCCTTGTCAAAAGTTTGAAACGTAATAAATGCTATATGATTATTTCGCATTTTTTTTTCCTTTATTATTTCCTGTACGTTTTCATTCCAATCTAAATTATAACTTTTTGATTTCCATGCCTTTTCGGATCTCAAACGCGCAGCCCAAGGAATATTTCTTTAATAATTTTCCTAAAAATCAGCTTTTGGCCGTTTTATTGCATTGATTTCAAATTGTGCCCGTTTGTTTTTCTCATTCCTCTCATACGTTACCACCTTTATTTATGCTCGGGACACAGCTCATTTTTTTTCCTTCGTTCCCTTTCTTTTATTTGCTTCCTTCGTTTCCATCGGTTCAATTATATAGATTTTTATATTCGTTGCACGTTTACATTCATTTATTTTGACCAGTCCTTTCCTTTGTTATTCCCCTAATTTTGTGCGTTACTTTACCATAACCAATGCTCCGTATTTATTCGCTTTAATCTTTTCAGCTGAATTTGACCATTACTATTCAAATCAATTCATATTTATTGTATACGTTTCGTATGCAACGGTTCTTTTCTTTATTTATTTTGCCTTTATAACCTTGTTTGACTTCGTTTCTTTCATATTGCAAACTGCTGTCACTTCCAATCTCATTCCTCATTTTAAGTTTTCTTCCTCCTCCTTCTTCCATTTTTCTTTCTACAGATCCACCTATTTTCTCCCTTCTTTTACCGTGCTTCCACCTCCCATCGCTTCGTCACCCACCACATCCAACTCATCCCTCTCCCTCCGCGTTTTTCTCTCCTCCTCTCATGCACATATCTCTCTACACGTGTTGTCATCGCCTGCATGCTCAGCCATCCTCAGAGCCTTCACCATCAACAATCATGCCACACGTTATCTTTGAGTAATAGGTTAGCATATATTTATAATATATATGTGTTATTGTATATTTTCTATAAGTCTGTATTTGGAATATGTGATCTGTCCTACATGATTTTAAATTCATGTTAGTTATGTATCATATGGTATTATATATATGAGTTCATAACAGTATTCTTTTTTTTTTTTCTTTTTTTTTCGTTCATAGTGTGTATGATATTATACTATGTATAGAGATTTGATAACTTGATTGTTTTATACTTTATGTGTCACGTTGGTATTCAATTTTAAAAGTTTGAAGGTTATATATTAGTTAATATATAGTTTAATATATGTCAGTAATGTATATCTATGCAGTAATATTGTATGTATTATAGCAAAGTAAGTTTTTTTTTTTTTGATTTAAGATATCATATATACATCTTATAAATATAGTATGGTTCCAAGTATGAAATGTTTGCAGTTTTCAGATTCTATATAATATAAAATTTTGTTCGCATGTTATAAAATTTGATAAGTGTATATATAAATATTATATAAAAAGTTAGTACATATATAAAACGTAAAGCATACTCATCTTATCAGTCGATTGTATATGTATTTAAATATATGATATGTTTAAATCTATGTATTTTGTGAATAACTGGTTATAAGTATATATATACACATTTGATTTAAAGTTATAAAGGTATGCATATTGTGAATTAGACTATATTAATGGTTAGCTTACAAATATTTATATAGTTTTATAGGGAAGTACGAGCTATGTGGGTTATATTTTTAGCAAGCGTATTGTTACCACTTTAAAATGGGTGAAGTTTTACAGTTTACGGTCTATTTGTGTAAGTGTGTAATGTATGTTTAATTTAATAAAGTTATGATAGTTTTGTATAAAATGTTTAACTATTTATATATCTGATATAATGATAGTTTCATATCTGATATAGCTTATATATTATAAAGTTACAGGATACGCTAGTTTTATACGCTAGTTAATATATATATTTAATAATTGACTAAAATGTTTTCAGTGTGAGTTTACTTTTTTTTAGTGTTGGATTTTATACGGCATAGTATGTATACTTGTTCACAGTCTATATAAGTATATGAGTGCATGTGTCATTATAAGTATTTTGTTGTTTATAAATCTTGAGACATATATATGCGTTTAGGTGTTTGTTTCAGACTTACGTAATATATATATATATATATAACCGAATATAGGCTATGCATTTGGAATTTCTATATATACATTTTTATTATGAACATATATAGGTTGCTTTCATGGGGTTTTTAAGTAATATATATTACAATAAGTGGTTATATTGTTTTTATAATAATTATTGACTATAAAATATAATACAATGGTTTTTTCGGACGAATTATGTTTAAATTACATATAGGTATATATAGATTTTAAATATACATTTTTAATTTGAAAATTGGTTTTGGGAGAATTAATATCATAATAATTTATATTTTTTTCTGTAATATCAAAATTGATTCGATTCATTCTCATCGATTTCCCATTATCAGCCTTGTCCGTCGTGCCTATTTTCTACATCAAATCTTGTCCATCCAGCGTTGCTTTGGATTTCATAGCTCATTTCATCATCATATATCTCTAGCCTCGAAAGGTGAGCAATCACTCACGATTAACGTTCTTTTATTTATTAAATTTGATTTCAATTGAAATGACAATTGAAATATGCTGCTGTAGTTATTTAAATTGTTATATTTATGCTATTATCTGTAATAGTTCACTTATGGGATATGACACCATATCCTATTGTTTATATTTATTTTGATGATATATACCTGTTGTTATTATTATTATTTTCATATCTGCTATCACTCTGCAAGTTCCCTGTTAGTATAAAAATCACTATGGGTTGAAATGATACATACCCGAACGGACTTTAGAATAGGAGAAAATCGTTATGGGTTGAAATGATAAACCCAAACGATTTTCATTTAAATTGAATTTGGGATTACGGGTTGAAATGATATCCACCCGTATATATTTAGTGTACGGATTGAAATGATAAATATCCGTAGCATTTGACTATATGATAGGAAGTATATACCGACACCGTTGGTCCATATAAATAATTTAAAGATAAATTTCTACAGTTTGAAAAGAAACATATGTGAATTAATAAATATTGGTTCTTAAAATATTATATATAAATGGAAACTTTATATATAAATTTAATAATATTTTAGACTGATTTAATCCATAAAATATGTTTAAGTATTATTTAAGATTTATATTTCAAATTTTACCGTGTAAAGAATTTTAATAATTAAGATTGGGAGATAAATTTGGTTTATTAAAAATGGTATTCAAATGAAGATTTATTTAATTAAATCAATTTGAATTTATTGAATGGGAAATTTAAGGGTATGATTTTGTAACTGGATTTTTGTTTTAAGTGATTTATTGAATGTTTCATGTTTAAATAAATTAAAGAAAATATTGAGTAAAAGGGTAATTTCAGGTTTACTTAAATGATGTTGAATCTAAGGAGGAAATATTTCAAGGCTAAATAATAATTTGATTAAATCAAGATCTTATGAAACTGTAAAATTGAACTTTGGGAATGTAGAATATTAAATCTTTGAACTATACTAGAATATAAATGGGTGTTTCAGATCTGTATTTGAATCGATATAAGTTGAATTTATTATTTAGAAAACTAAATTGAATAAAGTTTAGTTTGAAACGTTGATTACTTAAAGTTTTGAAATATATTGAAATATAAAGGGTATTTGGTGATTTCAAATCCGAACTTGAGATCAATAAAATTGAAATGGTTATTTTAGAAATTGAGTTGAATTTAAATTGATAAATTGAGATTGAAAAAGATTTAAATGGGAAGGTCGGGTTGATGTTAAACGATTGGTTAAGTTGAGGGAATTGAAATTTCTTTACTGAATAAATTATTTAATATATATAAATACTATTTGGGAAGTATAGAGATTTTTGAAGTGAAAATGATAGTTGGTTTTGAAGTATAAATTAAGTTGGAAGACTACGGTGTTATAGTGTATATTTCTATCTTATAGATAGTTCCATGGACCCTTAGAGGATGGTTATCCCAAACATCCTCTAAGTTAATTATATTTTAGTTGATATTTCACTTGAGTTAGATTTATAGATATAAGAATGTTAATCCTGACTCGAGTGTTTTGTGTTTTGCTTTACGCTCGGGTCAGACTGAGAGATACAGCATTTGAGACTCATCTTCGAAGTTGGAGCTTTGCTTGAAGATCCAGCTATCTATCCCTTCAGTCATCCAGTTGATTGGTTCAGAGAAGCCATCTGTTGCATTGGAGACTTCATGGCATTTGAACTATTCGGTTGTATTTTATTTCTAACTTTAATGTATATAGTAGCTTCATGAACTACTATTTTTATCCATTCCGCTGCATTGTATTACTCTGTGTAAGTGATCTATGATTGATTTATTTACTGTATATTTTAAGTTTTGCCAAATTTTTATTAACAATTCGGTATTTTGAATTATTCAAGTCGGACATGTACGGTTTTATTGTCGAATTTGAATGGTCCAAAATAGCGGGTCGTTACAAATTGGGTACCCAATTAGATTGACGCACTAGGCAGTCAGAAGTGGTGGTGATGCAGCCCCAATAATAACATAAATTTTTTATGTTTATAGTTTGCTATATATCGTGTATTGACGTATTTTTCCTGCTTACGATTTTATTTCGAATTTAACATGTTTATTGAGTTAGTAGGAATGACTATTGTTGTCTCTCTCATCAGAGTTATGCAGTGGTAGATTTATTGGTATTTTTATTTGGTATGTATAAACATACATCTCGTAGATTAAACAGATTACTCGCTTATTAAATTGAAATGGTATCCTATACACTTGATAGTGTTGAATATTTATCAAATATTGTATATTATGTTGGTAGTTTTCATTCGTAGTTTTAGAACGAATGGTTTTTTCGACGATTTTTACTTGTCTGAAAAGCTGATTCGTTACAGCATTTTGACTGAAATTCAAACTATTTGATTGTCCTATCAAAATAGTTGGTCAACTCTAATGCTAGTTGAATAGTACTTTCATATCGGTTTAGGATCTTATCTAAAACCCACAAACTCAACACCGCTCCCACTAACCTTAAGAAACATTGGTTGTTATTTGCAAACATAATACTAAATCATTATTTAAATTTTTTATTTCAACATACATGTACCAAAACTCAAAATCATATCAAGTGATAGTTTTGCGAGTAAAATCCAAATTAACTTAAGTACGATGAATGACGAATCTATTGTGTTAATTTCAATAATTTAAATTTACGATGCTATTCTATTAATGTAGCTTATTTTATTCCAACTACATCAATCTTCTTCTCAAAGACACTTTGCCAATTGATGGATCATATCCCTTTGGGTGTCACTATCAAAATCATATTTTGATTATATACATGGAATCCATTCCAAATTTGTGCATCGTACTATACGGTAAAGTCATTACCCATATCGACTTTGTGAAAATTTTGAAAATTCTTTTTTCAGCTTAATATGAAACTCATAGTTTCTTTGTAATGCGCAAGTGTTCTTGTTAGACATTCTAACGACTTGTATCTATTTTGGCCTAGTTAATCTTATTTCATCCTTTGCAATAACTTTTACCTTTGGATCTTATCCAAATCCATTTTACTATCATTAATTTCTAAAAGAAATTCCTTCATCTGGTGTTTCTTGAAACAAAAATTGTTTCTTAGTACAATGGAATAGAAACTTAGAAATATTTTGTATACTTCCTTTATATTTTTATAAATCCGGTTTAGTTTTGAGTTTACAATAATTACTGTTCATAACATAAATCAATCAACCATTATTGGTTGATCCCAAACTCCCTTGAGGTGATATGCACAAGTTCCCTCACAAGCAAGTATTATGTGCTATAACATCTCCTATTTTAAGGTTTAAAACTAGGCATTACAGATGGTGCAGTCATCTACAATAATAATTTCCGATGAAAAAATACTATCATGTTAATGTTATCTATAATATCAACAAGAATATGAAATAAAAGCAAACTTTCACATTTCATTTCAAAGTCACAATTTCATATTTATTACTTAATTTCAAATGTTGCCTAGGTTCAGATAAATAATAATTATTACAAAATACACCAAGAACGACATATGAAGATGCCCCTTTGGTTGATCAGAGTTACTAAATAGACAGATACATCTACTGCCAATACATTCGTATAACAACTGACATAAGATAGGGAAAATAGTAATATATGTACTCCTATATAGCTAGCTTTGCTCTTACATATCTAAAAAAGCTATATTCGTCAAAATCTACTTAATTTGCAAAGTCCTTACTCCTGACCTAGTCAAATCAAACTTTGAGTACCCAGGAGTTTAAGAGGAAAAATCAAACTTGAAGTCAGACAAAAATCCTGATGTGACTAATAATAATGTCACTCGATTCACGGATATTTAGTGAGACCACGCCACTGAACGGGTCAAGTTTTCTTTTCACTAATATCCCTTTAAAAATATATCTTATGCAACCAAACTGGTTAAAATAAACAATTTAAACAATAGTGTATATGCTAAATACATGGATAATCATGAATAATCCGTTTGAATCAATGGACTGCCCGTCCTAACATCATAGTTATCTTAGGCTGACTACAAACCTATGCTAACTCGGGCCTACCAAATATATAAAACTATCTAACCTACTGTTAGAAGATGACTGGATGGTCGTCCAGAACTTACTATTCCTAGTGTCAACTGATCCTAATGGTTTTGTGGGCACACCAATAACCTATCTCATCTGTGTATTCTTTTCTGTGCGTAAATCTACTTTTAGTCTCTCCCATGAAAAAGCCACATGCACTAGAATTTTGGAATTATATTAGCAATGAGCTATTAACTAAAGTGTAAGGCACGACCCTACACCGGTCCCATGTGGTTTTCTAGTCTCTAAATTAATTTATTCTATTACAATTGATCTAAAAGTGATGAGAACACTAATTTTTTTGTAAAATTCTAGTTTAGTCACCCTTTGTATTTGCTTAGAAACATAACTCGTTATAAATGATTTACCCTTTGAAATCATACTTTTTAAACAAGGAAAATATAGCCTTTTACTTTATCCAAAATACTTATGCCATGATATATGCTTTTTGTAAAATAATATTGGCGAAGTTCGAAATCGTTTAGAAGTTATCTCACTTCTAAACCATATGCTAATAGAGCCAAACGAAATAAAACCTTTACGTTGATAAAATGTGACAATGACAAAGTCGTCAAGGGTCATCGCCTCTCAAACCATAGGCCAAAACAACAAAACTTCATATATTGATAAAGTTCGACGTCATTACGGCCATTGGGGTCATCGCCCTTCTTCAATATAAAAATATATTAAAGCTTTTAACTCTTAAAACATAATGCCATAAAGCCAATAATAGAAATGTCGCACTCTGTATATTGTTGACATTGTAGGATATAAATCGTAGTTTATATATTGATAAGCCTTAAAAGGATAGGATTGCATAGTTAAATCTCGACATCATTGGCTTAAGGAATAGAAGCAGCTTCATTAGAACCGAAGTCATTAGGAGCAGCATCATAGTCATCTTCGAAAACATATGTTTTTAAATAAAGGCAGCATCGTCATCAATGATGTTGACATAGCTAAAAGTGGCATAATTGTCTATATTGTCGAAGTTAATAGGTATAAAACACGCGACATCATTACTACCGCTATAAACTACTTCGAAATCAATGGGTTCGGCGATTTTAGAAAGCATAGACATAGTACAAAGTGTGGCATTAATAAGTTAAAGAAAGTAGCCTCATCCACTTCGAAGATCATGATGTCGACGTTGTTGCTAGCTTCCTACTTCGACCAAGTTGATGCATTCAGTATCATCCTAAGTTAATACCCTATGCATTGCTCTTGATTGACATCGAAGACCATAGAAGCGGTAAGATAGGGGCGACATAATGAACTTCGACATGGCAAGGTTGTAATTGACGAGAAAACTATTTTTACCATTAAAAGTAGTTTATTTTTTCGAATACCTAATCATTTGTCAAAATATTATTAGATAACTCTTCATTTACCAAAATCTTTTCCAGAAAAATGCTAAGGAGGAGATTTATCATTTCCAAAGTACTTAGCCAACCTTGCATTTCATATTAATATTTAAATATAATACCTAAGCTTTTCTAGCTTAATTAATTCATATTAAATCATATATACCTGGTAAAAATCCCCTAAAATCATAGTAAATCCAATTTTTTATCTTCTTTAACATATGAAAATTTTCGGGGCCAAAAATCTAATTTAATTATTTTTAATAATTAAAATCTGAAATAAACCATTTTCCAACCTTAGGAAATTCATTAAATATTCTAATTAAGTTTGAAAAGGAATTAAAAATCAACTTCCAAAATAATGTTTCTAACATCATATCAAAATCTCAAGTCACATGGGCAGCATATGATAGGTTTTCTAATACAAACTTATCAAACAATTTCATAAATAATTAAATAATTTCACTAATAAGCGTATCATCATTCAAACTATTACACGACATAATATAAGCAAAAGAATCATATTTATCCTTAAACCTGAAAATAATACTTAAACATGAGATGCATATCTTATTATTCACCTGGGTTTGATACTAGAACTTGAGATTTGTGTTTAGACTTGATCGCCCTAAGCTTTCCTTTGATTTCTTAGCTTTACTCTTCCTAGATCCCCATTAGTAATGGCCAGCCTTTTTCTTTTGATTATATTTGTATAAATGAAGTGAATAAGGGGGAAGGAATGTAACGATATACATTAGGAATTACGTGTTATTCCTATTTTGCCCTCAGCATATATTCCTCCTCCTTATCCAATTCCATTTATCTTTATTAATTTATGAATTAAGGCATGACCTATAATTAATCAATTCTCATTTTTCTTTATCATCCAACATTATTTTGTTTAATTTGTCTAATTAAATTACTAAATATTGTTAATCAAAATTAGGGGTGTTACACGTGTAGGCTTTCAATTCACATGACTTTTCAGCTCCTGTACATATGATATATAAGGGTTTCTTATCAACTATTATCTTGTATGATCTCGTAAACTATGCTTTGGATGAAATTCAATCTAACTTACATACTTACTCTTAAACACACAACATTCCAAAAAAATTTAACTCAACTTCTCTCGTCATAAATCATTCTTTTATCCAACAAAGCCTGATTACTTCTTATCGATACATCATTATGTATCAAAGGAAGGAATAATTTTTAAGATTAAATCATATTCACTTTAGGTACTTTTGGAACCTTTTCAAACACACTCACTTATTCGACCAAATCAAATTCTTTTAATTCTTTTGCATGTTATGTTTTCTACTTGTGTTTTATATTCAATGAACTTATCATAAATGTAATTCATGTATATCAAATACATATATCTATACTTATAACAATTCATTTATGAATTTAATGAAGTGAGTGAATCATTTTGTTGTCATTACACTTTGATCTGCATACATCTATATGATCAGTCCAAAGAGTTCACCAACACTTTTATCGCTCCAACTGCATGGGTACTCTACCCTTAATCGTTTGAGATAAAATTCACCAGTTTCATATGATTAAAAAATTATTTCTCAAAACTATGGCTCAGTCCATAATTCCCAAAAAATTATAATTTTTTTAGATAAATTTGTATTTTATAATGCATTAATTTTATTATAAAATCAAATATTATTGTAATTGCATTTTTATCCTATAACAAGCATTCATAATATTCTTATTCAACTAACACTGTGTTATATTTTAGTCAATACTGATAACAATTATTATTTCATAAATAATATTTGGTATATTTACGAAAATAATTTTATTCTTATCTTGATGCATCATTTTTATAACTGTCACACGATATGCTCCCACTATTTCTTCCATTACTATAATTGCACTTGGAATATAATCCTTCATTCAACCACTTATTATTGAATTTTATTTCATACACCATAACTAGTTTACAATCAAAAGTTTCAGATCAAAATCTTGAAGTCGTAGAAATAACTTTCATAGAAACAATTTTCTATATGTAAATACATTGAAATAAAAATCACATTTCTCATTCTATATTAAGTATCTTTCAGTATTTCATAAAAAATTTGTTTCCCATGTCTCTTCATGATGCAAGGGTGACCATTCATTCTCTTTATCCCAGCAATGCTTAAATTATATACAATCTCGTACATACTCTTTCCTTTCCAAATTGTTAATGGAAACTCTTACAACAAGACTACAATGAACTTTTCACAAAAAAAAATCGTTCGATCATCCTTAACATTTAAGGATATCGAATAAGTTGCACTTTACGTAAACTGATCAAATTGACACTTCAGATATTGAGTTCTTGGGTAATCCTTGTAGTTCTTGGTCTAGTGCTACATCTAACATAATAATATCCTTACTTAAATCAAATGGATGTTCTCGCATCATGGTCTACTCGCTTGTTTTGATTGAACTAATTTTATCAAAGTTCGTACATTACAAATAATGTCTATTCACAGTGTACTATTTATATATGACTGAATATGGATCAAATATCCATATTCTTGTATTAGTTAGAGTTGAAAACTCATAAAAGACAATACACAGTCTCGGGCGAATAAACACCTAAGTGACTAAGGTATGAATGTATTTAGTAGTTTTATAGTATGCCTCTTAAATAGTTCTTGAATTAATAACATGCGAATTTTTTCGGTAAGCATATTTCATATTTATATATTAATCTTAATTCATTGCATGTGCATATTTTACTGATAAATATTTTATTACCTACATTAGTTGCACAAATTTGTCAAAGTAGTCTAGCATATATTCTTATAGTATTAGAAATATAAAATATATTCATTTCATTTTTCTAATAAGGCTCCTATTAGATTTTTTATGTTTCTTAAAACCTAAAGAAAAACATAATAATCTTTTGATTTCTCTAGTATGCATTAGGATTCGCTTGTCTTAGGATTCTAATATTGAGGATGTTTAATAAATCATAGACCTAGAAATGATGGAATACTTAATCTATTGTATCATATTCAACTCCTAACAAGTTGTCTTTGTCCTAATCACATCTCAACCCTGAAGATGATCAACAAATCAAAATAAATTATTCACTCATACCCACCATGTCGCAATGGCCTAAATATACTGCATGTACCTTGAAGAAGATCAATAAATACATGTGTATACCTTACATCATCTTGTCAACATATTAATAGTGCTACATATAAATTTCATAGCTTGAGTTTTCTCAACAACTAAAGAGTATGTAAGTAATCTATTAATATATAAATAGCAGAGGAGAACTTATATGTGTGTGTGTGTGTGTATATATATATATATTAAGGATTTGTAAACTTTAATATACACACACATTCTGTGGTATCGATTAAGAGAGCAATGTATTGCTTATGAAATACTCTCATAATTCAAGTGCTAGACACAACAGAAATAACATTATGCATACAATAAGCATGTGCTATTCCTTAAACCTAAGTTGGGTTTCTTACAGTTCCACTTAAGTTTTATATATTTAATTCTATAAGTTTAATTCACTTATAATTGTTTATTTAATCAACTCATATAATAATCTTATGTATGTTATAATAAATCATATTTAATTAGTTTGAATTCATTAATTTAATTAACTAATTAATTGAACTATTTTTAGAGTTTGAAATTTTAGAGCATTCATCCTAAATAATTTAAGACGAATATTAAGTATAATATTTATAGTTTCATACACATTCATGCATATATATATATATATATATATATATTTATCATTAATTAACATTTAGTTAAATTTTATTTAATAATTCTTTAATTTTATTAAATTTTTAATTAAATAATTTTGTAAATTCAAAAATATTTATTTTTAATCTGCGTTAAGTAATTTAATGTGTATATATTGAACTATAACATACACACACACATATATTGGTGTATATATTTATTTTAATACGAAGCTTTATTCAATTACTTATTATGGAATTTTATTTCATACACTATAACCAGTTTACAATTGAGAGTTTCAAATCAAATATCTTGAACTTAAAGAAATAATTTTCATTGGAATAATTTTCTATATGAAAATACGTTTGAATAGAAATCGCATTACTCATTTTATATTAAGTATCTTTTAGTATTTTATACAATTCTCATTTTCAATATCTCTTTATGAAGCAGAAATGGCCATTCATTCTTCATCCCAACTATGCCTAAATTACATACTCGTACATTTGCTTTCCTTTCCAAATGGTCACACGATTCAAATGAAAACCCTCACTATGATTAACTAAACTCTCTCACCATTAGCTAAACTCGAAAAGGATAACACAACCAAAATAAATATGGCTTATAAAGATTGGTCAATGGACTATGAACTAGCTTACTACTATGTGTATTCGACTATAAGTGTCGAGCTCTAAAGATAACATAATAACATGAATATTCATGAAATATCAACCTATAAAAAATTATAGTGAGAAGTCTCATACCTTAAAGTATGAGATTTCATGGAAACTGTTTTATACAACATTGAGTGAGGGCGCCTTAGTGCCAGATCATGTACTTAGTATGGTTGGTACATTGAAAGTAGGGTCGAATTAGGAACTATGCTTGATACCGAGCTTTAAACTGACTTGATTCGTGGATTGTTATAACTCCACAATTTGATTCGTTTTATTAGAATTTGATACGAACTCATTGAATTGTACTATTATGGATCTCCTTAATATGTTAAGGATGATAGAGAGCACGTTCATAAAGGAACCGAATGTAGTGCTTACTCTTAAGGGTACTTCTTCTTTGAAGAGTTGGAAGAAAAGAAAACATAAGTCTAAGGCTGATAAGGAAAAAAAGAAGGCACACGAGAGAGGAGAATGTTGCTTTTGCTTGAAGAAGAGATATTGGAAGAGGAACTGTCTAGACTACTTAAAGACACTTAAGGGGAAGGAATCAAATTCCTCTCCTAAAGGTATTTTTCATATAGAATTTCTTTATATCTATATGCACCTCTAGTTGGGTTCTAGATATTGAATCTAGAACTCATATCTGTAATTCATTATAGGGCCTTGGAGCTGGCGGTCGATCGTACGAGCGAACATGGATTTTTAAGTTGCAAATGGAGGTACTATAACTGCCATCACAGTAAGAGAATATCATGTAAAGCTTGCGAGTGGACATGACTAAAGTTTGAATAATTGCTATTATATACCAAACCTTATTAGTGGAATAATTTTTGTCTCTTATTTGAATGAGAGCGGGTAAGGTTTTATCTGTTATGACATTATTATGAATATTTATTGTGGAAATAAACTACTTGATTTTGATGCTTTAAATAATGGCATGTATGTCATGAATCATATATTTGCTGTGGAAAATAATACTACACCCAAAGTAAATGGCATTTATCATTTGTATTATAGATTAGGCCATATTAGTAAGAAACAGCTAAACAAGAAACTAAGGATTTCTACCGTTGTTTGATTCTGAATCATTCGATATTTGTATGTTGTGTCATAATTTTATAATGGCTAAGCACTCATTCAGTAGTAGTAATGAAAGATTTGATGAACATTTATGACTAACAGATACTAAAATAGGTGGCCCTATGTGTATAACTGCCAAAGGTAGAACCTCGTACTTTGTAACATTCATTGATTATTTGTGTATATATGGATTTGTGTTTCTTATGAAACACAAATTAGAGGTCTATGATAAATTCATTAAATATACGAATGAAGTAGAAAAGCTGACTAATAGGAAAACAAAACTACTTTGATCCGATCAAGGCGGTGAATACATTGGATCTAAACTCCATGATTACCTAAAAGAGAATGGGATTCTCAATAAAGTCACTCTTCTATATACTAAGAGAATGGGATTCTCAATAAAGTCACTCCTCTATATACTACATAACACACTGGTGTTTCTGAATGGAGACATTGAACCTTATTAGACATGGTTCGATTAATAATGAGTTACACTAAGTTGGTTCTTTACTTTTCAGGGATATATGCTAGAAACTGCTCCATATATATTGTATAGTATACTATCTAAATTTGTGTGCCTGATACTCTATAAAAGTTAGGGATTCAGATAAACCCTGCCTTAATTACCTTAAGGTTTGTGGTTGTTAGACTTACATTAAGAACGCAAACCCTAGTAAGCTTTTGGCAAAATCGGTCTTATGTAAGTTTATAGATCATAGAGAAATTCCAATGGATACGTATTATATCATATGAAGTAACAAAAGGTTTTCGTTCACCTTTTTGGAAAGGAATTTGTCTCATGAGATATTAATGGTAGTAAGATAGACTTGGATGAGATTTAAGAAACTTCTGCAAAGACCGAATGTATAGAAAGTAACTAAACAAGACTAGCCCCGTGATTGGGTTATCTGGATTATGTTCCATGGCCCATTTTAAGGAAAAATCCTATTCTTTAGATTTATTATTATATAAATGGTATTATTGATTCAGTTTGGAAATAATTTTTTACTATATGTGGTAAAGTGTGTCATTCTTGACAAAGTCACAACAGTTCTATTTTTGTGTCATTTTCATGTATATGTTGGGCCTAGATTAACTTCTGCCCAAGGCCCAAATTCACCTTGGACCGAGGCTATAATTCAATATCTGTTGAAAATACACAACTTATTGTAAGGTCTAATGAGGAATCTTATACTCTAAAGAGATACTATAGGATTCACGTTGATGGCGAGAGCACTAAATGTGTCATTCATGATGATAACCTCTTCATGTACTGACAAGCCCTGGAGGGTAAAGACCTACCTTGTGACTTGATCTAATAAAATCCAAGATGAATTCTATGTATAAAATTATATGGACATTAGAGTAGATACCCGAAGTCTTGGAACCCTTTGATTACAAATGGATCTTCAAGAAAAAGATTAGTACAGATGGAAAGGTAGACTTATAAAGCAAGGTTGGTCGTGTAAGCTTTTGGTAAATTAAAGATGTTTATTATGATGAAACTTTTTGTCCAATCGCCATGCTAAAATCCATTCGGATACTTTTTATAGTCCCCTCTTATTATGACTATGAAATATGAAAAATGGATATTAAAATAGCATTTCTAAATGGTGGTTTAAAGAATACTATTTATGTGTCACCGCCAAAGGGTTTCGAAGTCAGTGAAAGCAGCGATAAAGCATGTAGACTCTTAAGATCAATTTATGATCTTGATAAGCATCCATGAGTTGGAAAAAAATGTTTTGTAAGGTAATAAAACATTGGTTTCCGTTAAAAAGTAGAGGGAACATGCATATGTAAGAAGATGCAAAATGATGTTGTAATATTTCTAGTGCTATATGTCGATGATTTGCAACTGATGGTTAATGATGACTAATGTTATAATTAGTGAAAGCTTGGTCGTCCAATTCTTCCTCAATGAAGAATTTAAAAGAGGCATCCTATATTGGGTTAAATAACCATAGAAATGGATCTAATAGGAAATTATAATTGTCCCAATCTGTCTACATAGATACCATACTAAGTGGATTTAATATGGAAAAGTCAAAGTATGGAAACATTCGAGTGTGGCATGGAATTGTCCATTCTAAGAAGTGTTGGTCTGGCCTATGTTGGCAGCAGGTGAAATTGGTAAATTTTAAAAAAGTTCTATATTTGGATCTTAATTTGCCTATTTAATCTATTAATAAGCATTAGACCTAATCTATTTAATAGAATAACATCATATTTTATTCTGTAATGTTCTGTATTTAATTAGTTAATCATATTAACTAATTTAATTTTTATTCAAATACAACATTCACACACACATATACATATACATATGTATGTATTCATGACATGACATGAGGACATGGAGATATATGAGGAGTGTATTACAATATATACGTACAAATAATATTATTTGTCCTTATTATATATGTACGTTCATAGGCATATGATGAATTCATATGCATGTCAGAAATATAAATGTCTAAGTATACACATATGTTTAAATATACTATAATATGTGTATATAGTTTGTACATACATATTAATGTAACATATATGTTGTTTAGACATATATATAGATATACATACATACATATGTGTGTGTAACATATATGTATATTGTCGTATAAATTAAAATTGCACAGATGGTAGCAAAAGAATAATTAATGAAACAAATTTCCAATTTATTTCTTTGACTAAGGAAACATCTAAATAGAATCTGATGGGTCCAAGTCCGTTTTGTAGAGATGAAATGACTAAATTTCATAATGTTTCCCTATTTGGATCTTAATGGACCCATGTAATATATTAACAAGCATCAAATCCAATCTGTCTATTTAAAATAAAGTCATATTTTACTTTATAATATTCTATTTTAATTAATTAATCATATTAATTAATTTAATGTAATGTTTACTTTAGTATATCATATATACATATTCATGACAACACATGGTAACAAAATGACATGCATAAATATACGTACATACATACATACATACATACATATACATATATATATATATACACACACACACACACACACGTACATATAGTGGGATTTATATCTATGACCTTTCCCTCTGGGGAGTAAGAAAATCATGATTGGGATAGAAAACGCAAAGCTAATGAACTTGGGTATTGTCTTTTGTCGAAATGAAATGGCCTTACTTTTTATTTATTTTATCATGAAGGCTTTTAATTACATATAGTAACCATACTTGAATTAGCATATTTATGTTTTACAAAACCTGTCATGCCAAGTATTTACTTACTACTAGAGTTAAGACTTTGCCAGTAAATTAATAGGTTTTATTTGCAAAAGAAAGTTATTCTAATTATATATTATTTTCTTAAACTTGGTAATGAAAGATCTATTACACGGATCAATATACAGATTATATGTACATATAGATTATACTTACAATTTTATATGCATATCGGGAATATAAATGCCTAAGTATTATCATATATTTGAATATATTATAATATATGTATGGTTTGTATACACCCACTAATAGTACCACATATATAGTTTAGACATGTGTGTGTGTGTTTTTTTGAGTAAAACGAGTAATCCTCTCTAGGAGTAGAGCACCCATGTAATTTATTCCATATTTGAAAAAATTTGCTGCTAACATGCTTGAAAAACAGCAATTATCCCCCCTTTATATTGAAAAAATAAAATAAAAACCCAACCCCAATACCTAATACTAGACTCAAGAGGACTCTGATAACGATCTAATGGATCTTGCATGTAGTAAACAGGGCTGAGCATCTAATCACCTACAAAAGTAATCAAAGTCGGTCGAATGAATACTAGACCAAAGAAGGATCCATAAATGTAATAAGATCACCATGTGTAGCAACCAAGGTGTAGCAAACGAGGCTTTTCGACCCTTGAAAACCAACATTAATACATCTACTGTATTTCTTGTTGAGCATTCAAGTGCTGGAAAAACTAATCGTTAGGGGTGAAAGAAGAAGATAAAAGATAGAAGAAACAAAAAAAATCATAGAATCTCACAAGGCAACGGAATAACATATATTAATCAGCATAATAGTTTACAAAATCATTTTAGAAATGATACATCAGAGTCATAATAATACAATTCTACTTTTAGATAGTTATTAGAGCCTGTCCCTACCTAAATGATATGGGTTAAGTGTGAGTGCCCATAAAAAATTGAGCAACCAAGAGTTTTAGGAAAAGAAAAGAAAACTCTGGGTCAGACATGGGTCTAGCGTGAGTAAACTAAAACAACTGAATTATTATGTTTAAAACCCATTTAAAATCAAAGGTATCTCGTAAGACCACGCCGCACTTAAACATGGACGGGTTTCTACCTTACGATGACCAAAACAATTTTTATAGAAAATCTAGTTATAATATAATAATGTCTAGGTGTCAAAGTAAAATATTAAAATATATGAAATGCTTGCATCTCACATTTTAACATAGTTGGGCATAATCAAAACCATACAACGCTCATTGGAAAATGGATTCCATACTATGACAAGGCATCGGGGTACCACCTATCATAGTACACGTCTATAATATATACCGAGGACCTTGCTAGGATCCCCTGCCAACACAAGACCAGCCAATCCTTTACTGGATAATATCGAATATGCCATCACCCTGGTTACTTTGCAACCCTTTTTATTGAGATCTCGTGCACAATCAATCCATAAATATATAGATGTATATAGAAAGGTGATGATGGGAGCGACCCACTTAGCCTTACCGCATCTCCCCTATTTTAGTCATTCTCGACTGATGAGGCTTGAGGCTACGCTTACATTTGAATAGCAATCCCTTTTAGAATGCTAACACTGCCCCCCAAGCAGTAATGCAATGCTAACATTCATCCATACAGGTTGTCCAAGATAAAGATAAGCTTAAGGCACTACTTCTACTACACCCATTTTGGAATCACCCTCAGGAAAGTAGTAAGTAGTCCTTGTACTTCAATGCACTTTTTCGACTCCACATTCTTCATGATGTCTTCAGTTTGAAACACTTGAGTTGGATCGAAGTGGTTTGGGGATAACGTATCAATCCTAATCTCTTTGAAACAACTTTCGATAATTTTTAGTAAATTTAACCCCAGTTCTTTAGGAAATAAGTAGATAGAAAAGAGGAGTTCACCTCCTAATCGTTTGTGGATGAATTCCTTATCATTTATCCTAGAAGAATGAAACAAGATTTATATATATAGTACAACATCATTGGGGATTACTATGCCATATAACTCATGTGTTTCTCCTAGATATTTCCAAAGTTACATTTTGGTCCAAATCTAATAGCCAGTTGTATAAATATCTAACAAAAAATCATTCAAACTTGGATAATTCCAAATGGGATCCACTAAGCCTTTATTAATTAAAGCACTTTGCAAAATTTGATTAAAAGATCTTTTCAAAATAGTACTCCCAAAACCCGTAACATCCCTTTTATGTTTAGAAAATATTTATATGCTTATCTCAACGGTATAAGCATATTACCAGAACATTTGGCAAATTTCCTCCTTTCAAATTTCCCTTGTTTTACAAACATTACTAGCTATAAAAGCAAACTTATTATCCTTTATAATAATTCCCTTTTTTAAAAGCTCACTTCATAATTATAATAAATTATAAACTTTCAAAATAAATTTATAACTAACTTTTATAAATTCCAAGTTAATTATAAAACTCTTTGTTATTCTCTAAAATAATTTATAAATCCTTCCTTAATTGTTAAACTCTTTATAATATTGTGGCGGCCCCCTTTCTCTCACAGAAAGACGCATCATCAATAAGAAAGAAAGGGATAGTAAAGAGAAAAGATAAAGAAGAAAGAACGAAACAACATCAGAATCTCAACAGTGGAATGACTAAATTATATTAATCACACAAGTATTACATAGTATCATCATACATCATAGTTACATAGGTTATACAACACATACTAGACAGTTATAAACACCTGTCTAGTAATTACAACTCAAATACAACACAAAGATACCAACACAGCGGAACACTATATATCTACAAACGCTGAAGCCTCCTGCTCCATATCTCCTCCAGAGTTCATCAAAGCTAACCTGAATCCCTTGGCTACTCGTAAAAGTTTGACTACCCAAGAGTTTAAGAAAACAGAAAATAAACTCCGGGTCGGACATAGGCCTGGTGTGAGTAACAGGTTAAAGTTTCTTAACTTTGAAGACCTTTGAAAATAAAAGGTGTCTCGTAAGACTTCCCGCACATGAACACGAATTTTTTTTACTTTACGATAACCAAAACATTTGATAGGAAATCCAGTGATATTATAGTAGGGTCTAGGGTTTTCAAGTAAAATACAGAAATAGCTGGAATGCTTACATCTCACGTTCCAACATAGTTGGGCACAATTAAAAAGTTTGGCACTTATTGGAGATTGGATTCCATACAATGACATGGCAACTGGGGTACCGACCGTTACAGTACATGGCCTAGATCACTGTACCGAGGATCCTCGCTAAATCCCCTGCAACACAAGGCCGGAACCATCCCTTACTGGATAGTCCCGAACAACTGCCCACTAAGCCGAATATAAGGGACCTCTAGACGGGGAAAATCTTGTCCTACTTTAGCGCGACTCACTTAGCCTTGCTGCACTTCCCCTATTTTAGCCATTCTCGATTGATGAGGCTTGAGGCTACGATTGCCTTTATAGAACACATATCTTAGAATGCTCATCGTCCACCTGACGATGTGCTGCAAGCATTCAATTCATACAAGTTCGTTCCGGGTTCGAACGAAACCGAAGGCGTTCTCTCGTTACACTCATTTTGGAATCACACTCAGAGTTAACGACAATAACCCTTGCACTCTGAGTCTTCATCTTCACTTGAGATTCTAGACCTACCATTAATTTGGATCGATGTTGTTTTCAGATATCCAAATCTGGAAACCCGATCCCGGTCCCATCGAAATCCAAAACGCCATCTTTTAAGTCCAAGTTATTTTAAAGTTAAAACAATTCATTTCATTATCTATATTCACACAGATAGATAATTCACAATCTCATAAATAGATAATCCATATCATCACAATTCAACCAATGCACTGCATATCACAATACTTATCTCATATCAGAGATATCAAACAATCTAAGGCATTCAATATCATTCAGCCATCCATAAGCAAAGATTTATTAATCACACTATCTCTAATTAATTTAAAATAAATTAAATTAATTACTTTCATTATTATAAATCCTGCTTATTTAACCATTTAGTCATTACAAACAAGATAATTAATCATCCTTTAATTATCCATCTTAATTAATCATCCTTGATTAATTATCCATCAATTACATTAAGTAATTAGCCTTTAATTAATTACAAAAATTAATTATCCTTAACCATTTACAGTAATTAAGCTTTAATACATTTAATAACTAATTAAGTATAATTAATTACAGTAATTAATTATTCTTTAATCACTTCATTGATTAATTATCCTTTAGTTAATCAAACCTTAATTACTTTCATTAATTACATTAATTAATGATCCCTTAATTACTTCTTTAATTATTAATTAATCTTTAATTAATTATATTCATTAATCAACCTTGATTAATCACATTTAGTAATTAACTACCCTTAATTAATTACATACTTAATTAACTTGTAAATAAATTTTATTAATTAATTCTTTAATTAATTACGCTAAGTAATTGATTCTTAATTACTTCCACTGGGTAATTATCCTTCTTATTAATTACACAATTAAACCAAAACTACTTCCATTCTTCAATTAATTACATCCAGTAATTGCCAATTATTTACTTCACTAAGTAATTACACTTTTAAAAATTACAAGTAGTAATTATACTTAACCAATTATCAAGTGATTATCTTAAATTAATTAAACTAACTAATTAACTTAAAGTAATCACATAATTTAATTAATTACATTAAGTAATTAATTCCTTTAATTACTTTCAATAAGTAATTACAATTAACCAATTCCACAAATAATTATCCTTAATTAATTAATCTAATTAATTATCTTAAATTAATCACATTAGTTAATCATTTCATAATCCCTAGTTAATGATCTTTACATTAACTATTAACAATTCTTAATTACTTCCCTAAGTAATTATGCTTTAATTAACCATTATTAATTACAAATTAATTAATTCTTAATTACCAATTAATTGATCTCTAATTACTTAATTAATTAAGTGCTTAATTGAAACTTAATTAATCATTAATTACCTAATTAATTAATTTCTAATCATTAATTAATAATCTATACTTATATAATTAATGATCCTTAATTACAAATTAATTAACTTGTAATTAATTAATTTACAACCCTTAATTATTTAATTAATTAATCCTTAATCATTAATTAATTAAATTTATTAATTACTCTCTAATTACATTATTAATTTAATTAATTTCAAATCATTAAATCTTAATTTACTTAAGATAAAATATTATCCTTACTAATGACTTAATTATCATAAATCATATTTAAAAATTTAATTTTAAAATTAACTTACTAATTAAATCATTAAATTTTAGATTGTAAGATAACAAAATCAAGTTAAACAAAATTTAAACATTTACTTTAACTAATAAATCTTTAGAAAGACTTATTTTAAAACATGTTTAAAACATATTGCTCGGAAAACAAATTTATTTTCAAATATACTTATGTCTTTAAACTTGTTCAAAATATTTTGATTTTATACAACTTTATTTTCCAAACCACGTATCAAAATTTATTTTTGAAATCCATATATTCACTCAAAACTTGATTAAATATTTTAGAGCTCACATAATTAAATCTGCAAACCAGATTTACTCACACAATAAAACCCAAGTCTAACCCTAAAGATTCTCGAAATGCTACTCGAGTGACACACAAACCCCCACTACTTCGAGACCCACTTGTTACGAACTAGAGATCGTACCCGAGTAAACAGCTTCTTCCCTAAACCCAAAAAAAGCCTACACCATGCACACGCGTGCACGTGCACGGTGGCTCCGACCACCTTCGGTTATCGCCGAAGCCTTCAGCAAGACATTGACCACATCGTCGTCCCTCGCAACAACTCAGATCGTCGAAAACACCCAAAAATCGAATTCGAACCCATCGCTCGAAAATATGGGAACAACCATCCATGGAAAATCACCCCTCACCGTCGACCTTGACCACGTTGAACCCCGTCGTACACGTCGTGGATTCGCCTCGACTTCCAGCAATGATCCCCCCACCATTGCGAACCACTCAGGTCTACCCTAGACGTCACCGTGACCTCTAGAACAACGACAACCCAAACACCTCACAAAACTTACTCCGTCTCCGATAGGCCACCACGATCACATGAAAAATCCATATCCATTTTTCCTAGGTCCATCCACCTTCCAGCCTTCTCCGACCACAAGCTCAACGCTGACCACCCATCGATCACCAGAAATTGGCAAAAAAACCCAAAATCCTCCAACTCCGATTATCTCAGAGATTACCGAATTAAAAATTATGATATCACCACCTAAATTCAAGATTTACTAATACAAATCAGATTATGTAATTCAATTCAGAAATTAAGATGTTTGAAATTTAATCAAAACTCAAGCCTTCCCGTTCTTTTGGTTTCCAAAGACCTTTCCAATTTATTTTCACTTAAATAAAATTTTAAACTTTGAACTATGATGATACAAACAAATTTTGTTTGAATTCTAAGACCTAACAGAGACTAGTTAAAGATATAATGGATTTTGACCAAAATCTTAGCTTCTAAAACTAAGAATAGGCAAGAACAGATACAACAGCAAGCATACATCTATATATTCATATATACACAGTAAATTCAGTCATATACATCAATACAATACATACTTTATTTCCAGAAATCCACATGCAACCATAAATCCATATACTTAAGCTTTTAGAAAGAATGTTACTCACCATAAAAAGATGATGAACAGAGCCTTTCCTTTTTGAAACAGCTTTTAAACTTGAGTGTTGAAAAAAATGCTTCTCTGATTTTAAAAACTTGAATTGCTGGAAAATGTTTCTTTGATTTGAAAAGTGTATGCACAGATCTAGAAACTTGATTTGTTGAATAAATGAGACTGCTTTGATTTTGAGCTTGCTTTTGTTTATATCTCAAGTTTGCTTGCAGGCTTAGTTCCAGGTTGAAGAAAGATGTTTGCAGGCTAAGGGTTCTGATTTTTTGATTACAGGTTTGAGAAAGGATTGATTATGATTTCTGGTTTTAGAAGTGTTTGATCATTGATTTTTTTTTTTTGAAAATTGTACAGGCAGAAGTTTTTCTTAGTTTTGAATAGAGGAAGATAGAAAAGAAATAAAGAGAAGGAAGATTATGTTTTTATAGGCTAAAATGTGATTTAATAAAAAGAAAAATTAAAATTAAAGATGATACTTGTTTTAAAATTCACCATTTGTAATTTGCATTTGCTTATTATTTAACACTTGTTACTATTGTGTCTAATTTAATTACACTTGTAATCATGTAATTTTATTTATTTTAAATATTAATAATAAGCTTTTATACTTAATTTATAAATTCTTATGTAAATGTGTACATATATACATAAATTACTTTAAAGAAAATAAAAATCAATTATATATAAATAAAAGCTTATACATATATTTTTTAAAATCCAAAATATTTTAAAATATCTTTCTTCTGAATTTTCATTTTAAATTCAAATTCAAATTCAAATTAAACAAATTTAAAGTCAACTTTTATATACATATATATAATAACACATTAAATTTGAAAAAAAACAATTCTATTTTCTTTAAAATCTATTTATACCTATACATTTATTAATATTGTTTGAAAATAACAAATTTGTCAATTTTAAATAATTTAAAAAGAGATTATCACATTATTTACAAATTACTTATATTACTAAATGAATTAATATACCATATGTAAATTGTATTTTAAACTTATATATTTCAAATCATATTTATCAAGTAATATTTAAAAAGAAAATAAAACAAACCTTTTTATTAATCTTTTTTAAATTTAAGCTTAAGCTGAAATATTTTAAACAATTTAAACATTTGCCTGAAGTATTTTAATACTATATAGTTAACTATTTAAATTATCTTTAAAAAGTTTTATATTAAATTTAATCATAACTTCCAAATTACCAAAATATATATTAGAATTTGAAAACAAGATTTTATTTGTTAAATTCACCGAAGCTTTTCTATTTACAATATATACAAATATATATACATTATAAATAGAAAACATTTTATTAGCTTTTTAAAGACAAAGTTTACCAATTAAAAATTTATTTGCTTTTAAAAGAATGAATTTTCCAATTTTATCAAATCAATTTAATTATTAATACAGATTATTAAATTGATATTGTCCAAAATTCCGAGTCATCACATTCCTCCCCTTAAAAGAATTTCGTCCCCGTAATTTAAAAGTAAAGGTAATTTAATAACCCATCAAAGATTTTAAATTTTAAACCACAAGCATATATTATCAACCATATTCTAACAACCATAGCAACCAATTCACTCAATCAAACAAATCTAATGATCCTGACACAAATCAGGATAGACTTCCTAGCACTATTTTGAGTTTCCTAGGTTTAAACACTGGAATACTTGCTCTACTGAATCCAAACAATCTACACTACTATGCTATTGAGCGCCTACTCATCTAGATCTACAATCTGAACAGGATATCATATTACCCTCAAGTCCAGCTCAACAACCAAATCCTCCTGAACCGCTGGTTCCATAACCAATGATGGATCATACACGTACTCCCTTACAAATACGTGAAACACATTGAATTCCAGTTTTCCAAACTGGAAATTCAACCCTGAAGACCAAAGCACTTATCCTTACAAGAATACAGAAAGATCAATAAATTTCGGAACTAGCTTCACAGTCTTATAAAATTTTATAGCTCTTTTGATCAAAGAAAACTTATCCAAAATCAAACCTTCAACTCTTATCCACAAAACTCTTCTAACGATCCTGGGCTGTCTTCATCTTTCTAGATCAGCTCAATCTTTGCTGATGCCTCTAGAAACAAACTGACCAAAAACAACTCAACAAAATGATCCTCTCAAGATCAACCAAAATCAAGAGCACAAACTCTACTCCACAAACACCAGTACACTACAAACTTACTTCTCCCATTCGGAAAGAACAAAACAGGTGCACTCGCCAATCTCGCCTTCAGATCCTGAAAAACTACCTATAGAAACCCTCTAATCCAATAATACCGCGAACATCCAAGGAGTCTAGTGTTGCTTTCACTCTACAACAGTTGCTACCCCGCTTCCACTGCACAACTCTGATTTGGAGTAGATGAGAAAATCCGTCGATGAACACGAGCACAAACTTGTCCAATACATTCCAGAAAATACGGTTCAACATATTCATAAAAAGAAAACTCAGAAGTTCCACGAAATCCTTAGGTGCTTCACAAACCCTTTCTCTAGGAACCATCCTTCTACTTAGCTGAACCACCGGTATCACTCTTGGAATCCTAGTCGGTACGAAAAGTCAATCTCCAGATGCTATGGCAGAACTCTGACTTCGTTGAAGATATCCGAAAAAAATTCTGATAACTCCTACATCCTCTAGAGATGCCTCGATCCAAGCAAAAGATTACCCAAGAGAACACTCAACTATCGCAAGTCACTTTTGCGATCAACCCACCCTAATTTCCAAAGATACTGTTATCTCTTTACCAATCATAATAGCTTATTCCTGACTAACCAATCCATCGAAGAAATGGTTCCACTCTGCTGCTTATGAACTCCACCTCTAGAAAACTGCTTAGCCAGATGACCTTCTTGTCGGCACACAGAACACCACCGAGCAGCACTACTGACATAGATGCCAAAGGCTCCCTTGTAAAAACCCACATATTTATTGATTGTATATTTAAATATTTTATTTAGATATAACATCGTTCGTCGGATTTTAATCCGAAAACCTACTTTTTACAAACAATCGAATTTGGACTCGAGACCACTTTCATTGAGTTCAAAATACCGTTTGCGACCTTTTTGAGTATAAGCTTCGATATGTTTGGAGTTAGTAGAATTTTGCTACTTTTTCACTTAGGGCTTTGGCTTGGCTTCAGCCCATTAGACCCAAGCTTCACCCCCTCTTCTCTTCATTCCTTCATAATTTCCTAATACATTCAAGCTTCATCAAAAATGGTGAAGAGAAAAAGAATTAGGAAATCCTAAGCCTAGTTTCCATTTGCAAATTCAAGTTCTAGCTCCAAATTAATAGAAGAAACTTTGGTAAGCCCTCTCTTCTTTTTCTCCAACTCATTCTCCTATCAATTTCAGAAATTCCTAAACCTAACTTAGGAAATGTTTCTCTTTTAAGCTTAGATTCAAGCTTGTTGGGTTGGAATTGAATAGTGATTGTTCTTGCCATTGCTCTATAGCTTCTTCTTCATTTGTTTTGGGTTTAAAGGTGAGATTTTTATCTCACATCTATGTCTATATCTATCTTTGTTGTTAGGTGTGAATTCCTAACACTTATTGATGATCATTTGCTTTTGATTTGAATTGGTTTTATGCGTATTCCAATTTTTGGTGTTTTGTAGTCAAATCTTTAAAAATCCTACCTTTGAGGTTTGAACAAGTTTTTGTTGATGCATCGAGGAGCCCATAGGACCGGGTTGCCGATAGACGTAAACCCCTAGCGTCCGTGCTCGTCCGATTACGATTTGTTAGGATTGTGCCGCTTGGGGCCTAGGCTAAGAATACTGAATTTTTCAGTTCAGTCGACTGAACGAGAGGGTCATTCGACTGAACCAAACCCAGGAAATTTACTAGGCAAGAGTCAGTCCACTGAATACTCTGAGTCAGTCGACTGAACCTGGAAATAGAGAGTTTCCAGGCATGATTCAGTCGACTGAACATTGTGTGTCGATCGACTGAACCTAGAAACAGAAAAGTTTCCAGGATCTGAGTCAGTCGATTGAATACTCTGAGTCAGTCGACTGAATTTGTTGTTTTTGCCCAATTTTCCTTTTGGGTTTGAGTTTCCACTTTTTAATCGATTCTTCATCCTCCGACTAGTTGTTATCACCTTGTTGGCTTTGATAACATCTCCGTTGGAAATTTTGGGAATATCCATTTTGATGGATTTGGTATCGATTTCTTTGGATTTAATTCACGTCTTCGAATGTGGATTTTTGGTGATTGATTGTTTCTACAATCGTTTCTTTGATTTGTCACTTTAAAAATATAAAGGTTTCATTACTAGTACTAAATATCAAAACTCTTTCATCTGAACGATTTCAACGCTATTTTATTACAAAGCTCATTTTTTAAACCTTTTTCCAATCTACTAGCATATACAAACCTTACCTCGCTCGTTTGAGAAATCTAATTAAACGGCTTAGTAAAACTTGTGGTATGAAACACTTGCGTTTACTTCGTCGGTTAATTCTTGGACTTGTTCGATTGAAACTCTTGTGACAACTTTCTAGTGGACATCTACTATTTGTTCGTAAATATTTAAGCTAAGCTAGTGGTTATGGGACATGAAGCTAAACTCATATATTTACTAGCTTAGTGTAATTGACACTTCTTGATGATCGATGATGATCATTATATGGTTTAGACTAGCAATGTGCGATGTCTCTTTGTCCACATGCGGGACAGTACCTCGTCCTATTGAGCTTCGTCTCATTTCTTTTATGGGCTAGCAACCCATGTTCTTTTATGATATTCGGTTCATCTGATGTACCGTTATTGTACTACATCGATGTCCCGGCTTTTCGATTCATTGGACGTACCGTTATTGTACTGCGTCGATGTTCCGAATTGTTTGAGTTTCGGTTCATCGGATGTACCGTTATTGTACTACATCGATGTTTCGGCTTTTCAGTTCATTGGACGTACCGTTATTGTACTACGTCGATGTTTCAAATTGTTTGAGTTTTAGTTCATCGGATGTACCGTTATTGTACTACATCGATGTCCAGGCTTTTTGGTTCATTGGACGTACCGTTTGTACTGCGTCGATGTTTCGAATTTATGGTTAGCGACCATGGAATATCGTTCCGTTTGTGATACACATGTTGGTGAGTTTACATGCTCCCGTTTATGATAGGCCTCCCCTTTTTGTATTTCTGGATTTATATTGATGATTTCTAGAATTTGTGTTCCACCAGCTTTTATGATTGCCATCGATATGATGTCGATATTTGTGACTTGGTACACTTTTATTTGTAATATTCATATATGTTTCTGTTTGTAACTATGCTTTTGTTATGTTGTGGATCTTGTTAGACCACTACTCTGATATACACTTTTATGTGTAATATTCGTATCTGTTTCCGCCTTTGAGATATGAACTTCTGTGACTGATTTGTGTTATGATATTTCTTTATTTGTTTCCGAAGATTACATATAGCCACTGTGTTGTTGCTTTGAGTTTGTGTCGGTATGTCGGATCCCCTTTCGAGATGAAAAGATTATATTTTTAATCTAGCACATCGGTGCTCGCACAAATCAATTACACGGATGGTCGCTCCTCAACAGCCTTATTCTCCGTGCTAGTTGACGGCATTATCCCGTAGTGTCCTTGGCTAGTGTGGGTGTGACGCCCCACCTCTATACCCACGCTAGCCAAGAACACTACGGTGTAGTGCGGTCGACTAGCACGGAGAATAAGGCTGTTGAGGAGCGACCATCCGTGTAATTGCTTTGTGCGAGCACCGATATGTCAGATAGTAAAAACGTGCATTTCATTTCAGGAGGAAATCCGACATGCCGATGCAAACTCAAAGCTACTACACAGTGGCTATAATAGTCTAGGACAAAATATAAACTAATAACACAGATAATATGAATGCGGAACACATATGAAACATAAAATCTCATATACATATATAATAACTGATGTCAGTTATAATACATTTGACACGGTACATGTGATACAACTACAACAGTCGACTCAGGAAGTTATATATACAAGTACATTAATGACTAATATACATGAATACATATCAACATATACTATAACTCGACAACTCCAAAAGATATGAAAAGTCTTCATAGCTCAAGCAGCATCCCAAAGCAGAATATCTACAACCTGAAAATACTTGGTCTGACCCGAGTATTACATTCAAAAGAAAATAATACCCAGGTCAGTCTAATTCAAACTCAGTTATTAATGCACAGAAGCAATAATAATCAAATAACAAATAGATGACAATCACAATAAATCTTGACTATCCAATCACTAACAAGAATGAATTGGACAAAGGAAACAATCAAGTAATTGGAAACATCAATTAAGACGTCAACTCGAGTAGGGCTGCAGTGTACGCAAGCGTGTACTGCCACGCCACTACAACATATGGAATACGAAATAGTTCCATAAATCAAAAGCAAAAGAAATAACAATAAAACCAATACCGTGTGGCTGCAGTTCACGCTTGCGTGCACTGCCGTGCCACTACAGTGATGATGTACCCATTGAATACCGTGTGGCTGCAGTTCACGCTTGCGTGCACTGCCTTGCCACTATAGTGATGATATACCCAATGAAAATTCACAAGCATCGCCGCGAATGTCATAAGGCCGGGTGTCGATTAAATTGCAGAGACAAATGCGAGGTCAAGCCTAATGAATTTAGGCTCAACACAAGGCGATGAGCAAAGTAGCAAGTCATGTACACGAAAACGAAACCAAGAAACATATAAATGCACATGAACAAGTACTGTGCATATACAATTGCACATAAACAAGTGTAGTACAATGACTGGACTAGCAAATGTAGTAATCAAGAGATGCAGGCAACAAGTGCACCAGCAGAACAAGTTGAAACAAAGTGCACAAGCATCTCGACCAAAAACAGAAACAAGGGGAACAAGTGCAACACAGTTCACCTAAATTCCCAACCCAATTGAACCCAGTGAATGCAAAAAGCGTAGCATCTGCGCCACAACCAACTGCAATGTCAAAGAATTGATATGGATTGACACTGGGGCAAGTAACTATCAGATGAAAGAGAATAGGCATGAATTTCAATGCAATAGGAACTTACAACAGGAGACTACAAGGTGAACCAGCAAAAGCATGGTACCAGTTCAACTCAAAAACAACATGAATGACACAATACATAAAGCACGAAGACTCTAATGACCCTGTGCATAAAGGCAGGGGTTCAAACTGCATGAACACAGCTGTGTGTAAGTGAGGGCACCAACAATATGGCACAACAGCACACCACAGAAGAAGACAATCAAAACAATGCTCAGGTAACCCAAAGCAGTGAACAACACTGTCCCTAATACAAAACCCAATAAAATACATGACAGTCCAATATGACATGGACAGTGGAAAATATGACACCAAGCTCAAGAAATTCAAGTGCTGGCACAACAAATTCGAACATACATATATACATATATGTGTAAACACATACATATCTATATCAGATGAAACCGGGTAACAATCAATCGTATATATACATACGCGAATGAATATATATATATATATATATATATATATAAAGCAATGCCACAGAGATATGGGACTGCAGAGGGCCGAGCATTGAAAATGTTTCAAAGCCAAAGCCAAAAAGAAATATGCAGTTCAACATCAAAGTAAATTTTGAAAACGATGCCAACAGAGAGCAGGGATGCAGACTCAAGTACATCCAACCGAGAACTCGAAGACATTATCAAGTCAATGTCGAAGTTCAACTAAAACAAGTTCGAACAAATCCGGTGCCAAAGCTACAGTTAAAATGCAACAAGCACAAATAAAGGCCAGGCAAAAATTAAACAGCGAGAACAAGTCAGGAATGAACACAATTAACTAATGCTGAGCATAAAAATGTTTCGATAAGTCAAGCCTAAAATCGAACAATACAGTGGTAATACACGAGAATTACCAGAAGTCAAGACCGAAGTCAAATGGAATCAACAGTAGCAAGTTTTAACATGAAGGTTGAAATCAAACAGAAAGCAAGTCGATAAAGCTACAGAGATAAACATCAAAATGGCCAAAATCGAACAAGTCTAGCCATAATCAAAATCAGTCAATCGGTAAAATCAAGTCAAAGACGAGACAAAGAAATCAGAATAAGCAACCGAATTCAACTGATTCGAATTAGATGTGAGAATTCACTCACCTTGTCGACGAATTGAAGCATCACAGAGACGCGCGACCACGAAGAATTGAAGAAGCCGACTGCCGAAGCCCTAATTTGGAAAAGGGGGAAATGAACGAGACCGCCTCCATTTTTATTTCGTTTGCTTATTTTTTTGTTTAAGGGTTTCGAAAATGAAAAGAGTAAAGGGGAACGACATATTCACTTTAACACGGCACCAACAAAAATGAAAACGTGGGCCAATATTCAACATTTAAAGCCCAACAACACTTAATCCATTTTTAAACGAACTACAAAAGGATTTTCACTCGATTGAAAACTTCAATTGGTAATTAGCGAATATATTAATCGTTTAATGTCGATTGTAAATCGACGCGAAATACCGGGTTGTTACAGACTTCCCTCCTTAAAGAAATTGCGTCCTCGCAATCATAAGGAATAAATGGACAAAAGGTCACAACCGTAAAAGCATATCATCACAAGATGAAGAAATTTGAAATAGGAAGTTCACCATAAAGAGCATGAAGGAGAAAGCCAGAACGTGTTTGCTCAAAGTCAAATCTGGTGAAACTTCAATCTCTTCAATAATATCGGGCTCAAGAATAAAATCGGAATCCCTAAGGCATTTACGTAGAAGGAAGACGCGTGAAACACGTCATGAATAACAGAAAATTGAGCCGGTAATAAGAGGCGATAAGCCAAGAAACCAATACGTTTAGTGATAGGAAATGGCCCAATGTATCGAGGTACTAACTTTCCCGACCAACTGAAACGCACAACACCTTTCATAGGTGAGCCACGAATAATTTGGAACAACAGCGTAGTACAATAACGATACGCCAGATGAATCAAAGCTTCGTTAATTCGGAACGCCGACGTAGTACAAAAACGGTACGTCCAATGAACCGATCAACATAAAAGATCATCAGACGTAAGTCCCTAAAAGGAATGAGACGAAGCTCAATAAAACGAAGTACATCGAAACGTCTGATGAACTTGGTAAAAAGATGATTCCATACGGACATCACCAAAGAAACAACCACTTGTTGCCTACGACTAAGTGCATCGGCAACACGATTTCCCATCCGGGAGTGGTAAATAATATCAAGATCATAAGATGTATGGAGCTCGAGTCAACGTGGTTGATGCAAATCATGTTCCTTATGAGAAAATAAATATTCCCAAGATTCATGATCAGGCTAGAGAACAAATTTCTCACCCAAAATAATGATGCCAAATCTTGAAGAACGAAATCAATAGCCAAGAGCACTAAATCATGAGTGACATATCTAGTCTCAATAGGCATTAATGATTTAGAAACACAAGAGACAGCACGTTCTCTTTTGCAAGAGAATGGCATGCAAACCAACACGATTAGCATTGGTACAAACGATAGAGTCTTGGTTCCCACGGGAATCACAAGAATAGAAGTGTCGGAAAAGAGTTGTTTTAAATAGTATTCTTTCCCGAAAAGCTAAAACTTTCGAAATTTACAATTTACTTTATGTAATTATCTTTTCAGGCAAATTTACATTTTAAAATTCAATTTACTGTGTCTGATTGTCTCGTCAAAGCATCTAGGAGATTCCTATCGATAACGTTGATCAAGCGCATCGACCAGAATTCTTAAAGCACTCAATGGGCAATACAATCACAAAATATTCTTTTAATTTCATAAAAGGAATTCACAAATTTTCAACCTCAAACGGACAAGTCCGGAATTAAACGAATCAGTAAAAGAAAGGGGTCATAGTCCTCGATTTTGCTGAAACGTTTAAATCGCTTCCTCATTCCTTTGAAAGCGTAAACTATAAAAATTTTGAAAATGATTTTTATTTTGAAACAATTTTTAAAACACGTGATTAAAATAGCGATATCAGTAGAAACTTCGATAAGTGGATTTTCATTCATCAAAAGTGTCACAAGAATCTTCTCAAAGATAGAAAGGGATATCATACCCTAAAATTGTACTCATAACAAATCAATGACACACGAATTCACCAATGCACAAAAATTGATAAAACTTATCAATAGAAATCACAAAAATTGGTGAAGCACAAATTCTAGAAATCTACACAAGAAATCCAGAAATCACAAGATAAGAGTATGAAAACTCGAAAGGAGTATGAAAACTCGAAGGAGAGTATGAAAACTCGAACGGAGTACGAAAACTCGAACGGAGTATGAAAACTCGAACGGAGTATGAAAACTCGAAAGAGAGTATGAAAACTCCAACGGAGTATGAAAACTCGAAGGAGAGTATGAAAACTCAAACGGAGTATGAAAACTCGAAGGAGAGTATGAAAACTCAAACGGAGTATGAAAACTCGAAGGAGAGTATGAAAACTCGAAGGAGAGTATGAAAACTCACCTACACGCGAGCATGAAAATTCATCAACACATGTAACGCATAACGAGAACGGGAGCACGAAAACTCACCTACACGCGAGCATGAAAACTCATCAGCACATGTAACGCAAAGCGAGAACGGGAGCACGAAAACTCACCTACATGCGAGCATGAAAATTCATCAGCACGTGCAACGCATAACGAGAACGGGAGCACGAAAACTCACCTACATGCGAGCACGAAAACTCACCAACACGTGCAATGCAAAGCGAGAACGGGAGCACGGAATCTCACCTACACGTGAGCATGAAAATCACCAACACGTGCAACGCAAAGCGAGAACGGGAGCACGAAATCTCACCTACCCATGAGCATGAAAATCACCAACACGTGCAGTGCAAAACGAGACGCTATCTCATGGTTGCAAGCCATTAATTTTGACACACGAATGGCCCGAAGACCGTGGGGCGCTACCCCACATGTGTGAGTCGAAATCACACAGATTGAGGTCCAGACTAACCAAAAATCAAAAAAGGTATGTGTGAGTGGAATCACACAAGTGGTGTCTAGTCTAACCTCGCAATCAAAAGAAAAGTATGTGTGAATGAAATCACACAAGTGGTGTCTAAACAATCCTCAAAGCCCAAGAGATATGTGTGAGACGAAATCACACCGATGAGGCCTAGTCTAACCGAAAAGGTATGTGTGAACGAAACCACACAAATGGTGTCAAGACAATCCTCAAAGCCCAAGAGATATGTGTGAGACGAAATCACACCGATGAGGGCTAATCTAACCGTAAAAATGATCGTCATGATCAACGAGAAGTGTCAATTACACTAAGTTAGTAAAGATAAAAGTTTAGCTTCATGTCCCATAACCACTTGCTTAACTTAAATATTTACGAAAAAATTGTAAATCTTCACTAGAAAATTGTCACATGAGGTTCAATCGAACAAGTCCAAGAATTAACCGACGAAGCAAACGCAAGCGTTTCATACCACTTGTTTTACTAAGCCATTTAATTAGATTTCTCATCCGAGTGAGGTAAAGATTTGTATATACTAGTAGATTAGAAAACGGTTTGAGAAAAAGAGTTTTATATTGAAAATAGAGTTGAAAACATTTTGATAAAAGAGTTTTGATATTTACTACTAGTATTGAAATCTTTATATTTTTAAAGTGACAAATCACAAAAATGATTGTAGAAACAATCAATCACAAGAATTCACATACGAAGACGTGAATAGAATCCAAAGAAATCGATGCCGAATTCATCGAAAGGTATGTTCACAAAAATCCCGAAGAAAAGGTCATCAAAATTGCTAATAAATGATAGCAACAAATCGGGAAATAATCAAGAATCGATTAAATTCGAAAACCAAATCAATTCACTAAGATTCACATTCGAAGACGTGAATAAAATACAAAGAATTTGATTCCAAATCCATCAAAGTAGGAATACCCAAAATTCCTGAAATAGAAGTTATCAAAGTCGACAAAAGTGATAACAACTAATCCGAAAAGAAGAATCGATCAACAATTGGAAAAACAAAGCAGAACGAGCATAAATGCTTGAATGACTTTAGCAAAAGTAAAAGTCAAGTCAATGTCAATATCGACAACGCAAAGTCAAAGACAATTTCTTTTATACCAAACAAATTTTAAAACTATCAGAGAGAGGCACATGAAAACCAACCAACCATGGATAAACAGACAGAGTCGACAATTGAAACTCAATTTGTCTCAAAGATTGATACCCAAAACCCAATTGTATGGAGACTGCATTAAGTACACGAATCAGAGAAAAGAATGCATATATACAGCAGTTCGAATAAACAATGCGAGTTCAAATCGAAGTGGGTACGAGTTGCAGCAATATGCAACCTGGTAGAGCATATATACACTGATACTTAGAAGTGTAAACTCAAGTGAGCAAGTGCGACAGAGAATAGCAGCAATGCTCACGAATAAGCGTTAGGAATTCATTCCTAACAATCAAAGATGATCTTAAGACAAAGATGTGAAATAAAACATCGACAAATAGTTGTAACACATGTACTATCTAAGTTATGTTTTATATTCGTCCTAAACCCCAGGCACTGATACCAAGCTGTGACGCCCCACCTCTATACCCACGCTAGCCAAGAACACTACGGTGTAGTGCTGTCGACTAGCACGGAGAATAAGGCTGTTGAGGAGCGACCATCCGTGTAATTGCTTTGTGCGAGCACCGATATGTCAGATAGTAAAAACGTGCATTTCATTTCAGGAGGAAATCCGACATGCCGATGCAAACTCAAAGCTACTACACAGTGGCTATAATAGTCTAGGACAAAATATAAACTAATAACACAGATAATATGAATGCGGAACACAGATGAAACAGAAAATCTCATATACATATATAATAACTGATGTCAGTTACAATACATTTGACACGGTACATGTGATACAACTACAACAGTCGACTCAGGAAGTTATATATACAAGTACATTAAAGACTAATATACATGAATACATATCAACATATACTATGACTCGACAACTCCAAAAGATATGAAAAGTCTTCATAGCTCAAGCAGCATCCCAAAGTAGAATATCTACAACCTGAAAATACTCGGTCTGACCCGAGTATTACATTCAAAAGAAAATAATACCCCGGTTAGTCTAATTCAAACTCAGTTATTAATGCACAGAAGCAATAATAATCAAATAACGAATAGATGACAATCACAATAAATCTTGACTATCCAATCACTAACAAGAATGAATTGGACAAAGGAAACAATCAAGTAATTGGAAACATCAATTAAGACGTCAACTCGAGTAGGGCTGCAGTGTACGCAAGCGTGTACTGCCACGCCACTACAACATATGGAATACGAAATAGTTCCATAAATCAAAAGCAAAAGAAATAACAATAAAACCAATACCGTGTGGCTGCAGTTCACGTTTGCGTGCACTGCCGTGCCACTACAGTGATGGTGTACCCATTGAATACCGTGTGGCTGCAGTTCACGCTTGCGTGCACTGCCTTGCCACTATAGTGATGATATACCCAATAAAAATTCACAAGCATCGCCGCGAATGTCATAAGGCCGGGTGTCGATTAAATTGTAGAGACAAATGCGAGGTCAAGCCTAATGAATTTAGGCTCAACACAAGGCGATGAGCAAAGTAGCAAGTCATGTACACGAAAACGAAACCAAGAATCATATAAATGCACATGAACAAGTACTGTGCATATACAATTGCACATAAACAAGTGTAGTACAATGACTGGACTAGAAAATGTAGTAAACAAGAGATGCAGGCAACAAGTGCACCAGCAGAACAAGTTGAAACAAAGTGCACAAGCATCTCGACCTAAAACAGAAACAAGGGGAACAAGTGCAACCCAGTTCACCTAAATTCCCAACCCAATTGAACCCAGTGAATGCACAAAGCATAGCATCTGCGCCACAACCAACTGCAATGTCAAAGAATTGATATGGATTGACACTGGGGCAAGTAACTATCAGATGAAAGAGATTAGGCATGAATTTCAATGCAATAGGAACTTACAACAGGAGACTACAAGGTGAACCAGCAAAAGCATGGTACCAGTTCAACTCAAAAACAACATGAATGACACAATACATAAAGCACGAAGACTCTAATGACCCTGTGCATAAAGGCAGGGGTTCAAACTGCATGAACACAGCTGTGTGTAAGTGAGGGCACCAACAATATGGCACAACAGCACACCACAGAAGAAGATAGTCAAAACAATGCTCAGGTAACCCAAAGCAGTGAACAACACTGTCCCTAATACAAAAACCCAATAAAATACATGACAGTCCAATATGACATGGACAGTGGAAAATATGACACCAAGCTCAAGAAATTCAAGTGCTGGCACAACAAATTCGAACATACATATATACATATATGTGTAAACACATACATATCTATATCAGATGAAACCGGGTAACAATCAATCGTATATATACATACGCGAATGAATATATATATTTAAAGCAATGCCACAGAGATATGGGACTGCAGAGGGCCGAGCATTGAAAATGTTTCAAAGCCAAAGCCAAAAAGAAATATGCAGTTCAACATCAAAGTGAATTTTGAAAACGATGCCAACAGAGAGCAGGGATGCAGACTCAAGTACATCCAACCGAGAACTCGAAGACATTATCAAGTCAATGTCGAAGTTCAACTAAAACAAGTTCGAACAAATCCGGTGCCAAAGCCACAGTTAAAATGCAACAAGCACAATAAAGGCCAGGCAAAAATTAAACAGCGAGGACAAGTCAGGAATGAACACAATTAACTAATGCCGAGCATAAAAATGTTTCGATAAGTCAAGCCTAAAATCGAACAATACAGTGGTAATACACGAGAATTACCAGAAGTCAAGACCGAAGTCAAATGGAATCAACAGTAGCAAGTTTTAACATGAAGGTTGAAATCAAACAGAAAGCAAGTCGATAAAGCTACAGAGATAAACATCAAAATGGCCAAAATCGAACAAGTCTAGCCATAATCAAAATCAGTCAATCGGTAAAATCAAGTCAAAGACGAGACAAAGAAATCAGAATAAGCAACCGAATTCAACTGATTCGAATTAGATGTGAGAATTCACTCACCTTGTCGACGAATTGAAGCATCACAGAGACGCGCGACCATGAAGAATTGAAGAAGCCGACTGCCGAAGCCCTAATTTGGAAAAGGAGGAAACGAACGAGACCGCCTCCATTTTTATTTCGTTTGCTTATTTTTTTGTTTAAGGGTTTCGAAAATGAAAAGAGTAAAGGCGAACGGCATATTCACTTTAACACGGCACCAACAAAAACGAAATCGTGGGCCAATATTCAACATTTAAAGCCCAACAACACTTAATCCATTTTTAAACGAACTACAAAAGGATTTTCACTCGATTCAAAACTTCAATTGGTAATTAGCGAATATATTAATCGTTTAATGTCGATTGTAAATCGACGTGAAATACCGGGTTGTTACAGTGGGTATAGAGGTGGTGCGTCACAGCTTGGTATTAGAGCCAAACTTCGAAACAATGTAGAATAATTTAACAAGGATCATCTTCCTAAGTTCATCTTAGGAGTCGTGCCTTAGGATTTTATTCGAGTCATTGGACCGTTCTATCCTATTTTCTTTGCGATGCCTTGTTTTATCAATCATTATTGTTTGATATTCATTTTGAAAATAACCTTTTCTTCTTTTTTCTTTCTTTCTTAAAGAAGAGAAATGGTTAGACCTAGTCGTCCCAGCACTGGTCAATCTAGTGCTACTCCTCAAGATGGAGTATTCATGCCTGCCCAGCAGCTTTTAGATCTTGTAAAGAATGCTCAAGCTGCCGGACCCATCCCAGAGCCTACTCACCCAAAATTCGGTTTTGCACGTTTGTGCAGAGATTATACCGACTTGGGTGGAAGGCCATTCAAGGGATCCGAGAGTGTTATAGAAATTCAAGCTTGGCTCAAATCGTGTGATCGCATCTTTTCTCGCCTGAACCTTATTGATCTACATCGAGTCCAAGTGGCTTCTAGCATGCTCCAAGAAAGAGCATTAGATTGGTATGAGCTCTTGACTTCGGAGATTATCGAAGTGGATCTTACTTGGGAGCAATTCCGGGAAAGATTTGAATTAAAGTTTGTGCCGGAGGCTGAAAAAGTAAATTTGGCCCGGCGTTTTATTGACCTTGTTCAAGGTGAATCTTCTGTGGTAGAATATGTCGCATATTTTGAACCTCTTCCTAAATACGGGGTTGAATACATTAATACCCTATTGAAGAAAAATCAGAGATTTGCCTATGGCTTGAATAAGAATCTCAAAAAGCATTTGCTTCTGAAACTAGAAGTTTCTTTTGATCAGCTTATTGATATCGCTCTTCGACTTGAAGAGGCCCATAATGAGGGGTATGTTGAAGTTGTGGGGGCCCAACAGAACTTCAATAATAACATGAAGAGGCCTATCAAATTCAAAGGCCCACTCCCAACAAGAAAGGGAAGCAACAAACTCCGGTAGCAAAGACTCCTACCTCTAGTCGAGGACAGTGCTACAATTGTGGTTCCACGGACCATTATGCTAATAGGTGTCCGTAACCTCTCTTTTGTCGTTATTGCAAAAGTTTGGGTCATCTTTTATCTACATGTCCCACACTTCCAAGCAAGAGGGAGGGAAGACTTGATGTTGTGCAAACGCCTAGTGACTCTTCTCTTGGTCAAGGTACTTTTTATTCAATCCTTGATGACATTGTTTTATTTCGTGATCTTCTTATTTGAGTTCTTTTTGATATGGGTTCATCTCATTTTTATATCAAAAGAACTTGTTGATTATTTTTCTTTAAAACATTTTAGGCTTGACGACTTCTTTGAGAATCGCGAATCCGGTTGATGGATCTGCAACACTCAATTTGCTTTGATTTGATGTCGAGATTATTTTATGTGATTTTTTTTCTTTCCAAACCGATTTGCATGTCATGCGTTACTTAGGCTTTGGAATCGATTTTTTTTGTAAAAGGATTGGCTTAATCATTAAGAAGCCATATCCTATGTCTCGAGTGGACTATTCATCTTCGATATTCTCAATCTGTTAAGCAGATATCTATTTTTCTTTATGATTTCGATTCCAATTTGATGACATCATTTTATTCTTTAAACCCACATGATGAGGAAAACGCTATTTTTCTCATTCGGGTAGTTTGTGGAATTTTCCGGTATTTTTAAGCTTGTCTTAGGATTATCACCTAAGCAATCTTTTGAGTGGTGTTAAGGTCTTTTCAGCTCGACCTTGCCACCGGTTTTCATTTGCTATGGGTTGCGGAAGTTAGCATTCCACTTACCGGATTCTGCACTCGTTATGATTCTTATGAATGACTTAATGTGTCATTCAGTTTGTCCAGCTTTTTTCATCCATTTTATGAATCAAGTATTCTATGAATATCTCGATGACTCCATTTTTGTATTTATTGATTTTGGATGAAAATAGCAATTTAAAATTTTGCAAATCTTTTTCATAATATTTATTTATAAGTATGATTGGGTTTTTGTTCTAGAAACGAACAAAGAATATTCATAAAGTTTTTAAGAGATTTATTTATCCAATAGAAGATGATTTTGTGAATGTATTGCCCATTGAATGCTTTAAGAATTCTGGTCGATGCGCTTGATCAACTTTATCGATAGGAATTTCCTAAACGCTTTGATGAGACAATTTGACACGATATATTCACTTGTAAAAATGTAAATTTTTCTAGAAAGATTATTACGTAAAGATAATTGTTATTTTCAAAGTTTTATCTTTTCGGGAAAGAAGATTATTTAAAAGAACTCCTTTCCGATAATCTTATTCTTGTGATTCCCGAGGGGAACCAAAACTTTATTGTTTATACCAATGCTAGTCGTATTGGTTTGGGTGCCATTCTCTTACAAAAGAGAACGTCCTATCACTTTTGTTTCTAAATAATTTAAGCCGATCGAGACTAGGTATGCCACTCATGATCTAGTGCTCGCGGCTATTATTGTCGCTTTCAGAGTTTGACATCATCATTTATTTTTGGGGGAGAAATTCGTTCTCCACTCAGATCATAAATCTTTGAAATGTTTATTTTCTCATAAGGAACTTAATGTTGGCTCGAGTTCCTTGCACCTTCTGAACTTGATATTCTTTATACTCCCGAAAGGGGAAATCGTGTTACCAATACCCTTAGCCGTAAGCAACAAGTGGTTGTTTCTTTGATGATGTCCGAATGGAATGATCTTTTTACCAAGTTCATCGGACGTTTCGATGCACTTCGTTTTATTGAGCTTCGTCTCATTTCTTTCATGGACTAGTGTCCGTTGTTCTTTTATGGAATTCGGTTCATCGGATGTACCGTTATTGTACCACATCGATGTCCTGGATTTTCGGTTCATTTGACGTACTGTTTGTACTGCGTCGGTGTTCTGAATTATTTAAGCTTTGGTTCACCTGGCGTAGCGTTATTGTACTATGCCGTTGTTTCAAATTATTCAAGTTTCTAGATTCTCGGGCGTACCATTATTGTACTACGCCGTTGCACCAGCTAAATCTTCTGCTATTCATGACGTTTTCCACGTCTTTTATCTACGGAAATGCCTTAGGGATTTCGATTTTATTCTTGAGCCCAGTATTATTGAAGAAATTAAAGTTTCGCCTATTTGACTTTTAGGCAACATTTTATTCGCATCATTGCTTCGGAGGTTGAGCGCCTTCGAAATAAAGATAGTCTTTTTGGTAAAAGTTCAATGGTTCTCAAATCCTAAGGATTGCTCTTGGGAATCCAGAGAATTTTTCGAGTGAAATCGTCCGGATTTACTCTTTCGTGCTCTTTATGGCGAACTTCTTATTTCAAATTTTTTTTTGTGTTGATATGCTTTTATGGTTGTTACTATTTATTTTCTTCTTAAGTATTGCGAGGACGCAATTTCTTTAAGGAGGGGAGTCTGTAACAACCCGCATATTTATCGATTGTATATTTAAATATTTTATTTAGATATAGCATCGTTCGTCGGATTTTAATCCGAAAACGTACTTTTTAAAAACAATCGAATTTGGACTCGAGAGCACTTTCATTGAGTTCAAAATGTCGTTTGCGACCTTTTTGAGTATAAGCTTCGATATGTTTGGAGTTAGTAGAATTTTTCTACTTTTTAACTTAGGGCTTTGGTTTGGTTTCAGCCCATTAAACCCAAGCTTCACCCCCTGTTCTCTTCATTCCTTCATAATTTCCTAATACATTCAAGCTTCATCAAAAGTGGGGGAAGAGAAAAAGAATTAGGAAATCCTAAGCCTAGTTTCCATTTGCAAATTCAAGTTCTAGCTCCAAATTAATAGAAGAAGCTTTGGTAAGCCCTCTGTTCTTCTTCTCCAACTCATTCTATTATCAATTTCAAAAATTCCCAAACCTAACTTAGAAAACGTTTCTCTTTTAACCTTAGATTCAAGCTTGTTGGGTTGGAATTGAAGAGTGATTGTTCTTGCCATTGCTCTATAGCTTCTTCTTCATTTGTTTTGGGTTTAAAGGTGAGATTTTTGTCTCACATCTATGTCTATATCTATCTTTGTTGTTAGGTATGAATTCCTAACACTTACTGATGATCATTTGCTTTTGATTTGAATTGGTTTTTATGAATATTCCAATTTTGGGTGTTTTGGAGTCAAATCTTTAAAAATCCTATCTTTGAGGTTTGAACATGTTTTTGGTGATGCATCGAGAAGCCCATAGGACCGGGTTGCCGATAGACATAAACCCCAAGCGTCCGTGCTCGTCCGATTATGATTTGTTGGGATTTTGCCCCTAGGGGGCTAGGCTAAGAATAATAAATTTTCAGTCAGTTCAGTCGACTGAACGAGAGGGTCAGTCGACTGAACCAAACCCAGGAAATTTCCTGGACAAGAGTTAGTCGACCGAACACTCTGAGTCAGTCGACTGAACCTGGAAACAAAGAGTTTCCAGGCATGATTCAGTCGACTGAACACTCTGTGTCAGTCGACTGAACCTGGAAACAGAAAGTTTCCAGGATCTGAGTCAGTCGACTGAACACTCTGAGTCAGTCGACTGAATTTGCTGTTTTTGCCCAATTTGCCTTTTGGGTTTGAGTTTCCACTTTTTAATCGATTCTTCGTCCTCCAACCAGTTGTATCACCTTGTTGGCTTTAATAACATCTCCGTTGGAACTTTTGGGAATATCCATTTTGATGGATTTGGTATCGATTTCTTTGGATTTAATTCACGTCTTCGAATGTGGATTTTTGGTGATTGATTGTTTCTACAATCATTTCTTTGATTTGTTACTTTAAAAATATAAAGGTTTCATTACTAGTAGTAAATATCAAAACTCTTTCATCTAAACGATTTCAAGACTATTTTATTACAAAGCTCATTTCTTAAACCTTTTTCCAATCTACTAGCATATACAAACCTTTACCTCGCTCGTATGAGAAATCTAATTAAACGGCTTAGTAAAACAAGTGGTATGAAACGCTTGCGTTTACTTCGTCGGTTAATTCTTGGACTTGTTCGATTGAAACTCTTGTGACAACTTTCTAGTGGAGATCTACAATTTGTTCGTAAATATTTAAGCTAAGCTAGTGGTTATTGGACATGAAGCTAAACTCATATATTTGCTAGCTTAGTGTAATTGACACTTCTTGATGATCGATGATGATCATTTTATGGTTTAGACTAGCAATGTGCGATGTCTCTTTGTCCACGTGGGGGACAGTACCTCGTCCTATTGAGCTTCATCTCATTTCTTTTATGGGCTAGCGACCCATGTTCTTTTATGATATTCGGTTCATCGGATGTACCGTTATTGTGCTACATCGATGTCCCAACTTTTCGATTCATTGGACATACCGTTATTGTACTACATCGATGTTCCGAATTGTTTGAGTTTCGGTTCATCGGATGTACCGTTATTGTACTACATCGATATCTCGGCTTTTCGGTTCATTGGATGTACTGTTATTGTACTGCTTCGATGTTCCGAATTTTTTGAGTTTCGGTTCATCGGATGTACCGTTATTGTGCTACATCGATGTCCAGGATTTTTGGTTCATTGGACGTACCGTTTGTACTGCGTCGATGTTTGAAATTTATGGTTAGCGACCATGGAATAGCGTTCCGTTTGTGATACACGTGTTGGTAAGTTTACATGCTCCCGTTTATGATAGGCCTTCCCTTTTTGTGATTTCTGGATTTCTATTGATGATTTCTAGAATTTGTGTTCCACCAGCTTTTATGATTGGCATCGATATGATGTTGATATTTGTGACTTGGTGAACAAAACTAAAGAGTATGACATTCTTTTGATCTTTGAGAAGATTCTTGTGATATTGATTAATCTCTGGTTGATTTTCAATTACATACTTATCATAGTATGGCTTTATGGTTATCATACGTTTTTGTCATATCTCTTGTTCTATATCATTTTATCTGATATTTATAGTTAGACCGATCCGTTTATTATTTTCTTATTAAATAATACTCGGGTCAGACCAAGATGTTGCAGGTGCTTCTGTTTGACTCCTTGCCGGGGAGAATTATCTGACTTTTGTCTAACTACTTAGATTAGTAGTTTATTTTGTTGTATACATTTGAGATATAGACTCCATGATGTATACTTATTCTTTTGTATAGCACTTGTAACTATTCTTTTGTGATGTTGTGGATCTTGTTAGACCACTACTCTGATATACACTTTTATGTGTAATATTCATATCTGTTTCCGCCTTTGAGATAAGAACTTCTGTGACTGATTTGTGTTATGATATTTCTATATTTGTTTCCGAAGATTACATATAGCCACTGTGTAGTAGCTTTGAGTTTGTGTCGGTGTGTCATATCCCCTTTCGAGATGAAAAGATTATATTTTTAATCTGGCACATCGGTACTCAGACAAAGCAATTACACGGATGATCGCTCCTCAATAGCCTTATTCTCCGCGCTAGTTGACGGCATTGCCCCGTAGTGTCCTTGGCTAGAGTGGGTATAGAGGTGGGGCGTCACATCCCTTCTCTAAAGCTCCTCAACCCTCAAAGTCATATCATCCAATCCCATACAGAGCGTAGAGATGGGCAGACATCTCCTTAAGAAACTCGGACCTCAAACAAAAAACAAACACCCTGCTGATCTCAGCCTCTTCACCGATGCAGACGCACTTCCTTAAGCTTTCTCCAAAAGAAACATCTTTGGATACATCTATAGTCACTGCGTGCCACCACATAGCTGCTTCTCCTTGAAGTTGCCAAGATACCATCACTAGCTTCTGCTCAACCGACAGATCCAAACTCTAACTTATCCAAATTTGTACTTCAAAGATGAACTCTGAACCTTAAAATGACTTCCTTCAGAGATTGGTGAAATCCTTACACTACAGCAAAACTCACTCGAGACGGTATTGGGTCTACAGCCTCGGCAGATGTACTTCCAACCTCAACACTTGGACACCTTCCATTGGTAGTGGTGCTACACACACCACTGCCCTTCCTACTCTAGAACTTATATTGGAAAACTCAAACAGGTAACCCAATCAAACAGGTAGAAATATATATATATATATATATCAAAATTACAAATACGCTCTCTCAAGAAAGAAATCACTCCAAAGCCTAGGTATTCACTCAACCTGGTGCTCTGATACCAGCTATGACGACCCGCCTATCTCTCACAAAAAGACGCATCATCAATAAGAAAGAAAGGGGTAGAAAAGAGAAAAGATAGAGAAGAAAGAACGAAACAACATCAGAATCTCAATAGAGGAACGACTAAATTATATTAATCACACAAGTATTACATAGTAACATCATACATCAGAGTTACATAGCTTATAAAACACATACTAGACAGTTATAAACACCTGGCTAGTCATTACAACTCAAATACAACACAAAGATACCAATACAACGGAACACTATATATCTACAAATGCTGAAGCCTCCTGCTCCATATCTCTTCCAGAGTTCATCAAAGCTAACCTGAATCCCTTGGCTACTCGTAAAAATTTGAGTACCCAAGAGTTTAAGAAAACAAAAATAAACTCCGGGTCAGACATGGGCCTGGTGTGAGTAATAGGTTAAAGTTGCTAAACTTTGAAAACCTTTGAAAACAAAAGGTATCTCGTAAGACTTCCCGCACATAAACGTTGAAAAGCTTTAACCTTACGATAACCAAAACATTTGATAGGAAATCCAGTGATATTGTAATAGGGTCTAGGGTTTTCTAGTAAAATACAGAAATAGCTGGAATGCTTACATCTCACGTTCCAACATAGTTGGGCATAATTAAAACGTACGACACTTATTGGAGATTGGATCCCATACAACGGCAGGGCTACTGGGGTACCGCCCGTCACAATACGTGACCTAGATCACCGTACCGAGGATCCACCCTAAATCCCCAGCAACACAAGGCCGGAACCATCCCTTTATGGATAGTCTTGAACAAGACAACCCCACAATTGGTGTGCAATTCCAACTGCCCACTAAGCCGAATATGAGGGACCGCTAGACATGGGAAAATCTTGTCCTACTTGAGCACGACTCACTTAGCCTTGCCACACCTCCCCTATTTTAGCCATTCTCGGTTGATGAGGCTTGAGGTTACGATTACCTTTATAGAACACATCTATCTTAGAATGCTCATCGTCCACTAGATGATGTGCTGAAAGCATTGAATCCGTACAAGTTCGTTCTAGGTTCGAACGAAACCGAAGGCATTATCTTGTTACACTCATTTTGGAATCAACCTCAGAGTTAACGACAATAACCCTTGCACTCTGAATCTTCATCTTCACTTGAGATTCACGACCTACCGTTAATTTGGATCGATGTTGTTTTCGGATATCCAAATCTGGAAACCCGATCCCGGTCCCATCGAAATCCAAAACGCCATCTTTTAAGTCCAAGTTGTTTTAAAGTTAAAACAATTCATTTCATTATCTATATTCACACAGATAGATAATTCACAATCTCATAAATAGATAATCCATATCATCACAATTCAACCAAAGCATCTCATATCACAACACTTATCTCATTCAGAGATATCAAACAATCCAAGACATTCAATATCATTCATCCATCCATAAGCGAAGATTTATTAATCACACCATCTCTAATTAATTTAAAATAAATTAAATTAATTACTTCCATTATTATAAATCCTGCTTACTTAACCATTTATTCATTACAAACCAGATAATTAATCATCCTTTAATTATCCATCTTAATTAATCATCCTTGATTAATTATCCTTCAATTACATTAAGTAATTAGTCTTTAATTAATTACACAAATTAATTATCCTTAACCATTTATAGTAATTAACCTTTAATTACATTCAATAATTAATTAACTATAATTAATTACATTAATCCTTAATTAATTACATTAATTAATTATTCTTTAATCACTTCATTGATTAATTATTCTTTAATTAATCAACCCTTAATTACTTTCATTGATTACATTAATTAATAATCCCTTAATCACTTCTTTAATTATTAATTAATCTTTAATTAATCATGTTCATTAATCAACCTTAATCAATCACATTTAGTAATTAACTACCCTTAATTAATTACATTACTTAATTAACTTGTAAATAAATTTTATTAATTAATTCTCTAATTAATTACACTAAGTAATTAATTCTTAATTACTTCCACTGAGTAATTATCCTTCTTATTAATTACAAAAAGTAATTAAACCAAAACTACTCTCATTCTTCAATTAATTACATCCAATAATTACCTATTAATTACTTCACTAAGTAATTACACTTTTAAAAATTACAATAAGTAATTATACTTAACCAATTATCAAGTGATTATCTTAAGTTAATTAAACTAATTAATTAACTTAAACTAATCACATTAATTTAATTAATTACTTTAAGTAATTAATTCCTTTAATTAGTTTCATTAAGTAATTATAATTAACCAATTCCACAAATGATTATCCTTAATTAATTAATCTAATTAATTATATTAAATTAATCATATTAATTAATCATTTCATAATCCCTAGTTATTGAACTTTACATTAACTATTAACAATTCTTAATTACTTCCTTAAGTAATTATGCTTTAATTAACTATTATTAATTACGAATTAATTAATTCTTAACTACCAATTAATTGATCTCTAATTACTTAATTAATTAAGTGCTTAACTGAAACATAATTAATCATTAATTACTTGATTAATTAATTTCTAATCATTAATTTATAATCTATACTTACCTAATTAACGATCCTTAATTACAAATTAATTAACTTGTAATTAATTAATTTACAACCCTTAATTATTTAATTAATTAATCCCTAATCATTAATTGATTAAATTTATTAATTACTCTTTAATTACCTTACTAACTTAATTAGTTTCAAATCATTAAATCTTAATTTACTTAAGATAAAATATTATCCTTATTAATGGATTAACTATCATAAATCATATTTAAAACATTTAATTTTAAAATTAACTTACTAATTATATCATTAAATTTTAGATTTTAAGATAAAAAATCAAGTTAAATTTTTTTTAAACATTTACTTTAACTTATAAATCTTTGGAAAGACTTATTTAAAACATGTTTAAAACATATTGCTTGGAAAAAAAATTTATTATCAAATATACTTAAATCTTTAAACTTGTTTAAAATATTTTGATTTTATACAACCTTATTTTCCAAACCACTTATCAAAATTTATTTTTGAAATCCATACATTCACTTAAAACTTGATTAAATATTTTCGAGCCTCACATAATTAAATATGGAAACCAGATTTACTCATATAATAAAACCCGAGTCTAACCCTAAAGATTCCCGAGATGCTACTCGAGTGACACACAAACCCCCACTTCTTCGAGACCCATCTGTTACAAACTCGAGATCGCACCTGAGTAAACAGCTTCTTCCCCAAACCCAAACAAAGCTTGACACCAATGCACACACGTGCACATGCACGGTGGCTCCGACCACCTTCGGTTATCGCCGAAGCCTTCAACAAGACATCGACCAGAGAGCCGTCCCTCGCAACAACTCATATCGTCGAAAACACCCGAAAATCAAATTCGAACCCATCGCTCGAAAATCTGGGAACAACCATCCATGGAAAGTCAACCCTCACCGTCGACCTCGACCACGATGAATCATGTCGTACATGCCGCAGACTCGCCTCGACTTCTAACAACGACCCCCCATCACGAACCACTCTAGTCCACCCTAGACGTCGCCTTGACCTCAAGAACAACGACAACCCAAATGCCTCACAAAACCCTACTCCATCTCCGATAGGCCACCACGATCACTAGAAAAATCCATATCCATTTTTCCTAGGTCCATCCACCTTCCAGCCTTCTCTAACCGCAAGCTCGACGCCGGCCACCACGTCGATCACCAGAAATTGGCAAAAAACCCAAAATCCTCCAACTCCGATTATCTCAAAGATTACCAAACTAAAAATTATGATATCACCACCTAAATTCATGATTTACTAATACAAATCAGATTCTATAATTCAATTCAGGAATTAAGATGTTTGGAATTTAATCAAAACTCAAGCCTTCCTGTTCTTTTGGTTTCCAGAGACCTTTCCAATTTATTTTCACTTAAATAAAATTTTAAACTTTGTACTATGATGAAATAAACAAATTTTTTTTGAATTCTATTACCTAACAGAGATTAATTAAAGAGATAATGGATTTTGACCAAAATCTTAGTTCTAAAACTAAGAACAGGCTAGAAAAGATACAACAGCAAGCATACATCTATATATTCATATATACACAGTAAATTCAATCAAATACATCCACACAATACATTATTTCCAGAAATCCACATGCAATCAGAAATCCATATACTTAAGCTTTTAGAAAAAATGTTACTCACTGTAAAAAGATGATGAATAGAGCCTTTCCTTTTTGAAACAACTTTTAAACTTGAGTGTTGAAAAAAATGCTTCTCTGATTTTAAAACTTGAATTGCTAGAAATTGTTTCTTTGATTTGAAAAGTGTATGCACAGATCTGGAAACTTGATTTGTTGAAGAAATGAGACTGCTTTGCTTTTGAGCTTGCTTTTGTTTATATCTCAGGTTTGCTTGCAGGCTTAGTTCCAGGTTGAAGAAAGATGTTTGTAGGCTTAGGGATTTGATTTTGAAAATTTTGATTACAGGTTTGAGAAAGGATTGATTATGATTACTGGTTTCAGAAGTGTTTGATCACTGATTTTGTTTTGAAAATTGTACAAGCAGAAGTTTTTCTTAGTTTTGAATAGAGGAAGATAGAAAAGAAATAAAGAGAAGGAAGCTTATGTTTATATAGGCTAAAATGTGATTTAATAAAAATAAAAGAAAAATTAAAATTAAAGATGACACTTATTTTAAAATTCACCATTTGTCATTTGCATTTTCTTATTATTTTACACTTGTTACTATTGTCTCTTAATTTAATTACACTTGTAATCATGTAATTTTATTTATTTTAAATATTAATAATAAGCTTTTATACTTAATTTATAAATTCTTATGTAAAAGTTTATATATATAAAAATTACTTTAAAGAAAATAAAATCAATTATATAAAAATAAAAGCTTATACATATATTTTAAAAATCCAAAATATTTTAAAATATCTATATTTTGAATTTTCATGTTAAATTCAAATTAAACAAATTTAAAGTCAACTTATATATACATATATATATAACAACACATTAAATTTGAAAATAACAATTCTATTTTCTTTAAAATCTATTTATACCTATACATTTATTAATATTGTTTGAAAATAACAAATTTGTCAATTTTAAATAATTTAGAAAGAGATTATCATATTATTTATAAATTACTTATATTACTAAATGAATTAATATATCATATGTAAATTGTATTTTTAAACTTATATATTTCAAATCATATTTATCAAGTAATATTTAAAAAGAAAATAAAACATACCTTTTATTAATCTTATTTAAATTTGAACTTAAGCTAAAATATTTTAAACAATTTAAACATTTGCCTTAATTATTTTAAAACTATATAGTTAACTATTTAAATAATCTTTGAAAAGTTTTATATTAAATTTAATCATAACTTCCAAATTACCAAAATATATATTAGAATTTGAAAACAAAGTTTTTTTATTAAATTCACCAAAGCTTTTCTATTTACAATATATACAAATATATATACATTATAAATAGAAAATATTCTATTAGCTTTTAGAAGATAAAATTTACCAATTAAAAATTTATTTGCTTTTAAAAAAAATGAATTTGCCAATTTAAAATTAAAATTATAAAAGAAAATTATCAAATCAATTTAATTATTAATACAGATTATTAAATTGATATTGCCCAAAATTCCGGGTCATCACAAATATTTCCTTTATAAATCCTTTATAAAATATCATTCGCGAAACGCTTTAGGAAAACCCTTTTATTTAGTAAAAACTATTTTTATAAACAAGTTAGTACTTATAAATAACTTTATAAAATAATAATATAACTTGAGAATCATTTATAAACTTTAAACCAAAATTAATTAAAGAATTGAAGTTAATTCAAAACCATATTTTATAAATTCAAAAAAAGCATAGCAATCCCATTGGTACTTATTTAAGATACCATATAGTTTCAGTTTAGTTCCAAGTCACTTATCAATTATTTACATAGCCAACATATATGTAAATGCAATTCATATCCAAATCAAGGAATAACATATCAATACAACTCAAGTAGCATGTACATTCCTAAATAAAATAATAGCAGGATGGTGTTTTGTCCTGCTAAATAGATGTCCAAAACAATTCAATCAATTTATAGTAGAACATGAATTTATTCTGCACAACACATCTCCAGATAAACAAAAATTACATTACAGCAGAATGTGGATTTATTTTGCTAACATATTTCCACACAAACAAATCGTTTACATAACTCTTTCACAATAGCTTGTCTACTTAATGATATAGGCATTTGAATTCTTTGTGTTCAAAACCATCTTTGAAAAAGAAGTACATTTAAAATAATTAATTCTTGGAAAATAAGGATTAAAAGCTTAAATCTCCATTTTAAAATGATTAATTACAAGATAAACCCTTATTAAATCATAATTAATCCTTATTAAATTTGAACTTAATTTAATTATAAATTAATAAATAATTAAACCCTTAATAAATAATTTATTTATAAACTAAACCCTTAGTTAATATTAATTATTAAATAGTTATTTAAAACCTTTATTAATAATTAATTATTAATTAATCTCAATTAGTTAATTAAATTATCTTTTAATTAAACCTTAAACAATAATTTAAAACTTTAATAAATAATTATTTCAAATTGAAACCTTAATTAATTTATAACTAAACGCTTGATTAAATAAATAAATAAATAATTGATCTTATATTTGATTAATAATTAATTAAAAATAAATCATATAATTAACTCAAAATTAACTAAAAATTAATCTTACTTTTAAAGAATAATTAACCGGCACTAATCTTTATTTAACTAAGATTAATGAACCTTGTTTAATACTTAACTAATTATTAATTACCAAGTTTAATTAATTAATAAATAAATATTAAAACTTAATTAACTTTCTAAAGTATTTTTGTCAAATTTATAAAACCTTTCCAAAATAATTTTAAAGTATGGAACAGAATTTAAAAAAAAAGGACTTTTACCAAAATCCATCCATAGCGATTATCGCTATGGATGTCATATTTGCAAATATTTCAGCTTTTCTCTTTGGAAACTTAATACTATAAAGCGTGCTAACTTTTCAAAACACAAAATTAAAAATTTGAAACCAAGTTTCTAACGTTTAAAATCGATTTTGATTACAAACCAAAACTCGTACTCTTCACAAAGGATTCTTCATTGACAACAAATCTAACTGTTAACTTTGTTAACTCATCTTTGCACAATAACCACATAATTATGTCCATAGCAACTTACTGATACCGCAAAACCAAACAAATATGATCATAGCTTTACATCATTCAAAAAAATCTATACTTCACATTCAAGCACATGCTAACTTAACCATATACATTCACATATATAAGCAACATATATATGCATCCAAACCATATAATAATCCAACTAAACAATCAAATTATTTTATCACCAATTAGTCGATAAATGAAAAGATAAAAATATCCCCAAAAATTAAGAAGTTTACTCACCAAAATTTTGCAAAACTCTTTTGAAAACTTGAAATCCTTTAGAACTTGCAAAGCTTGGAAAACCACAAAATCAATTCAAAAATGTTTCAACTTCTCCTCAATTTTTAGCTGTGTTACTCTAGGAATTTGGAAAAGTGGTCAAAAGAAAAGTTCTTGGAAATTCTATTCTCTATCATTTAAAAAAAATCACTTAATTTGGAAGTGTATTCAGGGATATATGGTCAATAGAAGGCATGGTATTTTTGGGTTAGAAAATCTGAGTCCAAAAATGAGTTAGAAAAATAAGTGTATTTTTGACCCAAAAATATTCAAAATTTGAAACAACAGTTCAAACAAAATTTATAGCCACTGAAATTCTACGTGGTTTGAAAAAAAAATGAAATCTTGATTTGAAGAAGTCTAGAGGAAGTTATGGCCGAATGAAGTGCTTGATTTTTGAAGATGAGGTGAAGAGGAAGATATAGAGAGGTTTTAGCAAGTTTTGAAAGTGATTTTAGTGAAAAAACATGAATTTTAAAACTTGGAAAATATGTTTAGAAGCCATGGAAGAATGTTCAAAGTTTGGAAAATTTTGTAAAAGGAAAAGGAAATGATAAAATGGAAAATTAAATTAGGAAAATTAGTTTTATATGAAATGTATAAGGCGAGTTCCATTTTATCCTTACACCTATATCCTCCACTACTTGCATGCCACATCACCACTTCATTTCCACCTCACCATTTCAGCCCACAAAGCCTCCCTCTCTCTTTCATGTCAAGGAAAACATGTTTAAACATGTTCTACGTATTTTTGTACTTAATGTTTAAACATGTTTCATTGATGTGATGTTTACTTTTACTAAATTTTATATTATGTTACCTTAAAAATATACATACATGCATATATACACTTATCTAATGCATACATACTGTAATGACCCGTATTTTTGGTTTTTTGTATTTTAATATTTAATTTGTTTAAATATTTGGATTTCAATTTAAATTATAATAATATCTATGCTTCAAATTAAGACCTGATTTTTTATGACGTATTTCTAATTTAATTTGTACGATTTTTCTGTAAATTTTAATTTGGAAAATACTTAAATTTTCGTTTGACATTTTTTTGCGGCAAACATCGGTACTTTTAAAACTTCATATAATAAGTCAACTTGTTTATTTTTTTACCGTTTGTGAACGTCACATATTGTTGAGCGTGACCATATTTTTATTTCTATTGTTCATAGCTCATACACGAACATGTTATTTTGTTGCGAGGTACCGCAAAATCTAACTTTTTAAAATAACTTTTCTATATGTAAATAACTAATACACACATCGACACCATAGAAGGGAGCACGTTTCACATTTTGTTTTCATTTTGGAAAGGAAGAGAAATTTTCACGTTTCTTTTTGCAAATTAAACATGAACACAAAAATATATATACACAATACACATACACTTTGTCCACATGTTTTTCCCTTTCTTTATCCCATTTCTTCCCTTTTCTTCTTGTTTGTTGCCTTGGTTTGTGCCATTTCTTGCCTTGTTTTGTGGATCTGGTTGGTTCTCTTTGGCTATCTATTCACTATTTGTCAGAGTAGGAGGATGAGGGAAAAACGTACACATAGAAGAAGCATGGAGAAAATAAACAGAGCATTCGTCCTCTCATTTTCTTGTTATTTCCAAAAAAACTTCATCCTTAGATCTCAGATATCAATCTCTCTACAACAATCAAGAATTATCAATGGTGATTAACTGAAAAGTTGTTCGTTTTGGTTCCTAGTATTTTATAAAAATGATCGCCTGAGTTTTCGTCGAGCGTAAGGGGTCATGGTTGCTCAAGACAATAGAGGTGAAAGTTTGCTTTTAAACTTCAAAATTTTATCTCCCTATCAACTTTTAAATGAAAGGTGTCGTATGCGCCATTGGGATCATGAGATTGAGTAGTATTTTTTTTTTTGGAAGTTCGACAAGTTTTTGAGTAGATGTTAGACGAGGGTTAAAAACTAGGTTTTGGTTTTTTTTGGCGACGATGGGAAAATTGGAGAGTGGTGTCGGGTCCATCTTGGAAAGCGTTGCATTGCGGTGGAATTTGGTGGGGAATGAGGACAAAACGTGTCGAACATTTTCGTGGACCTGGGCATGATTTTTGGGTCGGGTTTCATTGTAGGGGATTGAAGTTCGAGGTGGTGGAGGTGTCGCATCGATCTCGTCAGGGTGAATTCATGGGTAGCATTGGATGCATGGATAATGGAGTGTAGTGATGGTACACATACACGAAAATGCACAAGTAGTTGCTGGAAATGTGTAAGTGGGTATGGAGAAGATGAAGTACTATTCATCATAGGTTTTAGGCCATTTGGGTTTAGGTTGGGTAAGGTTACAAAATATTTAAATTATCTTATATTTACTAATTAAAAGTTTTAACTTCAAAAACCCATATCTCACTTGTTTTGAATATGTTTGACCCCTGAATTTTCGTGTTAAGATCGTATCAACAAACACTACACGATGGAGTTGGTTTGGTGCAACGATCCGTAAATTTTAATGATTTTAATAACATAATTAACTAAATGTTTTTGAATTTTTAAATAACTGGATTTGGAAATGAAAATTTGATATTTGAGATACGTCTATTTAAATGTAGCAAATGTCATATTTTCATCCTAAAATATCGAAGTTAATTCTGTTGTGTAATTTTCAGTTTCAATTTAAAATCAGTTAATATTGATGAAATAAAATATTTTCAAAATATGAATATTTGTATGCAATAAAAAATATGTAAATCAATTTCTGAGTGAGACGTCATATTTCGTTTCGCCAAATTTGGACTTCTCCAGCTCGTTCATCTTAATTTCAGCAAATTTGCAGCAGTTTAGCAGCGAAATATCGACTTTTGATAGGATGATCGTATTGCTGATATCTATGACCATTCTGTTTGTCTCATTGTACTGATCTCCATAGTATATTCATCTGGATGTTTCGGAGTCCCATACGCGGTGGAAACCGCCAAACGGTAACTATATCGGTACCTATTTCGTGCCGTTTTGGGTTCTTGTGTACATTCAATTTCCACCGTGTATTAACCCAAGTGCCATTAGCTTTTAATATTCCCAAAATTTAATGCTGACTTTTTATTTTCCCATGGTTCTAATATTATATGCTGGTCTGTTGGTTTCCATTTCTCTTCATTTTGTTCATTTGGCTATGTTACTTTCATTCTTGAAATATAATAATGTTCTGTAGCATAACTTACTCATTTTTTAAGCCTGTTCATGTCCATCGCTTGTGAAAAGTGGAAATAATCTATAACTAAAATATAAGTTGCTGCATTTTCTTTTGCATGGAACCTATTCACTTTTCATTGTTGACCCTTTCAATTCAACTAGAAACATGACCCTTACCCTTCTCTACTTTATAAATAAAAGAAATAATAGTATATATAAGTATATTTAGCAGTTGTATCTATTTGGCCTGAGAAGTATTTACTCATCCTCTTCCTTTATTTTTTTCCCATGGCCGAGAATGCCGCATCTACTTCCCTCTAAGCATGAACATCCCCTCTGCTTTCCCCAGTTAACCACCTTCCTTCGACATGCTTGCATCTTCAATCACCACTTCTCTTCCCGTGGCATCCACCACTGCCTGACACGTATGCACACAGCCACCTTCGGCCATGCTTCACGAGTAGTAGCCTCTTCGCGATGCAAAGTAACAGGCCACTACCTCAATCCAACACAGCCCACCTTTCATCGACCCACTTTGCTTGCTCCTCCTCCTTCGCATAGATCCGAACCCATCAACTTACCCCCAGCGTCCCCGGCTTCCTGACTTTCCGCCACTGTTCCCTTCATCTGGTTGGCTTTCACCATCTCTCCTTCCTCCATGCGTGTGTATGTATATATTTACATGTAGAAGGTTAGTAATATATATATATATATATATATATATATTTGTTAGTTATATATAAAGTTATGTCAGCAGTATAGAATATAATATGTGTGTTAAATATAAAAGTTACGTCACTGTATTTATGTTAGTTATATGTATTGAAATAAAGTAAATTTATATTGATTTTATAATAAAAATTGACTTTAGATTATAATATATGTAAGTATATATGTTTATATACATTAGTCTATATAGATATATTAGATCTTGGAAAAAAAATTTATATGTGTTTACTATATATGTTGTACAGTATTATACAATATGTTCAATGGTATATAATATAATATGTTTAAAGCTTAGTTATGTTGATCTGTTCCAAAGGTATATAAGTTGAAGGTATATTTGCATATATACAATATAGATAGCGCAGTATGAGCTTGTTATTAAAAAGAATTTTGATTTTTAAATATTGATATTTGTTTATATAGGCATTTTATTATATTTTAAGTGTGTGTTTTAATATATGTAATATATATAAATATATACAGATATTTTTATTTTTTGAAATGTATATTGATTTTGTTTAAAAAATATAATATATATATATATATATATATATATATATACACACCTTGATTTTGAAATACATGTAGACATTTTGATTTTTATAAGAAGAAATGATTTTGGCCTGTATATATAATGTTTTTATTTTGATATGTGTATTGAATTGACTATTCAAACTGAATATTAGTTTTGGAAAAAATAATATAATATTGATTTGGAATTTATGTATATAGATTTTTTTTTTGGCAAGGCCGACGGGGTTAGATGGTCCCCGACCATTTTATTGCGGCACCAAAGAACAACTTACATCCAGAAAAAACAAAAGAAAAACAAAGGAGAACAAAGTTCCACAATCACAACAGGAAACAAGCACAAAAAAGAAAAAAAAAACAAATACAACACAGAGCCAAGAAGATTAGCTAGTAAAAGATTGAAGAATTCCTGGGTCAAAAGAGAACTGCAACATACCCAAGTCACATTTTATATGATGCATAATCCACTGCGGAAGCATAGAACTGGTCTTCGAATTAACATGATCAAATACCTTAACATTACGTTCAGTCCAGACAGCCATGATGAAGCTCTTCAACACCGCAATAGATACCCTCTTCAAAACTAGATTGCAGCCAGTGTTAGCATAGATGTGGTTCCACTCATCCATATTACTGCTAGCAACATTATTACTCAATAACTTGCTCTTCACAGCAATCCAAATCACTTTGATAACACGACATTCAAAGAACAGATGCTCAATAGTTTCAGGTTGATCAAGACAGTAAGTACAGTCTATGTTAACATTCATACCCATGGCAACGAGTTTGGCTTTAGTGAGAATGGCACGTTGCAGAACTTTCCACAACAATAAATTCTCACGCATGCTACAGTCCTTATTCCATGTGCGCTTCCACCACTTCCATTCTGGCAGATTGCTGTTCTTCATCAAAAACTCATAGGCTACCCCAATTTTGAATATACCTTTTTTCTCTCCCCATACAAGTTCAACAGAAGACATATTGAGAGGAACAAAGTGTCTGATCAAGCTCCAGAAATGCTGAATTCTCGGATTAGAGGAAAATAATCTAAAGCTTATGTTATCATGTAGAACATCCTTGACCTTAGCCTTGGGGTGGATACCAGATTGCATTAATTCACTGTGAGTTAATTGCCTTCTAAGAATCAGGCCCTTTTCAATCCATGGATCATCCCAAAATGAAGTGTTATAACTAGGGCTAGTGTTCATACATATGATAGGAAGAAAAGTCTCCTTGAGTCTAAAGATACACTGCCAGGTCCAGCTGAGATTCTGAGGCTTGTGTATATTCCAAAGGCTTCTTCCTTTGATAATATTTTTACGAGACCAATTAGCCCAGAGACTGATGGGACAGTTGAAGAAAGTATCAATGTGCTTTGCAAAAGCAGCTTGGTTCCATTGAGCAATATTGAATAAACCAAGCCCACCTTTATTCATGGGACATTCCACTCTGGAGAATTTAATTGGAGCTAGATATCTACCTGAAGCCTTTCCAAGCCAAAGAAAGTTCATAAATGCACTGCGAATCATTTTAACAAGTTTAAAAGGAAGAACAAAGGACCTTGCCCAGTACACTTGCATTGCAAAGAGCACTGACTTGATCAAAGTGAGCCTTCCAGCTTGACTAAGCTTCCTAGCAGTCCAGCAGTCTAATCTTGCAGTAATTTTCTGAAACAAAGGAAGGCATTGCATGGTTGTAATCCTAGAGGAAGCAAGGGAAAGCCCTAAGTAGGATATAGTATTGAGGTTGGGCGAGAGACCAGTGATATGAGAAATATCAGCCATGAGTTGTAAACTAACTCCAACAACTTTAATATCAGATTTGAGAAAATTGAACTTTAAACCAGTCATGACGTAAAACTGTTCAAGGGTTTGCATAATATTCTTAACTGTGTTTATGTCTGGAGAACAAAAAATGACTAAATCATCAGCGAACATGAGAGAGGAGATTTGGGGGTCTTTACAAGCATGATGAAGTTTAAAGCCACCTTGTGTTATAAGTTTATTGATCATTCCTGTCAGTAATTCCATAACCATAATAAAAACGTACGCAGAGATTGGGTCCCCTTGCCTTATACCTTGCTTACCACCAAAAAAACCAGCATTTTCACCATTAATAACGACAGAATAGGTTGAAGTAGAGATACATTCATAGATCCACGTTATAAAGTGCGGCGGGAAGTTCATGTAACCCATAATTCTCACTATACTATCCCATTGTACCATATCAAAAGCCTTCATGATGTCTAGCTTCATCATAGCTTTAGGAGAAGATTGCCTTCTATTGTACCCTTTAAGAAGTTCATGAGAAAGCAAGATGTGGTCAAGGATATTTCTACCAGGTAAGTAGGCAGCTTGGTTATTGGAAATGATGGAAGGAAGCACATCCCTGAGTCTTGTTGCAATGATTTTGGAGATGCATTTATATATGGTGTTGCAACAAGAGATAGGGCGAAAGTCTTTCACATTATGAGCATTATTAATCTTCGGAATCAAAGCAATATTGGTGTAATTATAGGATCTGTAGATTTTGGCTTTCATAAAGAACTGTTTGATAGCATTGCACACATCAGTCTTGACAATAGACCAACAACAAGTGTAGAATTTAGCATTTAAGCCATCGGGACCACCACACGAGTTGACATTGAGAGAGAACACTGCCTTTTCTATTTCATCTTGAGTAACCTCATTGCATAAAGCATCGTGAGCAGCAGCAGGTAATCTAGGAAGAATGTCAAGGGGAATGTTATCGATACGGGGGGAGAAGTTGGCATCATTGCCATAAAGAGAAGAGAAATATTGGACGAAGGCAGCCTTTACTTCATCATCAGTGGTTTGAAGGTCACCATTTCTATCATGGATAGACGTAATGTTCTCACATCGCTGCTTATTTTTGAGACTTGCATGGAAATAAGAACTATTCCTATCTCCATCATCTCTCCATTTTATTCCGGACTTTTGGCGAATCATATCACTTTCTTTAGCAAGAGCTTCAAAGTACTTCTGGGACAGCATACTCTCATTTGTTACAAGGCTATCATCAGCAGAGTTATTCATCATTGCAGTTTGAACCGTGCCAAGTTTAGCCTCAATGATCGTGCTCAGTTTAGCTCCTTTACCATATCTCTTAAACGACCATTCCTTCAAGACTTCTTTCATGTCCTTGATTTTTTCCTGCAAAATATATAAGTGATTACCATACTTAGCTTTATTCCATGAGGATAATACAATTGCTTTAAAATCAGGTTCAAGCACCCATGTGTTAAAAAATTTAAAATTAGTTTTTCCTTTCTTGCCAGCTTCATGCAGATGAATAATTTGAGGAGAGTGGTCAGATAGAAGAGGAGGAGGAAGATGAGTGTAAAGAAATGGCCATTTGTCATGAGCAGATTGGTTCGAGAAGGAGTGATCAATTCTTGAATAGGTTCTATTACCATACTTCCTTTTATTATTCCAAGAAAACGGCATTCCTACCGATTTAATGGGGACGAGATCAGCTTGTTGAATAGTGTCAACAAGAGGTTGGATTTCATTACGAGATAGTGGGTTGCCTCCAACACGGTCAGAGAGTTTGAGACAGCAATTAAAATCACCTGAGATCAGCCAAGGGTGGGTTGACTGTCTCAGAGCAGGGATAAGAGAATGAAATGATGAACGTGCCACAACAGAGTTAAAGGCATAAACAAAGGTGACATAGAAGTTTGTATTGTCAGAGGGGATGTGAGCAAGGCAGTGAGTAAGCTGGGGAGAGGAGAGTATGGTAGTTATTTGGACGTGAATGGGATTGAAAAGAATCAAGATTCTACCATATGGTGCTTCATTCAGGTTATGGATGAAGCTCCAGTCAGATTTTACATAATTTGCTGCTTTTATAGTCAATGCAAGGTTTAATTTGGTTTCAAGAATAGCAAGGATCGATAATTGATACTTGCTGATAAGTTGTCGACATTGATCAAGTTTGATAACGTGGTGACCTCCACGAATATTCCATGCTCCTATATTCGTCATCATTGGGGAGCTCTAGCATTAAGCATTTCAATCTTCATACTTCTAGTCACTTCTTGAGAAGTGTTCAAGAAGCTAGGAGTACTATCTTTTTGGGATTTGTTAATACTGTTCAATATGGTAGCATTACATTTTGACAGATCCGAAGTAAGAGGACTTGTGGGAAGAGGTGAGGTTTGAAGGTTGGGTGGAGATTTGTAGGCTAAAGGAGGCAAGATGTTGGAATAGGGTTTATTGGGAGAAATATTATCATAAGGGAGGGCAGAGTTAATGATGTTAACTGAAACAGTATCAGCTGTGCATGGTTGTGCACCTGTGACATGTTGTCTTGTTTGCATTCAGCATCTTTTTGAACAACTTTCTTCCTTTTACCCTCTTTGTTCTTCAATCCACTAGTGCTGAGCTCCATAAGAAGTTTACTATTCTCAGTGATGCAACTATTTTCTTCCACTTTGTTGCTTACAGTTTGAACTTCAGTTTTATATTCATTTTCAAGCATGTGTTGAGAGTTGTCATTTTTTTTCAATGTTTGCTTCTCTATGTGATGTTTTATACTGCATTGTTTGGACCTCAGCTTGAATATTATTTTGATCTGCCTCAGAACTTATGACAACCTCACTTAATCCATCCATCTTCAGACTTTGTTGAGGTTCTTCAGTAAAAGTATTCGCCTCATCTAAATTTTGTAGTACGTCAAATTTATTGAATACAGCCAGATTGTTTTCATTGCAATCACTTACTTCAGCATCATCTTGCATATCTCTTAATACATTCTCCACAATGTCAGTACTAGTTTTACTGTTTATAAATCCACTCTCTTTACCTACCACTTGTGTCAAAATTCCCATGCATGATTTATCTTTTTCCTGAACATTAATTTCCCCTTCCTCTATATTTCCATCTACATCAAAATTTTCAACTACATCTTTATTAACTTCAACTGTTTTCACTAATCCTGCTTGTTCCATACTACCTTTCCTCCTCGTAGAACCTACTTCTTTACCTTTAACTCGCTGCCAGTTTCTGATGACTTGTTGCCTTAGGGGTCTGTCTTTTTGACGAAATTGCTTGGTCACTTTAGCATCATCACTTCCTCTCTGCTTTCAGTACAATTTACTATCTTATTACCTATCGCTCCTTCCTTCTTATCACATCCAGCTGTTGTATGTCCAAAGATCCTACATTCAACACAAACATGTGGTCTCCAAAGATATTGAACTGTGATTTTCTGATGACCACCCTCAACCAATTTGACCATAAATTCTTCAACTAACTCTCTATCTGGTCTGACTTCAATCAAGCATTTAGCATAACTCAACCTTTCCTGCCTTTCAGTCATCTCTTCCATACATAGCAGTTTACCCAAATGGCTACAAAGCCAATTTATACCCAGAGGCGACCAAGCATAAATGGAAAGATTGTACAAGTGAACCCATACTGGAACAGCAGTGACTGTTCCAGTAACATTACTAACACCAGCATCATACTATTTAATGATGAAAAGCTTATTATTCATATTTATAGGGTCATTCTGTAAGATTTTATTCCCTGTCATCAGCACAAGAAAAGTTGAATAAGAATATGGTACCATCAGATTTGACAGTTACTGAGCCTTTCAGTTTCCATACATTTTTAAGCTTCTGAACAACAGCAGTGTAGGATAATGGCCTATCCAAGAAGAAACCAACGACAGAATCATTCCATAACACGTTACCTGCCGCTAGAACTTCAGGAGGAGGCACTAACACTTGATTCTCATACACTGGTAGCATATCAATGGGGATGTACTTCCCAGCGTTCTTGGGTTTACGCTTGAAGAGAGAAGTCCATTTCCGTTCACACTGCGCTGAAGGAGGGGGAACAACCTGAGAAGAGGGAGATGTAGAAAGAGTAGGACGAAGAGGAAGGGGGAGGGGGTCAGGGGGGACATGAGAGGGATGATCAGGAGAGAAAGTAGAGTGGATATTGGAGGAAGAAGGCACAGAGGCCGTAAGTTTGGATGGTACATGAGTGGAAGGAGGAGAGGTTAAGGATGATAGGGTAGAGACGATGGGAGAGAGGGGAAGCACGACTTGATTGACAAGGGTAGAGCACGATGGTACGAGAGAGTTGATGGGAGGGAGACGGGGAAGGACAGTAGGGCAGGAAGTAAGGGAGAGGGGAGGGAAATCCGTTGAAGCTGACATGAGAGGACGTGAAAAAAAGTTTAAATAAATGAATTTTTTGATGTTTAAATTAAATTAGCTTGAGTTTTGATGTATATAGATTTTATTTTGAATATATAAAGTTGATTTTAGAGAAAATTTATATATAACTTATATTTTGTTTCATCGACCTCTAGTCCACCTTGACTTACTTTTCCAATATCGAATTTGCCACAGCAATTCCTAGCTTGTCACCGTTCTGCGTATTGTATCCATATCCATGTGCATACCATATTTGTTGCCTCTCATTCCTGTTGTTTCTTTAGCCTCTAAAGGTGAGCAAATCACTCACGATTAACATTCTTATATTTCGTACATTTAATTTCACTTGAAACGATAATTGAAACATGCTATTAAATATGAATTAGTAGTTACTTAATTGTTAAGTATGATATATCATTATCTGTAATTGTTCACCTATGATATATGACACCATATCCTGTTGTATTTATTTTATTAAATTTATCACTGATGATATATGCATGTTATTGATACGTTATATTTTATCATATCTGTTCTCACTCTGAAAGTTCGCTGTTAATTTAGAATTCCTTATGGATTGGATATTGTCATACTCTCTGCCAATACCCAAAACCACTTTAACAACTGTGTACATGGTGGAGATTCCAGAACGAAGTAGGATGGTTTGGCGATGATTCTATATGGTATTTATATAGCCCTGACTCCCGTGAGTCAGCTTGATGTGGCTAAAATAGGAGCTATACCGGGCCAAGTGAGGTCATTCCATCAATCAGACACATTTCTCCAATACCATTCTATTGCTTTTGTGATTTGATTAGGTGCACCCTTTGATTTAGGAGTGTGAGGTGGGCAGTAGTAACTTCTATGCGTTACCACCAGCCAGGGAGTGCAGATGGTATATCTACCCTGGCATTGCCTCGAGTGCCTTGTCGCATGTCTTATCGCGCCTTCTACGAGTTTGGTTTGTAGCATACCTATGGAGTGTCCTCTGATAGCCCTCCAGTTTATGGAGGGAGTTACGGTACTGTATAGACAATTGGAATATATAAATGTGTTAAGGGGGATATGGGTAATGCCTTAACGTATTTTAATACTTTTACTTTACTATAGACATATTATAATAGCGTATATTACTACATAGTAGATAGTTCCACGGATCCTCAGAGGATGGAAATCCCAAACATCCTTTAAGTTACTTGTATTTCAGTTAACACTTCACTTGAGTTAAATGTACTGATATAAGATGTTAATTTTGACTCGAGTGTTTTGTGTTTTACTTAATGCTGGGGTCAAACTGTGTGTCACAGCATTTGACACTCGCCTTTGGAGTTGGAGCTCACTTGGAGATCCATCTATATCTGTTCAGCTTTCAGCTACCTAGTTGTTTTGTTTAGATTTTTCACCTAGTTATTTTAGAGACTACACTATATTTGAGATATTCTGTTGTATTTTATTTCAAACTCTGTTGTTTATATAGTAGCTTTATGAACTACTATTTATCTATTCCACTGCTTATTGTTATATTACTCTGTGTCTGTGATTCTGTGATTGATTTATTTATTATTTATGATGAGTTTGCGAAATATAAATTAATGAACTGATATTTTGAGCAACTCAAGTCCGACATGTGCGGATGCGAATGGTTCAAAATAGCAGGACGTTACAATTGGTATCAGAGCTCTGATTTAGGCAAAACTTAGCACATGGAGTTAAATTACAGAATCACCATCATTCGAGCTTGAGTTTCTTCCTCTCTAACTCGAGTCCCTATTGAATTTTGGAACTTTTCCCTTTGTTCTGAAATCCATTTTTGTCTCTCCCTATTTGTGTTTTTCTTGATTCTGGAGCATTCTACAGCTCCACTTCAGTTGATCTCTATAACAAAATTTAAGAACATTTTGCCATCTCAATTGGAAATTCCATCCTTGGGTGCAACGAATTCCATCGATGGTCCCGCCAACCTTATATGATTCAAAAAGGGATGAAACTCTTTATAACAGACATCGATTAACCGGAGATTTATACGTCCTCGGTTTTGATGCTGTTATCTCTTGCAAATTCCAAACCGTCTCTAGTAGACGATTAGAGTAATCCCCTTGTAATCCTAACTCCACTCTGATAACCAGAGATTATCCTGATATTGGGTGAAGTCACTTCTCTTCTCTTCAAGCGGGAAATTGAATTTCCGCATCGATCTTATTTCAGGAATCTCAATTGACCCGGTTAAGGTCACCCGCGATCAATATAAGTCTATCCATCTTACTCTTTTTAATTTAGTTATCTTATCTTCCTTTCGGGTCTATCTCGTTAGTTAGAATTCTCTTTGATTAGGATCCCTCTATATGTGAATCTCTACCATTCTTGAATCATCGAGTAAGGGAATGTGTTTGTATTTAAAATAAAAATGTTTTATATTGTGTCATTTGAGTTGTTAAGTTTGAATTTTGGGTTTCGATCGATTCGTCTAGCTAACGCTATCGATAGAAATTCCAAAACACTTGAACAGAGCAAATTGACATAATATTGTTTTCAAATCTTGTACATTTTGTATGATTATATTTTATCTATAAAAGTATAGCTTTATTAAATTAAATAGTTAAATTAATTGGTTGTTAGAAATGATGAAATTTGATTATCATTTATTATATTGTAAACCATTGACTATTGCAACATGATATAAATAAATGAAATTATAAAACATGGTTTACAAATTGATTTGGAATTTAAATGAATTCAAATTAAGAAATTGAGAGTTCAATTTTCGGTATTTCCAAAAATTTGGTTTCTAAAGTTTTGGAATATATTATTTGAAAGTATTTTCGAATGGAAATTGTTTCAAAGGAATAATAGAATTAAGTCTGTACTCTCTTCGTTTTTCACTGGAAATAATTTTGGCGATGACTCCAACACATCGACATTCATTTTCGAGTCTCAAAGTGAAGGGACAACTTAGTAGCTTTGCTACACTTTCGTTTGGGAAAAAGGACTTGATTTGAATTTCTTGAATATGATTTGATTTAAATAATACTTATGTATATATTTATTTCAAAATTGTCTAAAGTGGAACCAGAAATTTAACTCTAAATTTCTATGTTAAAGGATGGTATTCAATATTTAAATACAGCAAAATTTTGAATAATTTGTGTATTTAAAATGAGGAATTGAATTGAGATAACGTGTAATAGTTAAACTGAAATAAAAAATTTCTATAATACTTAATTGCATTTATATATATATATATATATATAACTTTCCGGAATTGTTCAAAAAGTTAAAAATGTTAATGAAATTTGTAACTGTAGGTTATACAAGAGAAAATTTAAGAAACCAAATGTTCCAAACCAAATTTTGCTTAATAAAAATGTAGAAATTAAAAAAAATTGTATAGTATTTAATTACATTAGAATCATTAATAAAACTTACCTGGAAAGGGTTTGAATGTAATTGAATAATATACAATATGAGTAAGTAATAAGATGTCCAAAAATAAAATTTTGATAAGGAAATTTATAAATAAAAGTGAGTAGTTATAATAAAAGTTATACATTTAAAATATGTTACAGAATATGTTAAGTGGAATAAATTAAATAATAGGGAATATTATTTAAATAAATAAATATGAACTTAGAATAGTTAAAATTGGGTATTGAGGAGGGATTGACTTAAGTGAAGTCAAATGGATTAAATAAATGAGTTAAATCAAATAAATTTTGTTTTGAAAGAAAATTAAAATAGATATTAATAAACTGAAACAAATCAAATTGAATGAAAACAGCTTGAATTGAAAATTAACGAATTATGAATATAAATGAATATTATTGATTAAATAAATTGGATTGAAACCAAATTAGTTAAATATAAATCAATTTAAAAATAAATGAAATTCTTATGGTTTTGAATTATTGTGCATCTGATAATATGTATTTCAAATTTATTTTTCCTTTCTATTACTTCTTTTCTCCTACCTCCTTCCTTTTCGGGGATGAAAAGTTTTGAGTGGAGGAGAGTGTAACGACCCGTAAATTTTAACAGTTTTAATAACATAATTAACTGAATTTTTATGAATTTTTAAATAATGAATTTGGAAATGAAAATTTGGTATTTGAGATATGTCTATTTAAACGTAGCAAATGTCATATTTTCATCAGAAAATATCGAAGTTAATTCTGTTGTGTAACTTTCAGTTTCAATTTAAAATCAATTAATATTGATGAAAATAAAATATTTTCAAAATTTGAACATTTATATGCAATAGAAAAATGTAAATCAATTTCTGAGTGAGATGTCATATTTCGTTTCGCCAAATTTGGACTTCTCTAGCCACATTCATCTTAATTTCGGCAAATTTCAAGCAGTTTAGCATCGAAATATCAACTTTTGATAGGATGATGTATCGCTGATATCTGTGTGCCATTATGTTCATCTCGTTGTACCGATCTTCGCTGTATATTCATCTGGGTGTTTCGAAGTCCGATACGCGTTGGAAACTACCAAATGGTAAACGTGTCGGTACCCGTTCCGTGCCTTTTTGGGTTCTTGTGTACATTCAATTTCCACCGTATATTAACCCAAGATCCATTAACTTTTAATTTTCCTAAAATTTAATATTGACTTTTTATTTTCCCATTTGTTCTTATATTATACGTTGGTCCGTTGGTTTCCATTTCACTTCCTTTTGTTCATTTGGCTATGTTACTTTCATTCCAGAAATATAATATTGTTCTATAGCTTAACTTACACATTTTTTAAACCCGTCCGTGTCCATTGCTTGTGAAAAGAGGAAATAATGTGTAACTGAAATATAAGTTGCTTCATTTTCTTTTGCAAGAGAACCTATTCAATTTTCGTTGTCTGCCCTTTCAATTCCGCTAGAAACCTGACCCTTGCCATTCTCTACGTTATAAATAAAAAGAAATAATAATGTATATAAAAGTATGTTTAGCAGTTGTACCTATTTGGCCTGAGAAGTATTTGATCATCCTCTTCCTTTACTTTTTCCCATGGTTGAGACTGCCGCATCCACCTCCCTCCAAGCACGAACATCCCGCCCGCTTTCCCCTGCCGACCACCGCCCTCCGACACGCTTGCATCTCCGATCCACCACTTCTCTTCCCACGGCATCCACCACTGCCTGACTCGTGTGCACACAGCCACCTCCGGCCATACTACATGAGCAGCAGCCTCTTTGTGACGCAAAGCAATCGACCACTACCTCAATCCGACACAGCCCACCTTTCAACAACCCACCTTGCTTGCCCTGCCTCCTCCGCATAGATCCGAACCCATCAACTTGCCCCAAGCGTCCCGGGCTTCCTGACTTTCCGCCACCGTTTCCTTTATCTGGTTGGTTCTTACCATCTCTCCTTCCTCCATTCATGTGTATGTATATATTTACATGTAGCAGGTTAGTATTATATATATATATATAATTTATATATTTGTTGTTTATATATTAAGTTATGTCAGTAGTAGAGAATATAGTTTGTGTGTTATATATAAAAGTTACATCAATGTATCTATGTTAGTTATATGTACTGACACAAAGTAAATTTATATTGATTTTATAATAAATATCGACTTTTAGAATATAATATGTGTAAGTATATATGTTTATATATATATATGTATTGGTCTATATAATATATTAGATCTTGAAAAAGAAAATTTATATGTATTTACTATATATGTTGTATAGTATTATACAATATGCTCAATGGTATATAATATAATACGTTTAAATCTTAGTTATGTTGATCTGTTCCAAAGGTATATAAGTTAAAGGTATATTTGCATATATACAATATAGATAGTATAGTATGGGTTTGTTATTAAAAAGAATTTTGATTTTTAAATATTGATATTTTTTATATAGTTATTTTATTATATTTTAAGTGTGTGTTTTAATATACGTAATATACATAAATATATATGGATATTTTGATTTTTTGAAATGTATATTGATTTTAAAAAATATATAATATATGTATATATATATATATATATAGCTACCATGATTTTGAAATATATGTAGACATTTTGATTTTTTTTTAATGTATTTAAGAAGAAATGATTTTAGCGTATATATATGTAAGGATTTTATTTTAATATTTGTATTGAATTGACTATTCAAATTGAATATTTGTTTTAGAAAAAAATATATAATATTTGATTTGAAATTTACGTATATAGATTTTATTTTGAATATATGTTTGAAGTTGATTTTAGAGAAAATTTATATATAACATATATTTTGTTTTATCGATCTCTAGTCCACCTTGACTTATTTTTCAATATCGAATTTGCCACAGAAATTCCTAATTTGTCGCTGTTCAGTGTTTTGTATACGTATCAGTGTGCATATCCATATCCGTTGCCTCTCATTCCTGTTGTTTCTCTAGCCTCAGAAGGTGAGCAATCACTCAAGATTAACATTCTTATATTTAGTAAATTTGTATTCACTTGAAACGACAATGGAAATATGTTGTTAATTGAATTGCTAGTTATTTAATTGTTAAATATGATATGTCATTATCCACAATTGTCCACCTGTGATATATGACACTATATCATGTTGTATATATTTTATTCAATTTATCACTATTGATATATGCATGTTACTGATATGTTATATTTTATCATATTTGTTCTCACTCTGAAAGTTCCCTGCTAATTTAGAATTCCCTATGGGTTGAAATGATACATAACCGAACGATCTTGTAGAATAGGGAAAATCATTATGGGTTGAAATGATAAACCCAAGCAGTTTTCGTTGATTTTTAATTTAGGAATGCAGATCGAAACGATATATATCTGTAGATACTTAAATTGCGAATTGAAATGATAAATATCCATATCACTTAACCATAGGATAGAAAATTATATACGGACACCGTTGGTCTATATCTTTAAAATGATTTCCCAAGTTTGAAATGAAATACATAGGTTTTAATAGATATTGATTTTTAAAATAAAATGTAAAATATAGATTTTAAAATAATGTGTTTTGGAAATTTTAACTTATAAGTTAGTTTTGAAAATGAAATTTCAAGATTTTACTTATATTTTATTTATTTTAAATATATATTAAATAAGATTTAATGTAAAATAAATTTAATAATAAGATTTAATTTAATAAAAAATTAATTTAATTAGTTTATAATATCTTGAGTACTTATTTAAACTTATATTAATATTGAAAATAGATTTATAACTTTAATAATAAAGGTTGGGAAGATAAATTAATGTTGACTTGGTATTTAAATTGGTTAATAAATGAATTTAAATAAGAATTAGTTTAAATTTATTGATTTTGAAGTTTTTGGGAGATATGATTTATAACCTGATTTGGTGAAAAGTGATTAAATGAATATTCTCTATTTTAAATAAGATTGAGATTGTATATGTAATGATTAATTTAAATTTATAAATTGAGATTTTATTTAATTGGTATTAAAATGATTAAGTGAGTATTTTCCAATTTGAAGAAAATTAAAGTTAAATGTTGGAATATCAGCGAAAATTATATTAAAATGTTTGAGTATTTAAACTTTGAATCTTATTGGAATTGAAATGATAGTTCATGCCAGGATTTGAAATCGATAAAATTTGAAATGGTTTATTAAGAATTTGAATTGAATCTTTAACCCTTTAAATTGAAAGTGTTGAACAAGGATTGATAAAAAAATGAATTTTAGAATTTAAACTGATTTGAATCGATTTGTGAAATTGGAGGATACTATTTTATGATATATATTATTTTGATATATATAAACTATTTTATGTATAAATTATTTTAATATATAAACTATTTTAATTTATAACTATTTTAATTTATATATTATTTTCAATATCCAAACTATTTAAGCTAAAAGTGTTATGATTTCAAAAGTGTTACGATTTCAAAAGTATTACGATTTCCAAAATGTTATGGTTTCAAAAGTGCTACGATTTCAAAAGTGTTATGACTTCGAAAGTGTTACGATTCTAGAGATGAATACTGTTTATAGGGAATAATGATATCGATTTCAAATGGTTTTGAAATGAATATTATATTTTGATATGAAGTATGAATTGTTTGAAAAGAAATGACCACGGTGTGAAATAAGTGTTTGGTTGTTGAAGAGACCGGGATCAGATATTGTCATACTCTCTGCCAATACCAAAAACCACTTTAACAACTGTGTACGTGGTGGAAATTCCAAAACGAAGTAGGGTTGTTTGGCGATGATTCTATATGGTATTTACGTAGCCTTGACTCCCGTGAGTTTGTTAGATGTGGCTAGAATTTGAGCTATACTGGGCCAAGTGAGGTCGTCCTTCCGATCGGGCATATTTCTTCGATACCATTCTATTGCTTTTGTGATATGATTGGGTGCACCCTTTGATTTGGAAGTGTCATGAGGTGGGCAGTAGTAGCTATTATGCATTACCACTAGCCCGGGAGTGCAAATGGTATATCTAACATGGCATTGCCTCGAGTGCCTTGTTGCATGCCTTATCGCGCCTTCTACGAGTTTGGTTTGTAGCATACCTATGAAGTTCCCTCTGATAGCCCTCCAGTTTATGAAGGGAGTTACGGTATTGTATAGACTATTGGAATATATAAAACGTATTAAGTGGTATATGGGTAACGCCTTAGCGCTATTTTAATACTTTTACTATACTATAGGCATATTATAATAGCGTATATTACTACATAGTAGATAGTTCCATGAATCCTTAGAGGATGGAAATCCTAAACATCCTTTAAGTTACTTGTATTTCAGTTGACATTTCACTTAAGTTAAATTAACAGATATAAGATGTTAATCCTGACTCGAGTGTTTTGTGTTTTGCTTTATGCTCGGGTCAGACTGGGTGTCACAGCATTTGAGATTTACCTTTGGAGTTGGAGCTTCACTTAGAGATCCATCAATATCTATTCAAATTTCAGCTATCTAGTTGTTTTGTTCAGACTAGTCATCTAATTGTATTCGAGAATATACTGTCTTTCAGATATTCTGTTGCATTTTATTTCAAACTTTGTTGTTTATATAGTAGCTTCATGAACTATTATTTATCTGTTCCGCTGTTTATTGTTATATTACTCTGCGTCTGTAATTCTATGATTGATTTATTTACCATATATGCTGAGTTTTGCCAAAACAAGTTAACAATCTGATATTTTGAGCAATTTAAGTCCGACATGTGCGAATACGAATGGTTCAAAATAGCAGGTCGTTACATTTGACAAAGAATGGAGCTTATTGAATTTTACGCTAAATTCGACTTTTCAAATTCATATGAAACCAAAACGCATCGGTGACACTAGGAAATTAGGTGTGTTAAACTCACCTTTTTGGCCAACTAGTAGTTATATAGTTAATAAAAATTGTTGATCGAATGTTTGGATGGCTTACTTTTTTATCAGTTGGTTTGGATTTATTTCCGCCCCTCGAGCGGATGGCCCTTTTTATATATCTACCTAGCAGCAGAAGACCCATGTTATATGATTATATACTTTTGTGACGCAGGGAAATAGGTTGGAGTGATCTAACAGAATTCCTTACCACTGTTGATTTTATTTACATACATACATATATGTGTGTGCGCGCGCGCGCACGTGCGAGTGTGCGCGTGCGCACGTGCGAGTGTGCGCGTGCTGATATATATGAGCTCCGATGTAGAGGGACAAGTTAGAGGAATCTAAAGGGATTTCTCGCTACTATTAATTTATTTCCATAAAATTCCCATTATATGATTGCTGAATTTGAAATATGATTATTTGACACTATTGGTTATGGCATTGTTATATATTCAAAACTTAAGCCCCATAGTGATAGAAAATAAATATTGATATTGGTAAAACGTTGGGTGGCTATTGGCCATAAAATTTGTATTTTGAAATACTTTAAATTGCTATTTGAGTTAAAGTTGGTTTTTGAGATAAGAAATGGCTGAATTTGGGCTTTGGAAATAAAAAAGGGTTCAATTTCTATTTTACTCAAACCTTATTATCAATCTTTTTCTACGTCATTAGAAATGTTTTTAAGAGTTATTTACTTATATTTATTATTGTTTTAAAGATTATTTATTTAATTTAATATCGGTTTTAAAGTTATTTAATTAATACTGTTTTAAAGTTATTTACCAAATATTTTAATGCTTTGATAAGTTAGTTATTTAAATAATTAAAATAGTTTGAAATTAATATTATTGATCTATTAATACTTTTTTAAAAGTAAATTGTTATTATTTGTAATAGTGCTGAAAATTAACTATTAGTGTTTTATTAATAATGTTTTTGAAATTTTTAATTATTATTTCAAGATGTTTTAATGTTAAAAATTATTATTTAATTATAATATTTATTATTAATAACTATTGTTATATAGTAGTGTTTAAAGTAAATGATTGGAATTTATTTATAAATGCTTTCGAGATTTATAAATATAGTTTTATATACAGACATGAGTCTTATAAGTGGAGTTTTATAACGTGGTTTGGAAACTTAAAAGGAAGGTTAGTTAAGAGTAAAAAGAGTTTTATAAATGGTTCTAGACATTTATAATAGAATTTTATAAAGGGGTTTATAGATCTATAAAAGGAGTTTTAAAATAGTTTTATGGATGTATAAAGAGTTTATAAATGATTTGACAAATATTTTAGAGACGTTTGTAAATGGTTTTTAAGATTTATAAAATAGTTATAAATGGGTTTAGAAAATTATAAAGGAATTTATAAATGGTTTTAAAATTGTGTAAAAAGGAAATTTTCCCCCGTTTGGTGAATATACTTATACCTTGAGATAATTACATGGATATTTTTCTAACTATTGAAAATATAGAGACTTGTGGATAAAGCTTTGTATAGGTAATTTTACACAAATAATTTACAAAGCGATTTTAATTAATGAAAGGATTAATTTGAGAGGTTAGTGGTTGCTTATGTGCTTAACCAATGGTTGTTTTTCCTTTGGAAATAAATCCCCGATTTTAATATGTGTTTGTTTGACAATTAAATAACTAGCTATCAAATATGGACCTAAAACATAAATTTGGAAATATCTAGGAGAAACACATGAGTTATATGTTACAGTCATCTCCGATGATGCTACACTGTGCATATAAATCTCGTTTCGTTCTCCTATGACAAACAATAAGGAAATCCATCCAATAACGGTTAGATGGTGATTTCCGCTCTTATCTTTGATTGTTTATTTTCTAAAGAACCAGGGTTGAGTTTACTGAAAGCCATCGAATGTTGTTTCGAAGAGACCTGGTCGGAAATATTATCCGAAAACCCCTGCGATCCAACTCAAGCATTTCAAAGTGAAGAAATCATGAAGATGATGGAATTTGAAGACAGAGCTCTTTGAAGTGCAAGGGCTGCTTGCTACTAATCCCAAGGGTGGATCCAAAATGGATGTAGTAGAAGTAATGCTTTCGGTTCTTTCATCTCCTGAACGACTTGTATGGATGAATGTTGACATTACGTCGTCGACTTGAAGTCAATTTATCATTCCAAGTGGAAAGTGCTATAAAAGATCAAACGTAGCCTCAAGCCTCATCAATCAGGAAATGAAAAAAACTGGGCATGCAACAGGGTCATATGGGTCGCTCCCATCGACGTATGATCACCCCAAATCTTGATTGATTACTATCTACTCATGTATGCTTTGGGGCTCATTAAACAAGGGGTGACCATATTCGATACTACTAGTCAAGTGGTAGGCCAGTCATGTGTGATAGAGGTACAAAATGTTCTTGTTAGACCCTGGTGAATTTTATCAAGAGATGTACCATCAGAAAGTGGTCGCTTACCTTGTCATGGTATCAAATCCATTCTATAATACGAGCTTGACAGATTTAGTTGTGCCCAACTATGTTGAAATGTGAGATGCAAGCATTTCAGCTATATTCATACTTTGCTTTGACCCCTAGACATTATTATAATACCAATCGATTTTTTACATAAAATGTTTTGATTATTGCAAGGTAAAAACCCACCAGTATTTATGTGTGGCATGGTCTTACGAGATACCCTTAATTGAAAGGTTTTGATACAACGTAAATTCATTTTGGGTGTGTTTTTCTCATGCTGGTTTACCAAGCTGATCCGGGCATTCTTCTCTTTCAATACTCAGGTCAAACCGAGCATATTAACGGATTGCTTTGGATGCATTGGAGCTCAGGAGACGAGCTGGAAGTCCAAGATGTATCTACTTATTTCAGTTTGTTCCATTTTGTGGTCTGTTGGTTGTATTTATCAGTAATTGTAAGGGCAGGCTGTTATTACTGTCCAGGCTGAAATAGGTTAGTATGCTCTGTTACATTTTTCTTTATGTCAAGATTTGTTCTATATCATATATTTTTTGTTCCGCTGTGAGATTCTGCATTGTTTAGTTATCTTCTTTCTTCTTCTTTCCCAACAAATTGTCTATTCGGCATTTGATTGCTCGACAAGAAATATAATGGTCGTTTTAGTGTCGATTTTCGAGGGTCGATGAAGCTTACAATTTGTTACATTTGGTATCGGAGTTAAAGGCCAAGCGAGAACCTTGGCTTTGGTGGGGTACTAATTATAGATAGGGTCAGTAGCACCCTAGAATAACTTTGACCATATATATATATATATATATATATATATATAAGCACATAATTGTTAGTGACATAATAGTTTTTTTATGTTGTTGATTGATCTGTTGAGTGGCTTATGGATTCCGATCAATACAAGTAGCAAACATTACTGATAAGGATTCTTAAATACTTGAATAAGGCCAATTGACACAATATTGTTTTAAATTGGGTAAATGGAATAATTTTACCTAGGACTATATTTTATATATAAAGGAATAATTTTTTAGAAATTATTGAAGTTATATATGGTGTGTTTGGTTGTTAGTGAATTACAATAGTTGATTATTATCATTTGTTGTCTATGTTCAAATAAAAGTTGTTATTGTTATAATGAAAACAAAGATAAAACAATTATGAAATGGTTTTATATAACCACAGTGAAATTAAATATACGGGAAATTTATAAATATGATTTGTATATAAAAAGGATTTAAAAGCGGAGAATTTGATAATTTTAAATCCTATTGATTTTGAAAAATTATTTTTCAAAATTTTAAAGAAATAATAATGATATTATTTAGAAAGTATTTTGTCTAGAAATTTATTTAAAAGGATTTAAAAGAAATAAAAGCACTAAACTCACTTCGGTCACTGGTAATAATTTCGATGACACCTACAGCATTATTGGCATTTATTTTCGAGTTTCTAAGAGACTAATTGCCACCATAGGAGATTTGTTTCAGTAAAACAAGTTTTGATTTTAATCCAAAGATGATTTGTTATATATATATATATATATATATATATATATTATGTATTATTTCAAAATAGATTTGAAATAAAACAGAGTGTTTAAATTCTAATTTTTTCAATCTACGTACTTTGTTGAAATTATAAGAAATCGGTTTTTGTAACTTATAAATTTAGGAATTATAAGTTAAAATAAAATTTTAAATTTGTTAAATATAAATGTTAAGAAAAGCAAATATGAAATGAAATTTAACCTAAATTAAGTTAAATGAGATTATTTTTGAAATAAAATTTACTGTGATTGAACGAATTAATGAACTTGAATTTGATTTAAAACGAATATGAACTTAAGTAGTGAAGTGATAATAAACATGAGAAGTGTTGTATAAATTATTTATAATAAACTTAAGAAAAATTTAATGGAATCGTTCTTAATTGACATTAGTATTGAAAGAAATATACTAAGAAATCTGTGTAACAATCCAGAATTTTAGTCATTTAAATTTAGAACATTTAATTTAAATATTGAAAAGTTATTTTTATAAGTCACACGTGACAACCCACATTTTGGAAGGTTTAAATCGACAATAATCCATACATGTCCGACTTAAACCATTCAGAACGTAGATAATCAATGGGTTAAATAAGAAAAATAAGAAGAGAAGAAGAAAAAACACAGAATCTCACAGCGGAAAAGATAAAATATAATAATCGAATAAAATTCATGACGCCGTTTACTATATATTTGATTTAATCGTAACACAATTATCAGAGTTATATACACACATCAGGGATAAATAATTAATATAGCAGAATAACATGATGCATGGAATAATAATAAAGTAATATATTAAAACTTTGTCTTTATCATCCAGAGAATAGTCTTCAATATGCTGAAAAACTTAGGACTGACCGAGCATAATGAAAAGACAAAACACTCGAGTCAGAACTAAAATACTCTTATGTAAGTCAAATCAATATCTCAAATATGAGTGCAAAAACTTAAGAGATGTTACGGGATTTTCCATCTCCTAAAGATCTGTTAAACTATTTATATATAATATTATACGCTATAATAGATAATGTCTATAAGTAAAATAAATATCAAAATAGAGTTAAGGCTTTACATTGATCCACCTTAACACATTTCAAAGTTTTTAAACCAAAGTCATAATAGGCTCGTATAGGAATAAATATGACAAGGCACGTAAGGCAATGCCCAAGGTAGGATTCTACCAGTTTATCCTTTCTGGCTGGTCGTAACCCACCCGCGGCCGACCGTGACAATGAATCCAAACGACAAAAATGTGCACCATCGAATACAATATCACAATAGTAAGAGGGATCAACGTCATTAGAGGTAGCTAACCTCAATGGCCAGAAGTAGGCTCCGGTTTTAGTCATTTTAACTATGGCACAAATCACAAGGCTATCCATCATCATTCTCTTACTTCATTCCAGTAAATGTCGCCAATTCAACCACTACATTCTAGATATCATCCACGCGTACATGGTTGTTAAAGTGGTTCCAATATTGACAGAGAGTATGCCAATAAAAGTCCCCGGACTCTTTAACAAACAATAGTGAATTTATATACCGGTTGGTTCTTTTACATTTCGAAAATAGTCTTGATATCAAAATATCATATACTCTTCAAAATCGAATCCATTTCGAAATTTACCATATTCGCTTCAAAAATCATATTTTACTTTAAAATGTCAATTCAGTTCAATATATCGATTTCACTTCAAAACTTGATCCGAATTAAAATTTTAGTTATAATTCATTTTAACCCAATTTGTATATAAATCCAAGATTTAAATATAAGCATTACACTCTTTGACTAGTTTGATTTTAGAAAATATTTTAAATGGTTTTAAAATAGCTAAATAGTTATAATAGTTTAATAGAAAAAATTTGAGTATTAAAAGTGGTTTGTATGATAAAATAGTTGGAAAAATTAAAATAGTTTGAATATTTAAAGAAAATAGATTTGGAATAGTTTAACTAAGATAATTTATTCAAATTATATTTCCAAGCCAAACTGATTAAATTCCAAATTTCCACTTAAAATCAATTTCCATTTCCATTTTCGATTTACTCGACTTAATTCCGATTTTTAGTCAAATTTTAATTTCAATTCTAAATTAATTTAAATTCCAATTTCAAATAAATTTCACTCCCAATTTCAAATTAATTTCAACTCCAAATTTTAAACCATTTCAATTTATATCAATTCTAAGTTTATTTCTAAAACATCGATTCAAAACACTTGAATCAAATTTTCCTTCAATATCCAATTTAAAATCCAAATCTTTAAATATAATTCAAATCTAAGCTCAATTTCAAAACATCCTTGCTTAGCAATATTCAAAATCCGAATAAAAAGTCCAATCCTTAAACAAATAAATTTCTAAAATTTACGTCATATTTCGATTATAACTTAAAAATCTCAACTTCGATTAATTAAAAACTTTCATTTCAAATTTAAATTTCAACATTCTGAGTTCTAATTCGAAAAAAATTTGATTTTTATTTCTTAAAACCAAATCATTTAAATAATTCTAAATCAAAATTTTAAAATCATTAAATTTAACGAAACCGGTGTCCGTATATAATTCTCTATCCTATGGCCAAGTGAATCAATTACTTCAATTTAATTTTAGGGGTGGATATATATCATTTCATTCCAAAATAAATGTCATAGAATGTAACGACATTTCATTCCAAAATAAATGTCATTATATATATATCATTTCAACCTATTTCTTAATTTATTTGAAATAATTTCAGTTTTATATGCTGTAATGAAATACAGGATGATACAGGATATATTAAACATAAATAAACATCCAAAATATCAATCAAATGCATACATCACAACCAATCACCCAAACAGTCAATAAAATTCATAAAAATTTCATTATTATCAACATTGGGCATATTATGGGTAATTAAATTCTATTTAAATTTTACTGTCAATCAATTTCTATAAATTAATTCAGGTGTCAGTTTAATTGTTAATTAAACTTATCAAACACAACCAATAAAATTAAAATCTCTTCACGATATAAATTTCGCTAACATAAAATAATTTCAGTTAATTTTAAGCGTATAAACACTCTTTCAACTTCAAATAAATCCCAGTTACACTCCAAATCGAAAACGACTTCGATATGAACCCAACGCATGTTCCTTGCCTGAATCGAAGCTCGTATGGAAGATTATGATTTTGTAACAACCCTATACTTTGGGATTATTTTATTGCATATTTTATTTCTGTTAGTTTGAAATTTATAATTTAAAATTTTTATTTTACTTATTAAAAAGAATAAATTTTGTTATTTTAAATATAAATTTTGTTTATTATGTGAATTATATTTCCAAACTTGAATAAAATTAAATATTTTTCAGAAAAGTGGATTTTTGGTCAATATGGTCAAACTTTGACTTTTAAATTTTAAATTTAAATATTTAAATTTTTTAATGTTATCTTTTATTATGAAAATAGATTTAATTTTAAGAATTCTGCCTTTTGTTTCATTGAAATCGAAGTTATATTGTGAAAGTTATGTTTTTTTAAATATTGGGTGTAAATTGTTTTATTTAACAATATTGTTTATTTTAAATTATGTAAATAATCTTTTTATTTGTCATATCTTATTCAAATTGGTATTATATGTTATGTTACATATATTTTTGTCTTTTAAATATTATTAAAGTGATGTTGAATTTTTCCAAAGCTTATTGAATTTATTTTCTATTTTTAAAGACTAGTTTCCTTTTTTCCGCTATTTTCTTCACTTAAATTATATTTAATTAAAATTTATTTTTTTATTTTTTTGAATGCATTTTCATTTTGTGTTCTTATCTTTATTTATAAATCTTTTTCAAGTACATAAAAATTTACCAAGGTTTGTTCCATTTATTTTCAAATTTTCAAGACTAGTTTACATTTTCTTTGTTATTTTCTTAATTTAATTATATATATTTAACATTCATTTATGTATTTTAGTTTATTTACTAAATTTTCGTATTTTTATCTGAATTTATATATATATATATATATATATATATATATATATATATATTTCAGTCATATAAAATTTAGAAAAGAAATTAGAGAAATTTGAAGAGTTGTGACCATTGAATTGCTTATGTCCTTTTGTATTCTTGTCCTTTCATTTCAACCATTACATGCATTCAATTGTGGCCGTTCCTTATACTATATTCAGCTGACCATCTCATTTTCTTTTCACGTGAATTATTTCTTCTCAACCTGAGAAAAATTTCAGCCTCCATCATCTCCAAGGGTTTGGTAAATTCTTTTACTTCTTTTCCATTGTTTTCTTCTTGTTTATGTTGTTTTTGACTTCCTTTCTCACCTTCTATGCTAGGCCCCTTGCTCCTCCTTCACCATGGCCGCCTCCTTCACCACCTAAACCACCCACCATCTCCTCCAGTTAAGCCCCAAGCCTGGACGTGCCCAATTGTTGATCAAACTCCACCTAAAATTGCAACATCCACTTGATTACATGCATTGCTAACCACCTATGCCTTCACCACCTTCAACTTCCCCTTGGCCTCCACCTACCCCACCTCCACCACCCATGGATGACCTAAAACCGTCTGTCACACCATCCTCCAGCCCACTATAGACCTGGCCTTGCTGTCCTTCTTTAGGCCGTGACATTAGTTGCATTGAAATCGGTTTATTTTGCCTTGTAGTTGTAATTCATGCACTTATCCCTTTGTATCACCTTTGCCCCATCACCATACATGTTTGGCCGACCTCTTATGAACCCAAACCAGATCCTAGTCCTTGCTTTAGCCGTGCCTTTCCAACCTAGAGCTGAAGCATATGTTGTAGAAGGCAAATGCAAGTGGTTTGGAGATGATTTATGCAGTCATTTCTACCATTGTTTAATCGTATTTTTGGTTGAAACATATGTTAGTTATATTGTGTAACAACCCGGGAATTCGTAGCAATTAATTATCGTCACTAGGTGATTAAATCGTTTGCTAATTTCTATTGGAAATCTATTGGGGTAAAATTCTTTTAAAATTTGTTTAAGAATTATATGGGCTTTATTATCTTGGCCCATGTTTCTGTCGTGTTATCAAAAGAGTGCTGTTCCCTTTCTTATTTTGTTCGACCCGACCGCCCCATCTCGATTCTTTCATTCGAAACTAACCCTAAAAACATTCGAACGAGAATAAAAATGGCTGCCGTTCGTTCTTCTTTGTCCAAATTAGGGCTTTCGAAATTCTTCGAGGTCGCGCCTCTGTTGATCGATCGGTGGGTACTCACAAGTAGCTTGGATCGTTCGCGGCTCCTCCTGTTAGTCGAGTTCGTCTTTGCTTCGATTCAGGTGAGTGACCCTCACATCTAATTCAATACTAGGCGTCGATAGTTGATTTTGGTTTCGATGTTGATTTTGAACTGTTTGATCTTCTCTATCATCTCTGTTTCGATTTTGATTTCCCTGATGTTTTGAATTCTCTGTTGGCTTTTGAACACTTGATTGACTAGCCGCTTTGGGTTGAAAATGTTGTATTTGATTTTATTTGAACGTGTCGATTTCGTTCGACTTTGTTTCGATGTTGGTAATTTTATTTGACTGGGTCGGATTTCTAGTTGCATTCGGCTTTCATTGATAAAACTGCTGCTTGATTTGTTTCGTTCGAACTTGGTGGATCACTTTGCTGTTCCATAGCCTCGGCTTTAACTTGCTTTTGTTCAATGTTTTTGACCTGCTGTTGATCATGGCTTCGGCTGTGCTTGGGTTGTTTCACCTGATTCATGTAGTTGTACTGATGCCTTACCTTCATGTTCATGTACATAGGTTACTGCTTCATGTTATCCTGTTTCATGTAGTTGTACTAGTATGCCTTACCTTCATGTTCATGTACATAAGTTACTGCTTCATGTTATCCTATTTCATGTAGTTGTACCGGTGCCTTGCGTTTGTATCTTGTTGCTATTCCTTTATATTCTGAGCTGGTTTATACTGGTAGCTTGAGTTTCACATTTTCACTGCCTATATGTGTGCTCATATAAGTTTGGTCTATTTGTTTGCAGTTCCATGTTGCACCTTTGTTTAATTTTGCTCATGTGCAGTTTGTAATGTACATTCATTTTGTACAATTGGGTTCGCATTCATGTTGTCCAGGCTTGACCTTGTTTATTTGAAAGGATTCCTTGACTTTGGCCTGTATTTTGACATTGAGGGCATTCCAGTTTAGCGCTCATGTCTTCAATTCAAGTTAACTGTGCATGCCAGGGTACTACATTTTCACAACCATCATTTATGAGTTCATGCACATGTATGCAGTTACTGTACGATTTTAGTCAGGGCTGTTATTTCACTGATATGTGAATTTTATTGTGTCTGCATTTGCTAGTGTACTTTACTCGAACTAGCTATTGATCGTGGTTGTTTCACGTGACGTTCATTTATTGTAGTTCACTACTTTCTTGTTCCATATGAGTCACATGAGTTGTGGTTGACTGGAGAACTTTTGTTCATTGTATTGTGATTGCACACTGCTGTCAGTATCACTGCATTGTCTTTGGCTTCAAGTATAGTTGGATGGTCTCTCATATTTGTTTCATGTGTACTAGAGTATTATGTTGTACCCTCTGATGCATTCCTCTCTGGTCATTGTAGTCATCTGCACTATCATTTTGTTGCTCCTTAATATTCAGGTTTCCACTATATGCTGCACCATTCGAGTCAGTTCCCTTTTGAAGTTTCCATCTGTTGGATTCATTGTTGTATATGTTGGAGACTTTGATTATGCTTTCTCCTGTAATGTATTTTCAACCTGATAGCACTGTCCAGTTTTACAATTGCACTCCATTTATATGTTCCCACCTGAGTTCATATGTATTGTTTCGTGCACACACACACACACACACACACACACACACACACACACACACACACACACACACACAAGAATGCATGCATTTACTTCACTGTTTATTTTTCTACACCACTTGCATACCACCTGAAGCTTGATATGCTAGCATTAATTCAGGTGTATAACTGGTTTGATTGGTTCGATCATTGACTTGCATTCACTCCACATGTTGTCGACTTCACTTGAGCATATTGTAGTCTTGGGTCTCATATATGCCCTATGCAGCCATTGCCAGACTATCTTCTGTCTGTACTTGTTCATTCTAGTATATGCTCACTACTTTAACCATTCACTGTTTCCACCTCTGTTTGCATATTTAGCTCGGTTGTTTGAGCACAATTGTATATATGATGTCTTGATTGTTGAGGCACTGGCATTGAGATTTGATTCTTCATTTGGTTTTGATTCAACGACCTTTTGCGTATTTCATATACTGTATTGGCGAGGCAGTACACGCGTGCGTGTACTGCAGTGAATCAGTATTGATGTTTCTAAGTGACATTTCAATTGTTTGAATTGATTTGTTTTGATTCGATCATTTTGTTATTGTCAAATTATCTTTCAGATAATTAGATTATGAGTTTCTAATTATTTACTTAATAATTAGATTTTGTTGTTAATTGCCGTTTAGGCAATTCTGATGTTTTCTAAATTATCTTTATTGATAATCTTATCATTGATCTTTGTTGATATTTTGAACCTGCTGATTTGTTGTTTAACACTGTTAAGTGTTATAATTATCGTTATCCGATTTCCTTGTTAAAGGATTGGATATACGAAATTTATTGTGACTGTCGTCTAATTGTTATTTAATTATTATTGCTTCCGTGTATTAATAATTGAGTTTGAATTAGACTGAAACGTGTATTATTTTCTTTTGAATTTAATACTCGGGTCAGACCGAGTATTTACAGGTTGTAGATATCTTACTTTGGGTTGCTGCTAGAGCTATGAAGTCTTTTCATACCTTTTGGAGTAGTCGTTGTCATTTTTAGTAGTCAGTGTATTTGTATAGGATGATATGTATTCATGTATATTAATGATATTAATGTACTTGTATATGTAACATCCTGTGTCGACAGTTGTAGTTGTATCATATGTACTGTATCACATGTATTGTAACTGATATCAGTTATTATATATATATGAGACTTATTGTGTTATCTGTGTTCCGCATTTATATTATCTGTGTTATTATTATATTTATTGTCTTAAACTATTATGAACCATCGTAGTTCGTTTTATATTGGAATTGGGTATGTCGATGGGAGTAAATAAATAAGAGATGAAAAATTAAAAATATATACTACTCCTATCGAAATAACCAATACTAGTGTAAGGCCTAACTACGGATGGCCGCTCCTATCCAGCCTTATTCTTCATGATAACAGATAGTATTTCCTTTAATACTCTTTGTTATTGTGAGCATAGAGGTAGGGCGCCACAGTTGGTATCAGAGCTTGGGGTTTATGGATGTAATATAAAACATAACTTAGATGGAACATGTGTTACAACTATTAGTCGATGTTTTAGTTGTGTTTTGTGTCAAAACTAAAGTTTTGAAATTAGGATGAAATTTTTAAATTTCCTTATTTGAAAATAAAAGTGAATTTGTGTTTTGACGATTGATTGATTTGTGTTCTGTTTATCAGAGTGCGCAGCGGAAACAGTGAGACTGTCTTCGCTGAGTACAGCTGATATCCTTTTTGATTTAAAAATCAAAATATGAAATTTAAATAAATTTCATTTGTTGTTTACATAACCGTGTTTAATTTGTTTACTTTGAAAATTTTGAATCCGATTTGAGGATCCGAAGCGATTGCAGTTATGTGAATTTGTTAAGATTTCTGCTGTTTTGAATTATCTTCATTGAAGATATATTCGACTGATTTCTTTGTTCATTTTGTAAGTATACGTGCAAATTTAAGTTGCACGTTACTGTATTAATTTTACGTTGAACCGATGTTTGGTTTAAACGTATTTTGTTGCTGTTATTTTTATAATGGAATTTTTACGCCGGTGCTAAATTTTTGAAGCACGGTGCTTTGTCGACATTTTAATGAATGAAAATTCACTGGTATTATATTTTAATGCGAATTATTTTGATGAGATTTTGACGTTTAAAAATCACTGTCGCTTTGACTTCAGTGACCGTCATATTTTAAAGTGGATTTTCAAGCGGTTATCTCGCAATGCTGATTTTGAGATCCGTTTCTACGGTGTTTTGAGAAGTGCAATTTCCTTGTCGAAATTGTCACTAATGTTGTTGTTTTTATCACGGATTTACAAATCATTTTAAAAATAAAATTTTTTTCCAAAAGTTTTATAGTTTACGCTTTCAGAGGAATGAGGAAGCGATTTAAACGATTCAGCAAAATCGAGGACTCTAAACCCTTTCTTTTACTGATTCGCTTAATTCCGGACTTGTTCGTTTGAGAATGTAAATTATTACTTTTATAAAATAAATGAAATTGTTTTCAGAAGTTTTACAGTTTGCACTTTCAAAAGAATGAGGAAGCGATTTAAATGTTTCAGCAAAATCGAGGACTATGACCCCTTTCTTTTACTGATTCACTTAATTCCGGACTTGTCCGTTTGAGAATGTGAAATGTTATTTTTGGAATACACAATTTTTCACTTTCAAGGAAACGATGAAGAGAATCAAACGATATAGTAAAACACGTGATATGGGACATGTGCGTTTGCTATTTCGGTTAATTCTGGACTCGTTAATTGAAATATTTGATGATTTTCGTGTGCTTTCGAGCCACTATGAGGACCTTCGGGTCATATGAGGACCTTCGGGTCAAATACCAGTACCAGACCTTCGGTTCATATGTTGGACCTTCGGGTCATTTGTTGGGCACCAAAATTATGTTGGGTACTTGGTAGGCTTCGGCCATTTGTTGATGCATGTGCGGCGTAACTAAAACTCGCCATCTGATGGGATCGATCCAACCTTTTATGTTGATTTTCTAGAGTATCTTAATTGATTTCTAGATATTTGTTGTTTCCAATTTCTGCAGGTAATTGGATATTTGTTGATATGAGTTCTGATTATCGTTTTTGATAATTAGATATTTGTTGATTCTGATTATCGTTTTTGATAATCGGTTATTTTTTGTTTCTGATTATCGCTTGTGGTAATTGGATATTTGTTGATATAAGTTCTAATTATCGTTTTTGATAATTAGATATTTGTTGATTCTGATTATCATTTTTGATAATTAGATATTTGTTGATTCTGATTATCGTTTTTGATAATCGGTTATTTGTTGTTTCTGATTATCATTTGTGGTAGTTGGATATTTGTTGATATGAGTTCTGATTATCGTTTTTGATAATTAGATATTTGTTGATTCTGATTATCGTTTTTGATAATCGGTTATTTGTTGTTTCTGATTATCGCTTGTGGTAATTGGATATTTGTTGACATGAGTTCTGATTATCGTTTTTGATAATTAGATATTTGTTGATTTTGATTATCGTTTTTGATAATCGGTTATTTGTTGTTTCTGATTATCACTTGTGATAATTGAATATTTGTTGATTTGAAATTTGATCATCGTTTGTGATAATTAAATATTTGTTGATTTGAGATTTGATTATCGTTTTTGATAATTAAATATTTGTTGATTTGAGATTTGATTATCGTTTGTGACAATTAAATATTTGTTGATTTGAGATTTAATTATCGTTTTTGATAATTAGATATTTGTTGATTTGAGATTTCTGATTATCGTTTTTGATAATTAGATAATTGCTAATTTTGCTGATTATAAGATTTTCTAGTCTCTAATTGATTCTAGGTTATATTGGTTATATTGAATTGCTGTTTTATAATTATCTCTGTTGATAATTAGATTTTGCTGGTTGCTAATTATCGTATCGATAATTAGATATTGTTGTTTGTGATTTTTGTATTCTAATTATCTAATTGATAATTGAATATTGCTGATAATTGCATTTATTCAGTTTTGCTGTATTCTGATTAACTATTTGATAGATTTGTTGATTTGAGATTTGATTATCGTTTGTGATAATTAAATATTTGTTGATTTGAGATTTGATTATCGTTTGTGATAATTAAATATTTGTTGATTTGAGATTTAATTATCGTTTTTGATAATTAGATATTTGTTGATTTGAGATTTCTGATTATCGTTTTTGATAATTAGATAATTGCTAATTTTGCTGATTATAAGATTTTCTAGTCTCTAATTGATTCTAGATTATGTTGGTTATATTGAATTGTTGTTTTATAATTATCTCTGTTGATAGTTAGATTTTGCTGGTTGCTAATTATCGTATCGATAATTAGATATTGCTGTTTGTGATTTTTGTATTCTAATTATCTAATTGATAATTGAATATTGCTAATAATTGCATTTATTCAGTTTTGCTGTATTCTGATTATCTATTTGATAGTTAGATTTTGTTGAAAATTTGTGAATTTCTTTTATGAAGTTAAAAGATTTCTTTGGCGTTTATATTCTCGACTATTATTTTTCTAGCTTAACCAGTTTATATTGGAAAAATAATTGTTGTAGACGACCTTAATTATAAAAATTGCGGGGACGCAATTTTTATAAGGAGGGTAGTCTGTAACAACCCGGGAATTCATAGCAATTAATTATCGTCACTAGGTGATTAAATCGCTTGCTAATTTCTATTGGAATTCTATTGGGGCAAAATTCTTTTAAAATTTGTTTAAGAATTATATGGGCTTTATTATCTTGGCCCATGTTTCTGCCGTGTTATCAAAAGAGTGCTGTTCCCTTTCTTATTTTGTTCGACCCGACCCCCCCTTCTCGATTCTTTCGTTCGAAACTAACCCTAAAAACATTCGAACGAGAATAAAAATGGATGCCGTTCGTTCTTCTTTGTCCAAATTAGGGCTTTCGAAATTCTTCGAGGTCCTGCCTCTGTTGATCGATCGGTGGGTACTCGCGAGTAGCTTGGATCGTTCGCGGCTCCTCCTGTTAGTCGAGTTCGTCTTTGCTTCGATTCAGGTGAGTGACCCTCACATCTAATTCAATACTAGGCGTCGATAGTTGATTTTGGTTTCGATGTTGATTTTGAACTGTTTGATCTTCTCTGTCATCTCTGTTTCGATTTTGATTTCCCTGATGTTTTAAATTCTCTGTTGGCTTTTGAACAGTTGATTGACTAGCGGCTTTGGGTTGAAAATGTTGTGTTTAATTTTATTTGAACGTGTCGATTTCGTTCGACTTTGTTCCGATGTTGGTAATTTTATTTGACTGGGTCGGATTTCTACTTGCATTCGGCTTTCACTGATAAAACTGCTGCTTGATTTGTTTCGTTCGAACTTGGTGGATCACTTTGTTGTTCCATAGCCTCGGCTTTAGCTTGCTTTTGTTCAATGTTTTTGACCTGCTATTGATCATGGCTTCAGCTGTGCTCGGGTTGTTTCACCTGATTCATGTAGTTGTACTGATACCTTACCTTCATGTTTATGTACATGTGACGACCGCCCATGACTCCCGCACTAAACAAGGGAATGGTGCGCTGAAAGGCGTGCCAGGCAGCCATGGACGATAGCCAGTGTAAGATAGAATAGAAACTCTATCGTACAACTCACAGCGCATGGACAAAATACAATAGAGAAATATATGTATGTAGTGAAGCTCATAACAGAATATCATCACATAGACTTCATAAAGGTTTGATACAAACATCTGAACAATCGATACATCAAGCCTCACTACATAACACTCAAACATATACAAGCAGCGGAATATCCAGTACATAAAGTAAGAAAACTAATATGCTAGCCTCCAGCTCGTCTTCGTCATCAACAGCGTTAGTAGCCAAGAACAGCACCTATCACCTGCTACCTAGTCTGCCCATCCCAACATGGATGAACAGCCCAAGGTAATAAGAGTTGAACATAAAACCTTGAGTCAGACAACAGTCTTAGTGAGCAGTAAATTAACTATCAAACATACCAAAAGAGAATAAAGGATAAAAGGAATAGGAACTCAACCATCCTACTCCACCTCATTCTACAGTGATAGCCCCCAGACCCACTAAGCATAAACAAGCACAGCAAAGCAGACATTTACAATAAAGTAATTATCACACGGGTCAAGGTCGATGTTTTCCAAATACAAACCCCCAAGGCCTAAACCAAGATCAGATAAGCACTCAGAAAACTCCGCTCTTGAGACCGAATGATGGTGCAACCAAACATCCATGACTCTGGCTATCACTGTTATCATTGCCTCGATTCACCGTTAGTTGAATGACCGCCTGTCAAGGGCTAATGGTAACCCCGGTTCTAGACATAACTCCGCACGTCGTCGCAGCCCGTGCCTAGGAATTTTCGCAACTACCCAGAGTACTAGCACGTCGTCGCAGCCCGGTCCAACGTACTCTTGCTTTGAGCATGCTAGAACCTTCAATAACGACAAAATCCAAGCCTCCTAGTCATCCTCCTCGACGACTATTCTCATATTAGCTCAAGCACCTCTCGAGCCCACCATTATCAACCAACTCGTATCGCATCATCGAGTTATCAACATGCTTGGGATGATCCCGTCTGGATTAAACCAAGGCTTTATCACGTCATACTTTGCTTCATCGCATCATAGCAAAGTCCCATCTCAACATCATGGTTTGCCTCATCGCATCATGGCAAAGTCCCATCTCAACATCATCAAATCTATCCATATGAGCTTCCACATCCGCTTCATATGCCACAAGCAGCTTTCCTTATTCAAGAGCCTTTCCACTTAGCTTTTGAATCATCTTCGACCAACTTGTCCAAATCAAGTTATCGATCAACTAATCAATCAAATCAAACATCAATCCAAGTAATCAATCATTCAAACAAGATCTAATAAGCAATTACAACAATAATGGCAATTTCGTAAATAAAGAGTTTAAATCTAACATGCATTCTAACAAGCATGAATTATGAACAATATCTCTACAACTTGACGAATGAACTTGCATAAGTGAACATGTAGTAAAATAGGTGTCAAGACTTCATAGGTGATAGATCTACATGCAAACTTAAGGAAAAAGCAAGAAATCACTATCTTTAACACATAAACAAGCCACCAATCCAATATACTCCCTTGGGTCCGTGTGAGAGATAACTACAACTCACCGAATCACCTAAACACCTCAAAAACAACCAACTCCAGATCTGGACAGCAAGGAATCAAGCTTGATCCGGCAAAATCTCGCTTCAATCGATGAAATCTCTCTTTGTTGGGTGAAGATCTTCAACTTTGGCTCTTGGATCTTCGATTTGATCTTCAATTTAGATGGATGGAATCACTAGATTAGAGTGGAGAAAAGAAGTGAAGAAGTGTTGTAGTCGAGCTTTCAAAATGGCAGCACTTCGTAGCTTCAAAATCCGGTGCCAAAAAGTGAGCCAAACCCCTCTATTTATAGGCTGGAAATCCCCCTGTCGTCGCCCTTAAGTCGTCGCCGACCCAACTACAGCTGACTCACGACTTAAGCCCAAGGCCGACCTAACTACAAAGCCGACCCAACCAATCACATGACCTACCGACCTAACCTATAACTCGGCACAGCCGACCCTACTCGTATGCGACTTAGCTGAGACACAACGACTAAACGACCTAAGCCTTATCTCGTCCACGGACTAAACCTTGCCGACCTAACACCCTTGTCGACCTAACACAAGAGAAAACCATACAACCAAACGACTTAGTAGCCCCACACGACTTAACATAGGTAGGTCACAACCTAACTAAACACACGGCCTAACTATAACATGGCATAGCCACTAGGTCGTTAACCCTTAAGTCGCTCCATTCCTTAAGTTGTTAACCTTCTTAGGTCGGTCCAATCTTTTAACTCCTAAGCCGGTCTACCACTAAGTCGGCTACCTCCTTGACTCGGCCACACCCTAAGTCGGCAACACCTATGAGTCGGCCATGCCTTAAGCCGGCCATCCTCAAAGCCATTAACTACTGCCACTAGCTTCCTTAGGTCGGTCTCACCTCTTAGGTCGGTCCAATCCACTAACTCGTCCCATCTTAAGTCGCTTACACGAGCTAACTTCCACACGACTTAAGCACTAAGTCGTTGACTCCCATACGACTTACGCTATGGATGACACCACAACACTAATGACCTGTAAATTCTACGATTTATCGACACGTAAAAATACGGGTCGTTACATTCTCTCCCCCTTAGGAATTTCGCCCCCGAAATTCCAAACAAACAAAAACATCCAAACTATTCTGCATGCCTACCATCCATAGTTACCAACAAACCATGCATCCAATTTCTAGCCTAGCATGCAGAATTCTAAGACTTAGAACAAGTTACAAATTCATGAGATGCACGACACCTTAGGGCCATACCTCGAAGAGTTTAGGATGAGATGCCTTCATCCTCTCTTCCTCCTCCCATGTACAGTCGTCAACATCATCACTCCATTGTACCTTGAGCAACGTAATCGCCTTCCTCCTAAGCTGTTTCGTGTCGGTTTCAACAACACGAAGCGGCTTACGAGGTCTCGTAACAACTGGATCAACTTCCAAGTCTTCACAGCTATCAGCAGAAACCACCGTATTCGAGTCATGCACATACTTCCGTAGATAAGATACATGAAAAACATTGTGCACACCCGCCATCTTTTCCGGTAACTCCAATCTATAAGCGAGCTTTCCAATTCGCTCGATAATCGGGAATGGTCCAACAAATCTCGGAGTCAATTTCCCTTTCTTCCCGAATCGAATAACATTCTTCAGAGGAGAAATCTTCACAAAAACCATATCACCCACGTCGAATTCCAAATCCTTACGACGCTTATCGGCATAACCTTTCTGACGATCTTGGGCTGCCTTCATTCGTCGCCGAATGATCTCTATACAATCCGTAGTCCGACGAATCATTTCTGGCCCAAGTATCAATTTTTCTCCAGCTTCTAACCAACATGTCGGAGAGTTACACGGTCTTCCATACAATGCTTCATATGGTGCCATACCAATACTTGACTGCTAACTATTATTATACGCAAATTCCACCAAATGAGGGTGATCTTCCCATGATCCTCCGAAATCCAAAACACATGCCCTCAGGAGATCTTCCAAAACTCGGTTGACTCTCTCGGTCTGACCATCTGTTTGGGGGTGATAAGCTGTACTCAAACACAGCTTGGTTCCCAAAACTTCCTGGAAGCTCTTCCAAAATCCACTAGTGAACAATGGGTCTCGATCGCTCACTATACTCTTCGGAATACCATGGAATCGAACTATCCACTTAACATACAACTCAGCCAACTTCGATGCAGTCCTGGTAGATCGAACAGGAATGAATCTTGCACTCTTAGTCAAACGATCTACGATGACCCAAATCCCTTCATTCCTTGCCCTGGTTCTAGGTAGACCATCGATAAAATCCATCGATATCTACTCGCTCTTCCATGTAGGAACCCCTAATGGCTGAAGCAATCCACTGGGCTTTTTCTGCTCGGCTTTTACCAACTTGCAGTTCATACACTTGGAAATAAAATTTCCAACATCCTTCTTCATACCTTCCCAGTAATAGGTTCTCTTCATATCCCGATACATCTTATTTCCACCTGGATGAATCGTCAACTTCGAGTGATGACTTTCCCTCAGAACTTCATCTCTCAATCCATCTATATCAGGAACAACTAGTCGTCCTTGCTTCCGAAGCCAACCCTCTCGATCGACTTCAAATCCTTTATCCTTTTCTGGATTCAATCCAGATTCCAAATCATGGATAATCTTGACAAGCTTATCATCTCGCTTTTGGCTCTCGCCAATCCTTTCCACAAGAGTAGGTCTTATTGATAAGTTTGCCAACATCTCAGGTTCCAATTCACATCTAGGCCTGAAGTCAAATCCAGCCAAATACTCGAGACTCTTCCATTCCGAAAACATGGCTCCCAATCCTGCATGTCTTCGACTTAATGCATCGGCCACTGCGTTACCTTTTCCCGGAGTATAGGCTATATCAAAATCATATGATGCCAAAAACTCTAGCCACCTTTGCTGCCGATATTCAAATCCTTTTGGGAGAACAGATACTTCAACAACTTATGATCCGTAAACAACTCGAATCGAACTCCCAATAGATAATGTCTCCACATCTTCAGAGCAAAAACAATCGCCGCTAACTCCAAATCATGAGTCAGGTAATTCCTTTCATGCGGCTTCAGTTGTCGACTTGCATACGCAACAACTTTATCTTTTTGCATTAGCACTGCTCCAAGTCCAGTGCCACATGCATCGGTGTAAACCACCATCTCATCATTCCCACTTGGAATAGTCAAAACAGGAGCACTTGTCAGTCGCTCTTTCAGGATTACGAAAGCTTGCTCACACTTAGCATCTCATCTGAACACTTGGTTCTTTTTCGTCAATCCTGTCAATGGTGCAGCTATCTTGGAAAAGTCTTTGATAAACCGACGATAATATCCTGCTAATCCAAGAAAACTTCTCACATCAGATGCATTCTTAGGTCTAATCCAATCCTGGATCGCTGCCACCTTAGCGGGATCAACCGCTATTCCATTTCCAGAGATAACATGACCTAAGAACCTCACTTCACTCTTCCAGAAGTGACACTTTGAAAACTTAGCCTTCAGCTGATGTTTCCGCAAGATTTCCAAAACAATACGCAAGTGCGTCTTGTGCTCTTCTTCATTTCTGGAGTAAACCAAAATATCATCCACGAACACAAGTACGAACTTGTTCAACTGATCTCTGAACACTCTATTCATAAGATCCACAAAATATGCTGGTGCGTTAGTCAATCCAAACGGCATTACCAGCCACACATAAAAACCGGATGGTGTCCTAAAAGCAGTCTTTGGCACACTATCCTTAGCCACTCTCAACTGGTGAAATCCCGTTGCCAAATCCATCTGAGAAAACACCCTAGCTTCGTGAACCTGATCAAACAAGTCACCTATTCTCGGCAATGGATACTTGTTCTTCCTAGTCACTTTATTCAGCTCACGATAATCCACACACAACCTCAATGATCCATCCGCTTTGGTTGCGAACACAACTGGTGCACCCCATTCGGACACACTACGCCGAATGAATCCTTTCCGAAAAAGGTCATCAACCTGCACCTTCAGCTCTTGTTGTTCTCTAGGCGCCATCCGTCTAAGAGGCATCACAACTGGTCTGGCTCCCTCAACTAGATCGATACGAAACTCGATCTCTCTATGCGGCGGTAACCCTTTGACCTCGTCAAAGACGTCTTCAAATCCATTCACAACTGGCATCGATGACAGTCCATCCCGTGGAACAACCAGCGAATACATGAAGCCCATGAAGACGCCTTCTTCATGCCTACATCGTATCACAACCTTTCGCCCTTCCACATTCCCGACTGTCACCTCCAGTTTCTCACAATCAACCTTTGCTGTATACTTCCTAAGCCAGTCCATACCCAAAATTATTCCGAACCCCGCAAAGTTCAGAACAAAGCAATCACAAACAAAAGAGCAATCATGACTCGACACAACCAGACCACGACATACCATACACAAACAAGACGAACCCCCAACTGGATTAGTCACAACCAATGGCTATCAACAATTTCCGGTTCCAAACCCAACCGGCCTACCAAATCATCACAAACAAACGAATGCGACGCCCCAGTATCAAACAACACTTTAACTGGAATACCACAAATGGAAGAGTACCTTGAGCCACCACACTCTTCTCTTTCTCATCAACAGTAGGAGCTTTCGAAGACGATGGAACAACCCCCAAAGCATAAGCTTGCACAATCTGCTTATCTTTCCTCGGTTCCGGACAATCCCTCTTGAAATGCCCCGGTTTGTCACAGTTGTGGCACTTTGCCGGCACTCTTGGTTTCTTGCAATCCCTGGAGAGATGACCCTTCTGCTGGCAGTTGTAGCAGGTCACTTCGCCCTTCGGCTTCTTCTGGCCATCCTTACCCTTCTGTTGTTGCTGCTTCCTCTTCTTGTTTCCACCCTGCTGGGGTTTGGACTCTTCCTTGGTCACAGCAACAACAGATCCTTCCTTAGGAAACAAACTCTCGTGCCTGAGAGCTTTCTCCACAAGCTTCTCAAATGGATCGTCCAGATGATCCACCAACTATCTCCCAAGATAACTGTCCAAGCCTGTCACAAACTTCTCATTCTTCTGATAGGGAGATTCAATATACGACTGAGCATACTTGGAAAAAGCTTCAAACTCTGAAACATACTCAAGAACTGGTCTCCCACCTTGCTTGAGCTCCACAAACTTCTTAAACAGAACATATTTCTGAGCCGTAGAAATGAACTTAGCTTCAAATCTAACTTGGAATTGTTCCCAAGTAATCTCTTCCTCTGGAGTATCAATGGTGATAGAATTCCACCAATCAGAAGCTCTCCCTTGAAGCTGTCTTGAAGCAAGCTTCCTCTTAGTTGCATCCTCAATCCCCAAATCGCCAAAGATCCTTCTACAAGCATCAATCCATCTCTGCACTTCAATGGTTGATTCTGTCCCCAAGAAAACCTTCCCTCCAAGAGCAGTATAGTCCTTACACAACTTAGAAAAATCCACTGGTCTTGGAGCTTGAACTTGAACTCCAACATCTACTGACGGTCCTGAAGTTGGTATCCTTCTCATGATCGAAGTCATCATAGCTTCGAACATTGCAGCATAGTCAGTAGCTCCCCCAACAGCACGGCTTTCCCTAGCAGCTTGTCTCTCACTTCGACTCATCCTTAATATCTACAAAAAGGAATGATTTAGAACACCTTGAGAAACAACTACATAAGGAGTTCAAATACTTCTAAACTACTATATTATATATAGTAATCATCCATCAAAATACAATTACGTCTCTCATACATAGTTACGTCAGCGAGCGTTGGCTAAAATCGATTAACCAAAGCTCTGATACCAAATGTGACGACCGCCCATGACTCCCGCACTAAACAAGGGAATGGTGCGCTGAAAGGCGTGCCAGGCAGCCATGGGCGATAGCCAGGGTAAGATAAAATAGAAACTCTATCGTACAACTCACAGCGCATGGACAAAATACAATAGAGAAATATATTTATATAGTGAAGCTCATAACCGAATATCATCACATAGACTTCATAAAGGTTTGATACAAACATCTGAACAATCAATACATCAAGCCTCACTACATAACACTCAAACATATACAAGCAGTGGAATATCCAGTACATAAAGTAAGAAAACTAATATGCTAGCCTCCAGCTCGTATTCGTCATCAACAGCGTTAGTAGCCAAGAACAGCACCTGTCACCTGCTACCTAGTCTGCCCATCCCAACATGGATGAACAGCCCAAGGTAATAAGAGTTGAACATAAAACCTTGAGTCAGACAACAGTCTTAGTGAGCAGTAAATTAACTATCAAACATACCAAAAGAGCATAAAGGATAAATGGAATAGGAACTCAACCATCCCACTCCACCTCATTCTACAGTGATAGCCCCCAGACCCACTAAGCATAAACAAGCACAGCAAAGCAGACATTTACAATAAAGTAATTATCACTCGGGTTAAGGTCGATGTTTTCCAAATACAAACCCCCAAGGCCTAAACCAAGATCAGATAAGCACTCAGAAAACTCCGCTCTTGAGACCGAATGATGGTGCAACCAAACATCCATGACTCTGGCTATCACTGTTATCATTGCCTCGATTCACCGTTAGTTGAATGACCGCCTGTCAAGGGCTAATGGTAACCCCGGTTCTAGACATAACTCCGCACGTCGTCGCAGCCCGTACCTAGGAATTTTCGCAACTACCCAGAGTACTAGCAGGTCGTTGCAGCCCGTGCTTGGAACGTCGTCGCAGCCCGTTCCAACGTACTCTTGCTTTGAGCATGCTAGAACCTTCAATAACGACAAAATCCAAGCCTCCTAGTCATCCTCCTCGACGACTATTCTCATATTAGCTCAAGCACCTCTCGAGCCCACCATTATCAACCAACTCGTATCGCATCATCGAGTTATCAACATGCTTGGGATGATCCCGTCTGGATTAAACCAAGGCTTTATCACGTCATACTTTGCTTCATCGCATCATAGCAAAGTCCCATCTCAACATCATGGTTTGCCTCATCGCATCATGGCAAAGTCCCATCTCAACATCATCAAATCTATCCATATGAGCTTCCACATCCGCTTCATATGCCACAAGCAGCTTTCCTTATTCAAGAGCCTTTCCACTTAGCTTTTGAATCATCTTCGACCAACTTGTCCAAATTAAGTTGTCGATCAACTAATCAATCAAATCAAACATCAATCCAAGTAATCAATCATTCAAACAAGATCTAATAAGCAATTACAATAATAATGGCAATTTCGTAAATAAAGAGTTCAAATCTAACATGCATTCTAACAAGCATGAATTATGAACAACATCTCTACAACTTGATGAATGAACTTGCATAAGTGAACATGTAGTAAAATAGGTGTCAAGACTTCATAGGTGATAGATCTACATGCAAACTTATAGAAAAAGCAAGAAACCACTATCTTTAACACATAAACAAGCCACCAATCCAATATTCTCCCTTGGGTCCGTGTGAGAGATAACTACCACTCACCGAATCACCTAAACACCTCAAAAACAACCAACTCCAGATCTGGACAGCAAGGAATCAAGCTTGATCCGGCAAAATCTCGCTTCAATCGATGAAATCTCTCTTTGTTGGATGAAGATCTTCAACTTTGGCTCTTGGATCTTCGATTTGATCTTCAATTTAGATGGATGGAATCACTAGATTAGAGTGGAGAAAAGAAGTGAAGAAGTGTTGTAGTCGAGCTCTCAAAATGGCAGCACTTCGTCGCTTCAAAATCCGGTGCCAAAAAGTGAGCCAAACCCCTCTATTTATAGGCTGGAAATCCCCCTGAGTCGTCGCCCTTAAGTCGTCGCCGACCCAACTACAGCTGACTCACAACTTAAGCCCAAGGCCGACCTAACTACAAAGCCGACCCAACCAATCACACGACCTACCGACCTAACCTATAACTCGGCACAGCCGACCCAACTCGTATGCGACTTAGCTGAGACACAACGACTAAACGACCTAAGCCTTATCTCGTCCATGGACTAAACCTTGCCGACCTAACACCCTTGTCGACCTAACACAAGAGACAACCATACAACCAAACGACTTAGTACCCCCACACGACTTAACATAGGTCGGTCACGACCTAACTAAGCACACGGCCTAACTATAACACGGCATAGCCACTAGGTCATTAACCCTTAAGTCGCTCCATTCCTTAAGTTGTTAACCTTCTTAGGTCGGTCCAATCTTTTAACTCCTAAGCCGGTCTACCACTAAGTCGGCTACCTCCTTGACTCGGCCACACCCTAAGTCGGCAACACCTATGAGTCGGCCATGCCTTAAGCCGGCCATCCTCAAAGCCGTTAACTACTACCACTAACTTCCTTAGGTCAGTCTCACCCCTTAGGTCGGTCCAATCCACTAACTCGTCCCATCTTAAGTCGCTTACACGAGCTAACTTCCACACGACCTAAGCACTAAGCCGTTGACTCCCATACGACTTACGCTATGGATGACACCACAACACTAATGACCTGTAAATTCTACGATTTATCGACACGTAAAAATACAGGTCGTTACAGTACATAAGTTACTGCTTCATGTTATCCTGTTTCATGTAGTTGTACTAGTATGCCTTACCTTCATGTTCATGTACATAAGTTACTACTTCATTTTATCCTGTTTCATGTAGTTGTACTGGTGCCTTGCCTTTGTACCTTGTTGCTATTCCTTTATATTCTGAGCTAGTTTATACTGGTAGCTTGAGTTTCACATGTTCACTGCCTATATGTGTGCTCATATAAGTTTGGTCTATATGTTTGCAGTTCCATGTTGCACCTTTGTTTAATTTTGCTCATGTGCAGTTTGTAATGTACATTCATTTTGTACAATTGGGTTCGCATTCATGTTGTCTAGGCTTGACCTTGTTTATTTGAAAGGATTCCTTGTCTTTGGCCTGTATTTTGACATTGAGGGCATTCCAGTTTAGCACTCATGTCTTCAATTCAAGTTAACTGTGCATGCCAGGGTACTATATTTTCAAAACCATCATTTATGAGTTCATTCACATGTATGTAGTTACTGTACGATTTTAGTCAGGGCTGTTATTTCACTGATATGTGAATTTTATTGTATCTGCATTTGCTAGTGTACTTTTCTCGAACTCGCTACTGATCGTGGTTGTTTCACGTGAACGTTCATTTATTGTAATTCACTAGTTTCTTGTTCCATATGAGTCACATGAGTTGTGGTTGACTGGAGAACTTTTGTTCATTGTATTATGATTGCACACTGCTGTCAGTATCACTGCATTGTCTTTGGCTTCAAGTATAGTTGCATGGTCTCTCATATTTGTTTCATGTGTACTAGAGTATTATGTTGTACCCTCTGATGCATTCCTCTCTGGTCATTGTAGTCAGCCGCACTATCATTTTGTTGCTCCTTAGTATTCAGGTTTCCACTATATGCTGCACCATTTGAGTCAGTTCCCTTTTGAAGTTTCCATCTGTTGGATTCATTGTTGTATATGTTGGAGACTTTGATTATGCTTTGTCCTGTAATGTGTTTTCAACCTGATAGCACTGTCCAGTTTTACAATTGCACTCCATTTATATGTTCCCACCTGAGTTCATATGTATTGTTTCGTGCATATATATATATATATATATATATATATACAAGAATGCATGCATTTACTTCACTGTTTATTTTTCTGCACCACTTGCATACCACCTAAAGCTTGATATGCTAGCATTCATTCAGGTGTATAACTGGTTTGATTGGTTCGATCATTGAATTGCATTCACTCCAGATGTTGTTGACTTCACTTGAGCATATTGTAGTCTTGGGTCTCATATATGCCCTGTGTAGCCACTGCCAGACTATCGTCTATCTGTACTTGTTCATTCTAGTATATGCTCACTGCTTTAACCATTCACTGTTGCCACCTCTGTTTGCATATTTAGCTCGGTTGTTTGAGCACAATTGTATATATGATGTCTTGATTGTTGAGGCAGTGGCATTGAGATTTGATTCTTCATTTGCTTTTGATTCAATGACCTTTTGCGTATTTCATATACTGTATTGGCGAGGCAGTACACGCGTGCGTGTACTGCAGCCAATCAGTATTGATGTTTCTAAGTGACATTTCAATTGTTTGAATTGATTTGTTTTGATTCGATCATTTTGTTGTTGTCAAATTATCTTTCAGATAATTAGATTATGAGTTTCTAATTATTTACTTAATAATTAGATTTTGTTATTAATTGCCGTTTAGGCTATTCTGATGTTTTCTAAATTATCTTTATTGATAATCTTTTCATTGATCTTTGTTGATATTTTGAACCTGCTGATTTGTTGTTTTACACTGTTAAGTGTTACAATTATCGTTATCCGATTTTCTTGTTAAAGGATTGGATATACGAAATTTATTGTGACTGTCGTCTAATTGTTATTTAATTATTATTGCTTCCGTGCATTAATAACCGAGTTTGAATTAGACTGACCCATGTATTATTTTCTTTTGAATTTAATACTCGGGTCAGGCCGAGTATTTACAGGTTGTAGATATCTTACTTTGGGTTGCTGCTAGAGCTATGAAGTCTTTTCATACCTTTTGGAGTAGTCGTTGTCATTTTTAGTAGTCAGTGTATTTGTATAGGATGATATGTATTCATGTATATTAATGATATTAATGTACTTGTATATGTAACATCCTGTGTCGACAGTTGTAGTTGTATCATATGTATTGTATCACATGTATTGTAACTGATATCATTTATTATATATGTGAGATTTATTGTTTTATCTGTGTTTCGCATTTATATTATCTATGTTATTATTATATTTATTGTCCTAAACTATTATGAACAATCGTAGTTCATTTTATATTGGAATTGGGTATGTCGATGGGAGTAAATAAATAAGAGATGAAAAATTAAAAATATATACTACTCCTACCGAAATAACCAATACTAGTGTAAGGCCTAACTACGGATGGCCACTCCTGTCCATCCTTATTCTTCATGATAACAGACAGTATTTCCTTTAATACTCTTTGTTATTGTGAGCATAGAGGTGGGGCACCACATATTGTTTTGTTTGAATTGTATTCAAGGAAATAAATCTTTGGCTCTCGCAAACTCGAATCATTATCGTGCTATCGTACTTTTAAAGATCACGGTTGTGCATTCGTTTGTGGTCGTCTCCAGCTTATACCAGTGTGTTATTCTCACCAGACAGTTTTGTACTTGTATAAATAGTAAATCGATCACATTTGAATCTGTAAAATATATCACCATATTATATCTGCTATATTATGACTATATGATGTTCATCCATGCTTATACATCTGTTATATCATCTGTTGTTGTTACATTATGTTGTTCTGTTATTTATATCAGTTTATCATACTGCAAGTTCCCTTTAGATTAGAATCACTATGGGTTGAAATGATACCGAATGGACTTTAGAATAGGGGAAAATCGTTATGGGCTGAAATGATAGGCCTGAATGATTCTTGGAACTGTGGGTTTGAAATGATAAAACCCGTATTTTCTTTGTAAATTACGGGTTGAAATGATATATTAACACTATCACTTTTCTTAGGCTAGAAAATTATATACAGACCCGTGGTTAAAATATATTTTTTCTATTTTTTTAAAAAATATGTTTGAAATGTAAATATTATAATATTTTGATTTAAAACTTAACTAAAAATGATATTGTAGGGCATTATTGATTTTCTACGAATTTATAAGTGAAATAAATTAAGGTTAAAGTTAGAAAATTTGAAATGTAAGTTATTTTGGAATTTATAATTTGGTGATAAATGGAATTTAAATTAAATATGAAAATATGATAAATTTATGATATTTGAATTAAAATGATTTTAAAATGATTTTTATACATATTAATGATTTTTGAATAAATTTAAAATGTTAAATGAATGAATATTTAAGTTGAAATTTGGAAATATAACTTAAATTGGAATTTATAAATTTTGTTTTAAAAGTGAATTTTTAAGTTAAGTAAATAAAATGAAATGAGTTATATTTGAAAATGTAAACTTAAATTGTAAGTTAAAATTTAATTATAAATAATTGAAATTGAATGTGTGAATCTAATATGTGAATTATAATTAAATATTGTTTTTTTTGAATGGAAATTTAACCTTATAAAATCACGAATTTAAGGAAAATTAAATGATGGTTTTAAAGGTGAAATTATAGGATTTTATATGTTTAAAATGATTAAAGGAAAAAAAAGATTAATTTTTTGTGAAATTATATTGAATATTGGAAATGTAATTAATAGTATTTTGAAATGCTATTATTTCTAGTGTAAATGATATTACAGCGCTTTGTAAGTGCTGTGGTTGATACAATTGAACTATGTATAAATTATAACTATGTGGATTACAGCACTTAGTAAGTGCTGCGATAGCAGAAAGATAATTAAAATCTGAAACTAAATAAAGGGCTACAGTAGCACTTGATAGTGTTGCGGTAGGCTGAAATGAATGTTTGAGGTTATGATTTAAATAAATGAGCTCAGAATTTGTCTAAAATTTTGGGAACTGAATATTTGTTTGTAAATATAACGACTTTACCTTTAAATGGTTAAAATGAATTGTTTTGATTTAAATATAAACTATTTAAAAGGTGATTTAAAAATGATAATAAATGAATGATATCTTTGAATTAAAATGATAATAAATGAATGATATCTTTGAATTAAAAAGGATAATAAATGAAGGATATCTTTGAATTAAAAAGGATATTTAAATGTGTATATTTGGATTTGAATTCAAATAATGATTTGAAATGAATTTTGAAAGATATGATATTTTGATATTGAAATGGTTTGGAAATGATTAGATCTTTATTTTGATAAAGATTTGAATTTGAAATGATACTTTATTTTGAAGTATAAACTATGATTTTTAAATTATAACTACGGGTTATAATAACAATTAGTTGTTAAAGAGACCGGGATCAGATATGGATATACTCTCTGTCGATACCGAAAACCACTTTAACAACTATGTACGCGGTGGAGTTTCCAGAATGAAGTAGGATGGTGGTGACATTCTTGAGGTATATTACGTGGACCCGACTCCTATGAGTTGGCTTAAGGTGGCTAAAACAGGAGCGATCTCGGGCCAAAAGGGGTAGCTCCTCTTTTCGCACACATTCCTTCGATACTATACTCTTACATGTGATTGATTAGATGGCCATCCTCCAATTTTGATATGGGAATGTGTTCCGAGGTGGGCGTATGTGGCTACTACGTTATCACCAGCCCGTGTGCGTAATTGGTATATCTACCCTGGCATTGCCTTGTGTGCCCTGTAACCTACCATACCGAGCCTTTACTACGAGTTTGTTTTTCTCCCGTAGCCCATGGAGTATTTAGGGTAGTCTCCCGATCTGGAGATATGCTGATACTGGATGGACTACTGGGACTATTATGTGTGAAGGGTGATATGGGTAGCCCGGAACACTATTTAAAAGTAAGTTTATTTTACCGTAGACATTATTATAATAGCGCAATATTACTATATAGTAAATAGTTTGACGGATTCTTAAAGGATGGGCGGTCCCAGGCATCCTTTAAGTTATTTGTACCTTATTACAGTTCACTTGAGTTGGTTTACATTATATAAGTATATATTGTCCCGACTCGAGTGTTTTGTGTTCTGCTTTACACTCGGGTCAGCCTGAGTATTCACAACTTTGGATTCTCTTTCTGAAACTGGTCTTTGCTGGAGTTTCTGCCTATCCACATTTATATCTATTTTTGTTTCAGCTGTTCTAGTTTATCTCATGTATTAGTGAACTTTTGTGTATTTGGGATTTCTATAATGTTGTTTTCAGACTGATATTGTGTATTTGGGTTGAGACTCTGTTATAGTAGCTTCATGAACTACTGTGTTATTTTTATATTTCGCTGCGAGTTATTCTGATTGTTATGTTTCTGTGATTCTGTGTATTTGATTTCAATTGCTCCAAATTTATTTACAATCTGTTATTTTGTATCATTCAAGTCTGACATGTGTGGATTATTGTCGATTTGAATGGTATGAAATGGCGCGTCGTTATAGATTTTTAATAGGATAACGATTTTAAATTAAACTAAATTTACAAAAATATATAAAACAGCAAACCTCATCTTCACGAGGATAGCTGCCACCAAGATGAACACGGTAAACTTCTCCATGCGCTGCACAAAACGTGTCTATCACCATCAATCGACGTCGCTGTTCCAGACCACCAGCCATGATCGCAACTCCCCTCTACCTCGTTCCTTACGTCAATGCGAGCGGTCGAACCAAATCATGAAACCCTAAATCGTGACTTCAGCCTCCTCTAACCTTCACTGTGTCGCCATGGATTGCTTACCTCCATTTTTTTCGCTCGATCAATTTTTATTATTAATTTATTTTCGATCGGTCGATTGCATCTTTTTTCCTTTTTTTGAAGCCTATGATTTCGATTTGAAGATATGGGGAAGAGAGAAAGAGATACGGCTAAAAAAAGGGACATGGATTTGAATGAATTTTTTCTTATATTATATTATAATATTTAGAAAACATCTGATTCGATCGACCCGCTATGTCACGAACTCTAAACAAAGTGTGCCGCATGGCGTTTATAATGATTTACCACTATTCCGAACACAATGGAACTAGATCCGAGGCCTAATTTGATTGTATGCGGAAGATAGTTTTCAAATCGAATTATTTTAATTAAATTTGAAATTGAATTCCTACGCGTTTCAAGCTCGCACGGCCAAACGACAAGTCCAATCGCTACGAAACTGAAAATCCTACAATAATTCACCATTACAGATCTGATGAAACTAGTTTCATCAAAATCCAAGATGGTGACCAAAAAGGCTATTTTTACTCATCAATTAAAATATAAAAATATAAAATTTCGAATTATTCACATTTAATTCCAATTTTTAACGTTAACCCTCTTCGTTCATATTTTGAATAAACTTTAAATAAATTTTCGATATATATTTCAATCATCTTAAATCCAGAATTAAATTATACAAATAATTTCCACTATTAAATTTTAAACAAGTTAATTATCCAATAAACCAATATAAATAAATCAATAATTTTATTCTACCCATATTTATCCAAAAAAATTATTATATTTAATAACTTACAATAGTCAAAAGTACGGGTTGTTACATACTTCCCCGCTGAAAACTTTTCATCCTCGAAAAGGCATAAAGTAAAGAATTTAACATACAATGGATTTTATTCAAATAATCACTTATAACTTTAAAATATTATTAGAAATTTTTACTACGATTTTACTATGCCACTCCGCTATTGGTTTACGAAAAATATAACTTATATATAAAAATAAGTTATAAAAATTTTAAAGCTTCAAAAAATTTCCAACTCTCGGATTTACAAAAAATTTCGACAGAGTATCCTTTTGTGCGGCTCGATCGTAAATTTTTTATAATATAATATATAATACAAATATAACCAATAAATATCAAATATACATCTCATCTCAATGATGAGGCATTCCGAAGGGCAAAAATATAAAATCGTTGTATGTAATCCGAGATACGTACCTATTATTGATAATACGAGCGAGTTCGCACGTACTAAGCAAGCAAAGCATATAAATCCTCGTATACGCCCCTAAACGGTCTTCGTATGTACCTATCTCAGCTCAATTTGGAATGTTAGTCACTTATAATAAGATGTAGAACATGTATAAGTTCCAATAAGTATAAAACATGCATTCTGAATCCAAATCTCAAGCACAAGCACAAATATGCAACCATACAGCCATCATATGCACTCAAAACAATCAAATAAGAATTTACAACAAAAAAATCATCCGACAAATCAATATTCATTCGATTCAATTCATAACTATCAAAAATTACATTTCAATGTCAATATTTAGATTAATACATTCTCATTCTTATTAACATTAAATTTTTATTAACATTTTATTTGCTCATTTTCCATTTATTCATAACGTTGAATCGAATTATATTCAATCTCATTTGTTTCCAAATTCCTTTTCATTCATTTAAATGTTATTAAGCTCACATCCACTTATTTCATTTCAATCATTCATATAATCAATTACACTTAAGTAATTTAATTCCATATCACATTCCATATATTTAAAATTTTATTCACATTCACCAATTAATGTTCTTTTCCTTAATCATACAATGGATTTGTAATTAATTCATTCGCTTTTGATTGATTTACATTCAACTAACCTGGTTTCAATCCATTTTCTTTCAATCAATATTTATTGCATTTGATTTATTTGAATTCAATGTACTTACATTCAATCAATTTGTTCCAATTATTTACATTTGTTTCATCCAAATTTAAATTTAATTTATATTCCATTGATTGCTTTTTTGCTTATCCATATGCTTAACCACTTTAATAATTTGGTTTTCTTTCAATTTATTCAAATTTATTTCATTTACATCCAATTTATTCAATTCAATTTGCAAAATTCCAATTGTTTCACCTTTTTGTTTAACTTATTTCATATAAATTCATTTCTGAATCACTTATAAAAATTATTGCATTTAACCATGCTTAAGTTAAATCTATTATATTTCTGCCTTGTATATCCTTGTTTTTCTTTTTATACTAACTGTAACGACCCATATTTCTATGTATCGAAGGATCGTAGAACTGTAGTAGCTTAGGTCGTGTAGAAGTCTTGGTCGGTTGAGCGACTTAGTGAAGAGGAGCGACCTAAGGAGAGTGAGCGACCTAAGGAGTTAGGTCGTGTGACAGTTAGATCGTGTTATAGTTTAGGTCGGACGAGCAACCTAGGGAAGTTTGTAGCATTAGTAAGGGAGATAGCGACCTATGGAAGTTAGCAGCTTAGGGTTTAGACGGCTTAAGGGCTTAGGCGACTTAAGGAGTTTACGACCTAAGGAGATAGGATGGTTGAGCGAGTTATCGACCTAAGATAGGTTTTGTGTTTAGTTAGGTCGTGAGCGACCTATGTTAGGTTGCTGTGTGTAGTTAGGTCGTGAAACGACCTAAGGTGGTTAAGTGGTTTAGCGTTAAGTCGCTAAGTCATCGTGTATGTTAGGTCGTGCATTTGATGAGTCGCTGCATGTGTGTTAGGTCGTTGAGTAGTTAGGTCGTCCAGACGACTTAGGTGTTTGGTCGAGAGACCCTGTGTTTAGTTAAGTCGTGTGTCTCTGTAGGTCGTGCACGTTTTAGACCGTGTACGTAGTTAGGTCGTGCAAGGGCTTAAGGGTTAAGTCGTTAGGTCGGCAATGCTGTTAAGTCGCTAAGCCGTGTTTAGTTAGGTCGTGTGAGAACTTAAGCCGTTAGATTGTGAGTATCGTTAAGTCGTGCCTATGTTAGGTCGTTAAGTCGTCCAAACGACCTAAGTAGGAACGCGGCTATGTTGGGATAAGTCGTGTTTGTTAGGTTGTAGGGTTTGTTAAATCGCGTGTGACTTAAGGGGGCAAACGACTTATGGTTCTGCCTATAAATACATGGTTCTTCTACACTTTTTGGGATCCGGATTTTGAAGCGACGAAGTGCTGCCATTTTTAGAGCTCGAGTACTACACTTCTTCACCTTTTTTCTCTTCTTTAATCTAGTGATTCCTTCCACCCAAATTGAAGATCAAATCGAAGATCCAAGAGCTTAGATTGAAGATCTACATCCATCGAAGAGGGATTTCATCGTTAGAAGCGGAATTTTGGCGGATCAAGCTAGATCCTTCGTTGTCCAGATTTGGAGTGTGTTGCTTTTAAGGTGTTTAGGTGATTCGGTGAATGGTGGTTAACTCTCACACGGACCCAAAGGAGTATATTGGATTGGTGGCTTGATTTTGTGTTAAAAATAGTGATTTCATGCATTTTCGTAAACCTAAGTATAGATCCATGGTTCATGAAGATTTGACATCCATTATAATACATGTTAACCTATGCAAGTTCATCCATCAAGTTGTAGAGATATTATTCATGATTATGCTTGTTAGATTTAGACTCTTTATTTACAAGATTTCCATTTTTGTTATAATTGCTTTTAGATCATGTTTGAATGCTTAATTACTTGGATTAATGATTGACTTGATTGGTTGTTATAAATTAGTTGATTAGTGGTTGGATTTGGACAAGTTGGTCGGAGATGATTCAAAGGCTAAGGGGGAAGCTCTTGAATAGAAAAGTTGCACGTAGCATATGTAGTGGATGATAAAGCTCATATGGACAGATTTGATGATGATGTAGAGATGGAGCTTTTCTATGAATGAGATAAGGCGAGGCATGATGTGAGGTAGCTTTGGTATAATCCAGACGGGATCATTCCAAGCATGTTGATAACTCGAGGGATGGTTCGAGTTTGTGGATAATGGTTGGCTCGAGAGGTGCTTGAGCTTGTATGATAATAGTCGTCGAGGAGGATGACTAGAAGTCTGAGATTTCATCATTATTGAAGGTTCTAGCAGACTCAAAGCAAGAGTACGCTGGGCAGATTCGATAGTCCCAAAAGACTACAGTTGGTGGTCGAGTACTCTGGGCAGATCCGATAGTCCTAGGCACGGGCTGCGACGACGTGTGGAGTTCTGTCTAGAACCGGGGTCACCATTAGCCCTTGACGGACGGCTGAAAGAATGTGCCGGTCATTCAATTAACGGTGGTATCGAAGCAATGATAACAGTGATAGCCAGAGTCATGGATGTTTGGATGTTTTGGTTGTATCGTCATTCGGTCTCAAGAGCGATGTTTTCTGGGTGCTTATCTGATCTTGGTTTAGGCCTTGGGGGTTTGTACTTGGAAAACACCGACCTTGACTCGAGTGATAATTGCTTTACTTTAAATGTCTGATTTGCTATGTTTACTTCTGCTTAGTGTGTCTGGGGGCTATTACTGTAGAAAGAGGTGGAGTGGGAGGGTTGGGTTCCTATTCTTTTTACCTTTATGCTCTTTTGGTATGTTGTTAGTTAATTTACCGCTCGCTAAGACTGTTGTCTGACTCAGGGTTTTATGTTCAACTCTTATTACCTTGGGCTGTTCATCCATTTTGGGATGGGCAGACTAGGTAGCAGGTGACATGTGCTGTTCTTAGTGACCAACGATGCTGATGACGAAGACGAGCTGGAGGCTTGCATATTATTTTCTTACTATATGTAATGGATGTTCCGCTGCTTGTATATTCTCTGAGTGATATGTGGTGAGGCTTGATGTATTGACTATTCAGATTTTTGTATCAACTACTATGAGGCTTATCGGGTGAGATTCTGTTTTGTGGAGCTTCACTATATATATATATTTTCTATTGGATTTTACCCATGCGCTGTGAGTAATACGATAAACTCCGCTGTTTTTTTACCTTACCCTGACAATCATCCATGGCTGCCTGGCACACCTTTTAGCGCACCATTTCCTTGTTTAGTACAGGAGTCATGGGCGGTCGTCACATTTGGTATCAGAGCTTTGGTTAATCGATTTTAGCCAACGCTCGCTAACGTAACTACGTATGAGAGACGTAATTGTATTTTTATGGATGATTACTATATATAATATAGTGGCTTAGAAGGATTTGAACCTCTTATGCAGTTGTTTCTCAAGGTGCACTGATCATTTTTTTTTATAGATATTAAGAATGAGTCGAAGAGGGAGACCAGCTGCTAGGGAAGGCCGTGCTGCGGAGGGGGCTGCGGAGTATGCTGCTATGTTCGAGGCTATGATGACTTCGATCATGAGGAGGATGCCAGCTCTGGGGCCAGCAGTAGATGTTGGGGTTCAAGTTCAAGCTCCAAGACCGGTGGATTTTGCTAAGTTGTGTAAAGACTATACTGCTCTTGGATGTAAGGTTTTCTTGGGAACAGAGTCAACCATTGAAGTCTAGAGATGGATAGATGCTTGTAGAATAATCTTTGGTGACTTGGGAATCGAGGATGCAACCAAAAGGAAGCTTGCATCAAGACAACTTCAAGGGAGAGCTTCTGACCGGTGGAACTCTATCACCATTAATACTCCAGAGGAAGAAATTACTTGGGAGCAATTCCAAGCCAGATTTGAAGCTAAATTCATTTCTATAGCTCAAAAATCTATTCTGTTCAAGAAGTTTGTGGAGCTCAAGCAAGGAGGAAGACCAGTTCTTGAGTATGTTTCTGAGTTTGAAGCCTTGTCCAAGTATGCCCGATCGTATATTGAATCTCCATATCAGAAGAACGAGAAGTTTGTGACAGGCTTGGACATTTATCTAGGGAGGCTGTTGGTGGATCATCTGGACGATCCATTTGAGAAGCTTGTGGAGAAGGCTCTCAGGCACGAGAACCTGTTTCCTAAAGAAGGATCTATTGTTGCTGTGACCAAGGAGGAGTCTAAACCACAGCAAGGTGGAAACAAGAAGAGGAAGCAGCAGCAGCAGAAGGGTAAGGATGGCCAGAAGAAGCCGAAGGGTGAAGTGACCTGCTACAATTGTCAACAGAAGGGCCATTTCTCCAAAGATTGTAAGAATCCAAAGGTGCCGATGAAGTGCCACAACTGTGACAAGCTGGGGCATATTAAGAAGAATTGTCCAGAACCGAGGAAGGACAGGCAGGTTGTACAAGCTTATGCTTTGGGGGCTGTGCCATCATCTTCAAAAGCTCCTACTGCAGAAGAGAAAGGAAAGAATGTGGTGGTACAAGGTACCCTTTCCATTTGTGGTGTTCCAGTTAGAGTGTCGTTCGATACTGGGGCGTTGCATTCTTTTGTTTGTAATGAACTTGTAGGCCGGTTGGGTTTGGAACCGGATATTGTTGATAGACCATTGGTTGTGACTAATCCAGTTGGGGGTTCGTCTTGTTTGTGTATGATATGCCGTGGTCTGGTTGTATCGAGTCATGATTGCTCTTTTGTTTGTGATTGTTTTGTTCTGAACTTTGAGGGGTTTGGAATTATTTTGGGTATGGACTGGCTTAGGAAGTATGCGGCAAAGGTTGATTGTAAAAGGTTGGAGGTGACAGTCGAGAATGTGGAAGGGCGAAGGGTTGTGATACGATGTAAGCATGAGCAAGGCGTCTTCATGATCTTCATGTATTCGCTGGTTGTTCCACGGGATGGACTGTCATCGGTGCCAATCGCAAATGGATTTGAGGATGTCTTTGATGAGGTCAAAGGGTTACCGCCGCATAGAGAGATCGAGTTTCGCATCGATCTAGTTGAAGGAGCCAGGCCTGTTGTGATGCCTCTTAGGAGGATGGTGCCTAGGGAACGGCAAGAGTTGAAAGTGCAAGTTGATGATCTTTTACAGAAAGGATTCATTCGGCGTAGTGTGTCCGAATGGGGTGCACCAGTTGTGTTTGCAAACAAAGCAGATGGATCGTTAAGGTTGTGTGTGGATTATCGTGAGCTGAATAAAGTGACTAAGAAGAACAAGTATCCATTGCCGAGAATAGATGACTTGTTTGATCAGCTTCACGAAGCCAAGGTGTTTTCTCAGATGGATTTGGCAACGGGATTTCACCAATTAAGAGTGGCAAAGGATAGTGTTCCGAAGACTGCTTTCAGGACACCGTTTGGTTTCTTTGAGTGGTTGGTAATGCTGTTTGGATTGACCAATACACCAGCATATTTTGTGGATCTTATGAATAGAGTGTTCAGGGATCAGTTGAACAAGTTTGTACTAGTGTTCGTGGATGATATTTTGATTTATTCCAGAACTGAAGAAGAGCACAAGACGCACTTGCGTATTGTTTTGGAGACCTTGCGGAAACATCAGCTGAAGGCTAAGTTTTTGAAGTGTCACTTCTGGAAGAGCGAAGTGAGGTTCTTAGGCCATATTATCTCTGGAAGTGGAATAGCGGTTGATCCCGCCAAGGTGGCAGCAATCCAGGATTGGGTTAGACCTAAGAATGCATCTGATGTGAGAAGTTTTCTTGGATTAGCAGGATACTATCGTCGATTTATCAAAGACTTTTCCAAGGTAGCTGCACCATTAACAGGATTGATGAAAAAGAACCAAGTATTCAGATAGGATGCTAAGTGTGAGCAAGCTTTCGGAATCCTGAAAGAGCGACTAACAAGTGCTCCTGTTTTGACTATTCCAAGTGGAAATGATGAGATGGTGGTTTACACCGATGCATGTGGTACTGGACTTGGAGCAGTGCTGATGCAGAAGGGTAAAGTTGTTGCATATGCAAGTCGACAACTGAAGCTGCATGAAAGGAATTATCTGACTCATGATTTGGAGTTGGCGTCGATTGTATTTGCTCTGAAGATATGGAGACATTACCTATTGGGAGTTTGATTCGAGTTGTTTACAGATCATAAGTCTGAAGTATCTTTTCTCCCAAAAGGATTTGAATCTTCGGCAGCAACGATGGCTAGAGTTTTTGGCATCATATGATTTTGGTATAGCCTATACTCCGGGAAAGGGTAACGCAGTGGCAGATGCGTTAAGTCGAAGACATGCAGGATTGGGGGCCATGTTTTCAGAATGGAAGAATCTTGAGTATTTGGCTGGATTTAACTTCAGGCCCAGATGTGAATTGGAACCTGAAATGTTGGCAAACTTATCGATAAGACCTACTCTTGTGGAAAGAATTGGTGAGGGCCAAAAGCGAGATAATAAGCTTGTCAAGATTATCCGTGATTTGGAATCTAGATTGGACCCAGAAAAGGATAAAGAATTCGAGGTCGATCGAGAGGGTTGGCTTCGGAAGCAAGGATGACTAGTTGTTCCTGATATAGATGAATTGAGAGATGAAGTTCTGAAGGAAAGTCATCACTCGAAGCTGATAATTCATCCAGGTGGAAATAAGATGTATCGGGATATGAAAAGAACCTATTACTGGGAAGGTATGAAGAAGGATGTTGGAAATTTTATTTCCAAGTGTATGAACTGCCAGTTGGTAAAAGCCGAGCAGAAGAAGCCCAGTGGATTGCTTCAGCCATTAGAAGTTCCTACATGGAAGTGGGAGCAAATATCGACGGATTTTATCGATGGGTTACCTAGAACAAGAGTGGGAAATGAAGGGATTTGGGTCATCATAGATCGTTTAACTAAGAGTGCAAGATTTATTCCTGTTCGATCAACTAGGACTGCATCGAAGTTAGCTGAGCTGTATGTTAAGTGGATAGTTCGATTCCATGGTATTCCGAAAAGTATAGTAAGCGATCGAGATCCATTGTTCACTAGTAGATTTTGGAAGAGCTTCCAGGAAGTTTTGGGAACCGAGTTGTGTTTGAGTACAGCTTATCACCCCCAAACAGATGGTCAGACCGAGAGAGTCAACCGAGTTTTGGAAGATCTCCTCAGAGCATGTGTTTTGGACTTCGGAGGATCATGGGAAGATCATCTTCATTTGGTGGAATTTTCGTATAACAACAGTTACCAGTCAAGCATTGCTATGGAGCCGTATGAAGCATTGTATGGAAGGCCGTGTAACTCCCTGACATGTTGGTTGGAAACGGGAGAAAAGTTGATACTTGGGCCAGAAATGATTCAACAGACTTCGGATTGCATAGAGATCATTCGGCAACGAATGAAGGCAGCCCAAGACCGTCAGAAAAGTTATGCCGATAAGCGTCGTAAGGATTTGGAGTTCGACATAGGTGATATGGTTTTTGTGAAGATTTCTCCACTGAAGAAAGTTATTCGATTCGGGAAGAAAGGAAAATTCACTCCGAGATTTGTTGGACCATTCCCGATCATCGAGCGAATTGGAAAGCTCGCCTATAAATTGGAGTTACCAGAAAAGATGTCGGGTGTGCACAATGTTTTTCATGTTTCGTATCTACGGAAGTATGTGCACGACTCGAATACAGTGGTTTCTGCTGATAGCTATGAAGATTTTGAAGTTGATCCAGTTATTAAGAGACCTCGTAAGCTGCTTCGTGTTGTGGGAACTGACATGAAACAGCTTAGGAGGAAGGTAGTCAAGTTGCTCAAGATACAATGGAGTGATGATGTTAACGACTATACATGGGAAGTGGAAGAGAGGATAAAGGCAGCTCATCCTGAACTCTTCAAGGAATGACCACGAGGTGTCGTGTCATCTCATGAAAATGTAACTTGTTCTAGTCATAGAATTCTGCATGGTAGGCTAGGAATTGGATACATGGTTTATTGATTGCTATGGATGGTAGGCATGCAGAATAGTTTTTGGTTGCTCTGGTTTGTTTGGAATTTTGGGGGCGAAATTCCTAAGGGGAGAGAATGTAACGACCCATATTTTATGTATCAAAGGATCGTAGAACTGTAGTAGCTTAGGTCATGTAGAAGTCTGGGTCGGTTGAGCGACTTAGTGAAGAGGAGCGACCTAAGGAGAGTGAGCGACCTAAAGATTTGAACGACCTAAGGAGTTAGGTCGTGTGACAGTTAGATCGTGTTATAGTTTAGGTTGGACGAGCGACCTAGGGAAGTTTGTAGCATTAGTAAGGGAGATAGCGACCTATGGAAGTTAGCAGCTTAGGGTTTAGACGGCTTAAGGGCTTAGGCGACTTAAGGAGTTTACGACCTAAGGAGATAGGATGGTTGAGCGAGTTAACGACCTAAGATAGGTTCTGTGTTTAGTTAGGTCGTGAGCGACCTATGTTAGGTTGCTGTGTGTAGTTAGGTCGTGAAACGACCTAAGGTGGTTAAGTGGTGTAGCGTTAAGTCGCTAAGTCGTCGTGTATGTTAGGTCATGCCTGTGATGAGTCGCTGCATGTGTGTTAGGTCGTTGAGTAGTTAGGTCGTCCAGACGACTTAGGTGTTTGGTCGAGAGACCCTGTGTTTAGTTAAGTCGTGTGTCTCTGTAGGTCGTGCACGTTTTAGACCGTGTACGTAGTTAGGTCGTGTAAGGGCTTAAGGGTTAAGTCGCTAGGTCAGCAATGATGTTAAGTCGCTAAGCCGTGTTTAGTTAGGTCGTCTGAGAACTTAAGCCGTTAGATTGTGAGTATCGTTAAGTCGCGCCTATGTTAGGTCGTTAAGTCGTCCAAACGACCTAAGTAGGAACGCGGCTATGTTGGGATAAGTCGTGTTTGTTAGGTCGTAGGGTTTGTTAAGTCGCGAGCGACTTAAGGGGGCAAAAGACTTATGGTTCTGCCTATAAATACACGGTTCTTCTACACTTTTTGGGATCCGGATTTTGAAGCGACGAAGTGCTGCCATTTTTAGAGCTCGAGTACTACACTTCTTCACCTCTTTTCTCTTCTTTAATCTAGTGATTCCTTCCACCCAAATTGAAGATCAAATCGAAGATCCAAGAGCTTAGATTGAAGATCTACATCCATCGAAGAGGGATTTCATCGTTAGAAGCAGAATTTTGGCGGATCAAGCTAGATCCTTCGCTGTCCATATTTGGAGTGTGTTGCTTTTAAGGTGTTTAGGTGATTCGGTGAGTGGTGGTTATCTCTCACACGGACCCAAAGGAGTATATTGGATTGGTGGCTTGATTTTGTGTTAAAAATAGTGATTTCATGCATTTTCGTAAATCTAAGTATAGATCCATGGTTCATGAAGATTTGACATCCGTTATAATACATGTTAACCTATGCAAGTTCATCAATCAAGTTGTAGAGATATTATTCATGATTATGCTTGTTAGATTTAGACTCTTTATTTACAAGATTGCCATTTTTGTTATAATTGCTTTTAGATCATGTTTGAATGCTTAATTACTTGGATTAATGATTGACTTGATTGGTTGTTATAAATTAGTTGATTAGTGGTTGGATTTGGACAAGTTGGTCGGAGATGATTCAAAGGCTAAGGGGGGAAGCTCTTGAATAGAAAAGCAGCACGTGGCATATGTAGTGGATGATAAAGCTCATATGGACGGATTTGATGATGATGTGGAGATGGAGCTTTGCTATAAATGAGATAAGGCGAGGCATGATGTGAGGTAGCTTTGGTATAATCCAGACAGGATCATTCCAAGCATGTTGATAACTCGAGGGATGGTTCGAGTTTGTGGATAATGGTTGGCTCGAGAGGCGCTTGAGCTAGTATGAGAATAGTCGTCGAGGAGGATGACTAGAAGGCTGAGATTTCATCGTTATTGAAGGTTCTAGCAGACTCAAAGCAAGAGTACGCTGGGCAGATTCGATAGTCCCAAAAGACTACAGTTGGTGGTCGAGTACTCTGGGCAGATTCGATAGTCCTAGGCACGGGCTACGACGACGTGCGGAGTTCTGTCTAGAACCGGGGTTACCATTAGCCCTTGACGGACGGCTGAAAGAATGTGCCGGTCATTCAATTAACGGTGGTATCGAAGCAATGATAACAGTGATAGCCAGAGTCATGGATGTTTGGATGTTTTGGTTGTATCGTCATTCGGTCTCAAGAGCGATGTTTTCTGGGTGCTTATCTGATCTTGGTTTATGCCTTGGGGGTTTGTACTTGGAAAACACCGACCTTGACTCGAGTAATAATTGCTTTACTTTAAATGTCTGATTTGCTATGTTTACTTCTGCTTAGTGTGTCTGGGGGCTATCACTGTAGAAAGAGGTGGAGTGGGAGGGTTGGGTTCCTATTCCTTTTACCTTTATGCTCTTTTGGTATGTTGTTAGTTAATTTACCGCTCACTAAGACTGTTGTCTGACTTAGGGTTTTATGTTCAACTCTTATTACCTTGGGCTGTTCATCCATTTTGGGATGGGCAGACTAGGTAGCAGGTGACAGGTGCTGTTCTTAGTGACCAATGATGCTGATGACGAAGACGAGCTGGAGGCTTGCATATTATTTTCTTACTATATGTACTGGATGTTCCGCTGCTTGTATATTCTCTGAGTGATATGTAGTGAGGCTTGATGTATTGACTATTCAGATTTTTGTATCAACTACTATGAGGCTTATCGGGCGAGATTCTGTTTTGTGGAGCTTCACTATATATATATATATATATATATATATATATATATATATATATTCTATTGTATTTTACCCATGCGCTGTGAGTAATACGATAAACTCCGCTGTTTTTTTACCTTACCCTGACAATCATCCATGGCTGCCTGACACACCTTTTAGCGCACCATTTCCTTGTTTAGTGCAGGAGTCATGGGCGGTCGTCACACTAACATTATTTATAAACCATTTAAATTCATTATAAATAATTTATACAGCACAATCACGTTTATTATTTTTCCTTATATCTTAAGTTACTGTTAATTCATCGGTTAACTTCAACTATTCAAATTCATATTATTTATTTACTAAAGTAATATTTTTATTTTATAACTCAATTCATATTAATAATTTTGTTCCACAGATTATTTCATTCACTTTTCTTAAGTTGTTTCCATCCTTTAATTTGTTTTATTAACTTATTTCATATGCAATTAGCTAACCTGCAATTTATTAAAACTCATTTTATTTATATTTAACTTATTTTCATCAAGTTTTAAATTAAATCCAATTACTCACATTAATTTTTTTTCTTACACTCGTTTATTTTTATTTAATTTTTTGCATTAAATTTTTCTTCACACAAAAATTATATTTCATTTAAAATTCAAGTTCATATTCATTTGATTAATTCATCTTTATAGCTTAAATGGAATTAATTCACTTTAATGATTCCTTAAGTTTTATTTAATATCCATTTCAATTTGTTTAATATTAAGTTAAACTTCATTTTAGTTTAATCTATTACTCATTTATTTAATTTTATTCAAGTTAAATTTCTTATCATTCCCATTTTACAAATTGTAAAATTTATTTTTAGCTTAAAATTCAAAATTCTATAAGTTATATTTTTTTTTCATTCGAAATACCATTTTGTTAATTTATCAACTTCATTTCAAATGCAATTCAAATTTTTTATTTAAGCTTTCATGAGGTAAAGTATATTTTATTTATTCCATTTTCACTAACCCAAAGCGATTTAATATTTCATAAGTCAATCATTTTGCTTAATCAAATTTTTTTTAACCATTTTAAATTTGGTTTTTATTTTCCAATTTAAATTTATAAGTTATAACTTATGTCTTATATACTATTTTCAATTATAAGTTCAAACAATTTTCATATATTTACTAAATCATGCTTAGAATGTATTTTTCAAAAATAAAAACTTATTTTAATCAAAAATAAATTTCTTTCCATAGCAATTTTCACTCAGAAACTTGGAAATGAATACTGGAGATGCTGCAGTCATCCCCGGAATTATTTCTAAGCGACCAAGCGAGTTCAATGTTTGATTTCTTTCAAAAATATTTTCAAGATACTTTTCTAGTCAAAACTCTTTCAAATAATATTAATATTAATTTCAAAGTCTTCGAAAACAATTTTTAAGACAAAAGGATTTTAAATTCCAAAATTCTTAATTTTCAAAATCATTTCTACATATAAGCTATATTATAATATGCCTATACAAAATTCCTTGACTTATTTACCAAAATATTTAACTAATTCACAACTTGGTTATCTTAAGCACTTCTTATTTTAGTTGATCTTAATCTAATTTAATTATCAAATGCTTCAAAAAAAATCATAAAGTATTCATTTTTTAAATTCAACCAATAATTGATGATAACTAAATATTATTATTTCCTAACAACTATCATTCATTAAAGTTATCACTATATATATAATATAATTAGGAAAATTTTATTACATTTGTCCTATTTTAAAAATGATATTATGTCAACTTGCCTCGTTTAAGTGTTTAGAAACCCCTATCGATAACACGGCCTCTTGCACATCGATCAGAATTCATAAATAATTCAACGGATAAGTAAACACAATATAGAACAATTTATAACACTAACAAGTACGTTTTCTCATATATATACACTCAAAGCGACTCATTCTAAGGTATTAATATCCTATCTCTAATGAGTCAAACCCTTCCCCCTACCCAAAGCCAAGGTTATCGCTAAACCTTCGCTCTGATACCAACCGTGACGACCCTCATTTTGAAAGGTATTAATCAACAATAATCCACACATGTCCGACTTAAACCATCCGAAACGTAGATAATCAATGGGGTTAAAATATGAAAAGTAATAAGTCAAGAAGAAAACAAAATATAGAATCTCACAAATGACAAAATATAATAATCAAATAAACGACCTATGAAGCTATTTACTATACATTTGATTTTAATCTCTATACATTTATCAGAGTTATATATATACATCAGGGATAAATGATTAATATAGCAGAATAATATGATGCATGGGATAATAATAATATTAATATATCAAAACTCCGTATTCATCCTCCAAAGAATAGTCTTCAATATGCTGAAAAACACAGGACTGACCCGAGCATAATGAAAAGACAAAACACTCGAGTCAGGACTAAAATACTCTTATTTAAGTAAAATTAATATCACAAATATGAGTGCAAAAACTTAAGAGATGTTATGGGATTTTCCATCTTCTAAGGATCCGTTAAACTATTTATATCTAATAGTATACGCTATATTAGATAATGTCTATCAGTAAAATAAATATCAAAATAGCATTAAGGCTTACATTGATCCACCTTAATACATTTCACAATTTTTAAACCAAAGTCGTAATAGGCTCGTATAGGGATAAATATGACAAGGCACGTAAGGCAATGCCCAAGGTAGGATTCTACCAGTTTACCCTTTCTGGCTGGTCGTAACCCATCTACGGCCGACCGCGAAAATCAATCCAAACGACAAAAAGGTACACCCGAATACAAAATCACAATAGTAATACGAGGGTTCAACATCGCTAGAGGTATCTAACCTCAATGGCCAGACATAGGCTCTTGTTTTAGTCATTTTAATTATGACATGAATGTCAAAGTTATCCATCATCGTTCTCTTACTTCATTCCAGTAAACGTCGCCAATTCAACCACTACATTCTGGATATCATCCATCGCGTACACGGTTGTTAAAGTGGTTTCAATATTGACAGCGAGTATGCCAATAAGAGGCCCCGACCTCTTTAACAAGAAATCATCAATTTGTACACTGGATAGTTCATTTACATTTCAAAAACAGTTCGTACTTGATATACAAATATCATATACTCTTTAAAATGAAATCCATTTCGAAATTTACCATATTCGCTTCAAAAATTATATTTTATTTTAAAATGTCAATTCAGTTCGATATATTGATTTCACTTCAAAATTTGATTCGAATTAAAATTTTAGTCGTAATTCGCTTTAACCCAATTTGTATTTAAATCAAAGATATAAATATAAGCATTACACCCTTTGACCAGTTTAAATTTAGAAAATATTTTAAATGGTTTTAAAATAGCTAAATAGTTAAAATAGTTTAATAGAAATAATTTAGTATTAAAAACGGTTTATATAATAAAATAGTTTGAATATTTAAAGAAAGAGATTTGGAATAGTTTAACTAAAACAATTTAAATTATAGTTTCCAAACCAAACTAATTAAATTCCAAAATTTTCAATTCAAATCAATTTCCATTTCCATTTTTGATTTACTCTATTCAATTCCGATTTCTAGTCAAATTTTAATTTCAATTCCAAATTAATTTAAATTCCAATTCCAAATTAATTTAAATTCCAAATCAAAACAATTTCAACTTCAAATTTTAAACCATTTCAATTTATAACAATTCCGAGTTTATTTCAAAAATATCGATTCAAAATACTTAAATCAAATTTACCTTCAATATCCAATTTAAAATCCAAATCTTTGAATATATTTCAAATCCAAGCTCAATTTCAGATTATCCTTTCTTAGCAATATTCAAAGTCCGAATAAAAAGTTTAATCCTTAAATAAATAAATTTCTAAAATTTACTTCATATTTCGATTATAACTTAAAATTCTTAACTTTGATTAATTAAACAATTTCATTTCAAATTTAAATTTCAACATTCTGAGTTCCAATTCGATAATAATTTGATTTCCATAAATTCGATTTTTATTTCTTAAAACCAAATCATTTAAATAATTCCAAATCAAAATTTTAAAATCGTTAAATTTAATCAAACTGGTGTGTCCGTATATAATTCTCTATCCTATGGCCAATTGAATCAATTACTTCAATTTAATTTCACGGATAGATATATATCATTTCAATCCAAAATAAATGTCATAGGTATATATCATTTCAACTTATTTCTTAATTTATTCGAAATAAATTCAATTTGCTGTTTTATACACTGTAACGACATGCAGGATGATAACAGGGTATATTAAACATAAATAAACATCCAAACATCCAAAATATCAATCAAATGCATTCATCATGACCAATCATCCAAACGGTCAATAAAATTTACAACAATTTCATAATTATCAATATCGGGTAGTTTACGGGTAATAAAAATTCTAATTAAATTTCACTGTCAATCATTTCTATAAAATAATTTAGATGTCAATTTAAATGTCAATTAAACTTATCAAACACAACCAATAAAATTTAAATAACATAAAAATATTTTAGCCAATTGTGAGCATTTAAACACTCACCTTTCTATTTGAATTTGAAAATAATTTCAACTTCAAATAAATCCCAGTTCCATCCCAAATCAAAAACGACTTCGATACGATCCCAACGCACTTTCCTCGCCTGAATCGAACTTCGTATGGAAGATTATGATTTATAATAGGGTAACGATTTAAATTAAACTAAATTTACAAAAATATATAAAACAGTGAACCTCATCTCCACCATGAACGCTGCCACCAAGATGAACGCGATAAACTTCTCCTCGTGCTCCACAAAACATGCCTTTCACCATCTATCGATGTCGCCGTTCCAGACCACCAGCCGCGATCGTAACTCCCCTCTGCCTCATTCCCCACATCAACACGAGCGGTCGAACCAAATTACGAAATCCTGAATCATGATTTCGACCTCCTCTAACCTTCGCTGCGTCGCTATGAATTGTTTGCCTCCATTTTTTCGTTCGATCATAATTTTTTTATTTTCAATCAGCCGATTGCATCTTTCTTTTTTTTGAAGCACGTGATTTCGAATTGAAGATATATGGAAGAGAGAAAGAGATACGGTTAAAATTAGGGACATGGATTTGAAAGAATTTTTACTTGTATTATATTATAATAATTAGAAAATATCTGATTCGATCGACCCGCTAAGTCATAAACTCCAAACGAAGCATGCCGCATGGCGTTTATAATGTTTTTGTAACAATCCTGTATTTTGTGATTATTTTAATTGTATATTTTGTAATTATTTTTATATTGAATTTTATGATTTAAAAACTTTATTTTATTTATTAAAATGGATAAATTTTGTTATTTTAAATATAAATTTTGATTTTGATGTAAATTATAATTCCAAACATAAATAAATAGAATATTTTCCAGAAATGTGAATGTTGGTCAATATGGTCAAACTTTGACTCTTAATTTTAAAATTAAAAATTTTAAATTTTGAAATTTATTTTCTTTTATGAAAGTAAATAAAATTTTAAGTACACTGCTTTTCGGTGTGTTGAAATCCGATTAATATTGTGAAAGTTGTGCTTTTTAAACTATGGTATGTAAATTCTTATATTGAACAAAATTGTTTATTTTAATTTATATAAATAATGTTTTTGTTTGCCCTGTCATGTTATAATTTATGTTTACATGTGTAACATGGCATGTTATGTATATATATCTTATTTTAAAACATTTTAATAGTATAGTTGAAATTTTCCAATGTTAGTTGTATTTTGTTTACAATTTTTAAATTCTAGTTTCAATTAAATAAAGTATTTTCTTTATTTATTTTCTATTTTCCTAAAACTATTTATTTATTTTGATTTCTACTTTATTTTGTTTTCATTTTATTTTATTTACTTAATTTTTATTTGTTTATATTGGATTTAAAAGAATTTGAAATTCAAAGAGACAAAGCTTTTCATATTAACTTGTGACCTTTCCTTTCTTTGTCTTTTCATGTGCTTGGCTTTTCACTTTCTAGTTTTAGCCATGCAATTTCTCATTATTATTCACGTAAGAAACTCCTCATCACTTCACAATTCACGGCATTCCATTTTTGAAATATTTTGTACCTTTTAATGGCTTCTTTTTTCTTACTTTTCCTCTTCTTTTCCATTGATTTTTGACTTTGATCTTTCTTGTATTTGCTCAGCCATTACCACCATCATCTCCACCGACCACCTCCATCACCTTTCCTTCATCATCCACGGTAGCAACCACCTCCTCTTCCCCTGTCCAGATCTGGCCATGACCGCCATATGAAGCAAACACCACAAACTTTGCAAAACACTCCTTGAAATGCCTAACCGAGCCCATAATTCTACCACCACCTCCATACTTTGCCTCGGCCACCACCCCTACCTCCATTACCAGCACATGCCATGGCCTTTGATCATCACACCACGTCTGACCTGACCTGAAATGAGCCATGGCTGAGCCTAGGGTGCACCAAAATCCACCTTTTAGCCTTGACCTTTTGCATTCCTCCACTTGTAACTCCTGCCTCTTCACATCCCATTGTTTTGCCTTCTTTTTTTGCTGACCATTGGCCGAGCATTTCAGGTCTAGACCTGATCATGGTTGAGCCCAAAAACCACCATGGTCGAGCAAAAATGATGAGCATGACCGAGCCATGTTGAGTTATTGTCAAACACTCTTGTGTTAAAGCATGGTTAAGCTATCTTGTTCTTTGTTTTTTCTAATTTCCATTTTGTTTCAATTTATCTTTGTATTGTATATATATATATATATATTTATATATATATATATATTTATATTACTTAGTTTTAATTGTTGTATACAAGAACAATATCAAGGCTCTTCTACCATTCAAATCTAATCGTGTTTGTCGTGCTTTTGGAATCGTTCTTGTGTGTTGTTTTGGGTCTCTAGTTTTGATAAAGGTGAGTCCTTCTCACTCTGACATTATTACTTATGAAATGGTAAATGGATGACAAGTGATTAGTGATTAAAATGTTTATGCAAGTTAATGATGATTATATGATATGTTATTTCATGTTATTACCATGTTAACTTTGTTAATTATCACTTGACATATGATAAATGACAGTATATTGTGACATTGACATGTTAGATTAATTGTTTGTATTGTTTATGTATATGCTCACACTGCAAGTTCCCTGTTAGAATAGAATCACTATGGGTTAAAATGATACATACCCGAACGGGCATTAGAATAGGGAAAAATCATTATGAGTTGAAATGATAGGCTCAAGTGATTTTTATTGTATTTTATTTGACTTGGGATTGCAGGTTTGAAATGATAGAACCCGGGTTTTCTTTTAAATTGCAGATTGAAATGATACATATCCGTATCACTTGATCTAGGATAGAAAATTATATACAGACCCTGTGGTATATTTTAAATGATTTTTTTATATAAATATGTATTGTAAAGTATGAAATTATGATTTAAATATTTTTTTATATTTTAAGAAAGTTAAATATTTGAACTAAATTTAAGTATGTCAATTTGAAGTGAATGTGATTTTTGACTTTAAATTATATTTTTAAAAATGTAAGTAAATAATGGAAATTAAATTTAAAGTTTTGAAATGATATTTGAAGTAAAATGTTAAGTTTTGTTAAATTTATAAGTTAAGAAACAGTGAAATTTTGACTTAACAAATGAATTGAGCTTTAAATTGGATATTCGATTTTAAAATTTTGTTATGATAAATCATATGTTAAAATGATTTAAATGTGAAATTTTGAAGCCTAAAAATATGATTGTAAGTTTAAAATAACAAAAATTAAATTTTTAATGTTTTTGAAAGTTATGATAAAATCTAGAATTTTATTGATAGAATTTCCAAAAATGCTATGGTTTTACGATGGCATTTGTTAAGTGCTATCATTTATGAAATTCAACTAAGTTCTGAAATAACTAAATACTTATGTCAGCATTTTTTATTGCTGTTGTTTTGGAATTTAACTATGTTTGAAATAACTAAATATCTATTACAGTATTTTATAAATGCTGTTGTTCCTGAACTGAACTATTTTGGAAACTAAATACCTACTGTAACACTTTGTAAATATTGTCGTTGCTATAATTTGACAATGTTTTGAAATATTATAAATTAGCACCATTTGAGTTTTTTTTAAAGTGTTAAATGATTTGACTTTTGGAATTGATTACTTGTGAAATTTAAGGAGTTTTGAATGCATATATATTTAAATATTTAAATTTGAAATTTTAAGGAATTTAAATTGAATTTGAATTTAAATAAGGTTCACTTGGTTGTGTGTTAAATGAAATGAAATGTAATGAGATAAATGAATTTTTGAACGGAATTTTGAAATGTGTTTTGTAACGATATTTGAAATAATAAATGAATGACATAATTGATAAAAAAATAAAAAAGATATTTAAATTTGAATATTTGATTTTGAATTCAAATAACGATTAGATAATAAGGATTTGAAAGGAAATGATTTGGAAATGGCTTTAAATGACATAATCTTTATTTTGATAAAGAATGTGAATTTGGAATGATATTTGATTTTTATTTATTCGAATTTGATAAATGAATATTTGAAGTTTATATTATTACGAAAGGATATTTGGATTACCTGTCATTCGGGTCTATTTTAATGATATTGTATTTTATTAAGTGATTATTTCAAAGCTAAATAATATGAAAGTGAATTTGATATATATATATATATATATATATATATATATATATATATATATATATATGTATGTATATGAGATTTTCAAATTTAGTTTTGAAATATGTATATTTAAATCTTTGAATTATATTGAAAGATTTAATAGTTTATTTTGTGGGTCAATTCTATATTTGAAATTGATAAGATTTGAAACGATTTGTTGGGAAACTGAATTAAATTGAAACTGATGGTTTGAGTTGAATTAAAGTGGAAATTTGAAAATTTGGGTTTAATTGAATAAATTTGTAAAATGTAAAGAATTAAGGAAGGTACCATGATTTCAAGTGTATGATTTCGAAATGTTATGATTCTCAAAGTGTAATGATTTCAAGTATTTTGGTTTCGAAAGAGTTATAACTTTGAAAGTATTATGATTTTTGAAAGGTGAATATATGTTTTGAAATGGAAATGATATCATATTGATTTGGATATAGCTTGAAATAAAAATGGTTTTAGTTTCGAAGTATAAACTATTTTGATTTGAATATAGTTTTGAAATAAAATAGTTTTGGTTTTGAAGTATAAACTATTTTGAAAGGAATATAGTTTTGAAATGAAATGATTTGATTTTTTTGTAGTATAAACTATTTTGAAATGACCATGGCGTTATAACAATGATTGGTTGTTAAAGAGACCGGAATAGGAAGTTGTCATACTCTCTGCTAACACCGAAAACCAGTTTAACAACTATGTACGCAATGGAGATTCCAAAATGAAGTAGGATAGTGGCGACGTTCTTGAGGTATATTACATGGACCCGACTCCCATGAATTGACTTAAGGTGGCTAAAACAGGAGCGATCTCGGGTCAAAAGGGGTAGCTCCTCTAGTCGGACACACTTCTTCGATACTATACTCTTGCCTTGTGATTGATTTGATGGCCATCCTCGATTTTGATTTGGGAGTGTGTTCCGAGGTGGGCGTAGTGGCTGCTACGTTACCGCCGGCCCGTGTGTGTAATTGGTATATCTACCCTGGCATTTCCTTGTGTGCCGTGTCACCTACCATAGCGAGCTTTACTATGAGTTTGATTTGTGTCATACCTATGGAGTATCTTCTCGTAGCCTCCCGATCTGGAGGTACGCAGGTACTGTGTAATCTACTGGCACTATTACGTGTTAAGGGCTATATGGGTAACCCCTCGATGCTATTTTAAAGTATGTTTATTTTACTATTAGACAATGATAGCGAATATTACTACATAGTAAATAGTTTAACGGATCCTTAAAGGTTGGGCGATCCCAAGCATCCTTTAAGTTACTGATGCATTTTGTTACTTTTCACTTGAGCTATTTTACAGTTCATAAGTATGTATGTCCTAACTCGAGTGTTTTGTGTTTTGCTTTATGCTCGAGTCAGACTGAGTGATTCAGCATTCAAGACTCATCTTCGGAGTAGTAGCTTTGCTTGAAGATCCAGCCATCTATTTTTCTTTTAGTATCCAGTGAGTCCAGTGATGTATTCTGATTTGTACCTTATGTATCTTGTTACTCTTCTGTTGTATCTTGTTTAACTCTGACGTATCTTATATATATAGTAGCTACATGAACTATTATCTCTTTTACTTCCGCTGCATTATTAAATACTCTATGTCTGTGATCTGTGATTATTTATTTACTTTATATTCTGAAATTTGCAAAATTTTATTTACAACGCAGTATTTTGAGCAATTCAAGTTTGACACATGCGGATGCAAATGGTTGAAAATATCGACTTAGCACAGTTTTACCCCCATTTCAAACATAACGAAACTAGTTCCAAGGTCTAATTCGATTGTATGCAGAAGATAGCTTTTCAAATATAATTATTTTCATTAAATTTGAAATTGAATTTCTACGCATTTCAAGCTCGCACGGCCAAACGACAAGTCTGATCACTACGAAACTGGAAATACTACAATAATTCACCATTACGGATCCGATGAAACTAGTTTCGTCGAAATCCGAGATAGTAGCCAAAATGGCTATATCTACTCGTCAATTAAAATATAAAAATATAAAATTCCAAATTATTCACATTTAAGTCCAATTTTTAACGTTAACCCTCTTCGATCATATTTTGAATAAAATTTAAACAATTTCCGATATATATTTCAATCGTCTTAAATCCAGAATCGAATTATACAAATAATTTCCACTATTAAATTTTAAACAATTTAATTATCGAATAAACCATATAAATATATCATTAATTTTATTTCTACCCATATTTATCCAAAAAAATTATTATATTTAATAACTTACAATAGTCAAAAGTATGGGTCATTACGTTACATAATTTGGTTTTCAAATAAATCGATTTATTTGGTAATTAAATTGTTAAATTTAGTATTTGAAATTGTTTAAATAATTGAATCTTGAATTTAATATAATTGGAAATGATTTCAAAAGTTGATTTAAATTCAATTTGCATGAGAAGGAAGATAGTGAACTTTTAAATTTAGATTTAAAGTGATTCAACTAATGCTGGAAATTGCTTATTTTAAATAACATGTAAAAATAGCCTTCTGGGGCACTTTCTTGGATTTTGACAAAAACAGTTTCATTAGATCCGCAATAGTGAATTATTTTATGCCATTAAATTTTGTGGCGATCGGACTTATTGTCTGGTCGATTGAGTTCGAAATGCGTAGAAATTGATTAAAAACTTTTATTAATATAATTGGATGTGAAAAGCTGTCTTCTACATATAATTGAATTAGACCTCGAGACTAGTTCCATTTCGTTTGAAATATGGGTCTAACATATAAAACGTCAAGCGGCACATCTCATGAGTTCGAGATTTTTGGACATTTAAAAATTAATATTTTAAAATTTAATAATATATATGTACTTAATATGGCCATACGTGCCCATATCTATAGCCTTACCTTCCCATGCCCTAACCTATACCCTCCTTCGTTTATAAAATTCACATTCAAAAAACCAGAAGTTCGTTCGCCCAAGATTTCAAATCTCCTCTCACTAATCGAACGACCACTAGTCATTGGAGCCACCACGGCCAGAATTGACCTTCGACCGCAAGCGGAGAAACGTTCATCTCGACGAATAGAAGGGGACAGACAGTTGGATTGGGCTATTATCGTCAAAGGCAGTGGAAATTTGTGGCCGAAAATGCTGTATTTGGTTTTGTTCATGGTGAGTCGCGGAGCACGAGCTAACGCGGCAAGGTGGTGGCAGAGCAAAGACGAGTGGCGCGGTGTAGGCGGTGGTCGATCAAGGGTTAGCGGGAGCGCTTCGGGTCAAACTGGTAAATACCCAAAGCGTGCACTTGGAAGCTGCTGCTTCGAGTCTTGCGATGGAAAACTTGGAGCGCGCTTTGGGACATTCGAAAACTTTCCCGAAGCATGCCTGAGGAAGTCACAGCTCCGAGTAGAGCACGAAAAAATGCAAGCGTGCTTCGAGTCATGCGGCTACGTACATGAAGCTCGCCCTGGATGACATTACTCCGATGGTCGATCGATGAATAAAAAAGTTTGAGCAGCTGAAGAGCATGTGTGAGAGGGAAGAGATAAAGAAAGGTTTTTGTTTTAAAATTTTTATTAAGTAAATTTTAATTATATCAAATGTTAGTTGATCCATATTTAATTCATACGAGATCCATTTCGAGCGCGACAAGTCGCTTTGCGATCATATCGATGAAGGCTACACTATGGAGTTGAATTGGACGAATTAGGAGCTAGTTGGAACATTGGGTTAATGTCAGGACCCGATTCTTCGACTCCCGAATATCGACATCAATATGTCCACTATATCGAATGCCGATTAGTCGGATGCCGGAAAACCGAACACTGAGGGTTTTAAGAAAAAGAAAGAGGTAGAAGAGAGAAAAGAAGATAGAAAATAGAACAGAAAGAAACTACAGAACAATATCAGAATCTCACAATCGCAGCGGAACAACATATAATAGATAAATGAATAATCTTTAAACAAAGAACTATATCAGTTATTACATTACATCACATTTCATTACATCAGAGTGTACAACAACAACAACATCAAACAGCGGAAAAGAAATACTCTATACTAGTAATACGCTAATGCCATCCATCTTGCCTCCAGCAACTCTTGAATTCCAGAATATCCTGATAAACCTTAACTCTTGACTGCCCGTGTGAAAATTGGTGGGCACCCAGAGTTTAGGAAGGAAAAACAATAAACTCCGAGTCAGTCATGTGACCGGTGTGGGAACTAAAACAGTTTATTTATCTTTAAAATCAAAAATAGAGGAATATTTTTAAAGTCAATTCGCAAAGCTTTTAAAAATGAGACTACCATAAGACCTCCCGCCACACACACAATGCAAACGCAGACTTGGAGGAGATTTCTTCTTATGTTAGTCAAAGATGCTTGATACACATTAAAAAGAAAACATTTGATATTATTACTAGTGCATAGTGTAGAAAACATTTCAAAAGTAGAATAAAAAACCTTAGCCAGCATAGGTACCATTATATTATGCTTACTATAGCTACCATATTAGATGGCAGGTTCTACAACTAAAACCGTACAAGTCTCGTATTGTTTCTTTGGATTTCCAACGAATGATCAGGCCAAGGAACTTCCCATTGCCACATGAGAACGCCTCTGGATGGACGTCCCCGAGAACCAAACCGGATCTCTACCAACACAAGGCCGGGTTACCCCTAACTGGGTAACAACTGACACGAGTATGCCATCCCCCGGTCCTTTGGGACCTTTAACCGAGCGCTCGTAATCAACATCACACCAAATAATAAGTGTTTCAACATGAAAGCATCTGGACTCCATACCATGATACCACCCTTTTCCAGAAGGAAATGCACATACCCTAAAGGGAGCTACCCCTCATAACCTTGCCGCATCTTTCCTGTTTTGACCATTCCGGGGTGTTAGGCTCGACGAAGTCTCGTCCATAAAGCCACGCTTTATACAAAAGTCGTGCTTTGGGTCAACAAATGATCATAGAAATGATCACAAAGATAAACGATCAAACAAATGATCCTATCACAAATGATCAAACAATGATCATTTCACAGCAACACTCAGCATGCCACATTACCAAGATGAGAATATATCGCTGATAACCTTCAACTACATAACCTCTGAGCTCGTACGTCTCAGAGAAGGGTGTTAAGCTAAGAGAATAAATTCTCCGCCACCAACAGAAATATATTTGAAAGAAATCGGCTTTATATCTCAATTTGTAATGTCAGACATACAATCCATACAAGTCTGTTCCGGGCTCGAACAGAACCGAAGGCACTTACAAAGAAGTCCTTGCAATCTGGATAATCTCTAATCACGTCCGAATTTCCCATCACATATGGAGATCTCTATACCGGGGATCAGCCAGTGCAGAGACAATCAACAAGAAACCCTTTCGTTTTCGAAAATATCCGGTCTTCAACACCGGTCTTCAAATGCAATTCATAACGACGTATCACATATTCGGAATGGGTTATACGACCCCAAGGTCCTTTCCCAGTTAACCCGAATAGTGAGCGCTTATTTTAAAAAATAAGTGTGGCATTCAAATTCAAGCAAATCACAACAAATACCTATTTAAAGGTAAATATTGATAGTCGGTTATTGAACTATCAATAGGTATGCACAACATCACCAGATTCCAAATAATTTTCCAAATTATTTATTTTCCAAAAATATCTTTACAAGATATTTTTTTTTCCATACTTCAAAAATAAATCAATATTTATTTTTAAACCCAATTTCCAAATTTCATTTATAAATTCCATATTGAATTTACATTTCCAAAATATTTTCATGAGTATACGATTTCCATTCGTTTTCAAATATTCATTTTCAATTTATCTTCAAAAAGATAAATTCAAAATATTCACTTAATATTGGAAAAACATTTCCATACTTATTTATTTATAAGAAATTCACAAGCCTTTTTATTTTCTATACTTAGAAAATATTTAATATACTCTAATCGAAATTAAGTATATATTTCATTCTTTAAGGAAATCATTCACTTAACCATATTTATTTGGGCCAAAACGAATGTTGTGTAAAACATCGTTACGACAACCCAAAATCACTAGTATAGGGATTCGAAATTAAAATAGATATATAAATCCCAATACTATACAAAACATTTCCTTTCGGAAATCATCTATTATAACAACAGTGTTATAATCTACCATTTCCTTCTATTTCTCGAAAACGTCTATTTCAACAATGAATGTTGAAATCTATGGTTTCGATAGTTAATATATTTTAAAACATCTTTAGATCGTTTTAATTCTATTTAAAACATCACATCCAAAACATTTTCTTTAACATATTATTCACTATTCAAAAACGTGAATATACTTGCTAACCAATTTCATCCCTTCTATTCAATTTGTTTTAAAGGATTATTCACTGTCTAAAACGTGAATATAACTCCATTAATAAATTACAACAATTTACTTATCAAAATAAGTAGTTTGCGAATTTATAAAACAATGTTTATAAATTCCATTTCTATTTATTTTATAATACTTCCTTTTAAAAATTTCCTTTATTAATCCTATTCAATTTTATATCTCAATGATATACCTAAAAAATTCATATTATAAGTTAAATACTTATAATTTATTTGTTTACAAAAACGTTCTTTCAAACTTCTCAAACTATAAATCTTATAACTTATAAGATTCAATTATTTATCCAAATCTATTCCCTAAATAACTTTACAAATTTTATTTATAAAGTTCCATTTATAGCTTCACCGTTATAATTCTATAATTTCTTTTATTTATGAAATTCATTCACAATTCATTCTAACACTTATAAAAGCTCGTTTTATAATTCCAATACTTTAACTTATAAAATATTAATTTTATAAATCTTTTATATAAATCATTTTATATTATTCCTTTAAAACGTCTTTAAACTCCTTTATAATTTCATCATTTTGATTTATAAAATAGTCAAATTTCATAAATCCTATTTTTAAACTTTTTATAATAAATTCAGGAATCCTAATTTTAATTATTTTATAAAATCATTAATCTCATATTTTCAAAAATCAACTTTTAACTGTATTTCTCAAAAAATCATAATTTTTATAATATTAAAATTATAACGTTTATTTATTTAAGATGAATCCATTCAAAAAAAATATATTTTATAAACGTATACTTTCAAAAATTTCTTTAGAAATCCTTTAAAATAAAAATCATTATTTTTAAACTTCAAAATTGGATACGATGATGCAACACATCTAATAGTCAATCACGACTTTCCAATATCATATATCGATATGATAATCAATCAAACATCACAATATCTAAAATCAAATAAATATTTGTGAGGAATCCAGTTGGATCCCTCCAACCTGTTTCCCTGCATCCACAGACATTAGCACAATACCCATTCCACTTCGAGGTGGAATATCGCGGTATATGGGATTTTATAAAATATTATCCGCTTACTAACGGCGCAATAGGGTCTCATCCGCTATACAATGCGGGAAATCAATCAACTGCAATATATACATATGCCAATATATATATATATTGCTATATATATAATATATCCTACTATATCTAATATCACAACCAATATAGCAATCAATAATAACTGCAAATCCAACTTATAAATTTATTTGAGTGAGAAGTTCTCACCTTTGCTTTTATTTTGCAATCCATTTCCCATCTTGACTCGATTTTTCTTGATTTATACCTTGTATAAATATTTACACAATTTATTAATATTCGAACAGATCGAATAATAAATTTTCATTTGACAAATTTTAATTCATCGGTGATTTCATTTTAATAGTTAAATTAACTGATGGTTTTATTTAAACCAGTTTCTTCTTTAATAAATCATCTTATCAATTAATTTGAATTTCTAACCAATTTTTTTCAATAATCCTTTTAGTAACAAAAATAATCGAATGAACTAATGAAACCATCTTTCACTAATTTCATTATTTAAAACAACCTTTATTATCTTTCAATTAAATTTTGAACAAATTTTCCTTTTTATAAATTTCTGTTAAATAAATTTATTTAACTAATCATTTTAATTTTAAAACTAAATTTTCTTTAATCATTCTTAAAAATAAATTAAACAAGTAAGTTAAATAAATTCATTAATACCCGAAATAAATCGAACACCCGTATTCGTTTGGTATTCTATTTTTTTCTAACAATTTTAATTTCCAACAAATTTTCTTTTAATTGTTAAACAGATTACTTTTAACAAATTTATCTAATTAAACTTAAATTTAAAACTAAATTTACTTAAATAAATTATTCTTCCCTTTCAAACTACATATGTATAAATATACTTATAAAATAATGTTTTATATATTCAAGATCAAATCTTTATATATTCTATTTTCTGCTCCAACCCACTGTTTATTTATTTATTTATTTTTATTTTCATATATATACTTTCCCCTGCTAGAAAAACTTTTAAAACAGATTTTATTATTATTATTTTTCTGTCTATATCTTTTGTAAAATCATAATAATATTTATTATAAAGCAGAAATTCATCCTACTGTTTAAAATTTCCTAACCTAGAAAATTTTTCTTTTGTTTTTTTTCTGTTCAGATATATATATCATTTATATAAAATAAATTTAAATTAATAGAAGAAAACATTTCACCTCACGGCTTCTAGCCTCGCGAGTCGCCACTGCACGAGAACCCACGCAAGTGCCCAGACACCATTGCCAATCGCCGTTCCCACTGCCTTCTTCGAATCGCGCGCCGTCGCCTTCAACGTCGCCGCCGCCTCCACTGCTACTCGCGAGCGCCCAATTGAAATCGCGACCCCATTTCCATGCCTGCGCCTCGAGTTCGTGGCCGCCTCGCCGTTCGCCAAACCCATCGCCTCATCGTCGCCGCAGTTGTGCTCTTCCAAATCGTACTCGCTGTCGCGCCTTCCTAAGCTAATGAACACGAACACGGGGCAGCGCCCCTCTCGAACCCGAGATTTCGATTTTAAAATCGCGCCCAACATTTATCTTCATTTTTTTTTTTTAGACGAAGAGGGTTCGATTTTAACTTGGAAAAATGAAGATGGCGATTATTCTCTCAGCCATTCTTTTTTTATAGAACGAGATTTTCTTTAAATTCCATTGTAAAAGGAAAGGTCGTGCCTTTAACAGAGAAAAGATCGTGCTTTCACGATTTTGTATCGTGATTTCAGGCGTAATTTTAAGGAAGAAAAGTAGATGATGCGACCCATTTTAAAATTTAAATTTAAATTGAATTTCGTTTTAAATTTCAATGCGTTTACTCATCGTGTGCTCACATATCAACTCCGAAAAATACGAAATTTGAAATCCGAGAATAATTCAATATTACGGACCCAATGGAACTGGTTTCGTCGAATTCCGAGACTGTGCCTCGGACGGCTATTTTTAAATATCGATTCAAACGATTAAAATTTCAAAACTGAACAATTCACTTCCAAATTAAATTCTGAAGCTTCTATAATCTTCAGTATTATCAATATGAATTTTACAAGCCTTTAAAATATTTTTAATTGGCTTAAAATTGAAGATTCAAATTTTTATTCAACCTCAATAGATTAAATTCTATAATTTAATCGCTAAATTCATAGTTATATTGAAAATTCAATTGTTCAAAATTCTGGGTCGTTACAATCTTTCCCCCTTAAAAGAATTTCGTCCCGAAATTACAAGTTAAGAAGAATGCCCTTATTCCGTCTATCATTTTTCACAATCCAAATAGTTTTATCAACTTTCTAACCTAAATATTTTTTTACTAGAGATTCAGTATTATTTCAACTAGCCTTCCAACTTCAATTATAGGTTTCAAACAACATTGTTCTCCTAACAATTTAAATTTGAATTCAAAATTCAAATTTCAAACTTTCAAAATTTCTCAAAATTTTTCTAACACCCTAAATTTTCGAAAAATTTCGCCAGCGTCTCCTTTGCGCGGCTAGCTCGGTACAACTACAAAATGGCACCACGGCCCCTTAGAATCAAAAAGAAAAGAGAAAGCCAAGTGGCTGGAGAAGAAAATCATCAAATTTCATATTGAAATTCAAATACGTACCTTTTTGTCGAGCAATTTAAATTATCTTCAAAATCAAAATCCAATCCTTTTATAATACCTGTATATCCTGCTATTCATAATATCCAATTCCAACATACAAACCGTTTTGCCAATTCTATTACAAAATTTCCAATATATGCTTCTTATACATTTTTACTTCACTATTGAAGTTACATATTTATTTTCATTCAATTTAACATTTCAATTCCATTTGAATTAAATTCAAAATTTCAATTCAATTTGAATTCAATTCACAATTTAAATTCCATTCGAATTCAATTTTCAATTCTAAATATTGAATTCTAACGATTAACTTTCATTAGCTAATTCATATTACTACTTTAAATTAGTTTCATTCACTAATTCATTTCAATTTCAATTTCCATATTCAATTCATCTCGAATTTACTGAATTACTAACAAAGGGAATTTCAATTTACTTCTTTTTACTTACTGGAATTTATATACAAGTTCAAATTTATCTTCAAATTTAGCTCACGACTAAACTTTTAATTTAACCAATTCATTAGTCCAAGAATTAATAATTTATCAAGTTAGTTTACTTGAATTCAATCCATTTTATTTCTTATTTAATTCCAATTCAATTTATTTTACGAATCCCAATTGCATATGATTCATTTCCTGATTTAATTCCATATCCTAATGATAATAATTTAATATTATTACTTCCTAACAATCATGCAACCATATACTATAATAATTCATAGAAAATCATTTCCTTTCTATACAAAAATAGTTTTGGGCAAAATTATCTTATTTACCCGATTCAAAAACAATTTTATATTCACTAACAAATACGCGCTCGTATCTATTATTACACTCAAACTCATTCTAGAGTACTGCTGACTCTATCTCTAATGAGTAACACCCAACAGAACCATGGTTGTCGCTTAACCATATGCTCCGATACCACATTGTCAGATCTAGGCTTTTCAATCGTCGACAGCAGTCACAACCAGTAGGCTTTTCAACCATCCCAGCCCCACCGTGGCAACAACTGGTATCCCAAACTTGCTTTTACGGCCACCCTTTCGAATGTCACGGCTTCGCCTAACCAACCCCGTAAAGAGGACGTGTGGGGGTAAGAGTCTCCCGTTCGCCACCAAACCGCGAAGCGAGAACCCACCATCACATATCACCTAGCATAAGCAAGTCTCGTCCATAAAGCCACGCTTTATACAAAAGTCGTGCTTTGGGTCAACAAATGATCATAGAAATGATCACAAAGATAAACGATCAAACAAATGATCCTATCACAAATGATCAAACAATGATCATTTCACAGCGACACTCAGCATGCCACATTACCAAGATGAGAATATATCGCGGATAACCTTCAACTACATAACCTCTGAGCTCGTACGTCTCAGAGAAGGGTGTTAAGCTAAGAGAATAAATTCTCCGCCACCAACAGAAATATATTTGAAAGAAATCGGCTTTATATCTCAATTTGTAATGTCAGACATACAATCCATACAAGTCTGTTCCGGGCTCGAACAGAACCGAAGGCACTTACAAAGAAGTCCTTGCAATCCGGATAATCTCTAATCACGTCCGAATTTCCCATCACATATGGAGATCTCTATACCGGGGATCAGCCAGTGCAGAGACAATCAACAAGAAACCCTTTCGTTTTCGAAAATATCCAGTCTTCAACACCGGTCTTCAAATGCAATTCATAACGACGTATCACATATTCGGAATGGGTTATACGACCCCAAGGTCCTTTCCTGGTTAACCCGAATAGTGAGCGCTTATTTTAAAAAATAAGTGTGGCATTCAAATTCAAGCAAATCACAACAAATACCTATTTAAAGGTAAATATTGATAGTCGGTTATTGAACTATCAATAGATATGCACAACATCACCAGATTCCAAATAATTTTCCAAATTATTTATTTTCCAAAAATATCTTTACAAGATATTTTTTTTTTCATACTTCAAAAATAAATCAATATTTATTTTTAAACCCAATTTCCAAATTTCATTTATAAATTCCATATTGAATTTACATTTCCAAAATATTTTCATGAGTATACGATTTCCATTCGTTTTCAAATATTCATTTTCAATTTATCTTCAAAAAGATAAATTCAAAATATTCACTTAATATTGGAAAAACATTTCCATACTTATTTATTTATAAGAAATTCACAAGCCTTTTTATTTTCTATACTTAGAAAATATTTAATATACTCTAATCGAAATTAAGTATATATTTCATTCTTTAAGGAAATCATTCACTTAACCATATTTATTTGGGCCAAAACGAATGTTGCGTAAAACATCGTTACGACAACCCAAAATCACTAGTATAGGGATTCGAAATTAAAATAGATATATAAATCCCAATACTATACAAAACATTTCCTTTCGGAAATCATCTATTATAACAACAGTGTTATAATCTACCATTTCCTTCTATTTCTCGAAAACGTCTATTTCAACAATGAATGTTGAAATCTATGGTTTCGATAGTTAATATATTTTAAAACATCTTTAGATCGTTTTAATTCTATTTAAAACATCACATCCAAAACATTTTCTTTAACATATTATTCACTATTCAAAAACGTGAATATACTTGTTAACCAATTTCATCCCTTCTATTCAATTTGTTTTAAAGGATTATTCACTGTCTAAAACGTGAATATAACTCCATTAATAAATTACAACAATTTACTTATCAAAATAAGTAGTTTGCGAATTTATAAAACAATGTTTATAAATTCCATTTCTATTTATTTTATAATACTTCCTTTTACAAATTTCCTTTATTAATCCTATTCAATTTTATATCTCAATGATATACTAAAAAAATTCATATTATAAGTTAAATACTTATAATTTATTTGTTTACAAAAACGTTCTTTCAAACTTCTCAAACTATAAATCTTATAACTTATAAGATTCAATTATTTATCCAAATCTATTCCCTAAATAACTTTACAAATTTTATTTATAAAGTTCCATTTATAGCTTCACCGTTATAATTCTATAATTTCTTTTATTTATGAAATTCATTCACAATTCATTCTAACACTTATAAAAGCTCGTTTTATAATTCCAATACTTTAACTTATAAAATATTAATTTTATAAATCTTTTATATAAATCATTTTATATTATTCTTTTAAAACGTCTTTAAACTCCTTTATAATTTCATCATTTTGATTTATAAAATAGTCAAATTTCATAAATCCTATTTTTAAACTTTTTATAATAAATTCAGGAATCCTAATTTTAATTATTTTATAAAATCATTAATCTCATATTTTCAAAAATCAACTTTTAACTGTATTTCTCAAAAAATCATAATTTTTATAATATTAAAATTATAACGTTTATTTATTTAAGATGAATCCATTCAAAAAAAAATATTTTATAAACGTATACTTTCAAAAATTTCTTTAGAAATCCTTTAAAATAAAAATCGTTATTTTTAAACTTCAAAATTGGATACGATGATGCAACACATCTAATAGTCAATCACGACTTTCCAATATCATATATCGATATGATAATCAATCAAACATCACAATATCTAAAATCAAATAAATATTTGTGAGGAATCCAGTTGGATCCCTCCAACCTGTTTCCCTGCATCCACAGACATTAGCACAATACCTATTCCACTTCGAGGTGGAATATCGCGGTATATGGGATTTTATAAAATATTATCCGCTTACTAACGGCGCAATAGGGTCTCATCCGCTATACAATGCGGGAAATCAATCAACTGCAATATATACATATGCCAATATATATATATTGCTATATATATAATATATCCTACTATATCTAATATCACAACCAATATAGCAATCAATAATAACTGCAAATCCAACTTATAAATTTATTTGAGTGAGAAGTTCTCACCTTTGCTTTTATTTTGCAATCCATTTCCCATCTTGACTCGATTTTTCTTGATTTATACCTTGTATAAATATTTACACAATTTATTAATATTCGAACAGATCGAATAATAAATTTTCATTTGACAAATTTTAATTCATCGGTGATTTCATTTTAATAGTTAAATTAACTGATGGTTTTATTTAAACCAGTTTCTTCTTTAATAAATCATCTTATCAATTAATTTGAATTTCTAACCAATTTTTTTCAATAATCCTTTTAGTAACAAAAATAATCGAATGAACTAATGAAACCATCTTTCACTAATTTCATTATTTAAAACAACCTTTATTATCTTTCAATTAAATTTTGAACAAATTTTCCTTTTTATAAATTTCTGTTAAATAAATTTATTTAACTAAACATTTTAATTTTAAAACTAAATTTTCTTTAATCATTCTTAAAAATAAATTAAACGAGTAAGTTAAATAAATTCGTTAATACCCGAAATAAATCGAACACCCGTATTCGTTTGGTATTCTATTTTTTTCTAACAATTTTAATTTCCAACAAATTTTCTTTTAATTGTTAAACAGATTACTTTTAACAAATTTATCTAATTAAACCTAAATTTAAAACTAAATTTACTTAAATAAATTATTCTTCCCTTTCAAACTACATATGTATAAATATACTTATAAAATAATGTTTTATAGATTCAAGATCAAATCTTTATATATTTTATTTTCTGCTCCAACCCACTGTTTATTTATTTATTTATTTTTATTTTCATATATATACTTTCCCCTGCTAGAGAAACTTTTAAAACAGATTTTATTATTATTATTTTTCTGTCTATATCTTTTGTAAAATCATAATAATATTTATTATAAAGCAGAAATTCATCCTACTGTTTAAAATTTCCTAACCTAGAAAATTTTCTTTTGTTTTTTTTTTCTGTTCAGATATATATATCATTTATATAAAATAAATTTAAATTAATAGAAGAAAACATTTCACCTCACTGCTTCTAGCCTCGCGAGTCGCCACTGCACGAGAACCCACGCAAGTGCCCAGACACCATTGCCAATCGCCGTTCCCACTGCCTTCTTCGAATCGCGCGCCGCCGGCTTCAACGTCGCCGCCGCCTCCACTGCTACTCGCGAGCGCCCAATTGAAATCGCGACCCCATTTCCATGCCTGCGCCTCGAGTTCGTGGCCGCCTCGCCGTTCGCCAAACCCATCGCCTCATCGTCGCGGCAGTTGTGCTCTTCCAAATCGTACTTGCTGTCGCGCCTTCCTAAGCTAATGAACACGAACACGGGGCAGCGCCCCTCTCGAACTCGAGATTTCGATTTTAAAATCGCGCCCAACATTTATCTTCATTATATATTTTTTTTTTAGACGAAGAGGCTTCGATTTTAACTTGGAAAAATGAAGATGGCGATTATTCTCTCGGCCATTCTTTTTTTATAGAACGGGATTTTCTTTAAATTCCATTGTAAAAGGAAAGGTCGTGCCTTTAACAGAGAAAAGATCGTGCTTTCATGATTTTGTATCGTGATTTCAGGCGTAATTTTAGGGAAGAAAAGTAGATGATGCGACCCATTTTAAAATTTAAATTTAAATTGAATTTCGTTTTAAAATTTCAATACGTTTACTCATCGTGTGCTCACATATCAACTCCGAAAAATACGAAATTTGAAATCCGAGAATAATTCAATATTACGGACCCAATGGAACTGGTTTCGTCGAATTCCGAGACTGTGCCTCAGACGGCTATTTTTAAATATCGATTCAAATGATTAAAATTTCAAAACTGAACAATTCACTTCCAAATTAAATTCTTAAGCTTTTATAATCTTCAGTTTTATCAATATGAATTTTACAAGCCTTTAAAATATTTTTAATTGGCTTAAAATTGAAGATTCAAATTTTTATTCAACCTCAATAGATTAAATTTTATAATTTAATCGCTAAATTCATAGTTATATTGAAAATTCAATTGTTCAAAATTCTGGGTCGTTACGGTTAAAATTGGTCATTCGTTCAATTTTAATTCAGAACGAAACGTTTAGGCAAGTACTAAAATCAAAGTGAGTTAATCTCACCTTATTGTTCAACCAGAAATATTTTTAATCGATAAAAATTATCTATTGGATGTTTGGATACTTATAATTGATACTTATTTACTGTTTGGATAATTTACTAATTATTATTAGTTGGATTAGATATATTTCCGCCTATTGGAGCGGATGAGGGTCTATTATGTTCCTGTTTAAGAGCGGATGACCTTTGTATGCAAATCCTATCTCGAAGCGGTTGGTTTATATTTTTATGATTACATACTATAAGATGTAAGGTATAGGTTGGAGGGATCCAACAGGATTCCTTACACTGTTGATTTTATTTTCATATATATATAGTGATATATAACTTGTTGAATGCTTTATTGATGACAGTGTTATGATTTGCTTAATTAGTTCTTTAAATACTATAAAATAGTGATTTGATTTAAAAAGGATTTCAAAGCAATTTTAGAAATTATATATGTTTTAAATAATCAGTCTTGAATTATTTGAAGGAGTAATTTATTTAAAAGTCAAAGGTATCATTTTTGGATATTATAAATTGATAGATTTATAAAATATTTTGAATAGAGATTTTCGAATTGTAAATTAAAGATTTTGAAAATCTTAAGTCCGTATTTTATAATGAAGGGATATGGTTTAAAGGAAACTAGAAATATTTACATTAATGTTATGAACCATTTTAGACATAGTAATATATATATATATATGTGTGTGTGTGTGTGTGTGTGTGTGTGTGTATGTATATGTATGCATATATGAATGATTAAATACAAATGTGAGATTTTGTAAGGGTGATAATTTATAAAGTAATATTTTACGAACGAAGCGAAGATTTGTAAAATCGTTTTTTTCTAATAAAAAATATAGATTTATAAACGTGTAATGACCCGTAATTTTCGATGAAAAGAAAAATAATATTTAACAAGATGTTGGTGTTAATATTGGAAGAAATAAAAAATTGTGATTTATTAATAATAAATATAACTAGAATGTAATGTTAATAATGTTAATTTAAGGAAATTGATAACTATTTTAATGCAATCTCAATTAATTAGAATGATTGAGAAGTTATAAATGGTCACAAAGTGTAAATGGTAAATAAACCAAATGTTATATTAAATGGTAAAATTGTATGTAATTAATGGGAATTGATTAAAATAGAATAATTAATCCATATGTGAATTTATTCGTTTTATTTGTTAACAATAAACATAGAATTGTGTTTGAAATTGTAAGTTGTAACAATGGTTTAATTATCATTGCATTATTTAATCTATTGAAACTTAATTATAAATCATTTGCAATAAATGTAAGTAAATATTACGTTAATATAAGTTAAGATGAAAATTGTAGAATATTGAAGTAATAAATGGAAAACCAATGTTAACTATGTCCACAAAGTAATGATTGATTGAATAAAAGATTGAAATCAAAATGAATCAATTTATTAGGTTTTAATATATAATTAATGAATTTATTACAATTGGAATTGGAGTGTTGTAATTAGCGCAGTATTAATAGTTGAATTTGACATGGAAATTTTTTAAAAGATTATAATTACTAGTTAATCAAAAGCGATAAAAATTTGAATTTGAAAAGTGATAAATTTAATTTAATAATAATTTATTTAATTAACGTGAAAATAGTTTTGACCACTCTCTCAGATTTCGACAAAACCAGTTTCATCGGATTTGTAACAATGAATTATTGTAGGGTCTCAAGTTTCATAGCGATCAGACTTGTTGTTTAATCGTACGGTCTCGAAACGCGTAGAAATCAATTTAATTGAAATCAATTTGAAATAAGGTGATTTTGAATGCTAACTTATGTATACAATGGAATTAGGACTTAAGACTTGTTCCATTGAGTTTGAAAATATCGAAAACCTATATTTTGATATATTGGATGACCCATTTTCATTTCGGGAACGAAATGGGCTTTCCGGGTCGTTGTTATCGTTTCGATCCAACCCTGCCTATATATAGGCTGTCACAGACCCTAGTTGTTTCCCATTTTATTATTTTTGTCCGTACATCTTATTCCTTCTTCTCAAATGTCGGAACATCAAACCTAATTCCCAAAATTCCAAAACCTAATTTCAAAAAAAGAAAAAAATTGATTGCTCTAGGTTTACTTCAAGTCAGGAAGAGGTTCGATTCGGGTTTCAGAGGTAAAAACCCTACAGCGACGTCGGGTCAGAGAGAGTTTCATGCCAAACAAGGCTGATCTAGTCGTGCTTCGAGTCCCAAAGGTGAAAATCCTGCAGTAACTTCGGGTCAGGAGCCAAATGACTCGGGTCTTGGGTCATTTGGGCAAAAATTCAAAGCCGCACCCGGTAATTGAGGCGGCGACCCAAAGTTGAAATTTTCAATATTCTAACGTTAATAACTTTTGCATACGAGCTCGGATTCACGCACGGTTTTCTTCATTGCGATTGTATCAAAATTTCAGACATTTTGAAACTAGTTTAGCTGCATTCTAAGACTGTTAAATTTTTGGGCTAATTTACAATTTTAAATCGATGACAAATCGAAGGTGACTGTTTTGACCCACTCACAATTACTAGATTATCTTATGTTGGTTAAATTGAATTTATGACACGATTAGAAATTGATTGGTTGATGTTTGGTATATTTAAATTATCATTCCAGTTAAATCTGACTTTTATTGAATATTATCGCCATTAATTTAATATTAAATTCTAAATTGCTAGTTAATACCCGTTATTGATAATCAGTCACTTGTTATTGTTTATTGATTGGTCTGAATGGTGATTGTGATGGATGTTATATTTTATATTGTTGTAACATTAAAAGTTCTCATTGGGTTGAAATGATACATACCTGAATGATCTATTAGATTAGGAAGAATTCGTTATGGGATGAAATGATGGACTCGAGCGATTTCATGGATTTGAATAAAATTTGAGATTGCAGATTGAAATAATATATACCCATAAAATTTAAAATATTTGCGGATTGAGATGATAAATATCCATATCACTTGACCATAGAGTAGAGAAATATATACGGACACCTGATTGGTTAAATTAAATTATTTAAAACCCTTAAATCTTGAATTTGGTTAAATGATAAGTTTAAGAAAATTGATTTATATAAAATGAATCATTTTGAGAATCCAAGTTTAATTTTTGGAATTGGAAGTTGGTTTAAATTAAAATTTTAAAGTTGAATTTGAAGTAGAAAAGGAAATTTATCGAAATTGAGTTATTGAAACATTTGAAATTGTAACTTTGAAATCTATTGGAATTGGATAGCCTAAACTAATATTTAAAAATTTGGGTTTTGATTTGAGATCTGGATATGGTCTAGATTTGTTAAAATGGAATAAATAGTTAAATTTGATGTTAATTTCAAATCTACTATTTTAAAATAAACTGTTTAAAATAAATTGTTTTGAAAAATACCGATTATTAAGATTTTCAAATATTAAACTAATTTAATCTATTTTAATCAATTTAAACTATTTTTAATTTATTTTGGATTTATTTTAATCTATTTTAATCTATTTAATCCTATTTAATCTATTTTACCTATTTTAATTTATTTTAAATTTATTTAATCTATTTTAAATTTATTTAATATAATTTAAATCCATTTAATCTATTTAAACTTATTTAATCTATTTTGAATCTATTAATTACAATTTAAATCTATTTAATCTATTTTAAATTTATTTAATCTATTTTAAATCTATTTAATATAATTTAAATCTATTTAATCTATTTTAAATCTATTTAACTATTTTAAACCTATTAAAACTATCTTAAATCCATTTGAATTATTTTATCTAATTTTTTTTTCTATTTTAAGTATTTTAACTATTTAAAGGTTTATTTTTAAACTATGCCAAACTAATCAAACTATTTATAACTATCTAAATTATTTTCTAAATTTCAGTTTTACATGAAGTGGATGTGTTTATATTTAAATCCTTGGTTTAAAAGCGAATATGGTTAAAAGATGTTATAACCTAAGTTGGGATTTAATGATATTTTCTGGTGAAATGATATATTTTATGATAACCCAGATTTTTGAACATCTGTGAATTGGTAATTAACTGGATTTAATTATTAAAAGTGCTGAATTATAAGTTGAACAAATAAAATTCTGATAATAAAAAAAATATGGACATGAATATAAATTGGTTTAAAACTATAATAAATGTTGAGTTATAAATCTCTAGAGATGATAAGTATTATAGTAAACAAATAGATGTGCTATCTATTTTCTATTTCTCATATGTAAATTTTGAATAGAACCATGGTTTGAAATTTCAAATAAATATATTGAAAATAAATTAGATTCAAACTCTACATTTTCAAATACTAGTGTGTATATATATATAATGTATAAATAGGTTTTATATTATTTCTTTAAAAGTTACATTAATGAATAAAAGAGAATCTATAAGTACAAAAGATAAAAAAATAAAAAATATAAATAAATATAAATACATGCATAAGAACATTTGTAAGTTTAGAATGCCATGCAATTTACAAGTGTAAACTAAGTTTTAGCATGCAAAATTAAAATGTCACAAATGTTTGTTTAAATGCATTTCCTCATTTTTAAATATAAATAAATTAGAAACCAAGTACATATACTTTTACTCCTATCTCCTCTCTTTCATTTTGCAATCAAAATCTTGAACCGGAGACGAAAAAAATAATAGAGAGAAAAAAGAAACAAATAGCTTTGTCATTTTTGAAGAAAGAAAAATTCAATTTCAACTGAAAATCAAATCCAACTTAACTCAACAAGATCAAAGCCTGAAGCATTCAAAAATAGGAAGCAACAACAATAGAGAAGATCAACAACACAAAGAACGCAGTATTCTGGTTTCAAAAAAAGGTGAGTAAGCCTTCTTAAAAAAAAGCTTTAACCTCCCTTATATAAATATTATGATAAAAGATTAAGTGAAAAGCATCAGCTTTTGAATATGAATTCATGCCTGTACATAGATATGTGGATGCATGTATATATGTGCTTTGCCTCTGTTCTTTTTTCTAAAGGGTTCAAAACTTTTAAAAATTCAGACGCTCTTAATCCAACTAGTTGTCTGGTGTGATGCTTGAAAGAAATATGTTTATATGTGAGTATACCTATTTTTAGGAATGATTTCAGGTGGAAGTTTGAAAACTATATCATTGGGAAAAGGTTTTAGAGTGGGAAGAAATATTTTCAAAAAAAATAAATTATTTTAAATTAGTGTTTTACTTATTTGAGCAGATTCGACTCGTGAAAATACGAATTATGATGGTTTCAAATTTGATTTTAATGGTGTGGTTAATGGGGCATCGGGGGTTGATCAGGATTTTGTCGTGCATTGATTTCTGGTGGTCGCGACGCTTATGGATGCCGGGGTTGTGGCCGAAGGAAGATCGTGGGTCTAGGATCTTGGAAAATTAGTGGAACGATTTTTAGCTCACAGTGGTGACAGAATGATGACGATGTAGGTTTTAAGGACTTGAATCGGTAGAGGTTGGTTCCAGGCTTATTTCGATATTGTAGTGGCGCCGAAGTGGATCGATTGAGGGGGAAAAGGTAGAAGGATGATTGGCGAAGTTTATGACAAAAGGGCGACGGCCCAGGTGGCTGGTGGTGGTGCGAGACTGCGAGGTGGACGTAGGGTAGGGGTTCTTTCAGGGAATGGCGAAGATTTCGATTTTAGGTTCGTGTATCGTCGTGGTTTCTCTGTTCGGTTAGAAAGGGCGAGGGTTATGTCAGTGACCCAGAGGTGGAATCGGTGGTGATCGAAGCATCGTCGATACCATGTGCACGTGCACAGGTGGGTTGTGTGTCAGTGGTTAGATTGGGTTGCCGTAGATAATGGGATTGAAGTGTGGATTGGGAAGGAAGAAGAGAAGAAGCAGGGAGGAAGAGATGATTGGCTCGGGTTTGCTTAGGAGTTGTGATCGGGTTCGTACGCAAGTTTTAATGAGAGAGAGAGGAGTAGTATTGTGAATCGGTTTTGGGCATTGGGCCCGAGTGCTTTTAAGGTATATTAAAAATGTAAGTTATCAAGTTTAAAAAATATAATAAGCAAGTTTCAAAGTGAAAATATTTATTAAGTTTTTCAAACAAGTTTCAAATATAAATTAAAAAAATCAAGTATTTCGAATTTATGTTGTTTTGATTCGAATAATTATATATTAGGTGAATTAATTTGATAGATCCCCAAGTTGTTGGTTAAGAGAATAAATGTTTTTAAGCTTTTAATTAATCAAAGGTCTCAAATAAGTTTGTATGTCAATAATAAATTTCAAACATTTAATTTAAATGATAACTAAGTAGTTAATTAAGACAAATGGTTTATCTTAAATTAATTAAGGTCTTAATTAATTGAAGGGTAATTAATGTGATTAATTAAAGGTTAAATAATTAGTGTAAGTAATTAGGATAATTACTTAATGTAATTAATTAAAGGATAATTACATAATGTAATTAATTAAGGATAATTAATTAATATAATTAATTATAGTATAATTAATTAATGTAAGTAATTAAAGGTTAATTAATTAACGTGAATAATTAAGTGATGATTAATAAATTTCATTAATTAAGATACATGGTTTATAATTAATTAAGGATAATTAAGCAAGATTTAAAGTAATTAATTTGATTTATTTGGAGATTAAGTTAAATTAATTATGAATTGTACAACAAATTAATCTTGCTTATGGATGATTAAGTTATGTTGAATGTCTTGAACTGATTGATACCTCTGATGTGTGATGTTCCATGACATGCAATGCTTGGGTACTGTGATAATGTAAGTTATATATCTGTGATGAATTGTTGTGTAAATATGACGTCCTGTATTCAAAAATTGAACTGTATTCACTTAAACAACTTTTATGTTAAACTGGTTTTGTGTTGAAATGCAAATTGGTTTAAAAAGGAATTTCTTTAAGAAATTAAATCGGAAGTTTAAAGTTAAACTTTTGTGTATAAATGAAATTCTATCGAAACTAAGTTATTGATTTTGTTTGAAAATAACTTTGAAATATTTCGAAATTGGAGTAATCCGTATTGATATTTTAAACATGGATTGAAACGATATGAAATTCGATAGTTTATTGAAATTTGGTTTGTGGATTTGGAAATTTGAAATGATCCAAATATGTTGAAACGAAATGAATAGTTTAATTTGATACTAATTTCAAACTCATATTTTAATGTAAACTATTTTAAGAATATATTATTTTAAAATTTCTAATTATTATGATTTTCAAATTTATTAAACTATTTAACTAATATTAACTATATGAATTATTTTAATCTATTTTAAACCAATTTAATTTATTTTAAACTAATTATACTATTTTAAATTATTTTAAATCTAATTAATCTACTTTAAAGCTGTTTAATCTATTTTAATTATATTTAATCTATTTTACATCTATATTAATTATTTATAACTATTTAAAATATTTACTTCTAAATTCCAAACTAAGTAAAATGGATGGGTTATGTTCAAATTCTCGATTTTAAAGGTGAATATGATTTCGAAAGTAAGTAATGATTTCGAAAGTGATATGGTATGAATTGAATATGATATTTTGATATCAATTATGAAATGATTTTGGGAATGTAAAAGAACTATCCGGTGTGTAATAAGCGATTGGTTGTCAAAGAGACCGAGATCGGATCTTGTCATACTCTCTGCCAATACCGAAAACCACTTTGACAACTGTGTACGCGGTGGAGATTCGAGAATGAAGTAGGTTGGTGACGACGATCCTATATGAGGTATATACGTGGACCTGACTCCCGTGAGTTGGCTCAAGGTGGCTAAAACAGGAGAAATTGAGGGCCAAGTGAGGTAGCTCCTCCGATCGGACACAATCCATCGATACTATATTCTAACTTTTGATTTATCTGGTGGCCACCCTTCGATTTTTACTCGGGAATGTGTTTCGATTTTTGCATGGCGGTAGTTGCAGGTATGCTTTACCAACAGTCTGGAAGTGTAAATGGTACCCTGGCATTGCCTAGTTGTGTCGTGCCACCTACCCTAGCGTGCCTTCTACGAGTTTGTTTTGTACCATACCTACGGAGCGACCTCTATCGACACCCGGTACGGGTGGGATTACGGTACTGTATACACTATGGGAATATATAAAATATGTTAGGTGGAAAATGTAAAGCCTTAACACTATTTTAATACCTTTACTTTACTACAGACATATTATAATAGCGTACTGTACTACATAGTAGATAGTTTAACGGATTCTTAGGAGATGTGAATCCCGAACATCTCTTGAGTTACTACACTCATATTAGACACTGGATAGGAGATGTAAAACCCCCTAAACATCTTTGATGCCGTTCCACTCATATATTTTTTCCGTTTATTTAGCTTACATAAGATCTTTTAATTCTGACTTGAGTGTTTTGTCTTTTCATTTCGCTCGGGTCAGCCTGAGCATTTCAGGATTTGAAGACCTTATTTCTAGAGGATGAAGACGAAGATGTATACTACTACTATTTACTATATTATTCCACTGCATCATACTATTCTATTGCATTATTATTTATTTATCTCTGATATGTGTAACCCTGATACTGTGTTGTATAAGTATAATCAAATGCTTTGTAAACAGCTTCAAAAACTGTTATTTGATTCTTAAATTTGGTCATTCTATTGTGAGATTCTGTTTTGTTTTATTTCTTTCCCTTTTTCTTATTTACCCCAATAACAATCCGCCCTTCTGTATGGTTTGAGTCGACATGCATGTCTGCTTAAAGCGTCCAAAAAGGTGGGATGTTACAAATGTACAAGCCTGAAAAACATCGGGTTCAACTTCCAGGCATGAAACAGAGGACCAAACGACCTCGGATTGAGCTGAAAATTGGTATAGATATAGTAGAAAACTTTATCTTTCAAAAAAAAAAGAATCGATGAATTTCAGTAAGAAAGGAAAGAGTTATGCTATCTCAAACATAGACTCAAACACTCAGGCCATGTTTGCAGCAACTCAGAAAACAAAATTTCTATAGGAAAAAATCTATGTTTGATTTGATTTTCTAGCACTGTTTTGAACATCCAAATGACAATATTATTCAACCAAAATTTGCAAAAATGCAGTTCAACATGCAAGCTACCAAATGCAAGAAATCCGGTAGCATTTTGTTGCCGGAATCAAAAGATATTAGCATGCAATGTACCAACCAGAGAAGATTCTGACACAGAAACAAAATTGAAAGTAAAAAAATTGCAAAGCAAATTTTTGGTGATTTTGAGCTTGGCTCGGCTAGTTTCTGTGAGTTTCGTAACTCACCTTGCTGATAGACAATAAAGGCTCGAATTTGGCAGCAAATTTGAAGCCTTTTGGCAAGATTGGACCTTTTATGAACCTATAGGAAGCAAATATGGGACATGCAAACAACATACACTAAAAATTAGAAAGCTATTGACTGTAAATGAATTTCTGTGATGAAATTTAAGTGACTTGGAGTTGTTTAACTTCTATTTATCATTAGATTGTAAAAGGCGTTGAATTTTTGAATTAAAATGAAGAAATTGCTTGATTTGAGAAACTGGTAGAGAGGAGTCTATTTTCTATTGTTTCAACTGAAGGAAGAAGAAGGGGGTAAGAATTGAATGTACAACAACTCCACTTCCTCACTTCTTACCAGGCTATGTGATATTGGGCTGAATTGGACCCAAAATAAAAGGAAAATAAGGTGGCTAAAGATTAAAATCTACAGTTAGCCAAAATATGTGTGCATATCACATATACACACAAAAAAAATTCATTTTCTTCATATTTACACACAACAAAAAATGTGAAAACTTGTATACATGCAAAATAAAATATTTTCTATCATATAAAAAGATTAGTTTATATTTTTTTTTAAAATTATTATTAAAATATTTAATTTAACAAAAATACACCATTTACACAAATAAATGAATAAGACATTGTTTTTAACTACTAAAATTCCACAAAATTTATTCTCACTTAGAAAAATATTTTAAACCATTTCCAAACATAATTTATAGCCAAAACAAATTTTTAATCCAATTTCTTCCTTGTTAATTAATAAACCATCACTAAAAATAAAATACTTCTCTTAATAATTATTAAAAGAAGTACATGGGCAACAATTAATGTAATTATTGCATTTTCTCTAAAATTAAAATCATTTTCTATTTTTAAAGCCCATACTCCATTTATTATCACTCCAACAAAATAAAATAATGCGTGGAATTTATTTTCTCATTTTAAATTCCAAAATTCATTGTTTATTCCAAATATAAAATTTAGTTTCTCCAATTTGAATTTAATTTATAATATTAAATAATAATTATCATTATAATTCAATATTGAAAGGTAATCTCCAAACCAGGGTTGTTACAGACTCCCTTTTAACAAAATTGCGTCCTCGCAATTCCTAGAGAAGAATTTGTATTCAACTATTTAATTTTATCAACCAAAAGAAAATAAAATAAGCTTGAGATAAAGTTACATTCTCACCATCGTCATGCGAAGATAGAAAACCAGTGTAGGATCGCTCGATAAACTCTCTATTTTCCCAAGTGCAATCATTGGGATTAGCGGACCATTGAACTTTAACGAGTGGCATGTCCTTATTTCGAAGGCATCTCACCTCCGAAGCAAGTACGCGAATAGGCTACTGCATAACAGATAGGTCTGGTGAGATCTTAAGCTCTTGAAAATCAGAAGAATCAATAACAAAATCCAACTCTCGAAGACACTTCTGAAGCTGAATGATGTAAAATACATCATGAATGCCAGATCAATGAGCTGGAAGTGAAACTCTATAAGCTAAAGGGCCAATACGTTCAGCAATAGGAAATGGTCTTATAAAGTGAGGAGCCAGTTTTCCAGTCGTACTGAAGTGCATAATCCCATTCAGAGGAGAAATACGAATAAAGACGGGATCACTAACCGAGAACTCGAGAGGCTTCGTACGGTTGTCTGCGTAGGATTTCTGGCGGCTCTGTGCCTCTTTCATTCTCTGACGAATAAGATCAATCTTCTCAGAAGAATCTTGAACAGAATCCGGGCCAAGAATAAGCTTCTCATCAGATTCCAACCAATAAGAAGGTGATCGACATGACCTTCCGTATAAGGCTTCGAAAGGAGCCATACCAATACTGGACTGAAAACTATTGTTGTAGGAGAATTCCACAAGAGGTAGGTGATCCTCCCAACTACTGCCAAAATCTAGAATGCAAGCACGGAGAAGATTCTCGAGAATACGATTCACTCATTCAGTCTGTCCATCAGACTGCGGATGATGTGCTGTGCTGAAATTAAGCTTTGTTCCCAAAGCTTGTTGAAGACTCTGCTAGAAATAATTCATGAATAGCAGGTCGTGGTCACAAACAATCGAACTAGGAACTCCATGAAGTCTCACGATTTCCTTGATATATAACTTGGCCAAATGAGAAGCGCTCCTATTAGACTTGATAGGAATGAAATGAGCTGACTTGGTGAGGCGATCAACAATAACCCAAATGCCAGAATGTCCCGATCTCGAATGAGGTAGGCCATCAATGAAATCCATCGAAATTTGATCTCATTTCCATAATGGGGCCTCTAAAGGCTGAATGAGACCAGAAGGGCACTGATGCTCGGCTTTGATAAGCTGACAAATCATGCAATTACTCACATAACTCACCACATCGTACTACATGCCTTCCCAATAATGAAGGCGATGCATATCGGCATACATCTTACTACTGCCGGGATGAATGGTATACTTAGAACGGTGATAGTCATCGAGAATGTCACGCTTAAGTGCAGAATCATAAGGCACAACAAGATGGTTCTTCATACAAAGACACCCATGAGAATCAATGCTGAAATCTCGCAACTCCTTATCGTGGGACTCAGACTCACAAATCTGGATAAGATGCGCAAGATCGGGATCACGTCGCTGAGTATCGACAATACGATCTAATAAGCTAGGTCAAGCTTCCAAACTAAATAATAAAGTAGAAGAATTAGAAGATGGAGCTCGATCACAATATCATAAAGGGATAAGGTCTCTAGAACATCCCACTCGGCTAGCATCATAGAAACAACAACCGAATGTTTACGACTAAGTGCATCGACAACACGATTACCCTTACCAGTGGTATACTAGATATCGAAGTCATAGGAACTTGAGCCATTGCTATTGCCTCATATTGAGCTCCTTTTGAGTGAAATAATACTTTAAGTACTTGCGATCGGTATAAAGAATGAAATGCTCGCCTAATAGATAATGGCGCCAAATCTTCAAAGTGAAGATGATGGCGGCTAACTCGAGGTCATGGGTGGCATGGCGGACTTCATCCGATCGCAGTTTCCTAGAAGCATAAGCAACTACCAGATCCTTCTGCATAAGCATGACACCGAAGCCACAATGATTAGCATCGGTGTGGACAACAAGATCTTGATTCCCTTTGGGAACTACAGGAATAGGAGCATTAGTAAGAAGCTCCTTTGTAACAACTTGCATATTTTATGATTATATATTTAAATGTTTTATTTAAATATAGCATCGTTAGTTGAATGTAAAGTCCGAAATTTGATTTTTGTAAACAATCGAATTAGGACTCGATGCCACTTCCATTGAGTTCAAAACGATGTTTACAGCTTGTTTGAGTATAAACATCGATATGTTTGGAGCTGATCAGAATTTTGTTATTTTCATTTGGGCTTTGGGTTTGGTTCTAGCCCACCAACCCAACAAGATAACCCAAACTCCACTACCAAATACCCTAACTCCACTTCTCTTCATTCATTCTACTCCTCATTTCCTAACACTTAAGCCCTAAAAGAAAAATGGGAGAAAATAGGGAAAATCAAAATTCCTAAGCCTTAGTCTCTTAGGAAATTCAAATTCAAGATTCTAGAAATCAAAGAGAAGCTTAGATTGAAGATTCTTGAGGTCTTGTTGAAGAGGACTTGGTCTTGCTTTGTTTTAGAGCTTCTCATTCGTTGTTTTTGAGTTTAAGGGTGAGTTCTCGAACTCACATCAATGTCTATAGCTTTCATTGTTGTTAGGTATGAATTCCTAACATCTATTTCATATCTAAATGCTTTTGAATTGAATTGGTTTGGTGAATTTTCCAATTTTTGTATTTTGAAGTCAGAATCTGTGAAAATCCTATTATGGATGTTTGGATATTTTTTGGAGTGTATTGATGAGTCTATAGGGCTGGGCTGTCACTTGGCATTAATCCCTAGCCTCCGTCGCTCATTCGATCACATCCAAGATGTTTTGGCCATCATTGGCCTAGGCTAATTTTTGCCCTGGGCTTCAGCTCAGACGTCTGGTAAAGGCTCAGACGTATGGGCAGTCGGAATAAAAAATTCCAGACTAATAGGTCAAACGTCTAAGATTATTCCCAAACGTCTGGACGATCTGGAAGAAAATTTTCAGACCTTCAGCACAGACATCTGGGGAAACCACCAGACGTCTGGCGCTGTTAAATTCAGGAAAATTGCCTATTTTAAGTGGCTTTCCAATCATATAAATTTTTTGTTGATCCGGTTGGTTGTTGTCACTTATTATCGAATTTGATGACTTTTTTATGGATTTTTGGAATATCCAATTGATGGATTTGATATCAGTTTTTATGGATTTAATTCACATCGTTGAATATGGATTTTTGGTGATATATTGTTTTTACAATCGTCTTTATGGTTTGCCACTTTAAAATACAAAGGTTTCTATTCTAGTACTAAAACCTCAAACTCATTCACAGAAATGATTTCAACATTACTTATAATACAAAGCTCATTTTTAAAACCATTTTCCAATCTATTACTATACACAAACCTTTACCTCATTCGTATGAGAAGTCCAATTAAATGCCTTAGCAAAACAAGTGGTGTGAAACGCTTGCGTTTACTTCGTCGGTTAGTTCTTAGACTTGTTCGATTGAAATATTGTGACAAATTTCGGGTGGAAATCTACAATTTGTTCATAAATATTTAACTTGAGCTAATGGTTATGGGACATGAAGCTAAACTCATTTATTTACTAGCTTAGTGTAATTTAAACTTTTTGTCGATCAATGTTGATCATTTTGTGGTTTAGACTAGCCATATGCGATGTCTCTTGGTCCACGTGGGGGACTGTATCCAGTTTTATAGAGCTTCGTCTCATTTTTAGGGGCTAGCGACCCTTTGTCTTTTGACCGTTTGTGGAGAAATCGACTCAATGAGTTCGGTACATGGGGCGTATCTTTTTAGACGGACTCAATAAGCATGTGCATGGGGCGTATCTTTTTAGGTGCATCGATGTTCTGCTGTGCATGAGGCGTATCTTTTTAGGTGCATCGATGTTCAGTTTATTAGTCCCTAAGAGGGGACTATACCCCGAATTTTCATGGGATAGCATCCCTTTTGTGATACACGTGTTAGGGAGTTTTGATGCTCCTATTTGTGATAGGTCTCCCCCTTTGTGTTTTCTGGATTTTCTTGTATGGATTTCTGGAATTTGTGTTTCACCAATATTTGTGATTTGTATTGATAAGATTTATCAATATTTATGATTTGGTGAATAAGCTAAAAAGTGTGACATTCTTTTTGGTGTTTGAGTAGATTTGAGATATTGTATGATTTTCATTGTTATCAAATATATACTTGTCACAGTATGACATTATTGTTATTATATATTTTTATCATATCTCTTATCCTATCTCATCTTGTATGATATTTATAGCTAGACTGACCCATTCATTATTTTTCTTCTTAAATAATACTCGAGTCAGACCGAGGTGTTTCAGGTGCTTCCACTTGACCTCCTAGCTGGGACTAGCTTCTGACTTTTGGCTAACAACTTTAGCTTAGTAGTTTCTGTTTTTATATCTTCAAGATAGAGACTCCTTGATGTATACATATTCTTTTGTCTAGCACCTGTACCAATTCTTTTATGATGTAGTGGATCTTGTACGACCACTACTTTGATGTACACTTCTATATGTTATATTTGTATTTGTTTCCGCCTTTGTGATATGAATATATGCGACTGATTTGTGTTATGTTTATTTTATATTTGTTTTCAAAGACCACATAGCCACTGTGTAGTAACTTTGAGTTTGTATTTGATATGTCAGATTTCCTCTTGAAATGAAATGCATGACCTTCTATTTGACATATCAGTACTCGCACAAAGCAATTACACGGATGGTCGCTCCACAACAGCCTTATTCTTCATGCTAGTCGACGACATTACCCCATAGTGTCCTTGGCTAGTGTGAGTATAGAGGTGGGGCGTCGCATCCTTCAACTGCTAAAAAGAAGCTTCACACTTGTCGAACCAAATAAATCGAATGCCTTTCCGAGTAAGGCTAGTGAGAGGAACCACAATGCGGGAAAAATCCTTAATGAATCAGTGGTAATAACCCGCCAATCCAAGGAAGCTGTGAATCTCATGAACATTCTCAGGCCTCTTCTAATTCTAGATGGCTTCGATCTTCGAAGGATTGACCGAAATACCCTTGAAAGAAACAACGTGGCCTAAGAACTTAACCTTGTTCTCCTAGAAATGGCACTTGGAGAATTTTTCTTTAAGCTGATGATGACGAAGAGTATTCAAGACAATTCTCAAGTGATTAGCATGCTCGGCTTCAGACTTCGAATAAACAAGGATGTCGTCGATGAACAAGTACGAACTTATCGAGATATTTCCAAAATACTCGATTCATAAGATCAACAAAGAAAGCAGGAGCGTTCGTCAAAACGAAGGGCATAATAAGCCACTCGTAAGATTTATATCGAGTGCAGAAAGCGGTAAGAGGATGTTATCTTCCATGAATCGGAACTGATGAAAACCAATGGCAAGGTCGAGTTGAGAGAAGACCTTAGCGCCACTCAATTGATCAAACATATCGTCGACCATAGGTAATGGATAACTATTCTCGATGGTCAACTCGTTAAGCTTGCGATAATTGATGCAAAGCCTAAGAGTTCCATCGGACTTCTTCACGAAGATGATTGCGGCACCCCGCGGTGAAAAACTAGACTGAATCAACTTCTTGGACTCAAGCTCTAAAAGCTACTTCTTGGATTCCTTATTTTCTTTTGTAGACATCCTCGCAGGAGGACGACTAATAGGCTATGTGCCTGGAATGAGATCAATGCAGAATTCAATTTCCTACTTGGGTGGCAAACCTGAAATAGGCTCAATTACATCAAAGAAATCACAGACAATAGGAATACGAGATATATCATCATCGTCTCATGAGTCGAGAGAAAATAAAGATGCTTTAGAATTATCCATATTCCGAAGAACAAGTGATAGCTGTGTAGACAAATCTGGATGTCGAAGATATAAAATTTTCTCAGAACAAATAATCATGGCATCGTATCGCACTGGCCAGTCCATACCAAAAATCAAATCAAATCCCAAATAGGAAATAACATGGAGATTTGCAAAAAAAGAAAAGCCACATAAAACAATCTAAACATCATCACAAAGCATGCTAATGGTTGCAGATCCCTCGATAGGATTCACAATCCTCGATGAAGTAACCATACAAGAAACATCCAAAGACATATCATCGACGAGCTTCTTCGATACGAATGAATGCGACGCACCCGTATCGATAAGGACTCAAATAGAACGATCATGGAACAAAAATGAACCTTCAATAATAGAAGGAGAAGCACCTCTACGCTGAGAAGATCCTCCAGAAGCATCTATTACATTCAGCTTTCCAGACTGGGTATTCGGGGCAATAGGACAAGTGGCAACTCGATGACCCTCCTTCTTACAATAGCGGTAAGTAATAAGGTTAGGGTAGTCATGAATCATAAGGTCAGAAGTACCACAATTAAAATACCCCTTTCGAGTAGGAAGTGCTCCACTAGGCTTGGAACTAGGACTATATCCAATGGGTTTCTTTTTCTTGGAGGGTAAAACTTTGGCTTATGAAATGTAAACTTCTTATTATTGGGGTTCTTGCTAACCTCAACCTCATCACCACTATCGCACTCCTCCTCGATGGCTTCGAGATGAAGTGCGGAGTCAACTAACTCCTCGAAAGAAAGCTTGAGCTGGAGCATTAAAGACTTCTTGAGATACTTCTTAAGACCAGAGACAAACTTCAGATTCTTCTTATACGAGGTTCTAATGTATTCAAGACCATACTTAGATAAGGCCTCGAATGATGAAACATACTCAAAGATAGAGGACTTCCCTTGCTTCAACTCAAGGAAGCAACGGGCCAATAAAGCTTTCTCAGATTCAGGAATGAATTTGAGCTGGAACCGTTCCCGAAACTGAGTCCAAGAAAGAGTAGACTTATCAAGCTCGGCTATGAGAAGCTCGTACCAATCAAGGGAATGCTTTAACAATAGGTTAGATGCTACAAGAACTCTGCCGTGGTCAGAAAGATCCATGCTAGAGAAGATGCGATCGCACATACGAATCCAAGCTTGGACCTCAAGAACGGACTCGGAGCCTTTGAACGGCTTTCCTCCAAGATGAGAGAGATCACTGCACAAGCGTGCAAAGACAAAATTGCATGGAGGAGATGCTCGAGTAGGAGCTGGAGGCCGAGTGCTCCTAAATAAATCCATAAACTGATCGGCGGACATATAAACACCGTCCGAATGCAAGCTGCTGGATTGCCCAGCACCCAAGCGTCGTCCTCTGTCTCTTCCAGCCATTAGCTGAAAGTTAAGATAAGATAAAGATTATTCACATGGTAGATATCATTAATTCAAATATTGAATACTATGGAATTGAAATGCATTCCTAGACATATTCCTAAACTTCTATCTACCCCAAAGGACACAAAAAGAACAAAGGCACAATGATTTAGGGATCCATCATACTTGTATTACACTTTGATGTACCGTAATATGTGTTTCTGTTCTGTGTTTATCATATTTTTTCTGAACTCGGCTCTGATACCAAGCATTGACGCTCCACTCCGAGACCTACATTAACAAAGAGTACTACTGGATATTACTGTCTGCTAATGTAGAGAATAGGGCTGGATAGTAGCGATCATCTATATCCTTGTCTTAAATATCTATTGAATACATCAACAATGCCATTTTTTTTCAAGTGGATCGATATATCCAATAAATACTTAATACAAAGCCATAGGTGGCTATAGGATCTATCAGAACAAAATACAGCAATTTGAATGCAAAACACATCATAGAGTAGTAGATCATCACACACACATACATATACAGATACTTCAAAGAGTATACAAAATGATACATGTCAAGTGGTATAGAAACCACAATATAAAAGTGAGTCAAAAGAATATACATACCAGATTAGCAAACCAAAAGGGACTACACAAAAATCTATAACAAAAAGAGCTAGCAGAATAGAGTCCATGCGGAAGCAGAATAGGCTAAGTCCAAATGTACTAACCTGAAACACCTCGGTCTGACCCAAGTATTTTTTATACAAGTCAGTCTAGCTAAACAAATCAGTTAACAAGGATAAACGATAATATGAGCATAAGGATAATGTGAAAATATTCTCAAGTGAGAAGAGACAATTAAAGTGTATGATTACATCAAATGATAATATGGTATCACTACACAAATATATAACCTCAAAAAGGATAAAATAACCCATAAAACGCTAAAGTAGTGATCCTCGTATCATCGGCATTCATAAAACATCAAATATGGTTTAGGGGAAAACCTAAACACACCATCTTGGCAAATCCAAAACATGCATAAAGAGATCCCATCTCAAACACGCCATAAATCCAATATATCTCCAAAGAGGAGAATAAAATCTCAAGTAAATGCCAACAGGAAAATCTTACATAATGCCAGTGTAGACAATTCAAATCTCAAAAGGGTGATACACTAGGGAAATCACAAACATCAATGAAATTATCATATAGATATAGCACGTTATTATAGCCATAGCCCGCCAAGTACTGCTCTCTCAAAATATGGTGCCACGTCTCTTAGACAAATGTCCCGAAGGTCAATAAATATGTCTCTTAGACAAACATCCTGAAGGACAACATGCCGAAGGAAAAATACGTCGCAATGGGAAAATACATCTCTTAGACAAATGTCCCGAAGGACAAATGACCCGTAGGTCCAATACTGGCAAATACATCTCTTAGACAAATGTGTCACAAACTTTCGGATAGGAACCTGAACAGTGTTAAAATGTATCCCATACTACATGTTCACACTAAACGGTTTACTAACCGCTAGTAAATTTCACACTCAAAGCAGTAAAAAGTTCACCTCATTTCATCGGTAAACTCGACCCACAGGTTAAAACGATCAAACGGACAAGTCGGGAATTAACCGATAAGATAAACGCACATGTTCCATACCATGTGTTTTACCAAACCGTTTAATTCTCCATCTCATTCGATCGAATAGTGCAAAAAGGTGTATTTTATATACAAATAATTTACTTGAGAAAATAAGCTTTTAATACCAATTTTGAAAGCCATGTTTGAAAATTCCCATATTATCGAGAATAAATAGATTCTATATTTGAAAATTCTCTAAAAATATCATATAATAATAATTTAAAATGCCCATTTATTTTAAAAGTTATTTCAAAATGGTTTGGAAAAATCCGTTCTCGAAACCGGATAAAAACCCAAGAAATCACTCAAATCGATATTCGAATTTAATTCAAATTTAATTTAAAAATTAATTTTCAAAATCTCTAAAATTTGGCTACTCTACTGATTGACATCATGGCCTCAAAACATTTCATAAATATCACAAAAACATGAAGTAAAAGTCAAAAGTCAGATGGAAAAAGAACATAAAATGCATAGGCAACACAATACCCAAGTGTAAAATCTTCTCTGGGTTCAAATTTCGGACATGAAACAAGTGGCCAAACGACCTTTTATTAAATTAAAAGTTGGTATGCTCATAGTGGAATACTTCTGCTTTCAAACTAAAAAAGAATAGTTGAATTCCGACTAGAAATAAAAAAGTTACGTTGTCTCAAATATGGACTCAGGCCACGTTTGCAACAGTTCAAAAATAAAAGTATACCCAGGCCTGAAAACCATCTTGGGTCCAACTTACAGGCCTAAAAGAGAACCAAACAACCTCATATAGAGCTGAAAATTGGTGTGCGCATATTATAAAACATCATCTTTCAAACGAAAAAGAATCTTTGAATTCCGACTAGAAATGAAAACGTTACACTGTCACAAACATGTACTCTGGTCATGTTGCAACAGTTCAAAAAACCAAAAAATGTACAGGCCTGAAAACCATTTCGGATTCAATTCCTAGAATGAAACAGAGGACCAAATCACCTCGGATTGAGCTGAATATTGATATGAATATATTAGAAAACTTCATCTTTCAAACAAAAAATAATCAACGAATTTCGACTAGATATAGAAAAGTTACACTATCTCAAACATGGACTCAGGCCATATTTGCAACAATTCAAAAAAACCAAATGTATAGGCCTAAAAACCATCTCGAGTTCAAATTCCAAGCATGATACAGAGGAACAAATGACCTCGGATAGAACTAAAAATAGGTACGGATATAGTAGAAAACTTTATATTTCAAACAAAAAGGAATCAACAAATTTCAGTAAGAAATGAAAGAGTTATGTTATCTTAAACATAGACTCAGGCCATGTTTGTAGCACCTCAGAAAACAATTTCTACAGAAAAAAAATATGTGTTTGAGTTATTTTCTACCACTATTTTGAACATCCAAATGACAATATTATTCAACCAAAATTTGTAGAAATGCAGTTCAACATGCAAGCTACCAAACGCAAGAAATTGAGCAACATTTCGCTCCGGAATCAAAATATATTAGCATGCAAAGTACCAACCAGAGAAGGTTTTGATACAAACAAAACTGAAAGTAAAAATAAATTACAAAGCAAATATTTGGCGATTTTAAGCTTGGCTCAGCTAGTTTTCATGAGTTTTGGTAACTCACCTTTCTGATAGACGATAAAAGCTTGGATTTTGCAGCAAAATTGAAGCCTTTTGGCAAGATTGGAGCTTTTATGAACCTGTAGGAAGAAAACATAGGGCATGCAAACAATATACCGTAAAAATTATAAAGCTATTTACTGTAAATGAATTTTTATGATGAAATTTAAGTGATTTGGAGTTGTTTACCTTTTGTTTATCACTAGATTGTACAAAGCCTTGAATTTGTTGAATTAAAATGAAGAAATTGCTTGATTTGAGAAATTGGTATAGAGAAGTTTATTTTCTATTGTTTCAGCTGAAGGGAGAAGAAGGAGATATGAATTGAATGTACAGTTACTTCTCTTTCTCACTTCTTACCAGGCTATGTGATATTGGGTTGAATTGGATCCAAAATAAAAAAATGAGGCGGCTAAAGATTAAAATCTACACTTAGCCAAAATATGTGTGCATATCATACATACACACAAATAAAATTCATTTTCTTCATATTTACGCATAGAAAAAATGTGAAAACTTGTATACATGCAAAATGAAACATTTTCAATTATATAAAAAGATTAATTTATATTTTTAAAACATTTTTACCACTAAAATCCCTAATTTAACAAAAATACACCATTTACACATAAATGAATAAAACATTGTTTTTAACTTCTAAGATTCCACAAAATTTATTTCCTTACTTAGAAAAATATTTTAAACCGTTTCCAAACATAATTTGTAGCCAAAACGTATTTTTAGCCCAATTTATACCTTGTTAATTAGTAAACCGCCCTTAAAAATAAAATACTTCTCTTAAAAATTATTAAAAGAAATACATGGGAAATAATTAATGTAATTATTGCATTTTCTCTAAAATCAAAATCATTTTCTATTTTTAAACACCGTATATTCCATTTATTGTCACTCCAACAAAATAAAATAAAGCTTGCGAATTCATTTTCTCATTTTAAATTCCAAAAAATTCATTGTTTATTCCAAATAAACAATTTAATTTCTTCAATTTTAATTTAATTTACAATATTAAATTATAATTATCATTATAATTCAATATTGAAAGGTAATCTCCAAACTAGGGTTGTTATGGTTTTGGCAAATTTTGTTGGTCGATGGTGGAGTGCGGTGTCGTGGCGAGGTAATGGGGTGAGGTGGAATTGTTCCAGTTTTTGGGTCGATGGTTCGAATTTCGACTGTGTGTTTCTTTTGGGTTCCTGCATACGTGATCGAGTCAAGTGGAACGTGGGTGATGTGAGGTGATTTTCGGTGGCCAAGACGAGGCATCGGGGGTCGTGTGCATGTGCACGGTAACGTGCACAGTCGAGTTTGATCGAAAGAAATAAGAGAGGAGAGAAAGAAAAGAGAAAGGGGAGTAGAAGTTGGGCTGGTGGCATGGGCCCTAGAAAAAGAAAAGGGAAAAGGAAAAAAGGAAAGAAAGAAAAAAAAAGGAAAAAAAGGAACTTAAATATATTTTTTGAATTCTAATTCTATTGTCCTTATAAATCCAATCAATATGAAGTATGTTGTACTATAATATTACCTCCTAATATTTTAGGCTTAATTTATTTTGTGTAAAGTAAAAATTAATTATTTTATAATAATTAAGGTAAGTAACTAATTAAATTCTTAATTAATTAAATGTTAGGTTAATAAAATAAGATTAGCTATTAATTGGATTTCTTAATTTTAATTAACTAAAATAATTTGTTTTATAATTTCTTTAATTTGTAATTAATTTAGATTAAAACATAGACGGATTTGGTTAATTAAAGTTAATTAAACACTGATGTGTGAATTGTTTTGATATTGATTATTGATCATTAAATTAGTTAACGATTTATATCTTGGCTTAACTCAATTGGATATTTATTTCAATTATTCAAGTCCGTTCCATCAAGTGGTCAGACGAGTTAAAATAGTAAGAACAAAATGATGATATGTTTTATTTGAAATAAGCATCTATAATAAATTCCCATAAGTGAATATTGTCACCCTAAATATAAATTATTATTTTAAACAATTTAGCTTTTTAAATTTGTTGCTTGGATTCGAAGAGACCGAGATCGGATATTAGTGTTATCCAAAACCACTTCAAATCAATAATCATTACGAACCTTTACGGTTTTGATTATAGAGTCCTATATGCTTGGATTGGATTAATTTAACAAATTTGACCATTTCAAATAAGTAATTGTACTTAGATAATGTTGTAATATCATTGGATTTTTTTTAAAAATGTTCTGCTTATAATAAGAAAAAATCTCGTCATGTTTACATGAGTTACCTTCGTTTCAAAAAAAATTTATAACTTAAATATTTCAAATTAAGTAGGTTTTACTCAACCTGGTTTCCAGCCTACCTCGGGTGTTACTTTATTGTAATGCTCGGGTCAGACCGAGTATTATAGTTTTTAGGTTAGGCTGTTTTGGAGCTCAGGAGACGAGCTGGATGGCAGAGACGTATTGCATGTATTTGATTATATTCCGCTGTGTATTATAGGCTGTATATTCAGTATTTAGGGACAAGTTATTGTAAACGTCTAGATTTATATGTTGATGATTGTACTTTGATAGCTTGTATGTATATTAACAATTAAAGATTCTTTTGTATAAAGGATGTTATTGTATATTATATTTTGTTCCGCTGCGGTTGTGAGATTATATGTTGTTGTTATTTTTTTCATTCTTCTATATCTTTTCTTCTTAAAACCCTAATAAACTGGTATTTCCTGCACTCGATTGCTCAGCACTATATATAGTGAACGTATTAGTGTCGATTTTCGAGGGTCGAAAATGCCCGGTCATTACACGTGGTATCAGAGCTAAAGGCTAAGCGAGAACCTTGGCTCTGGTGGGAATTGCTCATTAGAGATAGGGTCAGTAGTACCCTAGAATGAGTTGAGTGTATTATATGAGGGCACACTTATTATTTTCTTACATAATGATTTTAAAAACGAATTTAGAATAATTTTTATGTAAGATTATATTATGATGTAAAAAAGAAATAATTTTTCTCTATTATTATAGTATATTAACGTGATTGGATGTTGTTATAATCAAATAAGATTACAAAATTTAAGTGGTAATACATATATTACCAAATAAAAATTTGGGTAAGAACGAATTATGCAAATAAGTTAAGCTAAAAGTAGATTCAAACAAAAATTTAAATTCCGGAAAAAAATTTGAAAGAGTTTTTCAAAATGTTCCGAAATGAAATAAGTTTACCCTGATTATATTTTATATATGGAAATAATTTTTCATAAATTTATTATGGAATACATGGTGTGTTTGGTTTCTAGATTTGATAATATTAATTATTATCATAAATTGGTTGTTGTTTCTTAATATAGGATGTTTATTACGAAATAAATAACGATAAAACAGTGTGGAAAGTTTTAAGGAAGTGAAATTATATAAGCATAATTTATAAATACGAATTATAAATTAAAATGGATCTAAATTATGAGGTTTTGAATCTAAGTCCCGGAAAATTTTGAAATGTGTTTCAAAGTGTTTGAGGAAATAATAAGTAATATTATTAGAATATTTTTGATATAGAAATTTTTTTGCTTAAAACAAGAGTAGTTTGAAAATGAATTTGTTTTGGATAAAAACCAAGGATGGTTTAAAATTTAAAGTGTGATTTGGTATGAAAATAGGATATATATATATATATATATATATATGTATGTATGTATGATTTCAAAGTTGATTGGAAATAAATAACTGGGTGTTTGAATTTTGGAATCCCTCTTGAAAAAAGAAGTATAACCCAAAGGAAAGTAAGTTTTTGAACTTATAAGCGATAAGTGATATTAATATGAAATTTAAATTTGGAAGGTAAAAATTTAAATTTAGAAGGTTAAATGGATTTAATGAATTGGGAATTCAACTCAGGCTAAGTTAAATAATTTTTGAACTTATCCTGAAATTAGAAATTTCAGGGTGTAATTGAAATGTAACATATGGAAGTTAAATAGATTAAATTGTGAAAGAAAAGGTATAGAATTGATAAAGGGTGCAAAAAAAGTTATGTATATATAAATGATTTCAAAAGGATTTTTGAAATAAAACAGGTTTCGAATTCTGGAAATTTGTGATGGATGCTGTTGATTGATGTTTTAGATAATTTGGATGTTTATTTATTTGATATATCATGTTATTGTCCTGTATGTTATTTATAGAATATAAAACTGTAAATCGAATTATTTTAAATAAATTAAGAAGTAGGTTGAAATGATATATATCCATTCCTGAAATTAAATAGAAACAGAACTTTGATTTGAAATTTTTAAATGATTTTGATTTTAAGAAATAAAATCGAATTTATGGAAATGGAAGCATTTTGAACTTAAGACTGAAATGTTAAAAATGAACTTGTCAATCGAAAATGTTTAAAGAATCGGGTTTGAAATTTTGAAATTATAATTAAGAAATCATTTGAATTCCGAAAATTGATTTTTTTAAAAAATATTTGAACTCCTACTCGAACCTTGAAATTAATCCAAGTAAAAGTAATTTAAATGAACATTTCAAAAATTATAGGCTCTGAATTGAATTATTTTTAAAGATTTGGATTGATAAATTGAATATTGAAGGTTAATTTGATTTGAGTGATTTAAATCGATATTTTGAAAATTAAACTTGAATTTATATAAATCGAAATGGTTTAAAACGTAGAATTGAATTGAATTTAATTCAAATTGGAATTGAATTGAATAAATTGGAATTGTAATCGGAATTGAATTAATTTGAAATCGAAATTGATTTGAATTAGAACGGGAATCAAAATTAATTGAAATTGGAATCAGGATTAAATCAATTTAAGTGGAAATGGAAATTGAAATTGTTTTGAACTGGAAGATTGGGAATTGAATTAGCTGACCTTAAGACTATTTTCGAATAAATTATTTTAATATAAACTGTTTTAAATCTATCTTCTTAAATATTCAGATTATTTTGATTTTCTAAGCTATTTTACTATACAAACCATTTTTAAAACTCAAACTATTTTATATTAGCTAGTTAACTATTTTAAAACTATTCAAGCTATTTTCTAAATTCAAACTGGTCAGAGTGGAAATTGTTTACATTTAAATCATGGATTTAATACAAATTGGGATAAATGGAAGTTTATGAATTGGAACCAAAATCGAGATATTAAGGAAAAAAATGGTTTTAAAGTGAATAATACATTTTGAGTGAATATGATGATTTAAAAATAAAGATGAAATATTACTATAACTGAAATTTACTTTATAAGAAGTAAGAAATGTTACCAATAACTTTGAAAAGTACTCGAACTTGGAAATTTGATTTGGCATAAACAAGATTTTTTTATACTAGTTATATATCCAAACTCCTCCTATTGAATTTATAACCAGAATGAAATGATCTTCGAAATATATTTGAAATACTAAATATAGTTTATATAAGTATGAGGTAGACTCACAAATTATTGATCCAAAAATTATTCAAGTTGAAAGGAATAATTTTATTTGTATATGAGAATGAAACTGAAATAGTTTTGGAATCCATTGATTTTTAAAGACTTCTGATTTTGGCAAATAGTCAATTTTGAAAATTGGGTAAACTAAATTTGAAAACTATCGATTTTGAAGATATCGATTTGTATAGATAAAGTTTATATGTAAGACGTATGAAGAGTATGATTTGAAACGTAATATTTATGTATATGGTATGATATGTTTTGAGACAAAAGTATGGAAAGGCACCCCCATGAAAGTCGAAACTTAGAGTAGGAGATCCACTGGGTGGGTTCAATCAGAATTAGGATCCTAGAGGACGTCCGAACAAAATCATGAGTTCATGGTGATCATTTGTTAGGTAGCGTAAGTCGAGAGGTGCTGATACCTACAGTCACATTGGGTTTTGCTGTGACAGCAACGTAACCTTTGTGTAACTGTGATCTATCACAGTCCCATAGCGTAATGCGGGTGGCGGTGATTACCTACAATCTACGTTTTATTTTGATGGTATAGCGACATAACATCGGTAGATTGCGATCTATGTGGTTTGGTTCCATAGCGTAATTCGGGCGGCGGCGAGTGCCTACAGTCTACGTTGGGTTTCATTGGGATAGTGACGCAATCTTATGTAGCCTGCGATCTATGTGGTTTAATTTCGTTTGGTAGCTTAGTTCGAGGGGCAGAGATTGCCTACAGATTACTTACGGTTTTACTGTGGTAGTAGCGCAACCTTTGTGTAGCTGCGGACTATGGTGTTCCCACGGCGTAAGTCGAGGGTATTGATGCCTATAGTTTTCTTATGATTTCGCCGAGATAGCGACGCAACCATCGGATCAACTGCGATTCATGGTGGGAAAAGGGGGTGATACTTTCCATAGAAATTTAAAAAAGCAAATTTTCAAGTATTTTCACTAGGTGTGAAACGGGTCTACTACGTATTTACATATTTTTAGTCCTACGTTGATCAACGTATGACTAAATTTCTGTAAGAACAAGGATGTACTTGTTAAGACATCGAGTCGTGAAAAATGTGTAATATCGAATTATTTTGGTAATACCATGTAATTTAAACTGTATTTATCTTTAAAATGCATAATAAAAGAGTAAGGAGTTTAATTGTTTAAGATGATTATTTAATAATATACATCAATTCAAATTCTCGTTCGTTCCTTTTCGATGACGAAAAGTTCTAAGTGGGAGGAATTTAACGACCCATATTTTCAGTTAATTGTTATTGGAGAAATTAACCGATTGGAATATAAATTTTTGTAAGTCGAATAGATAAATTTTCTGATAATTAAAATATCTGAATCTACAAATTGGTTAAAAACTATATTAATTTTAAATTATAAATTTTTGGATATGATAGATTTTATAGGAATATGTATATAAACTCCACCATTGAAATTCAATGTAGAATATCCATATATTTTTACATAAATATAAATGTATACAAGTTACTGATGTTCAAATATATATTTATATATATATTATAAACATATAAGTATATATATGTATGTATATGTATACGTATATGTATATATGCTATATGAAATGATGTATATGTAAATAGGGAATAATGTGTAAATATATATATATATATATAATGATAAAATATACATAAGTATATGTGTGTGTATGTTGTGTAAAATAGTGAATAACTAGATATACATATATACAATTGTTAAAATACAGTATACGTAAATAAGTATACATATATACATATACATACGTACACACACACACACACACACACACACATATATATATATATATGAATGTATAAGCTTCATGATGGCAAACTCCAAACTTATGTGAATAGGTTAATTTAATTATGTATAAATGTAAGTAGGTAAAATAAAAAGGTATATTGCATACGTATGCATATCTACATAAATATATAAAAGTGTTTATGGTGAAATAGTATATAGAAAATACATATATATACATATACGAAAGCATATGTATATGCATAAGGAGACATAATGGTGAAAATACATCCAGTCAAGCATATAATGAATCAAGTCTTTCACTCAAGTTTTCAAATCAACACAAGTTTTCAAATCAAGTCATCTCATCTCAAATCAAATTAGAAAAATAAAATAAAATGAAGCCTATACATAAACAAAAACCTCAGCTTTGTCCAATCCATCACTCTCCTCTTCTATATATACACTGTCTGAACCTATTCATACTTCTACAAAGGAAAACGAGAAGAAGAAAAAGAGAAAAGAATATGTAATAATGAGCTGCATTAATCAAAGACAGTAAAAGCATGAAGCAGGAAAGTAGAGTAGTAGTGGAAAATCTATATCAAAGACTGTTAGTACAATTTTAAAGATTTTTCTTACTGGAAATTATATATGCATCTATGCACTTGAAAATTTGAACGAACTCTTGTATTTTGTCATATATTGTATGTTAGACATGTCTGGACACTCTATAACAAAAGAAAACATGCACAACCGCTCTGTTCCTTGAACAAGATAACATCTTTTAACTTCAAAAATCGGGATATCACTATCCATTAAATTTCAAGCTTCGATCCCAAAAGGAAATTCGATTGTTCTTGAGTATTGATTAATAAAAAAATTATTTTCGATATCATATAGTGTAGGAGAAGAAAAATAATGGTTATGGTAAACAACCTTGAAATGGATAAAATTCAACTATCATATTCTTATCAATTGATTATATGAGTGTGATTAGTACTGGAAATCATGAAAGGAAGGTTTGAAGATATTTAGTTGTGTGTGAAGGTAGAAATTTATAGACGATCGGAATTAGGGGTTTAGGCAAATTCAGGCGTTCTAGTTGATTGCGTGGTAAGTCGTGGGTCGTAGAGGAGGTTTGGGTGACGGGGAACTCGAGAAAAATGGTACGGCATTTTTCAGATGATCGTGATGGCCAAACAAGTCAGATTAGGGTTAAGGTGGGTGTTTTTGTTGGTCGCGGTTTTAAGGAAATGGCGAAGTGGAGATGGAGAGAGGAGTGTGTGGTATAAGGGGAAAAGCAATGAAAGGTAGTGGCGTGCGTTTTGGCAAATTTTGGTGGCCAATGGTGGAGTGCGGTGTCGTGGCAAGGTGATGGGGCAAGGTGTTCTTGTTCTAGTTTTTGGTTGATGTTCAAATTTCGACTTTGTGTTTCCTTTGGGTTCTGCATGCGTGATCGAGTCAAGGGGAACGTGGGTGATGTGAGGCGATGGTCGGCGGCCAAGATGGGGCATCGGGGGTCGTGTGCATGTGTAGGTTGCATGCACGGCTGAGTTTGATCGAAAGAAATAAGAGAGGAGAGAAAGAAAAGAGAAGGGGGAGAAGAAGTTGGGCCGGTGTCATGGGCCGAAGAAAAAGGAAAGGGAAAAACGAAAAAGGAAAGAAAGAAAAAAAGAAAAGGAGAAGGAAAAAAATGGAAATTATGTTTTTTTAAACTCTAATTCTGTAACGTCCATCCCTTTTATACGTTTTAAATCGACGATAAACAATACACGTCAGACTCAAACCATACAAAAGGGTGAATTGTTATTGGAATGAATAAGAAAAAGGAAGTAAGAAAGAAAACAAAACAGAATCTTACAGCGGAACGACAAAATATAATAATCAAATAACAGTTCATGAAGCTGTTTACAAAACATTTAATTATACTAATACAATATAGAATCAGAGTTACACATACCAGAGAATAGTAATTAACAATGCAGCGGAATAGTATAAATGTGGTGGAATAATATAATAAATAATGGTAATACAATCTTCATCTTCGTCCTCCAAAAATAAAGTCTTCAAATCTTGAAATGCTCAGGCTGACCCGAGCGAATTGAAAAGACAAAACACTCGAGTAAGAACTAAAAGATCTTATGTAAGTTAAATCAACGGTAAGTAATATGAGTGGAACGGCGTCAGAGATGTTTACGGGATTTGACATCTCCTATCCAATGTCTAATGTGAGTGCAGCAACTTAATAGATGCTCGGGATTCACATCTCCTAAGGATCCGTTAAACTATTTGCTATGTAGTAATATTTCGCTATTATAATAATGTTTGTTAGTAAAATAAACTTACTTTTAAATAGGACTAAGGAGTGACCCAATATTCCCCTTAACACGTAATAGTTCCAGTAGTTCATCCAGTATCATGGTCCCTCCTTATCAGGAAGCCACCAGATGATACTCCACGGGCTATGGGAGAAAACCAAACTCATACAATGCGCGCTAGGGTAGGTGACACGGCACAACTAGGCAATGCCATGAAATACCAGTTACGCTTCCGGACCGGTGGTAACGCATAGCATGCAGCTACCTCCCACCTCGAGCCACACTCCCAAAAATCAAAGGTGCGCACCAATCAACCACAAAGTAATATAATGGCATACGAAGAAGTGTATCCGATCAAAGGTGCTACCTCATTAGCCCGTCAATCGCTCATGTTTTAGCCACCTTATTCCAACTTACGGGAGTTGGGTCCACGTACATACCTCAAAGGAACGCCGCCGCCATCCTACTTCATTCTGGAATCTCCACTGCATACACGGTTGTTAAAGTGGTTTTCAGAGTTGGCAAAGAGTATGACAACTTCCGATCTCGGTCTCTTTAACAACCAAACGTTATTATAAAACCGCAGTCATTTCAGAATAGTTTATACTTTAAAACCAAATACCATTGCCTTTTCAAAACCAAATTAATACGATATCCTTTTCATTTTAAATATATCCTTTTCTAAAATCATAACAGTTTATAAGTTATAACATTTCAAAATCAAAACACTTCAATATAACACTTTCAAATTATAATACCTTGAAACTCAAAACTTTAAAGCATAGCATCCACCACTTAAATGGTTTAAATACTTAAAATACTTTATATAATAAAATAGCTTCTTCAACTTCACCAAAAAATTTCAAAACAACTCGAATTCCTAAATTTTAAATTTAACCAAATCATAAATTTAAATACGATTTAGTTTCTAAATAAACTATTCCAAATTTTATCGATTTCAAAACAAATTTGATCCACAGAATAAACCATTTCAAATTCAATATATTTTAAACTTTAAGTATTCAACAAAATTCAAAACTAAGTTTGGTAATTACGATTCAACAATTCAGTTTTCTATTATTTAGTTTTGAAATATTTTACATAATAAATCCATTATCATATAAATAAAACTCAAATTACAAATAACTAAATATTTTCTTCAATTTATTTATATTTGAAATATTCATTTAATTCACCTTAAACAAAAATCAAGTTATAAAAATCATACCTTCTAAAATTTAAAATTTAATAAATTCTTATCAAGCTTATTTGAGTTTAAGTCTTAAATAAATTCAATTTCAAATAAATCTCAAATTTATCTTCCAACCTTAATTTATTTAAATCATTATAAACTCTATAATAAAATGTAATTTAAATACTTACCATATTATCCTCAATAAAAATCAAACTTATTATTATTAAGCTTATTTTATATCAAAATAAATTATATATAGCTTAAAATCAAGGATAAAAAAACATTTATATAATATATAAAATCAATACTCATCTAAAACCATATATTTCTTTACAAAACCATAGAAATCATTTCAAAATATTTTATATATAGACCATGGTGTCTGTATATAATTTTCAATCCTATGGTCAAGTGATACGGATATTTATCATTTCAATCCGTAATTTAAAACATAAATACGGTTATATATCATTTTAAACCGCAATCCTGAATGAAATAAAATCCATAACAACTTGCAGTTCATAACAATATAAACTACAACATCCATTCATCCAATATCAATCATCAACCATTTATCACAATGATTATCCAATTCAATCAATAACATCAATATATAACAGATAATAAATAACAGGTATTTACTAGCAGTTTGTATTCAATAATAAATTAAATAACAATTTTACCCAAATAAATTCAAATAAACTGAGATAATGATTCAAAATATGCCAAACGGTCATAAATAAATTTTCAATCACATCATACATCAATTTAACAAACATAAGAAATTTTAGAAGTTGTGAGTGGGTTAAAACACTCACCTTATGAATTTAAATTGAATTTAAATCCAAAATTTGCAAAGTCTTAAAATTCTCCCAAACCAGCGCCAAAATGTCCAGAATTCAAATACGATCCCAGCATGACGAACCTTGCATGAATCGGACCTCATATGCAAAAGTTATGATTATTAGAACGAATCGAAATCGAAATAAAATAAAATAATTGCAAACAAATGATATCGCGACACCTCATCTTCATCTCTCCAAAAACCCTAGGCTCTCGCGATAGAAACCTGCACGCATGCGAAAGCTCATGATCCAGCTGCCATCGCACGATGCTGCCGCGCCGCCTCGGCCTCGCCCCTAACCATCAACGACGCCGCATCTTCCGTCACTGAGATAGACAAACCTCCATGATGATTGATCGAGAAGAAATCCCCATAGCCGCCGCCTATAAAGCTTGACCTAATTGAATTTTACAGCTCTATCCAGTCGTTAATTTGCGAAACAAACCATATAGATGAACTCCTCTTGCCGATCTCCACCAAACCCTACCCTCGAATCGACGATCCGACTTAGTTTATCGATGCGTGATGAACGACCGTGAACAGTTCTTTAATTTCTGGACAAATAGAGCTTCAAATTGGAAAACGAATTATAGATATGAGATGCGCTCGTCGAGAGCTTCAAATTGATATATAATTCGATATAGTTTGAGGAGATTCAATTTTTGATTTGATATTGCATTGCAATTGGATTTGGAATTGAGAATTTGTCTGCCATTGTGAAAGAGGATCAACAGAAAGAACTGTACGTATAGACAAATGAGAATAAGGAATGGCTATGGTTTATAACGAGATATATATAGGTAGAGATGAAAAAATAGAGGAACGAATACGATCGGTTCGGACAGTTGAAAGATAAATGGCCCAAAAAGCCCGTTTCGACTCCGGAATGAAAATTAGTCAACCCATATATCAATATAGATGTTTTTGAATATTTTAAAATCAAAGGAACAGGTTTCAAGTCCTAGTTCCATCGTATGAAGAAGTAACGGTGAATTCGGCTTATTTCAAATTGATTTCAACTGATTTCATTTTAGTTGATTTCTAGGCGTTTCGAGCCCGTACAATTAAACGACAAGTCCGATCGTTGCGAAACTTGAAATCCTATCATAATTCATCATTAAGGGTCCGATGAAACTAGTTTCGTCGAAATCTGAGTCAGTGGCCAAAATGGATATTTCCTAGTTAATTAAATAAATTAATATTAAATCAAATTAAATCACTTTTCAATTCAATTATTACTATTTCCAAATTCTATCACTTTGGATTACTTAGTGATTTAAAATTCTTTAAAACCGATTCTCTTATTAACTTATTATTGGACATTTCACAATTTACAGCATTTAATTTCAAATTTCAATTAATTCGGTAATTATAAATTTAAATTCCCAATTAAATCCATACATTTGGTTTCTAAATCTTGTTATTGAATCAATTTATCATTTTATGGGTGAAATTATCATTGGTTTATTTTTGTTACATTAACATTTCCCATTTCATCCTAGTTTCAATCAATATAGTATTTAGTTTCATTTACTTGTGCTAAATCTATTTATTATGAATTGAATTCCAATTAAATAAATTCAAATAAATTGATTTGATTTAGTTCTAATCTTTTTATTAGGTCTATATTACTCTATAAACTTAGTTAATATTCATTTGTCTTCCATTACATTAATATATTCAAATTTCCATCTTTCTTTATTATTTTCAATTATATTGAATTTGTCAACATATACATTTATTTTATTTAATATCTCAATTAACTTATTCAACTTGGTTTCATTCGTTTATTTTATCTTATGAATATATACTTTTCCATTCATTTTATTACATTCACACTTTACAATTTCAGTCCTAACTCACATTAATGAACATTTACTTACTTTTAATTTTATAACCAAGTGCAATAATTATACTATTTCATTATTGGGATTTCACACCAATTGTCAATAATTAGTTTTAATTACCATTGCCACATTTCATTTTTAACATTCACTTCATTATAAATTATAAATTTTTTATTTCTCTCTAAATTTAATTACAAAAACTTATTAAATTAACCAATTTAATTATCTAAAATTACGGGTCGTTACAAATTCTACTGTCATTATAAATCCGATCAATATGAAGTCCGTTGCATTATAATTTTACCTCTTAATATTTTAGACTTAATTTATTTTGTGTAAAGTAAAACTTAATTATTTATAATAATTAAAGTAAGTAACTAATTAAATTCTTAATTAGTTTAATCTTAGGTTAATAAAATAAGATTATCTATTAATTGGATTTCTTATTTTTAATTAACTAAAAATAAATTGTTTTATAATTTCTTTAATTTTTAATTAATTTGGATTAAAACATAAAGTAAATTAAAGTTAATTAAACACTGATGTGTGAATTGTTTTTATATTTGTTATTGATCGTTAAATTAGTTAACTACCTATATCTTGGCATAACTCTATTGGATATTTATTTCAATTATTAGTTTCTATGCCATCAAGTGGTCGGAGGAGTTAAAATAGCTAGAACAAAATGATGATACGTTTTATTGGAAATAAGCATCTGTAATAAATTCCTATAAGTGAATATTGTCATCCTAAATATAAATTGTTATTTTAAACAATTTAGCCTTTTAAATTTATTGCTTGGATTCGAAGAGATCGGGATCGAATATCAGTGTTATCCGAAACCACATCGATTTAATAATCATTACAAACCTTTAAGGTTTTGATTATAGAGTACTATATGCTTGGATTGGATTAATTTAACAAATTTGACCGTTTTAAATAAGTAATTATACTTAAACATTGTTATAGTATCATCGGATTTTTCTGAAAAATGTTCTGGTTATAATAAGAAAAAATCTCATCGTGTTTGCACGTGTTACCTTGGTTTCAAAAGATTTTTATAACTCTAGTATTTCAAATTAAGTGGGTTATACTCATGCTAGTTTCCAGCCTGACTCGGGTGTTACGTTATTGCAATGCTCGGGTTAGACTGAGTATTATAGTTTTCAAGTTAGGACGTTTTGGAGCTCAAGAGACGAGTTGGATGGCAGAGACGTATTGCACGTATTTGATTATATTCCACTGTGTATTATAGGTTGTATATTCAGTATTTAGGAACAAGTTATTATAATTGTCCAGATTTATATGTTGATGATTGTACTCTGATAGCTTGTATGTATATTGATAGTTACATATTCTTTTGTTTTAAAGTTGTTATTGTATATTATAATTTGTTCCACTCCGATTGCGAGATTCTATTTCTATTTCTTCTTCTATTTCTTCTCTTCTTAAAACCTTAACAACCTGGCATTTCCAGCACCCGATTGTTCGACACTCTATACAATGGACGTATTAGTGTCGATTTTCGAGGGTCAAAAAAACCCGGTCATTACATGAACCTTAATAAGATGGAATTCAATTAATGCGACAATTTAGGATATGATTAGTAAGTATTTGTATATTGGACATTATTGTAATATCAGAGGATTTCATATAACATGTTTTGGTTATCGTAAGGTAAAAACCCATCCATCTTTATGTGGGGCATGGTCTTACGAGATACTTTTGATTTTCGAAAGGTTTCCCTAACTTTAAAATTCTAATTGGGTGTGTTTTCTCATGTTGGTTTTCCTGACTAACTTGGTGTTATTTTTATATAATGCTCGGGGTCAGACCAAGCATATTACAGATTTAGTTAGAATGCTTTGGAGCTTCAAGAGACAAGCTTGAGGCCCGGAGATGTATTCACGTATATGTTTATTTAGCTGTTTTGTTAGGGAAATTATCAGCAATTGTGAGGATGGACTGTTATAACTATCCAGGCTGATGATTATGATTGTTGTTGTACTCTGATGGATGTATGTATATAACAGTCTATCTTTTGTAAACTAAAATTAATATTATATTATGTATTGTTCCGCTGCGATTGTGAGATTCTATATTGTTTGAATTTTCTTCTTCTTTTCTCCTCTTCTCTTCTTCTTTCTTCTTTCTTTCCATTAACTATCCATCTTTCCATTCGATTTTGGTTGGATAAGTGTGGTTTATTGCTAGCTTAAATTTTATGGAAAAGTGGGTCGTTACATATGGTATTAGAGCTTAGGTTGAGCAAATACCTAGGCTTTGGTGTGGATTTACTCATTTGAGATAGGGTAAGCAAGACCTTAGGATGAGTTTGAGTGTGTATGTATGAGAGCATATTTGTTATTGATATAAAAATGTTTTATACTATGTCAATTTATCTGTTGAGTGGCTTATGAATTTCGATCAATACGTGGGATGCCACGATATCGATAGGGGTTTTTAAACGCTTAAGCAAGGCAAACCGACATAGTATTGTTTTGGAAAACTGGGTAATTGAAATAATTTTACCTAATTTATATTTTAGATATAAAAGAAAAAAAAATTAGAAATTAATGTAGCTATATATAGCGTGTTTGAATATTTAGAAATTAATGTAGCTATATATAGCGTGTTTGGATGTTAGTAAATGATAATATTTGATGTTATCATTCATTGTTGTTTTTTTAATAAAATGTCGTAATTATTATAATCTGAACAAAGAATTTTTTTTATGAATAAATTATTTAAGAAAATAAATTTATAAGTAATTATATAATATTGATTATTTTTAAATAATCAACAATTGTGAAATAGAATTACATAAGAAGTGATATTTTATAAATATGATTTGTAAACGTGATTGATAAATGGAAAGGAAATGGAATTACCTAAGTATATTTATAAATATGATTTGTTAATGAAATTGAATTCAAAAAGGCAGTTGAAGAATTTAAACTCACTGATTTTGAAATTTTCTTTCAAAGGTTTGGAAAAATAATAATAGTATTATTGTGAAAATATTTTGGGTTAGACATATTTTAAATGGAATTTAAAAGAAGTAGAAAGCATTGGACTCACCATAGTTGTCGAAAAATAATTCTGATGATGACTGCAGCATCATCGGCGTTCATTTTCGAGCTTCTAAGTAAGGAATTACTACCATTGAATTTCTTTCTGACTTAACAAATTTGTTTTAGATTTCAGAGGTGAATATGATATGTAAAGGAGTTATACAAATATATGATTTCAAAATGATTTGAAATAAAACCAGGTGTTTAAAAACCTGAAATTCTATTAAATATTTTGATAAAACCTAAGTTGATAAGTTTTGAACTTATAATTTGAAAATAGTATAGGTAAAAAAGAAGAAGTTAGTAATAGAGAAATGAAATTAAAATTTAACTTAGGTTAAGTTAAATAAATTGAATAAAAGGTTAAATGAAACTGAAATGGGATTTGAATTATATGAAATAATGAAGTGAATATACACTAAAGTCTTAGAGTGATTATATAACTCTGAATTGTAGATGTAGTATGTGAATAAACTTGAGTCAAATAAATTTCATGAAAATTTAAGTAACTAAGTTTGTATGACTTATAGCTTTGAGGAATATTGAGTTAAAACAAATTTTAAATTTGTTAAATGTGAATGTTAAGAAATGAAAATCATAAATTAAGATAGGTGATTAAATTTAACGTAAGTTAAGTTAAATAAAATATTTTTTGAAATTAAATTTAACTTAAGTGGGGTAATGGAATGAACTAAATGAAATTGAATTTGATTTGCAATAAATTAATGAAATATGAACTTAAGTTGTAGAATAAAATACGACTTAGGTTGTAGAATGTATATGAATTTGAGTTGCTAAGTGAATTGAATAAGGTTTAAATATTTTTGTTTAATAGAATTGAATATGAACTTAAGTTATGAAGTGAAAATAAACATTAAAAGTGTTATGTAAAAATGTTTGTAATAAACTTAAGTAAATTGTTGTATGGAATGGTTCATAAATAATATTAGTACTGATGAAATATACTAAGTGGTAGTGAAATAAGATTTAACTTAAGGGAAGTTAAAATGCAACGATTTTATGAAATAATCCATAAATGAATTAAAAATGGAATGAAATGTTGTTAAACATAAACTGAATTTAAAGTGAATATTACAAGTGAATGTTAATGAATGGAATGTAAGTGAAATTAATATGAATAATGGAACTTGGTTCAAACTGAATGCAGATTAAATGAATGTGAATAGATGGGTGTAAGAAAAATCAATGAGAATAATTGAATTTGATGTAAATCAATTGAGTGCAAATGGATTGAATCAAAATTGATTTAAATATATTAATGGAATGCACATTTATATAGAATATACATTAATTGGCATGAATGAATTGGATATAAGTAAATTAGATCTAAGTAAGAAATATAAATAAGTGAATGTAAGTGAATTATTGTTAACCTGAGATTGAATGTAACTAAATTGAATGTTAATAATTGAACGTAAATCAATTGAATGGGAATAAATTGAAACATATTAATAGCAGGTTAATAAGAAATGGAAGTATATAATGTTGACATTTGGAAATGCAAATTTGTATGATGACAAATAAATTGGATGCATGTTATTTGTTTAATAAGTTCTCTTGTTACATTCACTAAAATTGCACATAGTTATGGTATAGTCTATATTATATAGTGATATCATTTTCTATGTACATATTTTCATTATTGTTGAGTTATTAGTAGGTGCGGATGGCGTATGCTTTGCATTTGGAGCTCTATTTCGCTTTATATTGATTGTATATGCTTTCTAATACTAAAATAATGTACACAACTCGGATTACATACCGTATTTTTATATATTTTTTCCTATGGGATGCCCAATCCTCATAAATGAGATGTATATTTATGATTGTTTATATACTGAAAATCTTTACGATCGACCGCGTGAAGGAGACGTTGGTGAAATTTTTTGAAAATTTAAGGCACTAGATTTTTTTTTGAATTTTTTGGAAATTTTAATAACTTAAAATTTTGATTTTGGATTTTATAACTTGGAATGGTGTTAGTTAGTAACTATGAATTGAGTTGAAAGACTTAGAAGCTTGGTAATCCATTTTAACTAATTTTTTTGAAGGTAAATGGGTTTGGGCATTTTTCTTACCTGGGCAATTTCGGGGACGAAATTCTATTCAAGAGGGAAATGTGTAATGACCTAGAAATTTATGCATTTAAACTTAGAACATTTAATTTAATTTAAATATTGAAAAGTTAGTTTTATAAGTTAAATAACTTGGATTTCAAATATAACGATTTATTTGGTAATTAAATTTTTAAATTTAATATATGAAATTGTTTAAATAATTGAATCTTGAATTTAATATAAATGGAAATGATTTCTAAATTTGATTTAAATTATTTTTGCATAAGAAGGAAGATGGTGAACTTTTAAATTTATATTTAAAAGTGATTTAACTAATTTTCGAATTGCTCATTTTTAATAACGTGTAAAAATAGCCTTCTGGTGCACTATCTTGGATTTCGACAAAACCAGTTTCATTGGATCCATAATAGTGAATTATTGTATGCAGTCGAATTTCATGGCAATCGGACGTATCGTTTAGTTGTGCGAGTTTGAAATGCGTAGAAATTAAAGAACTTTTAATTAACATAATTGGATTTGAAAAGTTATCTTCTGCGTATGATCAAATTAGACGTCGAGATTATTTCCATTTTGTTTGGAATATGGGTATAACATATAGAATACTAAGCAGTATGCCTCGTTTGGAGTTCGAGATTTTCGGACGTTTGAAATGAATATTTTAAAATTTAATAATATATATGTATTCATATGGCCATATGTGCCCATGCCAATAAGCTTACCTTCCTATGCCCTAACCTATACCCTCCTCCTTTATAAAATTCATGTTAAAAAAACCAGAAGTTTGCTCGCCCAAAATTTCAAATCTCCTCTCACCAATCGAACGACCATCGATCATCGGAGCCACCACAGCGAGAATTGGTGTAAGGACTCATTTCTTCGACTCCTAGAAATTGACATTAATACATCTTCGATATTCATGCGTAGTAAATCCAAGTGCCAGAGAAGCAGATTCTCAAGGGTAAAAAAGAAAAATAAGACAGAATAGAATCTCACATATGTTATTTCAACATAATATTTACAACAGAAATTAAAATACATTTATCAGAGTTAAACATGGACAGTTATAAATTCATGTCCTAACAAATGAAGAATATAATACTACACGATTGTGGTGGAAACAATCTTCAGAAAAATTTTCTAACTCCATGCTTTGAGCTCCATCCAGCTTTCTTCTAAACTAAACCTGAGTACTAGGCTGTCCGGGAAATTTAGGGCACCTAGAGTTAAAGAAAAGGAAAATAAACTCTGGATCAGTCATAGGACTGGTGTAAGAACTCAAAATACGCGTTTTAAAAAAAAAGGTTATTTTATAAGATCACGCCGCATAAAAACATAGAACGGATTTTACCTTATGATAACCAAAACATTCTTATGTAAAAATATTTGATGTTATTTTTAATGACATATATTTGAAAACATTTGCTAGTAAACTTATTAATCTTAGCCGAAATTGTTACCATTATTAAATTCCAACATACTAGGCTCTACAAACATAATGGCAGGTACTTATTAGAGAATGGATACCATACAAATGACCAGATCAAGGGACTACCTTTTGGCAATACATCTCTAGAGGAATGTACCGAGGTCATACCTTAATGGCAACACATCTCTGCCAACACAAGACCGACCTTCCTTTCTCACTAGATGGTACCAAATATGTCATCGCCCCGTTCGTTACCGACTATCCGAGAATCCTCTTAGCATACATCCACATTAATTTAAACCCGAACATCATACCAGATAGAAATATATCTAGAAGAGGATAATCATATCCTAATGGTTGCGAGCCACATAGCCTTGCCGCATCTAACTTGTTTCAGTCATTTCCGGGCGCAAGGCTTGAGGTAGCGATTACCTTTGTCATAGCACATCATCTTCCTTTGAATGCCACACTGCCATTCCATCGACCACTATAGACTTTCACAAACATACAACCTCCAAGCTCATACGTCTTAGAGAAGGGTGTCAATTTAAAAGAAGTTTCCTTCTCCGCCACCAAACAGATGTACGTTTATAAAAATCAACGATAAAATCTCAAGAATGCAATGTCATCCATCCATCCATACAAGTTTGTTCTGGGACTGAACGAAACCGAAGGCACTCTCCTACTACCATTAATAGCGAGTAGTCCTTGCAACGGAAAGAGTTTTAGAAATGAAGGGACCACTACTACGTTAGTATTTGGGAGATAACCAGAATTATCAACAAGCAGTCCTTTCATCCCGAAAATCCCTTGTCTTCATTCTTTATTCTCTCTATCAAGACCTTATCTTTCGAATGCATATATTGGTCCGAAGTGGTTTTTGGATAGGAATTACCCCAGATCCGACCCTAGTTCCTTCTAACCAATCATCGATAAAATGAGGTTTTGTGAATAGAGAATCATTCTTTAATTGACTAAGTTCTTTTTATCAAAAATCTCTTTTAAAGATATATAACGTTTAAAACACTTCTTTTCGGTATATACAAAATCTTTAAACCTCGCTTATCAAAACCTTTGATTACTTAAAATATTCTTAAACTTGAATAATTCAAAATCATTTCATTTTACACTTAGGAAACATTTAAATCTTAACAAAGATTTTCTAATTTAAAACCCATACTTTTGAATTAACTGAAACCATGTTATCTAGGATGTTAATTCAAAACCAGTCAATATTAAGTAAGTAGAATCTATAGAAATCATCTAATTCTACTCAATATCAATCCCCATATTCAACAAATACCATGGGTGTAATAACGGTGAATTACCTTTTAAATTCCATGAATAGTACGAGTTCCCTCTTTATTCTTTAACACCGAGTACAAGAAGATCATCTCTATAAAATCCAAGTTGTTTACATTTTGAGAATATTTTTCTTTATCAATTTGAAATTTCGATCCAAGAAAATCAAATTTACTATCTGTTTCATCGGACCACTCCAGATAGCCAAAGAGAGCAGAAAACAGGTTTTCCAAATACAAGCGCAGACATTATCTCCCTGACACCCAAAAGGCGGTCAAGTTATTTGATCGACTCTAAATCATTAAAACATTTTATTCATTTCATGAATCATTAAGATTTCCTTTAAAACAATTTATTAATCATTTAAATCATTTACAAAAGATTTGGAAATGAAAGGTTGTGTTTAAAACTATATTTCAAAAGCTATAGAAAAGTGCTCCGAAAAAGTGCTGTTGAAAGTGCTTTTTAAGCTATATTGATCAAAACGACTTTTTATTATTTGAAAATTCATTTTTATTACTAAAATAACTTTTAAAACATTTTAAAAATTTATATGATTTATTCCACATTTTTAAACAATTTAAAACATCATTTTCAAAGAAATCATATATGGATTCCCTACTGCAAATTCGGGATTTTTTCCAAAACTTGTTTTACTCATATTTCAAAATCTACTATCAAAATCTTGATTTTTCTTCTTTGACGGAAAACTATGGATATAATAGTTCGGAAAATTCTTATATTAAATAATTTTAGGCTATATTCCAAATTTTACACTAGTTTAACTTTTATAGCGCGAAATCGCAAATTACCGTTACGCGACGCGCTTATTTTTAATTAAACTTTCCATTTGTTTTCAAACTTTACCAAGAACACTTTTAAATGTTTACATAACATTTCAAATACGTTTTAAACCATTTTCAAGAAATTTAACAATTCCATATACACCATTTTATTAATTCAAGAAAAGTGATTTCCTTTGTGTTTATCGACGTGTATATTCGTGACTTACATATATTTTCAACAGTCATATGGAAAAAAAATTGCTGATCAATGCATATTAAACATCCATTGCAAACATCATATCATCATCCAACATATTGTGTAATAGTTTTAGGAGTTCTCACCTTCATTTCCACTCGAACTAGTTTTAAAATGGCTATAGCTCCGCTATATCGAAATGAAACTCCACGAAATCGAGCTTGGATCCTTGAAATGGCTTGGCCTAGCCATGATGCTCAAAACCTAGGTTGGGAAGGGGGTGGAGCTCATGGCCATGGGTGGTGGATGGTGATGCTTGGGTTTAGGAGGTGGAGAGATGAAAATTGAGCTTGTTTTAAGGATTTAACTATATATAACTATGTATTAAAATTTAATTTCTTTCTGAAATAAATTTTGACATTATTTCTCTTAGGATGGAAGCCATTAACGTGGAATCAAAAGCTTGAAAATATGAAGAGGAAGATGAATTAAAATGAAGAGAAGTTGGCAGGGTATTTATAGGAAAAAGGAAGAGCATAAAAGAAGACTTGTACACATCATATTTATCACTATTTCAAGGCTTCTGTAACACACAAGTTCTCTTCACAATGCACGGCTAAAGCCTTCCTCCCATGTGCACGTCATTTCTATCACCTCATGTATACATATGTTGACTTATTTATGCTTAAGAAATAAGAAATCCTTAAAATATATTATTTATATTATATTATATTTCTTATACTTAATTATATTTATATATGTATGTTTATATGTATATTATCATGTGTATGCAACATATAAATGTATGTATGTGTATGTGTATAACACTCTGAACGTTTTCGAGCAACTTTTGTTCGTCAAATCGTTGAAATCCGAAGAACTGATTATCGGTCACATTTTCACTTAGGCCTTAACGTATATATATTTGTAAAAAAATTCAAAAATAAATTTCTTATTATTTTAAACTAATTAAAATGATCATATTTGAATTACAAAACCATATAAACCCATATTAAAAATTATTTACAAAAATCGCAATTATACCGATAAAGCAATATCGATTTTTTCTTACATTTTCAAATCAATTATATCTCTTTATAAAACTATTATAATTGATCAATTATCTCCTATGGTTATTCAAATGAATTATCTTTTATTTAAAATAATTATTTGGATGATTTTAAATAATTATTAAATCATCATAACTTGATCTAATTTAAATAAATCTATATTTAAATACGATGCAACTGATCGATATAAATCCCTTGAAACAATATTATTTGTATTATCAACCTTTTATTTTCAAAACTTTCAAAATAAACATAATTTATCAAAGCGATAAATTGGTGGGTCTTTGCAATTGGCCTTTGACCACAACTGGAGCAACGTTCGTCCCGAGAAATAGAAGGGGATGTAACGTTAGATTGGGCTATTATCGTTGACTGGGGTAGGAATTTATATGCGAAACTGTTGTGTTTGGGTTTGTTCATCGTGTGTCGCGGTGCGCATGTTGGCACGACACGGTGGTGGCGGAGCAGAGGCGAGCGTCGCAGTGCAGACGATGGTCGGTCGTAGGTTGGCGCGGTCGATCGATGAATAAAAAAAAATTCAAGCGGCTAAAGCGTGTGCATGAGAGGGAAGAGATAAAGTAAGGTTTTATTTTTAAATTTTTTATTAAGTTAAATAAATTTTTATTACATCAAATGTTAGTTAATCCATATTTAATTCATACGAGGTCCATTTCGAGCGCGACAAGTCGCTTGCGATCGTATCAGCGAAGGCTGCACTATGGAGTTGGATTGGACGAACTTGGAGATAGTTGGAATTTTAGATTAAATTTGGATGTTCAACCCTATTACATTCCTGTGAAAGAGTGGGAGACCCTTGTATGCGAATCCCGCCTCGAAGCAGTTGATTTATATTTTTATGATTATATACTGTATGTGATGTAGAGGGACGGGTTGGAGGGATCCAACGGGATTCACACTATTGATTTTATTTTCATATATATAGTGATATATGACTTGTTGAATGCCATATTGATGACATTGATATGATTTGCTTAATTAGTGCTTTAGTAGCATCGGGCCTCATTTTTGGTTTTCTAAAAATACTATAAAATAATGATTTGATTTTAAAGGCATTTTAAAGCGATTTTGGAAATTATATATGTATTAGATAATTAGTCTTGAATTATTTAAAGGGATAATTTATTTAAAATTCAAAGGTATGATTTTTGGATATTACAAATTGATAAGTTTATAAAATATTTTAAATAGAAATTTTCGATCTATAAATTAAAGATTTTTGAAAAAATATTAAAATAAGTCCGACATTTATAATGAAGGGATATGGTTAAAAGGAAATTAAAAATATTTTTACATTAATATTTATTAACCATTTTAGACAAAGTAATATATATATATATATGCATGTATGTATATGTGTGCATATATGAAAGATTAATTACAAACGTGAATTTTGTAAGTGTGATAATTTATAAAAGTAATATTTTACAAATGAAGTGAAGATTTGTAAAATTATATTTTGATAATAAAATGTATAGATTCATAAATGGGTTTAATAAATTAAAGGAAACTATTACCGTTTAATAAATTGGAGAATAAATCAAACAGTGGATTTATTACAAGATACAGAGTGATATTTTAGAAATAATTGACTCTATTTTGGAATTTTAAGGCAATGATAAATGTGGAATGTTAAACGATATTTTTATAAATAGAAAGAAATTTATAGAAAGAGTTTATCTATATGGAAGTAAAATTAAAATGGATGGTGATTGATGGTTTTAAATGATATTTACGAATAAGTGAGATTCTTAAAGGGAACAAAGTTCATAAATAAATGGTTTTGTGAAAGGAAGTTTTCATAAAATGGAAGGAGATTTTTAAATATAGTTTATAAATATGGGAATGATCGTGTTGAAGATTTAAGTACTGATTTGTATCGAGGAAATAAGTTATATTCCAAAAGGTGATTACTCATATTAATAATGTTTAAAGTTGTTTATTAATATTTACACTTTTTGAAGGGTTAATTATTTAAATTACTAATATGGTTTGAAATTAATGATGATAATTATTAATAATATTTTGGCACTAAATTATTATTATTTATATGGTAAATATTAGCGATTGTTTTATCCATAATGGTTTGAATTATTAGTGTTTAACGATGAGTTTTCTATCGGTTTAGAAAATCATCGATAAATTTCAAACTAAAATTAACCGCAAGCGCACGGCGTACTATCATAGTACGTGGCGAATACGGGTCGATCCGTAAGGAATTATTAATTTTAAATTTCCTACTCAATCAAATTATACCAAAGTTGAGAGTGATTAGCTAAAAAAATGACAAGAGAAGATTCATAAAAATACGAGAGTGTTAAAACAAATTAGAGGTAATTTTCACTCTCTAGATCACATAAATCAATAATATGAAGTTATGGTCTCTCTTTTGTTCATTAGTGAAAGTAGTTGATGTGCTTATCATAAGTATGGTATGTTTGTGCCACTAATTACCCAATATAAACTATCAAACTATAACACAACCACTAATACACATTTAACGCTCATGAAATATGACAACAAAGTTGAAAGTAAAATCTATTTTAAGCATGGCCTATTAACTATTGTTTAGAAATATCGACCATCAAATTTTAATTTCGACATTCACTTCATTACCATCAATATATGCATATGAAGAGGTAATTTGTATTAGTGATTATTTAAGCATAGCTTATTTGGTGTCAACAATATAGGCTATCAAATTCAAAGCAGAAAACAACAAGTTAACCACTTTATGCATCACAAAAAGAGAGCATAAACATCAAAATATTGGACCTACATACGTGAGAGCTTCACTACCCCTAAATTGAAGGGATTAGCCTCTCATATTTGTTATCAAATCAACAAATGTAGACAGCAACATTAAACAAACAAGAGGAAAAAAGTGCAAAAGGAAAGGAAAAACTAATCTACTTGCATGAGATGTAAATCTACACTACTAACATGAAAGTAAATATGCATGTAAAGGAAAAGAACATGTATTAAAGTTGCATAAAAAAGTACATAAAGAGAAAATGGCTAAGTTGCCATGAAAAGAAAAGAGAAGAGCTTTGATTTATTTTCCTAAACTAAGAGGCTAAGAGAGAAGAGAGCCTAAGGGAAGAGAGGTTACATGAAGCATAAGGGGAATTTATACAAGTTTAAAACCTCAATTTAATTTTTTTGGGAATGCCCAAACTACCCCCTCTAGGAAGTGCGGTGGCCAAGTTACCATTAATATCCAATAATCATCCATTAAGTGTGCATGAAGATTTAATGGTCTTTTAACATGTGGATTAGCTCTAATTTGCACATTAAGGTAGGTGGATTGTTGGGGTCCTCCATGATCATGAATTTGAATTATTTCTATCTCCATTCCTTTGTATTCACTCTTGTGCATGCATATATCTTCATGAAGCCACTTGAATATGAAGCCAAATTCCTATAAAATAATATAGAAATTTCCAATTAAGTTTTCTCAAATTAATATATGCACAAAAATGATCATTTTTCCCTTATATGGAAATGAATACATGAGATTTGAAAATAATTTGAATTTTGGTTTAAACAAATTAAAATATCCAATATGATCATTTATTTAGTTTAATTAGATTAAATATGGTGGTAGAAATATACACATTTACATGCACAGTAAATAACCCCACACTTATCTTTTTATTCGTCCTCGAATAAAGAAAAACTAAGATAATCCGTTTTATTGGGGTGCACGATTGCATTGAGCGTATGCAACAACCCGTTAAACCTTTGGGTGTCCCTAGTAGTATGAGTGTTGTCTCATGAGGGTTTTCAACGGATACTACCCACAAAATCCAAATGCAAGGTGAAAATTATTTACAAAATGCACTATTTATTTACAAAGATATGCGAGTTTTTAAAAATAATTACAATGAAGGATTTACTTTTAAATCGACATAAATAAGTTAAATTAAGTTTTGGTCATTATCTTGAAAATTTAAGTCATTTACTCATCAAAATTTCCAACAAAAATCAAGTTATCATAACAAATGAACTATAGTTTAATTTGTTATTTCGGTTGATAACAAAGTGTAATTTTGAAATGGATCCTTAGTTGATTATCAAAATTTATAAAAGTGGTATTATCATTTCTTTTCAATAATAAGTCAAATTAAATAAGTTAAAATAGTGCTTGGATTTCAATGGCTTGCTCTCTCTAAATTTTTATTTGAAAATTTTATTGATATTAACAATATTTACATATGCTAACTCAAATAAACTAAGGCCAGGTATATTACCTATGCACTATCTCGCGGATTTATATGACGGGAATACAGAGCATGGTGAGTGAACACACAACTGTGAACACTTATCGACTATAGGTGTTATCAATAAAAGAATTTTTTATATACACACACCTAACTCGGATAAACTGAGGTCAGGTATACCGATCATGCACTACCTTGCGGGCTTATGTGAGAAGGGTACAGAGCATGGCGAGTGTACACGTGAGCATGAACACATGACTCTAGGGGTTTACATATATAAAAGAAATAATTTTTTGTTTTTTTAGAAGAAAGAGTTTCGCACTATCATCTTAGCACCATTTAACTTAGAAGGCAAAAAAATGTTATATCTTTACTTTAAATCAACCACTTATTCAACAAAGATTTTCAATTCGGATGTATTTCATAATTAACATGTATGAATCTTCCTATATACTAGTTAAACCATTGTTATTTGCAATCAAACTTCATTTTATTTTTGTTAAGACGAATAAATTTTCAAAAATTTCAATTTAGTAAACCAAAACCATATATTTATCCTATAGTGTTTCTTTAAAAATAAATCAAAATGCTTAAATTAATTGTTTTTGAAAAATTATATTTTTTGGGTTTTGGAAGAAAAATGAAAAATTAATCATGAAAAATCAAAAAGAAGATGAGTCTCCCCCCGCACTTGATTTTGACTGTGTCCTCACGGTCAACCTAAGTGTAAGGAGAAAAACAAGAATAAAAAATAAAAAATAAAAATATGACCTATGTTTGTAAGAAAATTAAAAGTTATTATTTAAAAGACATCAGAAAATATGTTGTTAAAGAGCAAATGAAATGGTCCTCCAAAGACCAATTCATTTGTCCCGTCAAGTATGAGGGACACAGCTTAAGCGCAAAAACCAAACTGTAAGAGATTTCAAAATTGAATGTTGATTTGCAAAAACAAATGTTGTTTTATTAACAATCGTACGAGTTGTTTTATTCTCGATGATTTTTGGGGTAGGTAGAACAATTGATTGAAATTCAAGTTTATTTTCACCAAATTGAAAGTTAAGCTCATCATCAACAAATTTTTCAAAATTATTAATTTTAAAATTGAAATGGTGATTCAAATCTTCCCCTTTAGAATTTAAACACTCATTTTCGAAAAGTCCAAACAAATCGTGTTCATTGAATTCGTCTTCCTTTATTGAATTATCAACAACTTTATTACATGTTCCAAGTTCAAAATCAAAAGTTGTTGTGTTCAAAATTTCAAAATCGAGAAACGGAAGATCAAATCTTAAATCGAATTTCTCACCTTCAAAAGAATTGAAATCCAACTCAATTACCTTGTCTTCAACAACTTCATTAAGATCATCATTTTTAGTTTCAAAAGTTGTTTGAAAATCGTCGATTTGGGTAAAAGATGGATTATCATTTGACTTATCACATGTTGGGATTTGGTTTTGTTTCTCACATTGTTTCATATATGTTTCAAATAACAAATCCATATGATCATTGCAGATTTCGTCCATTTTCTAAACAAAATCCAATTTATAGTTATTAACTTGAGAATTTTTTATGTGGATTTGTTGACAACAAAAAATTTCACTCATATCGTAGTCGAGATCACTACCATTGCCAAAATTATTTAAAAAGTGGATCATAATTTCGTTTTGATTTTGAAATTCATTTTGGAGTTCAAAATTGAATGGGCATGGGTTATACTCGAAATAATTTGCATTTTGAAGTGAATTCAAATCTTGATTACTTTGAAAATTTTGACTTGGTTATCACATAAATAAGAATTACATAAATCATTTATCATTTGATTTTGTTGTGTAGAGATTTCAAGTAAAGATGAAATGTTATTTTCTAGATTTGAAGGTTGGTCATCATTTCAAAGATTTTGTGGTTCAAAATTTGAATTGTTTACACAATAGTTGTTGTTGAAACATCAATAAGAATATGGTGTGAAATTATATGGATTATATTGATTTTCACAACTGTCGTAGAACTCATGTGAATATGGAAATTCAGACATTTGCGAGAAAGTTTTTGAGTTTTTTTTTATAAAAAAAATTTACAAATAGAATTTGTTTTTCAAAATGGAAAATTGATTTTTATTTTGTTTTTGGATGAAATCAAATAGAAAATTGATTTTCAAAATGGAAAAACTAATCTACTTTCATGAAATGTAAATCTACACTGCTAGCATAAAAGTCAATGAGCATGTAAAGGAAAAGAACATGTATTAAAGTTGCACAAAAAAGTACATAATGAGAAAATGGCTAAGTAGCCATGAAAAAAAAAGCTTTGATTTATTTTCCTAAACTAAGAGGCTAAGAGAGAAGAGAGCCTAAAATATGCTTAAGGGAATAGAGGTTACACGAAGCACAAGGGGTATTTATACAAGTTTAAAACCTTAATTCACTTTTTTAGGGAATGCCCAAACTACCCCTCCAGTAAGTGTGATGTCCAAGTAACCATTATCATCCAATAATCATCCATTAAATGTGCATGAATATCTAATGGCCTTTTAACATGTGGATTAGCTCTAATTTGTACATTAAGGTAGGTGCGCAGGTAGGGTCCTCCATGATCATGGCTTTGAATTATTTCTATATCCATTCCTTTGTATTCACTCTTGTGCATGGATATATCTTCATGAAGCCACTTGTATATGAAGCCAAATTCCTACAAAATAATTTAGAAATTTCCAATTAAATTTTCTCAAATTAATATATGCACAAAAATGACCATTTTGCCCTTATATGGAGATGAATACATGACGATTTGAAAAAAATTGAATTTTGGTTTGAACAAGTTAAATACCCACTATGATCATTTATTTAATTTAATTAGATTAAATATGGTAGTAAAAATATGCACATTTACGTGTGTATCAATTAGTTATTATTTTTAAGAGGTTAAAACTTAATAATAATTATTTATTTATTATGGTTTCGATATTCATAAATAGAGTCTTGTAAACAAACCTGGATTTTTATACGAGGAGCTTATAAAATGGTTTGAATATTTAGAAGAAGATTTTTACAAAGTAAAAGGGTTTATAAATATATGGATATTTATAATGAATGTTAGAACTGGGTTGATAGATTTATAAAAAGGAATTTATAAACAATTTCATAGTTCTTATAAAAGGTTTACAAATGACTTGAGAAATAATTTATTAACGATTTATAAATGGTTTTAGAAACCTATAATGAAGTTTATAAATGATTTAGAATTTTTTATAAAGGAGATCATTCTCAGTGTTTGGCAAATATACTTATACCATTGAGATAAGTGTATGGTTCTTTTCCAAGTATTGAAAATATAAGGTTTATGAATATATCTTTAAAAAATTATTTTATAAAAGCATTAACAAGATGATTTGAATTAGTGAAAGATTAATTAAGAAGTCTTAGTGTTGCTTGGTGCTTAACAAAATGTTGGTTTTTCCTACGGAATTAAATCACGGATTGAATGCTTATTATTCGATAGTTAAATAACCAACTATCAAATTTGGACCCAAATGTAACTTTGGAAATATTTAAGAGAAACATGTGAGTTATATAACACAGTCATCTCTAATGATGCAGTACTATGCATGTAAATCTTGTTTCATTCTTCTAGGATAATGATAAGGAAATCCATCCACTAACGGTTAGGAGATGATCTCTGATCTTATCTTTAACTGTTTATTCCTAAAGAACCAATGTTGAGTTTACCAAAAACTGTCAAATGTTATTTCGAAGAAACCGGGATCGGATATGTTATCTGAAAACTACTTCGATCCAACTTAAGAGTTCAAAGTAAAGACATCATAAAGATGATGGAACGGGAGATGGAGCTCTCAATCGTTTCATTCAATCCCAGAATGAACTTGTATGGATGAGTGATGATATTGCATTGTTGCCTAGAGGGCATTGTTAGCATTCCAAGTGGTAAGTACTATATAAATGTTAAGAGCATGGCCTCTTCGAACCTCACACCTAGGAAATGAATAAAGCAGGGACACGCAATAGGGCTAAGTGGGTCGCACCCGAGTAAGGTATGATCATCCCAAGTCTAGAGAGATATTTATGTATGCTTTGGGATCCCATTGTGTGGTTATTGATTGCAACCAAGGAGCGATCATATTTAGTGCCACTCGAGAAAGGGGTAGTGCCAGTCCTGAGTAGCAGAAGCGCAACGTGTTGTAGCCTTATGTACATTTTATCTAGGGATGTACGAATTCGATGGGTAGACCCTTTCTCTTTCATAGTTAGAATCAATTCTCTAATACGAGCCTTCGGTTTTGGCTTTAGAACCTAGTATGCTGGAATTTAATTAACGTAAAAATTTCAGCTATGATTAATAAGTATTTGTACATTAGACAATATTATAATATCAGAGGATTTCATATGTATGATTTAGTTAGCGTAAGGTAAACTCATCCGTGTTTATGTGTGACATGGTCTTACAAGATACTTTTGATTTTCGAAAGGTTTCTATAACTTTAAAAGTCCAATTGGGTGTGTTTTCTCACGTTGGTTTTTCACACTGACTCGGGTGTTATTTTATTATAATGCTCGGGTCAGACTTGTTAGTCCTTGAGAAGGATGCTTTTGATGACAACGACCTTAGGACGTACTATAAAATATAAATACTAACATTATAGTTTAGATATATACATATATGTATATGCAGGATATAAACATGCAGGTAGCAAGAATGAAGACTGTACAGTATAGAGATACAAGACTGTTGAATTTAAAGATCGAAGATATCAAGATTGAAGACTCATGAGTATCAAGATATCAAGACTTCAAGATTTCAAGAGTACAAGATAAGTATTGAGTCTAGAATTATGTTAAAACTTCTTGAAAGCACTTACATCTTTATTTGAAATTTATTCGTGGAATGGAATCCACTTTGAGCCTGTTAAAGGGATGGAACCCAAGACAATATCTAGTGGAACATATAGTGGTCCTATTTTGGTATCCACTAATTTTATGAAAATGCTTTTCAAAAATATATCTCTTATTTTAAAATGTTTTCAAAACCTTCTTTTTAAAAAGACACTTGTCCTGTTTGAAATACTTTAGCCTCAAAATTACCTTTATCATTTTTAATATTTTGATTTCAAAATTGTCCTTCATTTATATTATAAAGCCAAAAGACAAGAAAAATTTATACATTCAACTATGTTCAAATATTTATATGAAAGTATTGCAAAAGAAGGAATCTAAATATCTATGAACAACATAATAACTGTAGGATTTCATTTAGAATACAAAGCAATAAGACTTGAGAAAATAAATACAACAACAATTAATACAAGTATGTAGACATAAGAAGAACATATAAATATGCAGGTATGAACAAGCTAATTAAGATAAATATGAAAAAATGATAAGTAAGCTTGTAAAACAAGACAGTTCTCATTAATGCAAGCCACCACAATATCATCTCAACCGAAATCTTGCTTAGTCAAAGTGAGGAAAAAAAATCTCTGCTTAATCAAATGAAGAAAAATATCTCTGATCTTATATTGTACAAAAACAAAAATTATGTCACCCTAATCATCTGTAAACTCATTTCCTTCATATCAACTTCATTTCAGTTCGTTTATTCAAAGCTGAGAAAATCCAAAGTAATATCATTTCATAACTTAAACACCAATTCAATTTAAACAACAATACATATCAATGCAACTCAGAGATTAAAAGAAGATCTCAGCAAGCAAAATTCAAGCATGTTCCAAACAAGCTCTGTTCATTTTAAAATCAATGTGAGTAACATCAAAATTAAAATGGTTTAAATATGTGGTTCTGTTGCATGCTTATCTCTGAAATTTAGTTTGTTTGTAAGTATATTTCTTTTAGCATATCTCTGTGTATATGTATGAAAATATTGGTGAGAATTTCTGTGACTTCAGTTCCAGACCCAAATTCTTATCAAAATAAATTATATTCTCTTGAGCTAATAACTATTAGCACTTGGAATATAAACAAAGGTTGTTTTTTTGATCTTGAACTAAGTTTTAACAATTCATCCAAGTCAAAACAACTTAGCACTGTCCTTTGGAAACCCAAAATAACTGAGAAAACTTAAGATAAGTTTAAATTTAAAATTTTTAATGCACGAATTCAAGTATATAATCTGAATTCTTATACCTAAACATGATTTTTAAAGTTAAAATTTTAATTTTTAGATCTAAGATGAAAGAGCAGTTTGAGATTGTCTAAATTTCGTTGCTTTGATTACCACTGATGATCCACGGGTTTGTGGTGATCGGGATCTTGGAAGGAGGTGCAGGAGTGATCAGTGGTTCTGAGAAAAATATTGGGATGGTGGTCAGATGGTCGTGGTTGCGGCGGTGCGCGTTTGTAGTCTGGAAACCTATTTTTATCGAGGTTTGGTATTTCGATTCATACGCCATGTTGATCAAGTGTGGTATGGTTTTGGGAGGTGGTAGAAGAAGCGTTGAAGAGTAGATGGCCGGAGTTGTATGAATTCTGGTGGGCAGAGCTGCGAGAACAAGGCGATGATAGGTTTGGTTGAGGTAGGTCTCGCTGTTTCCAGGTTTGGGTTTTAACTCGAATTTGATTTCGAGGGGATGATGGAGTTTCTGATGGTCGTGGAGTGGAGCATGGAAAATTGTCGACTTGTTTGACGTAGTGATGTCGACCAGAGGCGAGCGGTGATGCCATGCATCTGCAAGGCGAACGAGTTTGGTGATCTGGGAATTTTGATAGCTTGGGTGGTTTCAGGGTGCTCTCGCGTGTTTGACTAGAGTTTTACTCAAAGTATTTAAGTATTGGACTCGAAGCAAATGTTGTATTGGCTCGGGTAGAAATACTTGTACAGGTTTAAAACAAAACTGTTCTATTGTCTTTGAAAATTTAATTTTAAATTATAAATCAAAGTTTAAACTGAGTTTTGAATCATAGTTTAAATATGAATTCAGGTTAGTTTAAAACTTAGTTGTGAATAAATAAAGTTTTGAAATTAAATTGTTTAATGACTTAAAAAGTTTTAAGCAATTAAGTGGATTTAAAGGAATTGAATTTAAAATGAATTGGGAATTTAAATCAAAGTTTTAAATCAAGGTTTTAAAAGCAAGTTTAAATCAAAGTCTAAAGCCAAGTTTAAAATCAAATGTTTAGATATGGATTCAAGTTTCTTGAATTCAAATATGTGATTTAAACCAGTTTTTAATGTTTTAAACAAGTTTAAATCAAATAGCTTTTTAAAGTAATTTGTTTTCAAATAAATATTTGAATTGGATTTTGATAAAATTCTTTTATAAAAAGGATTTTGAATGAAAAGCTAAATAATTTGTTTTAACTTGAATTTGCAAGTTAAAATGTAATGTATTTTAAAGCTTAAATTTTAAATAAAAATTTAAGTAATTTAGTTAGAACTTTTCTTATATAGGTTTATAAGTTGATATTTAAATTTGGTTAATGTTTAAATATATAATCATTTTGAATCTTAAATTCAAAATGAAATTTGAATCTAAATTTAGAAGTGTAATGTCTTAAATACACTTTAATATTAGTGAAGTCGTTAATAAAGAAATGGATTACCTTAGAGATAATCAAGGTATTAAAATGATTTAATGAATAAGATAATTAAGGAATGACTTAATTATTTAATTTATAAATTAATGATTTAGATTAATTTATAATTAGAGATTAATTAGGAAGTAATTAAAGAATTGTTATTAGTTAATGAAGGTCATTAACCAAGATTATTTACATAATTAATTAATGTGACTAATTTTAACAATTAATTAGATTAATTAATTAATGATAATCATTTATGAAATTGTGTAAGTGTAATTAACTTATGAAAGTAATTAAGAAATATATTCCTCATTATAATTAATTGAGTTTAATTTGATTAATTAAGTTAATTGTCAAATATTGTGTACTGGATTGGTATTTTTGTTGTGATTGTGTTACTGTGTGATGTGAATTGCTTTGTGCTGAACTGTGATTTGTGATTTGTTTCTATGTGTATGTGGAAACCCTTTTTGCCCCTAAACGGCATTTAAAGTTCGATGTGACAGGGAGTCGGATTCCAGTTAGTTATCCGAAACCCACATCAAATCGTAATGGTAAATCTTTGTGATTGATAAATTTATATTACTTTACCTGTGAATCTGTGAATGAAGATAAGCGTTATGGATTATATCGCTTATCGAGATTGATATGATTGAATCGGTGATGATTGATGATGTTGCACTATTGTGTGAAACCCCTGGACGACACTATACACACACAAATATGGATTTCACGAGGAAATCGGTTAAGTCACAGATATTTGAATTTAATTCAAAATAGTTTTAAAAGTTGAATTTTAAATTCAAACAATTTTGGAAATGGAATCGGGTAAAATATGAAAAGCTTTTAAAAAAGGGTTTTGAGGATAAAAGTTATTTTGAATAACTTGATAAAATTTTGAAATTAAAATAATTTGATTTAAATTCAAATTCAAAATTTGAAACTGAATTCTATGATTTGAAACTAGGGATTAAAGATGTTATACAGGTTATATATGGATTAAACCATTTTAAAGGTATTGATTTAGGAATTTGAATTTAAATTCAAAGGCTTTAACTTGTGCAAATATAATTGGATTCTTCCGAAACGAAAACTATTTGTTTTCAAATAATATAAGCTTTCACATAAGAAATGAGCATCCAATTTGTGTTAAAAAGATTTCAAGTCTAAAATGAAAATGGTTTTTCAAGTTATGAATAAATCTTTGGAAACAGGTTTAAAAGCTATAAGTTAAATCCTTGTTATAAAGATTGGATGAGTTAATCCTAATCGAAATGGAAATTGTTTTGAAATCCGTCAATAGATATTTGTGAAATTGGGTGAACTTTGTGAAATGAATCTTTTTGTTTAAGGATTTGAAATGATAATTTGTTTAAACCATTTGAAGAAAGGTTTTGGTTTTCTTTGAAGTTGTGACTTAACTGAAATCACATATCCATATGTTTCTAAATATTGCGCTCATTATTCGGTTTAGCCGGGAGAGGACCTTGTGTCATATAACTCATTTCGAATAGTGATACGACGTTATGGATTGCATTGAGGACCAGTGTTGAAGACAAGGTGTTTTGCGAGAACGATAGAATAACCTATCGATTGTCTCTGCACCGAGTAGCTACGGTATAGAGAATCCCTAAGTGATGGGAAGTCCGATCGGGATAGTGGATACCCGGATTGCAAGGGCTTCTTTGGAAGTGCCTTCGGTTCTGTTCGAACTGGGAACAGACTTGTATGGTTGTATGTCTGACACTACACTTTGAGATATAAAGCAGATTTCTTTCAAATACATATCTGTTGGTGGCGGAGAATTTATTCTCTTAGCTTAACACCCTTCTCTGAGACGTACGAGCTCAGAGGCTATGTAGTTGAAGGTTATCAGTGATATACTCCCAATTTGGTAGTGTGGCATGTTGAGTGCTGCTATGTGTTGATGATCATTTGTCGATCATTTGTGATCAAAGCATGGCTTTCGTGTAAAGCATGGCTTTGTGGACGAGACTGCATCAGGACCTCACACCCCGGAAATGGTCAAAACAAGAAAGATGCGGCAAGGTTATGAGGGTTGCGCCCTTTAGGGTTGTCATTCCCTTTTGGTAAAGGGTGGTATCATGGTATGGAGCCCAGATATTTACCTATGTGGTGGCTCCAATCTCATTCACTGTTTGGTTGTTACTTTGTGGTTTAGAGGTGCCTCGGATAAAGGTCCCAAAGGACCAGGAGATGGCATGCTCGAGTAGTAGTTACCTAGTTACAGAGGTAACCTGGCCTTGTGTTGGCAGAGAGCTGGTTAAGTTTTCGGGACGTCCCGCCAAAGGCGTATCCATGGACAGTAGGAAGTTCCTTAGCCTGAGCATTTGTTGGAAATCCAATCAAAACAATATGCTCCATGTATGGTTTTAGTTGTATAACCTGCCATTTACTTATGGTGACACCCCACTGTTTAGATGGTAGCTATAGTAGGCATACAATAATGGTTGTATGCTGGCTAGGATTTATATTATATTTTGAAATGTTTTCTACACTATGCACAAGTAATAATATTAAAGAAATTTTCTCGTATTAAGCATATTTGATTATCATAAGGAGAAATCTCCTCCAATTCTAAGTTTGCATTGTGTGTGTGGCGGGAGGCCTTATGGTAGTTTCATTTTCTAAAAAAAACATTGTGGATTTATTTTAAATTCTCTTGTTGTCTATTTTAAAAGTTAAACCGTTTTTGTTTACTCACACCAGTCCCATGACTGATCTGGAGTTTATTGTTCCTTTCCTAAACTCTGGGTGCCCACAATTTTTCCACACGGGCAGTCTAGAGTTGGGTTTTCAGATAGTCAAGTTTAGTAGATTATCTTGAGTTAGTTCAGTCTTTGGATCAGGACTGCACTTGATTATCTTTGTGCATCGTTATTGGGAGTTCGAGCTATTTATGGATTAGTGGTTTGGAGATGGAGATCACCGATGCTGGAGTTCTTTCTTGAAGACCATTTTGGAGATTTTGTTCCGCAGCTAGCGTTATCTTTTCTTTCCGCAGCTATCTTGTATCATAGCTCTGATGTATATTGATATTCATTGTATCATACTGTATTGGATACTGTATCAAATGTATTATTCTTTTCTTCCGTTGTTTTGTACTTAAATGTGTTATAAGCTCCAGCGAACCAGATGCGACGTTTGGATTTGCGGCATTTGAATATGAGTGTCGTATTCGGTGCCGGTTTTCGAAGGTCGAGTCAGGGCCGCTACATTTGGTATCAGAGCTGAGGGTTAAAAATTTAGCTCAGGAGTATAACACATTAAGTAACTCATTAGAGATAGGGTGAGGTATACCATAGAATGAGTATATCTCTAAGATATCTGTTCGAATGCCTCAGTAAATTCTCTTACTATTCACTGATAGCAAGTATGAGTGCAAGAAGAGGACGAGATAGGGGACAAGGGAATACCACTACAAATGGTCAATACCCTACAATAGCGGGAACAATCTTTCTCTTCTCAATCTCCTTTTATTCATCTTCCCAATTTCTTTGATTTGCTTCGTGGAAGCTGCAAGGAGAAGTTTAGGTGTGATGGTAGCCCTACGAATCGTTGTAGAAAATCCTTACTTCGTATCTTCATCGGTTTCTTATCAGTTTTTCGATTTAAACTATAATGAATTGGAAATTTGGAATTGAAATTTTTAAATAAATTGGAAATTTTAAATTGGTTAATGAAATGTGAAGCTAAATTTGAATTGTATCAATAAAACTATTTCGTTTAAAACCAAATTTGAAATTCTATTACAATTTCTTGTGTAGACTGAAGTCCGAAGAGGGACAAGTTGGTATATACCTTGGGGTATCCCGACTTGAGTTGGAATCCATATCTAGTGTTTGAGAAATTGTAGAGATTGAATCTATCTATCCCTTCTCTGGGGTCCGATATATTCTACGAATGGTTAATTATCCCTTCGAACTAACCAGTGCCCCTGCATATTCGTAGATCTGGTGACCCGAGTATCATGTGAAATAATTGTATGAGTTTATTCTCATATTGGTGATATTTTGATTTGTAAGCCAAGTGCAGAGTAAATATTCTGTAAATATTCTGTTTTATCTGAAAAGATATTTCTATATCTTTGTGTATCTATCTTCGTTGTTTCTCTGCCTGCAAATTTCGGGGACGAAATTTCTTAAAGGGGGAATCTGCAACGATCCTGATTTTTTCTAAGTTTAAATTGATAATTAATTTAATTTTTGAATAAAAATTGTGAAATTAATTGGTAAATTGATTTGAGTTTCTCCAAATTCGAATAAAAATATGAGTTTTATAAATTAATTGAGAAATGTATTTGAATTAAATTTGAATTGGGATTTGTAAATAATGTAACGATATTTGAATTTAATCTTATGAAATGAATTTTAAAAGTTGTGTAAATATAATGAATGAATGCAAAATGTATAATAAGACAATAAGTATTAAAGTTAAAAATAAATATTTAAGCTAGAAATAGAAACAAATATATATATATATATGATAAATTGTAAAATATAAAGTCAACACATTAGTTAAAATCTAACAACATATTAAAATAGAAATATATATATATATATATAAGATAAATTAAAATATAAAGTGAATACATTTGAAAAATTATAACAACATATTAACTATAGAAATTCATTTATATTATAAAGCCAAAAGACAAGAAAAATTTATACATTCAACTACGTTCAAATATATATATATATATATATATGAAAGTATTGCAAAAGAAGGAATCTAAATATCTATGAACAACATAATAACTGTAGGATTTCATTTACAATACAAAGCAATAAGACTTGAGAAAATAAAGACAACAACAATTAATACAAGATTGTAGACATAAGAAGAACATATAAATATGCAGGCATGAACAAGCTAATTGAGATAAATATGAAAAAATGATAAGTAAGCTTGTAAAACAAGACAATTCTCATTAATGCAAGCCACCACAATATCACCTCGGCCGAAATCTTGCTTAGTCAAAGTAAGGAAAAAAATCTCTGCTTAATCAAATGAAGAAAAATATCTTTTATCTTATATTGTACAAAAACAAAAATTATGTCACCCTATTGTACAAACAAATAATAATCACCTGTAAACTCAATTCCCTTATATCAACTTCATTTCAGTTCGTTTATTCAAAACTGAGAAAATCCAAAGTAATATCATTTCATAACTTAGACACCAATTCAATTTAAACAACAATACATATCAATGCAACTCAAAGATTAAAAGAAGATCTCAGCTGGCAAAATTCAAGCCTGTTCCAAACAAGCTCTGTTCATTTTAAAATCAATGTGAGTAACATCAAAATTAAAATGGTTTAAATATATGGTTCTGTTGCATGCTTATATCTGAAATTTAGTTTGTTTGTAAATATATTTCTTTTAGCATATCTCTGTGTATATGTATGAAAATATTGGTGAGAATTTCTATGACTTCAGTTCCAGACCCAAATTCTTATCAAAATAAATTCTTTTCTCTTGAGCTAATAACTATTAGCACTTAGAATATAAACAAAGGTTGTTTGTTTGATCTTGAACTAAGTTTTCACAATTCATCCAAGTCAAAACAACTTAGCACTGTCCCTTGGAAACCCAAAATAACTGAGCAAACTTAAGATAAGTCTAAATTTAAAATTTTTAATGCACGAGTTCAAGTATATAATCTGAATTCCTATACCTAAACATGATTTTTAAAGTTAAAATTTTAATTTTTAGATCTAAGATGAAAGAGCAGTTTGAGATTGTCTAAATTTCGTTGCTTTGATTATCTTTGATGATCCACGGGTTTGTGGTGATCGGGATCTTGGAAAGAGGTGTAGGAGTGATCAGTGGTCACATGGTCGTGGTGGCGGCGGTGCGCGTTTGTAGTCTGGAAACCTAGTTTTATCGAGGTTTGGTATTTCAATTCATATGCCATGTTGATCGAGTGTCGCGTGGTTTCGGGAGGTGGTAGAAGAAGAGTTGACGAGTAGATGGCCAGAGTTGTATGAATTCTGGTGGTCGGAGCTGCGAGAACAAGGCGATGACAGGTTTGGTTGAGGTAGGTCTCGCTGTTTCCAAGTTTAGGTTTTAACTCGAATTTGATTTCGAGGGGATGATGGAGTTTCTGATGGTCGGGGAGTGGAGCATGGAAGATTGTCGACTTGTTCGACGCAGTAATGTCGACCGAAGGCGAGCGACGGTGCCGTGCATGTGCAAGGTGCACGAGTTTGGTGATCTGGGAATTTTGATAGCTTGGGTGGTTTCAGGGTGCTCTCGCGTGTTCGACTCGAGTTTTACTCGAAGTTTTTAAGTATTGGACTCGAAGCAAATGTTGTATTGGCTCGGGTAGAAATACTTGTATAGGTTTAAAACAAAACTGTTCTGTTGTCCTTGAAAATTTAATTTTAAATTATAAATCAAAGTTTAAACTGAGTTTTGAATCATAGTTTAAATATGAATTCAGGTTAGTTTAAAACTAAGTTGTGAATTAATAAAGTTTTGAAACTAAATTATTTAATGACTTAAAAAGTTTTAAGCAATTAAGTGGATTTAAAGGAATTGAATTAAAAATGAATTGGGATTTTAAATCAAAGTTTTAAATCAAGGTTTTAAAAGCAAGTTTAAATCAAAGTTTTAAATCAAAGTCTAAAGCTAAGTTTAAATCAAATGTTTAGATATGGATTCAAGTTCCTTGGATTCAAATCTGTGATTTAAATCAGTTTTTAATGTTTTAAACAAGTTTAAATCAAATAGCTTTTTAAAGTAATTTGTTTTCAAATAAATATTTAAATTGGATAAAGTTCTTTTATAGAAAGGATTTTGAATGAAAAGTTAAATAATTTATTTTAACTTGAATTTGCAAGTTAAAATGTAATGTATTTTAAAGCTTAAATTTTAAATAAAAATTTAAGTAATTTAGTTAGAACTTTTCTTATATAGGTTTATAATTTGATATTTAAATTTGGTTAATGTTTAAATATATAATCATTTTGAATCTTAAATTCAAAATGAAATTTGAATCTAAATTTAGAAGTGTAATGTCTTAAATACACTTTAATATTAGTGAAGTCATTAATAAAGAAATGGATTACCTTAGACATAATTAAGGTATTAAAATGATTTAATAAATAAGATAATTAAGGAATGACTAAATTATTTAATTTATAAATTAATGATTTAGATTAATTTATAATCAGAGATTAATTAGGAAAGTAATTAAAGAATTTGGGAATCTATTCCATGAGAAGAGTTAGGTTTGAAAAGTGTTTTCAACAGGATTTGAAAATGGAAATATATCTTGCAAAGATATTTTTGAGGAAAATAAATAATGTGGGAAATTATTTATTGTGTGATGGATGCTTATGGATGTTAATTGATAGTTAAGTCACCGACTATCAATATTGGACAATGCGTTGATCATTTCGAAGAGACCGGGATTGGGATTAATTTCTCGAAAACCACTTCGATCCGGTTTGTACGTTTTGGTCGTAAAAACGAGTTCGGAGTCGAAGATGGAGCAGTGAAGTGTAAGGGCTAGTCGCTACTAATCCTGAGGATATTTCCAAAATGGATGTAGTAGGAGTAGTTCCTTCGGTTCCGATCGAACCCGGGACGGACTCGTATGGATTAATGCTTTCAGAACATCGTCAGGTGGACGATGGACATTCTAAGTGAAACATTCTAAAAAGGTAACGCTTAGCCTCAAGCCTCATCAACCGGGAACGACTAAAAATCAGGGGTTATGCAGCAAGGCTAGGTGGGTAGCACCCATTTCAGGGTGAGGTCATCTCTGTCTAGATGTCCCTTTTATTTCAACTTAGTGGTGCAGTTGCTGATCCCAACCGTGGGGTGATCTTACTCGGGATTATCCATTAAGGGGTAGTCGCGGCCTTGTGTGCAGGGGATTGGGAGTAATCCTCGGTACGGTGATCTAGGCCATGTATTGTGACAGGTGGTACCCCAGTGCCTAGTCATTAGTTGGAAATCCATTCTCCCTACGCGCCTTTTACAAGTTTTGTTTGTATTACCCACGATTGTGGCTAGTAGCTGGAATTTAATGAATGCAACAATTTCGGCTATTTTAATAAGTATTTGTATATAGACCCTATTATAATATCAGAGGATTTTTATAAAAAGTGTTTTAGCTATCGTAAGGTTAAAACCCGACATGTTTATTTATGGCGAGGTCTTACGAGATGCTTTTGTTTTCAAAAGGATTTTTGAAACTTTAATAATCTATTTGGGTGTATTGTTATCGGCTGGTATTCCAGACTGACTCGGGTTTATTTCTTTATAATGCTCGGGTCAGACCGAGTATTATATGTTTAGGATAGGATGCAATGGAGTAGGAGAGGAGCTGGGGTCTGAGACGTATTATCCATACTTGTTTATATCCGTTGTTGCGCTCGTTTGAAATTGTCAGGCTGGTAATTGTTGTTTGTTTGTGATACTCTGATGATATATTGTATAAAACAGATATAGTTTTCATTTTGTGTAAAGATCTGATATTATGTATTATATTTTATTCCGCTGCAATGGTTAGATTCTATTGTTGTTTAGTTCTTTCTTCTTCTATCTTCTTTCTTTTCCCTCAACAATCTGTCTTTTCCGGCACTCGATCGTCGACATATTATACTGTGGAGTATTTTGTGTTGATTTTCAAGGGTCGAGAAGGGCGGGTCGTCACATTTGGTATCAGAGCTTTGGTTAGCGATAACCTAGGCTTTGGTGGGGAAATTACTCATTAGAAATAGAGTCAATAGTACTCAATAATGAGTTAAGTGTATTAATAGTTAGGAGAGCGTACTTGTTAGTGAATATAAAAAATTGTTTTTATACTGTGTTGACTTATCGGTTGAGTGTTTATGAATTCTGGTCGGTACGGGAAGTACAACCGTATCGATAGGGGTTTCTAAACTCTTAAACAAGATAAACCGACATAGTATTGTTTTTAAAGTGGGTAAATGAAATAATTTTACCCAAAATTATATTTTGATATAAAAGAAATAATTTTCTGAAATTACTATATATATTTGATTGTTTGGATGTGGATATCTTAATCAAACAAGAATTTAAAATTTGATCTAAAATTTGAAATGGTTATAACCAAATAAAATTCTATGAGTATAAATTATACAAAAGAAGAATAACTAAATTTGAATTAAACCAGAATTTAAATCTCAAAAATTTTGAAAAGTGTTTTAATGTAATGAAACAAAAGTTTGGAAATTTAAAATCTTGGGAATGTTTGAAATGTTTTCCAAAGTGTTTGAAGGCAATGATGGAGTATTATTTGGGAAGTATTTTTGAATGAGAATTGTTTTGAAATGAATTTGTGGAAGTAAGGAAGAACTGAACTCACTTCAGTCGTTGGTAAATAATCCTGATGATGATGGCCACATCATTAGAATTCATTTTCGAGTTTCTAAAGTGATGGATTGCTTCCATAGTAATTGGGTATGATATCTGTTTAGATTTGTTTGATATACATTTTAGAAATTTCAAAGGGGGAATTTGTTTTGGTATAAACAAGTTATTTGGAATCCGGAGATTTGATTTGATATACCAAATAGGTATGAGTTAATTATTATTTCAAAATGGTTTTGGAATAAAACCAGGTAATTGAATTCTGGAAAATTCTATTTAAATAATGTGTAAAGTTAAAATGAATCAACTATTGAACTTATTAAGTGAAGTTGATATTAATAAGAAGGAAATGATAATTTTAACCCTGGAATTAAAATTTAACTTGAGTAAATGGAAGTGAATAGAAAATTTGAATTTAACTTGGGATAAGTTAAATAAATTGGAATCGAATTAAATGGAAGTTAAATTAAGTAAGAATGATATTGAATGAATTAAATTCTTACTCAAGTAAATTCAAAAAGGATTGTTTAGAAATGAATTTAGCGTAAGCTAAATTAAATGGAAATTGTATTGGATTAAATAAAAAAATAAATTTAAAATGGATATGGTCCAAAATGCAAGTAAAATTCAGTTTGGGTATAAGATAATTAAAAATGGTCATATTATTAATAAAATTCAGAATGAATCGAGGAGATGAATTAAAACTTAAAATGGATTAAGTAAGTAAACAAATTTAATTAAAATTCGTAAATGGATTCGAACTCGATTGGATGAAAATCAAAGTAAAATAAAATAAAATTGATATAAGAAGAAATGGAAATATTGTGAAATTGGAAGAACTTAACAAAATTGGAAAATAATTGTGGTCGAGCTTTATAAGGGGTCTTGAATGAAATTTGTTTAGATAATAAAATTGAAATGCAAGTGAAAGGATTTTAATTAATTATTGTGATGAAATAAGAATGTATGAGTTGTAAATAATACAGAATGGAATGATATTAATATAAACTTAAGTTGGATGATGAACTTGAAGTGAGAATAAGGATTTGATTTAAAAATTGCAAGGAAATAAGAATATTTGGGATTGTGGAAATTCCGAATGAAATAAAATTAATATAAATCTAAGTTGGAATTAATTTTAAATGGTTATAAGCTTAAGTGATCGTTACTTGCTTGGATAACTTTAAATTTGCATAGAAATTGGTCGTTTGTTGTAAATGAAAGTGGATTGATTTGAAGAAGTAAATAAATTTGGTTTTGACTCAATTGAAATAAGTGTAATATAATTAAGTGATTTTGCATAAAAATGAAAGTAGGTCATAAAAGAAATGCAAAGGTATCAATTGAAAATAAGAATTTGATTGTGAATCAATTTGGAATTGGATTGGAATAAATTGATGTAAGTAAAGCATATGTTAATCATATTGAAGAGAGAGTGAATTGGTTGTAGTAAATATGAATTGTAAAAAGTAAACTTGAATTTAAATCATTCGAGGAGATTAAAAATGAAGTTTGGATTTGTCGGGAAATTAAAATGGTGATTGAAATCTTTGGATTGATGATAAAATATGGTTAACATGTTAAATTGTGAGGTTTATTGGTTTAAACTATGTAATTGATGTGTTTGGCTAGTTTAATGAATAGAATGTTAATAAGTTCTCATAATATTGAAAACTGATGTGTTTGTTTAAGTAAGCACAGGTACGAGAGGCAATTGATAGGGTTGGAGCGCGTATATGCAATATTATTTAGCCGCTTTCTTTTAAAGTGCTAATAAAAGGTACGCCTAAGCAATAAAATTGGAAAAATGATATATATATTTATATATATATATATATATATATATATATATATATATTGTGATATATTTGGTTTTCCGACCGTGTGGGTCGATGTATATATATTTATATCTATTGTGATATTGCAAAAGCTCCTCCGTACAAGAGAGACTCTGCCAAAATTTTCTGGAAATTTTGGGAGTTAGAAAATTTTTGAAAATTTTGAAACGTTTCGTTAACGGCAAGTTGATTTTAAATTAAAATTAAAATAAAAAGGATTTTGGAATAGGGATCGAAACTAGCAGTTTTGATTTGAAACTAAAGAATTTAGGCAAAGTGAAATTGAGATTTTCACTAAGTGGGTTTTGCTATTGAATTTGAAGCATTCTTTCTATCTTAGCAAATTTCGGGGACGAAATTTTTATAAGGGGGGAGGAATGTAACGACCCAGAATTTTGATCGTTAGATTTTGAACATTTAGTTCATTTCAAACATTGAATGTGAATTATAATTCGATTTCGAATAAGAAGATTTTGATCAAATTAATAAAATTAGTTAAACTTCAAATATGGTTGTTCAATTGGAATTGAATAATAATAATTTAATATTTGGAATTTGAATAATTTGTGAATCTGGGTGTAAATAGATATAAAAATAGATTCTAAAATTTATTTTAAGTCTATTTGGATATGAATTATAATATTGAACTATTGGATGGAATTAAAAGTCGATAGGTTTAAATTTTAGGATTTTATATTAATTTAATAATGGAATTTAATCATATAATAATGAAATAATCACATTTTGGTTCGAAATGAAACAGAATGATTTCTGATGTGAATATAAATTCAGTATGATTTATAATAAAGTTAATAAAATTTTAAAAGTGAAATTTTAAGTGATTTTGACAATTTCAGAAATCGCTCGATTTAATCGACGAGTTAAATAGCCTCCTGGGGCACAGTCACGGAATTCGACGAAACAAGTTCCATTAGATCCATAATAGTTAGTTATTATCGGATTTCAATTTTCATAGCAATCGAAGTTGTCGTTTGACCATGGCAATTCAAAACGCATAGAAAGTACTCTAATCGATTTAATTAAGAATTGATCGTTTATTTCCGTAACTCGCGCATTTGATTGAATTAACTTTCGAAACACATTCCATTGTGTTCGAAATGCGGGTAAAACCTTATAATTTCCTGTCGGCACGCGTTGTTTGGAGATTAATTGAGGAAATTGTTTAAAAGTGAATTTAATAATAAAATAATTGGGTTATACGTATATATATACGTTTAAGGGGCCGAAAACCAATTTTTTTTCAGCGGCCGATACTCTATACTATTCAATGGCCGAAACCCTTCGACTTTCATCTCAAATTTTCGATCAATCCACGCAATAATTTTGAAAACTTCCTAAACGAAGATCGAGGAGCTCGAGGAGGTCTACATAGTCAACGGTGGTGATCGACCCTAGTTCATCGACGAGGTGGCAAACTGATGAAATGGGTCTCGAGTTCAAGGTCAAATTTCACGGCTATTTGTGCACGGAGTTCGAGGAGGCTTAGGCCATGGGTGGAGCTTGCTTCGGTGCTCGAGATAGTGGCCTTGGATCGACCTACCTGTGAGCATAGGTGGTCGCGAAATGATGGCGGCGATGGGTTAAGTGAACGGTAATAGATGAGCGAGAGGGAAGAAAGGAAATTTGCGGCATGGATCCTCGGTTTTGAAATCAATGCCCGATGGTAATTTAATAAAAAAAGAAAAAAAGAAAACTGTTTATAAATTATATTAAAAACCTTTAAAAATTCATATCTAATGCATTCGTTGTCAGATTTCAACGAAACGAGAAGCGCCGGAATCGCAGCGACGCGATCTACGCTGCAGTGCGAATTTGGAGACGTTGGGAGCTAGCAAAATTTTGGGTTAAATCGATCGTGGTCGATTTAATTCAGGAATTTGAACGCTGGTCGGAATTCAAGGTGAATAAATCTCACTCACATCTGGATACCAGTTTGAGTTAATCTCACTTTATAAAATGGTTTTATTTTAAGATAACTAGTTAAAGTTTTATTTCAAAACTTGTATAGGATTTCATAGCTTTATTTTAAAATTTAATATGACCTAACTTTATTTGAAGAAATAGTTTATATTTTATAAAGTAGTTTTATTCGAAATATTTTTAAAGGTTTATATATATATATATATTTTAAATTAAGTATGTAAGAAGTTTTAATATAAATGTTTTAATGTATTTTCAAGAATAAAGAATTTAAATTATTTTAAATCTTAAGTATTGGTACTTGGATGTTTTCAGAGGAAGTAAAGATTTAGAAATCTATTCCACGAGAAGAGTTGGGTTTGAAAAGTGTTTTCAACGGGATTTGAAAATGGAAATATATCTTCAAAGATATTTTTGAGGAAAATAAATAATGTGGGAAATTATTTATTGTGTGATGGATGCTTATGGATGTTAATTGATAATTAAATCACCGACTATCGATATTGGACAATGCGTTGATCGTTTCGAAGAGACCGAGATCAGGATTAATTTCTCGAAAACCACTTCGATCTAATTTGTACGTTTTCGTGGAAAAAACGAGTTCGGAGTCGAAGATGGAGCAGTAAGTGCAAGGGCTAGTCGCTACTAGTCCTGAGGATATTTCCAAAATGGATGTAGTAGGAGTAGTGCATTCGGTTCCGTTCGAACCCAGGACGGACTTGTATGGATGAATGCTTTCGGAACATCGTTAGGTGGACGATGGGCATTCTAAGTGAAACGTTCTAAAAAGGCAATGCTTAGCCTCAAGCCTCATCAATCGGGAATGACTGAAAATCAGGGGTTATGTAGCAAGGCTAGGTGGGTAGCACCCATTTCAGGGTGAGGTCATCCCTGTCTAGATGTCCCTTTTATTTTGGCTCAGTGGTGCGGTTGCTGATCCCAACCGTAGGGTGATCTTACCCGGGATTATCCAGTAAGGGGTAGTCCTGGCCTTGTGTGCAGGGGATTGGGAGTAATCCTCGGTACGGTGATCTAGGCCACGTATTGTGACAGGTGGTATCTCAGTGCCTAGTCATTCGTTGGAAATCCATTCTCCCTACGCGCCTTTTACGAGTTTTGTTTGTATTACCCATGATTGTGGCTAGTAGCTGGAATTTAATGAATGTAACAATTTCGGCTATTTTAATAAGTATTTGTATGTAGACCCTATTAAAATATCATAGGATTTTTATAAAAAGTGTTTTAGCTATCGTAAGGTAAAAACCCGACATGTTTATTTATGGCGAGGTCTTACGAGATGCTTTTGTTTTGAAAAGGATTTTTGAAACTTTAATAATCTATTTGGGTGTATTTTTATCGGCTGGTATTCCAGACTGACTCGGGTGTTATTTCATTATAATGCTCGGGTCAGACCGAGTATTATATGTTCAGGATAGGATGCTATGGAGCAGGAGAGGAGCTGGAGTCCGAGATATATTATCCGTACTTGTTTATATCCGCTGCTGCGCTCGATTGAAATTGTCAGGCTGGTAATTGTTGTTTGTTTGTGATACTCTGATGATATATTGTGTAAAACAGATATAGTTTTCATTTTGTGTAAAGATCTGATATTATGTATTATATTTTATTCCACTGCGATGGTTAGATTCTGTTATTATTTAGTTCTTTCTTCTTCTATCTTCTTTCTTTTCCCTGAACAATCTGTCTTTTCCAACACTCGATCGTCGGCATATTATACTGTGGAGTATTTTGTGTTGATTTTCGAGGGTCGAGAAGGGCAGGTCGTCACATACATTTGCCTCAATTATGGTTTCTAGAATTACTATTAGCCTATTAGTTTTCGTGACTGACTAATAAACAGTAAAATGTTTAGGACTCCCTGTCCAAATACATAGTTTTAATGGGATCACTATGAACCTATTGGTAACTCCAATATCTTTACACTTATCCTAGTTTTCATGGATTGACTAGGAACCTATTGGTAACTCTAATATCTTCTCTTATTATCCCAGTTTTCATGGGCTGACTAGGAACTATTGACATCTGTCAGTATCTTAATGCGGATATAGTTTTCATAGGTTCACTATAAACCAATTGGCTCATGCCAATATCAAATCATAGTTTTCATGGGCTAACTATGAACCTTTCTATCTGACATCATCAATTATACATAGTTTTTATGTGATTACTATGAATCTATTGTCCTAACCAATATCTTTTCCTATACACAGTTTTCATGGGCTTATAAGAACCTATTGGTCCTTGCCAATATTTGCCTTTAATATTTTATCATCCTATATCTTGGTGTTTCCGGCCTCCTGGATACATTTCTACTCATTCAGGAGTTAACATAATTTATATTTACTACTGGGTCAATCTAGCTGGTTATTCTGCTCATCCCCAAAATACTGATATGGATCCATCACAATGTGGATATATACATATATGAAGAAGAAAACACAATAACTTTGGTTAATCCCTTTAACCCTTTAATCAAAGAAAACTTCTTCAAAAACTCCTTTTTGAAACAATTTATTTATTTATTCCACGGTTTTCCTTAAAAAATGAGATTGGGTTATTTGCTCTAAAAACTAAGGCTTTCGAAACCTTCAAAACCTTATTTTCAACCTAACTGGATGACCTCCTTCGAAAGCATATAAATCTCTTTCAAAACATTAGGCCCTTGCCTTTCGAAACACCTTAAAACTTCTCTTTCGAAACCATCTAAATATATTAAAGTATTACTTATTATCTTTTAAAAGCTTAGCTTCGAAACCTTTGAAAGTACCCCTTTCAAAATCTTTGGAAGGTCCCTTCCTAAACCATTAAAAGCCCCCCTTTCGAAACCATTAGAAGTATCCCTTCCGAAACCATTAAAAGTATCCCTTTCGAATCCATTGGGTTTATACTTAAAAATATCATTTGGGTTAAAATGAATATAAATGAAAGTATCTCATTCGAAACCATCCTTTATCATATAAAGATATTGGGGAAAACTTGATGGCGTCGGCACCATCCCTTTCGAAAGCTTCAATCATTTAAACAGAACATTGAAAGATAGCATCGAAACCCCCTTTCGAAGCTATTGCCTTCAGAACCGTCGGACCCTTTTGAAAGCATTTAGGAAGTGGCTTAAAACATCTTTAAAACAGAACTACCCTTCGAAAGCATTGATGACTTCAATAAACTCAAAAGGCAAAAGAAGGCAGTAGAGCTTCGACTAGGCCAGAACCTATACTTTCGAAAGCATTATTTTATAAGTAAAGAAACCCATTCGAAAGCTTATTCTTTAAAACATAAGTTGGCAACCCCTTCGAAAGCCTTTACAAAACCTCTTTCAAAAACATATGCTTCGACTCCTTCGAAGGCTTAAATAAAACAAAAGCAGGTGCATTTCTCCAATCCACTATGTACCATCTAAGTGATACCTTGTGTATTGGTTTCGGCTTAGTGGGGTTTCGACTTGATTGAAGGCGGAAGCTCTTAGTCGAAACGTACCTCTATTAGAGATGAAAGATGATTTTCTGAGTAAAAACCGATTAATGCCACTTAAAGTAAATTTGATCTAACTAACCAGCCACATGTAAACCTATAATTGGTTGCCTTAGCTTTTCAAATTCTTTTCCAAAATAAATGCCACTAATTTCAAATCTAAACCATGGTTAAGTTAGAAAATAAGCTCTTTCTTTAAACAAAACCAATATTGCAAAGATGTCCTAAAATAATTTAATTTGCATAGTAAATCACTTAGGAAAATCCCAAAAAATTCCAAAAATTCACTTTAATCATGTTACCTAAAATATCAAAATTTCGGACCCAAGTTCTAAATATAACTTCAGAAATAAATTTATAAACCCAATTAACCATATTTTCCTTTGAAAATTCATAGTAATCTTTCCATAGCTTGAAAAATTATCAAAATTAAAACACAACTCCAAAATGATTTTTTACATAATACAAAATTTTCCATGGCATTTAAACATCAATATCAATCGGTTTTGCTATAAAAACGTGTATGTTCCTATTTAAACAATCTTGATTAAATTAAACAAATTATAATTCAAGCATATCATCATCCAATTTATCATAAAAATGAATTTAATCTTAAATCCAAAAATTCTAAAACAAAATAGAGATGGTATAAATTATTATTCACCTTGATTAAGATAAGGAAACTGATTTGAGATTGAGATTTATTCCCCTAACTTTAATCTTAGCTTTTCTTGGATTTCTCTTCTCTTTTCTCTTTGATTATGGCCGGCTCTTTTTACGTTTTTATCTTTACTTACCAAATGACGTGAACGGGAAAACGAATATGAGGAATGAGAATATATAAGGGTAAGGGGTTATGTGTGGCTAATTCCCATTATACCCTTATGTAGATTAATTAACTTAAAACCATTCTTTAGCCCATTTAATTAGTTAATTGAGCACGACCTTAATTATATTTATTCAAATCTCAACCCCCTTATCACTTAACATTTACATTATTCAAATTAATTTATCTAATTAAATCTCCTGAATAATGTTACCAAAAATCAGGGGTGTTACAAAGGAGACATGTCATATATGACTTGCATACTTGAACAAGCACATAGCCTTAACTCGGATATCTACCACTATAGACTTGAATAGATCAGCATATTTTCACCTGTACTAATTGTAACACATGCCCTGAATGAAGTTGAATATGAATGTCAAATTCTTATAAGCCGATAGTTGATTCCTAAATTTGAACGTAACTGCTTCGCATAACCATCGACGTTAAATCCGGTGGGAACGGTCAGCAGTGACAGCTACTCCGATCAAATTCCTGAGTTTCACCATAACTACCATATAGTATTGAATTATATTAGACTACACATACTGGACTAAAACGTACTTAGCACGAGGTACGCTTAAACTGGGTTTGTAAAGTCGCATAGGCAATAGGATCAGTTCTGGCCCTTTGGCTAGGCAAGTCTTGTAACTTTAACACATTCGTGGCATATGTAGGCACACAGAGTACGATAGATTAATTTGACATTGATCCTTATGTTCAAGCATTTCTCTAATGCATAATCAGCGGCATGATGACCGGTTAGGACAGCATGTTATGATGGTCGCTCCGGTTGAACTTTTGGATCCGTCATGAGCTGGTGAGTCCGATAGTGATGGGTTCTAGATACTTTGAATGATTATCTACAATAGCTAAAGATCAGGTTTAGAAGAACGTTGAATCAAATGTCAAGTAAGGTTTAGCCTCGTATTGCGCTCATCTACATAACTAGCTCTTGCTTTGAGTTTGACTCCGCTGGTGTATTCGAGTAATGCCCATTCCATTCAATGTATTCACGATCTATTGCTTATCGTTCAATTTGGAATGATAGTCAGTCGTCCATGAGCCTGGGCATTGATTCGATAATTTTATCTCTAAGCATCCTTTCGATCATAGCTTTGCATTGTCGCAAACACTAGGTGTGACGATACGAATTTTTCGCGTTCGAAAATCGACATCCATACTTTACATCGTACTCGAATGCCGTAGATTCGACCGTTCAAATTCGAGTCGCCGGAGCTTATAACACAATTAAGTAAACAACACAGCGGAAGAAAAAAATAAAATAATACATTGATATAAAAAATCCATAATATGATATACAACAATGATATCAATATGATCCAAGAATATCAGAAACAACTAATACTGCTACAGCGGAAATAACAGCAGAGATAACTCCAAATGGCTCCAAAATCAAACTCGGACCACCATCAGGTTACCCCAAGATAGGCAAGATTGATGTGAACTCCATCGACTGAACTAGCTCCAGATAATCTACTAAACCTGAATATCCGAAAAGAAGCCCAACTCTAGACTGCCCGTGTGGAAAATAGTGGGCACCCAGAGTTTAGGAAGGGAACAATAAACTCCGAGTCAGTCATGGGACTGGTATGAGTAACAAAAAGTTATCTTTAAGAAAAACAAAGAAATATTTTTAAATAGTTCGCAATGCTTTTAGAAAATGAAACTACCATAATGCCTCCCCGCACACACACAATGCAAACGCAAAATTGGAGAAGATTTCTCCTTATGATTGTCAAAGATGCTTGATACAAGAGAATTTCTTTGATATTATTACTATAAGTGCAAAGTGTGGAAAACCTTTTGAAAGTATAATATTAATCTTAGCCAACATAGGTACCATTATATTATGCCTGCTATAGCTACCTCCTAAGGAGGCAGGTTATACAATTGCAATCGTAAGGGCTCGTATTGTTTTGATTGGATTTCCAACAAATGGTCAGGCTAAGGAACTTCCTACTGCCACATGGGATCGCCTCTGGCGGGACGTCCCGAGAACTTAACCAGCTCTCTGCCAACACAAGGCCGGGTTACCTCTGTAATTAGGTAACTACTACATGAATATGCCACCCTCCGGTCCTTTGGGGCCTTTATTCGAGGACCCTCGATCACAAAGCAACAACCACACAGAAAATGAGATTGGAGCAACCACATAGGTTAAGCATCAGGGCTCCATACCTGACACCACCCTTTTCCAGAAGGAAATGACATACCCTAAAGGGCGTGACCCTCATAACCTTAACGCATATTCCTGTTTTGACCATTTCCGGGGTGTGAGGTCCGACGAAGTCTCGTCCACAAAGCTACGCTTTTTCACAAAGCCACGCTTCGATCAACAAATGATCAATAAATAATCATCACACAGCAACACTCAGCATGCCACATTACCAAATTGGGAGTATATCGCTGATAACCTTCAACTACAAAACCTCTGAGCTCGTACGTCTCAGAGAAGGGTGTTAAGCTAAGAGAATAAATTCTCCTCCACCAACAGAGATGTATTTGAAAGAAATCTTCTTTATATCTCAAAATGTAATGTCAGACACGTAACCATACAAGTCTGTTCCGGGTTCGAACAGAACCGAAGGTACTTCAAAAGAAGTCCTTGCAATCCGGGTATTCACAATCCTGATTGGACTTTCCATCACTTAGGGAATCTCTATACCGGCGCGACTCGGTGCAGAGACAATCGATAGGTCATTCTATCGTTTTCACAAATACCCGATCTTCACCACGGGTCTTCAAATGCTATCCATATCGACGTGTCACTATTCGGAATGGGTTATATGACACAAGGTTATCCATATCTTCAAATACTATCCATATCAATGTAATCCATAACGTCGTATCACTATTCGGAATGGGTTATATGACACAAGGTCCTCTCTCGGCTAAACCGAATAATGAGCGCAATATTTAAAATATATGGATATGGGATTTCAGTTAAGTCACAACTTAATAGAAAACCAAAACTTTCTTTCCAATGGTTAAACAAATTTACCATTTCAAATCTTTAAACAAAAAGATTTATGTCACAAAGTTTCACCCAGTTCCATAAAGATTCATTTACACATCTTTCAAAACGATTCCATTTCAAAATTGAATTAACTCGTCCAATCTTTAAATCGAAGATTTAATTGATAACTTTCAAAACAATTTACAATTTTAAATCTTTTATAATATAAAAGATTCACTCTTCAAAATTCTCTTCGATTTCAAAACAAAGTTCAATCATCTTCACATAGGTTAATTTATAGTCTTTCAACAATATACATTTCCATTTCAAACTTGAAATCGTTTTAACACAAATTAGGAATTCATTCCTTATATGAAAGCTTTATTATTTGGAAACAAATAGTTTCGTTTTTGACAAAAACTAATTGCAAATTAAAGTCATTCAAGTATAGAACTTGAATTCAAATTTATATTTCCAAAACCACACTATTTAAATGGTTAAGATCCCATATAAGCATCTTTTATGACTTGTATAATGTTTTAGACCAAAATTCCAAGTCATTGAATTCAATTTCAAACATTGAATCGAAATTTAAATCAAATTATTTAAATTCCAAGTTTTTATCAAGTTATTTTAAAAATAACTTTTATTTTTGGAATTCATTTCAAAAGTTCTTAATTCAAACTTCAAAACTATTTTGGATTCAAGAATTCAATTTCTAAATTTGATACAAATCTGTGACTTAACCTATTTCCTCGTGAAATCCACATTTGTGTGTGTATGTGTGGTCCAGGGGTTTAACATAATAGTGCAACAACATTCAATCATCACAGATTAAAATACAAAAATATAGCTGATAAGCGGTATAAATGATAACGCTTATCGTTGATTCACATATCACCGACCACAGATATATCGATTACAGATAATAAATTACATTCATCCCAGATAAATAAACTATATTACAGATTACATATATAAATCAGAATATATCACAAGCATCACAGATTAGGAATATCAGACAGTTAAATCATTCAGTCAAGTCCAAACATTCACAAGTAACTTTATTAATCACTGATTAATATGGGTTAATTATCATAAGTTAATCTGAAATAAATTTCCCTTTCATCATTTATTAGTTAATCTTCTATTATTAAGTAATCAATTTTAATTGGTGAACCAACTAACCTTTAATTTATCTTAATTAATCACAATTTATTAATTAATCCTTTAATTAATAAATTTAATTACCCCCTTGATTAATAACAAATATTTATACCCAAATTACTGATTATCATTCATTTAGTTGCATCCGGTATTTATCTATTAATTACCTTTCCAAGTAATTATATTTTCCAAATTGTTAACTGATTATTTTGAATTAATTTAAACTTAAGTAATTAACTTGAACAAATTCAATTAAATCAATTAATTACACTGAATCATTAATTTCATAATTACTGTCATCAAGCAATTATACTTAATAATTCCACGATTGATTATTATTAAATTAATCAATCATATTTATTGTTAAAATTTATCACATTGATTATTTATTCAAATAAAATCAATAGTTAATGACTTCATTGACTATTGAGTTTCTTTAATTACCTTTCTAAAGAAATTTACTTATATCTATCATTATTGATTATAAATCGATTCACCATTAAGAACTCATTCATTAATGAATTTGAAATAATTAATCTTCATTATTTAAAGTCACTCATTCATGATTTAATATGTTCTTTACAGCATGTGAAAAACATTGTTTCAAATTTCCTTTTTAAATTCTTATTTGAATTTAAATTTGAAATAAATTCTTATTTACTTTAATAAAGTTTAAAAACAAATTTTCCAACATTTTTAAATTTACATGTAAAAAAATAACACTTGGTTATAAAAAAAATTGTTTTTTTTAGAGTTTAAAGAAAAATCACATTTCTTTTTAATTTTAGAATATTTAACTTCTTTTGAACACTTAAGTTCTGTAACTTAATTAAATTACAAAATTTTCAATTCTGATTTGGAATTAATTCCAGTTTTAAACTTTTAATTTTAACTTGTTTAAATTTTCATTTACAAATTTCAAATCTATTTTATATTCGATTTTCTTCAAACATTTAGTTGCTTTTGAGTTATTTAAACTAATTTGAATTTTCAAACTCTATTTATGTTCAATATTAAATTTCAATTCAAACTTAAATTATATTTATATTTTGGTTTACAACTCAATTCCAAATCTTGATTTATAAATTTAAATTTGGTTTTTTTTATTTCAGAAAAACAGGATCAGGTTCCCTGTAAAAACAACAGAACGACAACACCCGAGTCCCCCTACATATTCTTCGAGTTCGACACGAAGTTCTCCTCGAGTAAACGCTCGAGGCAATATGAGAAAAATTAGTTCCATCCCCAACAAAACAACAACAGCTCCAGATCGTCAGGTAAATGCTCTGTGCACGTGCATGGAGCCACCGCTCGCCTCCCGACGCCGCCTCATCCACGAGCAGGTCGACCACCACCCACTCACCAATTCCTATCCACCTGAACATCGTTGTCTTCGAAAAACAAATTCGAGCTCGATACCAAAACCTGGAACGCAAACAACAACCCACTCCCAAACCAGGAAGTCCGTCGTTCCCCAAATTCCGACCACCTGAGAGCCACCACCGCCGCTTCTGCCTCCCCTCTATAAAACCCCAAAAGCACATGACACTCGGTCCATCGTAGGCGGAGAATGAAACAAAAATATCAGACCTCACTAAACTAGGTTTAAAAAATTTAAACCTTTTCCACCGATGCCACCGCTGTCTATCCACCATCGCGCCATTTTTCCGAACTTCCCCCATCACTTCTCCACCACCTAGAGGAAACTCGACTCCTCCAGTCGACGAGATCACCCACGGCAACCCCAAATGCACAATACAGTCGAAACCAAACTGCTCTTCACTCCCTCCTTTAAAAATCATGATTTTTTCTTTAAAAATAATGTCAAAGTATACGAATTCAAGTTACATGCTTGAATTCGTATATTATAAAATTTGAATTTTAACTCATTTGAAACTTTACCAGTGTTCTCGATTTTTCAGGATGATGACAGGTGGTTTAACCTTGAATAAATTTTTAATTGCAAGTATATACTATATAACAAATAGCTTTTGTTTGAATCTTAAGTTCAAACAATAATTAGAAAGAGAGTAAATGATTTTTGAAATCAACAGTTGAGTTTATGACTAAGAACAGAGACATTTTTTTTAAAAAAACAACATCCTACTTATTTTACTTCCAGCTTCCCATATACGCAGATAATTATATATGCAAAACATACATATCTTAGATATACTTGTACAGATTTAAACCTTTAAATTTTAAAGAGAAAGGTTACTCACCTTCCAAGTCATGATTTAAAGCTTTCAGGTTGAAGTTGTAAATCTGGTTTTTGAACTTGATAACTGAAATCTTTACTTAATCTCAGACTTTGTTGGATTGCTTGATGTTTTTAAATCTGAAGCTTTTGTTTGAGTGATGATGATATCACCTCAGTTTTTCTTTTACTCAGTTTATATGGGTGCAACTGAAACGAATTTGTTGTTCAAGTGAAATGAAGCTTTACAGTGTGTGTATATATTTGTTTAAGTTGATAGAAAAAATATGTTTGTACAATATTTAGCAGCGATATTTTCTTTGCTTACTGGCTGATGTGAATTTTAGTGTGCTAGCATTAATTAGTTTGTACAAATTCATACTTTTTTTCTTTTCAGCTTCACAAATTTGAAATAGTTTGATATGGTTTTGATATGGCTTCTCTTATAAGCTTCCTATACATGTATAATTTTTTTTTCATTTGCAAGTGTAAATGTTTTTGTTCCTTTCTTTTATTATTTTTGTTTGTCTCATTCTATTTGTATTATTTTGTATTATGATACTAAGATTTACTCTATATTGTTTGAACCATAAAATTTATTTATTTTACAATATAGATGAATTTCCATTCTTTATTTTGTTCTTAAAATTTTACCAATTAATTGTTTACTTTATATTTTATAGTTATCCCATATATACTGATTTCTATTTCTAGTTCAATTTATTACTATTATTTTACCTTAGTATTCATTATCTTGTATTTATCTATATATTTGTTTTTATTCTACTTCTATCAATTCTAAATTTTAAATCAATTTATTTATTTTCTTCCTTGTGTCAGAGGTTTATATTCTTATTTCTATTTTAAAACCACTCCTTTAAGATTTAATTCAATATGTATATATATGTGTGTGTATATATATAAATATAAATTCAAACTCTACTCATATGATTTAGTATAAGTTCTATTTGAATTGGGGAAACTCGAATCAATCTACCAATTAATTTTTATAGATTTTAATTTAAAAATAAATTTAATTATCAGTTTAATTTTAGTAAAAATTCGGGGTCGTTACAGACTTCCCCCCTTAAAAGAATTTCGTCCCCGAAATTGCACAGCTCGTTTCATGAATTATACACACACACAGAATAGACCAATGACAACTCAAACTATATTAGTAAACACATGGATTCTTACGGGTAATTCATAAGATATATCTTACATTAAGTGCTACTCAAAATATTCGTACATATGTTACAGTCATACATTACCTATTAACATCCAACATCCACTATGGTTCTAAATCCAAAACACGTACATAAACACACCCTGTCAAAAGAAGTCAATCCAACCAACTACAAATCTTCACTATCAGAGCTCCCTCTCTCAGGCCCTGACAGTTCTCTAACCTCCGCCTTATTGTCTGTCTCATAAACATCCTCTGGGTTAGATTCTACGAAATATACCATATGTCATCTTGTTCTTCCACTGCATTATCCAAATCCCAAATGACCGCATCATCATTTTCTGACACCACCTCTTCCTCGTCTTCAAACTCTTCTTCCTCTTCAAACTCTTCTTTCTCTTCAAACTCTTCTTTCTCTTCAAACGCTTCTTTCTCTTCAAACTCTTCTTCCTCTTCGAACCATTCTTCCTCTTCAAACTCTTCTTCCTCTTCGAACTCTTCTTCCTCTTCGAACTCTTCTTCGGGTTCCTCCTCAGACTCTTCCTTGGGTTCTTCAACCACTTCTTTTTTGGGTTCCTCTACCTGCGGTTGCGGCTGCTCCACCGGCTCTTTTGGCACCTCCTCATGTACTGATGATTCACCCAAATCATTCCAAACCCTACTAGATGAACCATAATCACTGATTCTTCTGGCTTTGGAAAGTGTTCCTCCCCTACTTATACTACGGTTCTCTACAATCAAAACCAAAATCCAGTAATAAGATTCTAAAGTTTTAGAATTTTATAAGCTAAGAAATACAACAAAGTTTATATTTCAAAATTTATTCTACCTGTTTTAAATTCCTAGTATCCTAGATTTCAAAATTTTTGGTTTAAAAGTTAAAGTATACCTATCAACCATAACAACCAAAGCAAACAAGGCAACTAATATATCCAAACATACAATTTTAGTCCATCCGAAGTTTACGTCCCATATTAATATATCGAATCTCCTTCCCGGATCTACCAGAAATGATCGAAGAATTTAGAAAAGATGCTGGACAAAAGAAATTGATAGAGAAAAGATTATTTCCTTGTTGTTACAGAGTATTGACCAATACATATAAATGATAATGTTTAAATTAAAATCTAATTCTAGCAATATAAAATATAAATGTAAAGTATAAGTCAAACTTATGTATATAATTTAAATAAATACAAATGGAAATAAATATAAAAATAAGTATAAATGTAAGTAAATCATATTGTACATAATTTAAATATCGATAGTCAAAATACAAAATACAAATGAAAATAAAGCCAACTGAATAAGTTTGTAAACAAAGTATAAAACAAGAACAAAGTATATAAGTAAATAAAACCAAATATAATGTAAAACCAAACACAAACATATGTGTATAAATTATTTGAGTTAAAATTCAATAAACAAATATTTTTATACCAATCAAATCTTCATATACACACAAGAGAATAAGACCTGACACAAAACATATGTATGTAAAATTTCCAAACTAGAAGTTAATAAATACAAACAAGAAATAAGTAAAATACAAACAAATGATGTACATTGAAAGGCTAGTAGTTGATAAAACAAAGCTTCATACACAAGCCATAAATGCTTACCTGCAAGTTGTACATTTACATATAAATTATCTATCTACAGCAAATCATAATAAGTATTTAAACATCTTTGGAAACCACAGCATTTAATTACCATCTTCTCAGCCAATATTTTTGTCATTTCAAATATTAATAAATCTGATCAAATCTTAAGAAAACAGCTGACCAGTTATTACCTTCCCATATTACAACTGTTATCTTCTATATATATTGTGTTCACCCTCCTGTCTTAAGTTCGTTCGGTAAACTATAGGAAACTAGTGTCAAAAATATAGCAAAACATCTTCTTTTAAAGCTTAAACTCCATTTTAATGCAACAAACAAAGATTAAAGACAGTTTCAACTGCAGCTTTCATAAGACAGAAATGGTTCTTTGTTCAAAAGAGTTTTAAGGTGAGTAAACATAAAATTTTCAAGTTTAAGTTTAATAAAAATAGTACAGATGATTCATTGACTATATAGTGTTGTATGTGATTTATTTTTGGTATGGATCTGTGTCACCAACAGATTGTTTTATGGATATTGTATATGTTCTTCTTCTCTGTTATTTGTTCCAGGTTACATGTTTTGTTCAAAACTCAAACTTTTCCCATCAAATCATTATTAAGCTTAAAGTTGTCAACTGAAACAGGATGTAAACTTAAATTTAGATTTCTAAAAGTTGTTTAAAAATCCTGTTTGAAAATATACACTGTAACTTTGTGTTACAGGTAAGTAAGTAGAAAATTGATAAAATCGATTGTTGTAAAACATTAATTCAAGATTATACATTGAATTCATACTACAAGTCATGATTTTTAAAACAAAATTTAAGATTTTAGATTGGTATGTTTCGAGCAGTTTGAATTTAAATAAAAATTGCATTTATACAAATTTCTGACACTTTAATCAATTTAAAAGGTTCGAATTTGATATGAAGATAGTATGGACACAAGGGATTTCGACAAAAGTATGCAATAATTTTTCTATTGAGTAAATTTATGAAACTCTATCATTTTAGGGTTCTATATCAAGTTTTTGAACGTGTTAGTAAAGTGACGAGTTCGTCATCTGTAACAACCAGGTATTTTCAACCATTCGCATCCGCACATGTCGGACTTGAATTGCTCAAAATACCGCGTTGTAAATAAAATTTGGCAAATCTCAAAATATACAGTAATAAAATCACATATCACAGACATAGAGTAATAATAGTGTAGCGGAAGTAAAAAAGAAATAGTAGTTCATGAAGCTACTATGTAATATATCAGAGCTACATAAGATACAACAGAAGAAATAAAGTACAAAAGAAGTCTCAAGATAATAACCAAGTACAAAATGAATACAACACTGGGATCAACAGGATAACTGGAAGCGAAACAGATAAAACTGGACAAGCAGATAATCTCCAGCGATTCCAATCTCCAGAAAGTGGAAATTCAAATCTGTGAATACTCAGGCTGACCCGAGCGTAAATAAAAATACAAACACTCGAGTTAGGACATACATACTTATACAATGTAAACCAACTCAAGTGAACTGTAGTAAAAGTACAAGTAACTTAAAGGATGCTTGGGACCGCCCATCGTCTAAGGATCCGTTAAACTATTTACTATGTAGTATATTGCGCTATTATAATAATGTCTAATAGTAAAATAAACTTACTTTTAAATAGCATTAAGGAGTGACCCAATGTTCCCTCAACACAAATAATGCCAATAGTCTATACAGTACATGCATATCTCCTGATCGGGAGACTACGAGAAGATACTGCATAGGTACGACACAAATAGAAACTCATAGTAAAGGGTCGATATGGTAGGTGACACGGCACACAAGGCAATGCCAGGGTAGATATACCAACTACGACACTCGGGCTGGTGGTAACGCAGCAGCCACTTACGCCCACCGCGGAACACATTCCCGCAAAAACCGAAGGGGCGCTCAAACAATCACAAGTAATAGTATGGTATCGAAGAAATGCGTCCGCTACGAGGTGCGACCTCAACTGGCCGGAGACCGCTCTTGTTTTAGCCACCTTATGCCAACTCACGGGAGTTGGGTCCACGTAATATACCTCAAGAACGTCGCCACCATCCTACTTCATTCTGGAATCTCCACCGCGTACACGGTTAGTCAAAGTGATTTTCGGTATCGACAGAGAGTATGCCCATATCTGATCCCGGTCTCTTTGCCAACCAATCGTTATTATAACCCGTGGTTATAACTTTAAAATAATATTTTTATACTTTAAAATAAAATATCATTTCAATCCAAATCTTTATCAAAATAAAGATTTAATCATTTCTAAACAATAACAATATATCAACATACCATATCTTTCAAATTCAAATATTTACCAAAATAAATATCAAGTCATTTCAAATCAATTCAATATATATCCTTTCATAACTTCCTTTCAAATCATTTTTAATACATAAATATCATATCTTTCAAACTTCATTTTTCAAATCATTTTAATATCAAAATATCATATCTTTCAAACTTCATTTTTAAATTATTTTAATATCAAAATATCATATCTTCCAAAACTTCATTTCAAAACATTTACTATATATAAAATATCATATCTTACAAAACTTCATTTCAAAACATTTAATATATATCAAATATCATATCTTTCAAAACTTCATTTCAAAACATTTAATATATATCAAAATATCATATCTTTCCAAACTTCATTTCAAAACATTTTTAATATCAAAATATCATATCTTTAAAAAACTTCATTTCAAAACATTTAATATATATCAAATATCATATCTTTCCAAAGCTTTAATTTCAAATCATCATATAAGTTCAAATCCAAATATTCAACTTTAAATACCTTTTAAATTCAAAGATATCATTCATTTATTTTCATTCCAAATCACCTTTTAAATAGCATATATTATAATCAAAATAATTCATTTAAACCATTTAAAATTTAAGTTTATATACTTTAAAATCAAGTATTCAATTTCCAGAGTTTTAAACCATTCTGAGTTCATTTACTAAGTTAAAACTATAAACATTGAAAATTTCAGCCTTTCACAGCATTTAGAAAAAGCTGTTGTAGGTTATACTTGAAAACATTTCAATTTAAACCATTTAAACATTATAAAAATCATATTTTAACATTCAACGATGTTCATTAAAATACTCTTTTAATTAATGATTTTTATAAAGCAACATTTTATAATTAAATCAAATTTCACAAATCACCTTAATAAATTCAAGTGTAAACTTTCCCATTTTTACATTTAAAATTTATTAAAATCTACATTTTCAAATTATCATTTCAAAAATTAAACTAAATTTCCGATTTATTTAATTAACTTAAACCCTTAGTTAAAACAAATTCACATTTCCAGGTCAAGTTCATTTTAATATTACACTTTTAAGCATTCATTCGTTTAACCATTTCAATACATAGAAAAATCAATAATACTTTATTAATTCATTTGAATTCAAACTTAATCAAATCATCATATTTACCATTTTCCAAATATAATTAAATTTCCATTTTATTTATATAACTTAAAATTCCCTTTTTATACCAACACCCAAATTTCCAGACTTTAAGTTATATTTCAATAATTCAACTTAACCATTTATTTATTTAACATTTTCCACTTATACAAAAATCATAAATCCTTTATTTAAAACACTATAAAAACCTATTTGAAACAAATTATCATAAATTTACATTTAAACCACTTAAAATTTTATTTATATAACTTAAATGTCATTTTAAAAGCCAAATCCAAATTTCCAAATTTAAGTTATATTTCAGTAATCCAATTTAACCATTCATTAATTACATTTTTAACTCATAGAAAAATCAAAATTTCTTTATTTCAAAACATTTCAAAATCTATTTAAATCAAATTTCATAAATTTATATTTTTAAAATACTTAAAAATATCCAAAACACTTTATAAAATAACCACGGGCCTGTATATAGTTTTCTAACCTAGGTCAAGTGATACGGATATATATCATTTCAATCCGCGGTTCAAAAAGAAAAATCCAGGTTTTATCATTTCAAACCAGCAATACCAAGTTAAAATAAATTAAATAAAAACCGTTCAGGCCTATCATTTCAGCCCATAACGTTTTTTCCCTATTCTAAAGTCCGTTTGGGTATGTATCATTTCAACCCATAGTGATACTAATCTACAGGGAACTTGCAGTGTGATAAACTGATATAAATAAACAGAATAGCATCATATAACAGTAACAGATGATATGACATGAAATTTAACAGGTTGAATGTCATACATAAATAATCACATGGCAGTTATAACATCATATATTTTTTTCAACACATTCAGTTGTTGTTGTTTCACAACTGCATAAGTATAAATGTCGTGTGAGCTTTACTCACCTCAAAATACTGGAGATTGCAATACAACTGACATAACGGAATCTAGAGCAAAATGACAAGACTATGGACTTGAGTGGAGAGCGAATCCAAGCTAAAGATCTTGTGTTACAACCCAAAACAAAACAGAATAAAATTATAATTTAACACAACATTGAAATTGAACAACTTTGAATTAAAAAGCAATACGAATACACAACTTTTTGCCTTGCTTTCTACACTTGCTAGCACGGTTTAGGGGATGTTTTGGCTCAGGTTTGGACATGCTTTGGCTCCGGTTTGAACATAGGAAATGCATGGCATGAAGGCTAGACATGTAGAGGAAGTTAAAACATAGGCATGTGAAGAGTTTTAGGCACACTAGCATGGTTTTGGTCAACAAGAGGGGCTTGGCCATGGGATGTTTGGCTCGGCCATTAAAGTTCAGGTCTAGATAGAGGAGATGTTGATGTGTAGTGGTCAAGTCAGTGAGGTGGTGGCGGCCAAAGGTGGTGGTTATGGTGGTGGTTGAAGGTGGATGAGCAAGTAGTAGTCAAGTAACATGTTTTTAGGCCTTTGGTTGCATTTTTGAGGGGTTTGGTCACCATGGAGGGCTCGGCTATGGTCATGGCCTGGAGTACAAGTGGTGGTGATGGCAGAGAAGAGGTGTAGGGAGTGGAGGCCATGATTATCTAGAGGAGGCCGAGAAAACAAGGCAAAGAAACAAGGCAAAAACCATGAAAAATGAGAAGAAGAAGAAGAAGGAAAAAGTAGCCATTACCAAACTTTTTTGCAAGCCGTGAATAGAATGAGGAACAAATGTTTTTTTTCATGAATGAGCATTGGAATACACGGCCAAACAATGTAATATACAGCCAAAAGAAGTAAATGAGGAGTTGTGGCAAGTGAAAGGACTCTAGAAGGTGAAAGGACTTAAGCTAAATAAGTTTTTTAAAACTCTTCACATTTCCTATTTTCTTTTAAACAAATGAAACAAAAACAATTTCAGCAATTACTTTTGAAAACCGATACCAAGTGAAATAGTATGAAAATAAATAATTAATTTTAAAGAAAATATAAAAATAATAAAAGAAATTATTTAAAAATCCAAAACAGTGTCCAGAAATTACAAATAAAGCACTACTAGTCTTGGAAAAATATCCACTTCATTTTAAAAATATTATGAAGGGTAAATTTGAAATAAATAAGTTTACATATAATTTCTAAAATGAAATACATAATTATATTTGAAAAACAAATAGAAAAAGAACTAAAGAAATTGTTTAAAAATTGAAAACAGGGCATGAAAATTACAACAAAATTACCATTAACTCTAGAAAAATTCCTACTTCACTTTAAAACGAATAAAATGTCAAATAAATAAATAAACAAGGAACAAAATAAATTGGGAATGAGAATAAAATAAGTTCTTAAGAAAAATAAACAAATAAATAAAGAATTTCTTTAATAAATTGAAACTAGAAATTAAAAATTATAAACAGAATATAACTGACATTGGAAAATGTCAATTACACTTTTTTTAAAATGTTTTAAAACCAAAATATATACATAACATGTTATTTTACCCATATAAATATAAATTAGGACATTACATGACCAAATAAAATATTATTTATATAATTTAAAATAAATAATTTTGCTAAATACAACAATTTACACACAACAGTTTAAAAGGCATAACTTTCACATTATAAATCAGATTTCAACGAAACGGAAAGCAGTGTTCTTAAAATTTTATTTAATTTCATAATAAAAGATAAAATTCAAATTTTTCAAACTTTCAAAATTTTAAATTTTAAAGTCAAAGTTGACCACATTGACCCAAAATACACTTTTTGGAAAATATTCTTTTTAGCCATGTTTTGGAGAGATAATTCATATCAAAATCAAATTTTATATTTAAAATAAAAAAATTAATCGTTCAAAATAAATAAAATAAGATTTTAAATCAAAAATGTAATTAAAATAATTAAAATATACAATTAAAAATAATCACAAAATACAGGGTTGTTACACTCTCCCCCACTCAAAACTTTTCGTCCCCGAAAAGGAATGAGGTACGGGAAAGCACAGAAAAATAGAAATGAAATAAGATTAAGACAAGATGACAAGAGGATTGAGATTATACCTAATAACTGTTGTTATAGGTAAGCTTAATAAGGTGGAGGTGATCTTCCCAAGATTCTCCAAAATCAGGAACAAAAGCATGAAAAAGGTGGATTCAAAAATGAGTACAAAAGATTATCAAAGATTATAGAAAGATTACTAAACAGAAAGATTATAGAAAGATGCCTATACCAGTCTGTAGCAAGATAAGGATAATGAGAACAACCAAAAGATAGTTTGAACAACAAAATAAGAAAATAAGTTCGAAACCATGGAAATTTCAACCTAAATAGATAATTAATTTTACACAAGTTAAATAATCTTAACTATCTCAAATTTTATTATCTTATCCTCTAATCATCTTGGATTAACAATTTTTAAAACCATGGATTTTTTAAAACCATGGAATTAAAAAAAAGTCATTCATTATACTCATAATGTACTTAATAAATTTAATTATTCTTTATTCCAAATTAAAATTGAATTTATTCCTCTCAATATATTTATTACTTATGCTAAACATACTTACACACTCAATAAACTGGTAGGGGACCAGTTAACCCCGCTTGCCTTGCAAAAAAAATACTTACACTTATTATAAATGCTTTATTTTATTCTTAGTTCTTTTAACATCATTTTATTGTAAGTTATTCAATTACCCTTTATTATATTTACCTCTATTAATTGTTTTATAACTAAAATTTAAGTGTATAACGTTTATTATAACACTCAAATTTTATTTATGAAACTTTTATATTGTATATTATCCAATTACATTGTTAACTTCTGTATAATTTGGGTAAGTTATATTTGAATGCAATTGTATTATACAAATGAAACTTTCCAATTAAATCATTTCATGCTTGAATATTCATCCAAAATTTTGATTGATTTTTTTTATAATTGAAATTATTCTTTAAAATAAAATTTAAGAATTAAATTTCCGATTTCTTCAACGCATTTAGAGATAAATAAATGTATGTACATAATTTATCAAATCAAATTTAAATCATATATCTATATATATAATCAATCAAGTCATATTTTAGAAATTTAAATCAATTTGATTTCCCAAAACAAAGCTGTAGCAAGACTATAGAGCGGTCTCTTCACTTCGAAACTCGAAAATGAATATCGATGATGTCGCGGTCATTACCGAAGTTATTTTCCAGCGACAAAGAGAAGAGCACTAATTTTAAACTTTAAAATTCCTTGGAGAAATTTCTATTAGAAAATACTTTAAATAATATACTTTAAAACTTAAACACGAGGTTTGAAACCATCGTAAATTAAATTCTCAATTTCTTGTTTTACATTCATTTCAGTTCCCAAATCAATTTATAAACAACTGGTTATAAATTCATTAATAGAACAGTAAATGATAAATCAAGTAATATCATTTCAAACAATCAATTTAAATCATTTATTAAGTTTCATAAATTTACTTATATATCAAAATTTATTTCACTAACCAAATTTTAAAATAATATCGTGTCAGTTTATTCTGTCAAAGTGTTTTAGAAATCCTATCGATGGCGTTGATCAGACGAATCGATCGAAAACCCAAATCAACATCAACAACTCAAACAACACAATATATAAAACAAAACGTAGATATACAAGTACAATCCAAAATGTTTGGAAGAATAGATTGGAAACAAAAGACAAGATGATTAATTAACAGAGTAGGGAGATGGGTAAGCTTAAGTAAATCGCGGGCAACCTTAACCGGGTCAACTGTGACTTAAAGAATAAGGTCAATGTGGATTTTCTGGGGTAAATCTACATTCGATCTCAAGAGATAGAGTTTGGAATAACAAAAGATATTAGCATCTAAACCAAGGATAGATATAAATATCTGGTGAATCGATGCTAACTATAAAGGAGTTTCCCCCTTTACAAATGAATTTTTTTTTGAGATTGGCCGGACAGCCAATTCACTATAAAGCTCATTCGAAGTGGAGTTATGGGATACTCCAGAATCAAAAGGAGATGAATAGTGAGGGACATTTCATTTGAATTTTGGACCAACTGTAACAACCAGGTATTTTCAACCATTCGCATCCGTACATGTCGGACTTGAATTTCTCAAAATACTGCGTTGTAAATAAAATTTGGCAAATCTCAAAATATACAGTAAATAAAATCACAGATCACAGACACAGAGTAATAATAGTGCAGAGGAAGTAAAAAGAAATAGTATTTCATGAAGCTACTATGTAATATATCAGAGCTACATAAGATACAACAGAAGAAATAAAGTACAAAAGAAGTTTCAAGATAATAACCAAGTACAAAATGAATACAACACTGGGATCAATAGGATAACTGGAAGTGAAACAGATAAAACAAGGCAAGCAGATAATCTCCAGCGATTCCAATCTTTAGAAAGTTGGAATTCAAATCTGTGAATACTCAGGCTGACCCCAGCGTAAATAAAATACAAACACTCGAGTCAGGACATACATACTTATACAATATAAACTAACTCAAGTAAACTATAGTAAAAGTACAAGTAACTTAAAGGATGCTTGGGACCGTCCATCCTCTAAGGATCCGTTAAACTATTTACTATGTAGTATATTGCGTTATTATAATAATGTCTAATAGTAAAATAAACTAAATTTTAAATAGCGTTAAGGAGTGACCCAATATTCCCCTTAACACAAATAATGCCAATAGTCTATACAGTACCTGCATATCTCCGGATCGGGAGACTACGAGAAGATACTGCATAGGTACGATACAAATAGAAACTCGTAGTAAAGGCTCGATATGGTAGGTGACAAGACACACAAGGCAATGCCAGGGTAGATATACCAATTATGACACTCGAGCAGGTGGTAACGCAGCAGCCACATACACCCACCGCGGAACACATTCCTACAAAAATCGGAGGGGCGCCCAAACAATCACAAGGAATAGTATGGTATCGAAGAAATGCATCCACTACGAGGTGCGACCTCAACTGGCCGGAGACCGCTCCTGTTTTAGCCAACTTATGCCAACTCACGGGAGTTGGGTCCACGTAGTATACCTCAAGAACGTCGCCACCATCCTACTTCATTCTGGAATCTCCACCGCGTACACGGTTAGTCAAAGTGATTTTCGGTATCGACAGAGAGTATGCCCATATCCGATCCCGGTCTCTTTGCCAACCAATCGTTATTATAACCCATGGTTATAACTTTAAAATAATATTTTTATACTTCAAAATAAAATATCATTTCAATCCAAATCTTTATCAAAATAAATATTTAATCATTTCTAAACCATTTCAATATATCAACATACCATATCTTTCAAATTCAAATATTTACCAAAATAAATATCAAGTCATTTCAAATCAATTCAATATATATCCTTTCAAAACTTCCCTTCAAATCATTTTTAATACATAAATATCATATCTTTCAAACTTCATTTTTCAAATCATTTTAATATCAAAATATCATATCTTCCAAACTTCATTTTTAAATTATTTTAATATCAAAATATCATATCTTCCAAAACTTCATTTCAAAACATTTAATATATATAAAATATCATATCTTTCAAAACTTCATTTCAAAACATTTAATATATATCAAAATATCATATCTTTCAAACTTCATTTCAAAACATTTTTATTATCAAAATATCATATCTTTAAAAAACTTCATTTAAAAACATTTAATATATATCAAAATATCATATCTTTCCAAAGCTTCAATTTCAAATCATCATATAAGTTCAAATCCAAATATTCAACTTTAAATACCTTTTAAATTCAAAGATATCATTCATTTATTTTCATTCCAAATCACCTTTTAAACAGCTTATATTTTAATCGTAATAATTCATTTAAACCTTTTAAAATTTAAGTTTATATACTTTCAAATCAAGTATTCAATTTCTAGAGTTTTAAACCATTCTGAGTTCATTTACTAAGTTAAAACCATAAACATTGAAAATTTCAGCCTTTCACAGCATTCAGAAAAAGCTGCTGCAAGTTATACTTGAAAACATTTCAATTTAAACCATTTAAACATTATAAAAATAATATTTTAACATTCAAAGATGTTCATTAAAATACTCTTTTAATTAATGATTTTTACAAAGAAACATTTTATAATTAAACCAAATTTCACAAATCACCTTAATAAATTCAAGTGTAAACTTTCCCCTTTTTACATTTAAACTTTATTAAAATCTACATTTTAAAATTATCATTTCACAAATTAAACTAAATTTCCAATTTATTTAATTAACTTAAACCCTTAATTAAAACAAATTCACATTTCCAGGTCACGTTCATTTAAGATTACACTTTTAAGCATTCATTCGTTTAACCATTTCATTACATAGAAAAATCAGTAATACTTTATTAATTCATTTAAACTCAAATTTAATCAAATCATCATATTTATCATTTTCCAAATATAATTAAATTTCCATTTTATTTATATAACTTAAAATTCCCTTTTTAAACCAAAACCCAAATTTCCAGACTTTAAGTTATATTTCAATAATTCAACTTAATGATTTATTTATTTAACATTTTCCACTTATACAAAAATCATAAATCCTTTATTTAAAACACTATAAAAACCTATTTGAAACAAATTATCATAAATTTACATTTAAACCACTTAAAATTTTATTTATATAACTTAAATGTCATTTTAAAAGCCAAATCCAAATTTCCAAATTTAAGTTATATTTCAATAATCCAATTTAACCATTCATTAATTACATTTTTAACTCATAGAAAAATCAAAATTTCTTTATTTCAAAACATTTCAAAATCTATTTAAATCAAATTTCATAAATTTATATTTTTAAAATACTTAAAAATATCCAAAACACATTATAAAATAACCACGGGCCTGTATATAGTTTTCTAACCTAGGTCAAGTGATACGGATATGTATCATTTCAATCCGCAGTTTAAAAAGAAAAATCCGGGTTCTATCATTTCAAACCTGCAATCCCAAGTTAAAATAAATTAAATAAAAACCATTCAGGCCTATCATTTCAGCCCATAACGATTTTACCCTATTATAAAGTCCGTTCGGGTATGTATCATTTCAACCCATAGTGATACTAATCTACAGGGAACTTGTAGTGTGATAAACTGATATAAATAAATAGAATAGCATAATATAACGGTAACAGATGATATGACATGAAATTTAACAGGTTGAACATCATACATAAATAATCACATGGCAGTTATAACATCATATATTTTTTTCTAAACATTCAGTTGTTGTTGTTTCACAACTGCATAAGTATAAATGTCGTGTGAGTTTTACTCACCTCAAAATGCTGGAGATTGCAATACAACTGACATAACGGAATCAAGAGAAAAATGACAAGCCTATGGACTTGAGTGGAGAGCGAATCCAAGCTAAAGATCTTGTGTTACAACCCAAAACAAAATAGAATAAAATTATAATTCAATACAACATTGAAATTGAACAACTTTAAATTAAAAAGCAATACGAATACACAACTTTTTGTCTTGCTTTCTACACTTGCTAGCACGGCTTAGGGGATGTTTTGGTTCAGGTTTGGACATGCTTTGGCTCAGGTTTGAACATATAAAATGCATGGCATGAAGACCAGACATGTAGAGGAAGTAACAACATAGGCATGTGGAGAGTTTTAGGCACACTAGCATGGTTTTGGTCAACAAGAGGGGCTTGGCCATGGGATGTTTGGCTCGGCCATTCAAGTTCAGGTCTGGATAGAGGAGATGGTGATGTGTAGTGGTCAGGTCAGTGAGGTGGTGGCGGCCAAAGGTGGTGGTTATGGTGGTTGTTGAAGGTGGATGAGCAAGTAGTAGTCAAATAACATGTTTTTAGGCCTTTGGTTGCATTTTTGAGGGGTTTGGTCACCATGGAGGGCTCGGCTATGGTCATGGCCTGGAGAACAGGTGGTGGTGATAGCAGGGAAGAGATATAGGGAGTGGAGGTCATGATTATCTAGAGGAGGCCGAGCTAACAAGGCAAAGAAACAAGGCAAAAACCATGAAAAATGAGAAGAAGAAGAAGAAGAAGGAAAAAGCAGCCATTACCAAACTTTTTTGCAAGCCGTGCATAGAATGAGGAACAAATGTTTTTTTTAAAATGAATGAGCATTGGAATACACAGCAAAAAAAAGTAATATACAGCCAAAAGAAGTAAATGAGGAGTTGTGGCAAGTGAAAGGACTCTAGGAGGTGAAAGGACTTAAGCTAAATAAGGTTTTTAAAACTCTTCACATTTCCTATTTTCTTTTAAACAAATAAAACAAAAATAATTTCAGCAATTACTCTTGAAAACGGAAACCAAGTGCAATAGTATGAAAATAAATAATTAATTTTAAATAAAATATAAAAATAATAAAAGAAATTGCTTAAAAATCCAAAATAGTGTCCAGAAATTACAAATAAAACACTACTAGTCTTGGAAAAATATCCACTTCATTTTAAAAATATTATGAAGCAAAGATTTGAAATAAAATAATTTAATTATCATTGCTAAAATGAAATACATAATTATATTGAAAAAAATAGAAAAAGAACTAAAGAAATTGTTTAAAAATTGAAAACAGGGCATGAAAATTACAACAAAATTACCATTAACTCTAGAAAAATTCCTACTTCACTTTAAAACAAATAAAATGTCAAATAAATAAATAAATGAGGTATAAAATAAAGTGTAAATGAGAAAAAAATAAGTTCTTAAGAAAAATATACAAATAAATAAAGAATTTCTTTAATAAATTGAAACTAGAAATTAAAAATTATAAACAGAATACAACTGACATTGGAAAATGTCAATTGCACTTTTTTTAAAATGTTTTAAAATCAAAATATATGCATAACATGTTATTTTACCCATATAAATATAAATTAGGACATTACATGACCAAATAAAATGTTATTTATATAATTTAAAATAAACAATTTTGCTAAATACAACAATTTACACACAACAGTTTAAAAGGCATAACTTTCACATTATAAATCAAATTTCAACGAAATGAAAAGCAGTGTTCTTAAAATTTTATTTAATTTCATAATAAAATATAAAATTAAAATTTTTCAAACTTTCAAAATTTTAAATTTTAAAGTCAAAGTTGACCATATTGACCCAAAATACACTTTTTGGAAAATATTCTTTTTAGTCATGTTTTGGAATGATAATTCATATCAAAATCAAAGTTTATATTTAAAATAACAAAATTAATCATTCAAAATAAATAAAATAAGTTTTTAAATCAAAAATTTAATTAAAATAATCAAAATATACAATTAAAAATAATCATAAAATGCAGGGTTGTTACATCATCTGTGTGTGATCGAGCTTCAGGCGATTAAGGAGGGTGGAAGCTTGTCGTGTTGTCGAGGCGTGGATGAATTTTGGGCTTCTCTGGTGGTCCATGTGGCGATCGCGAGGTGTTTTTAAATTGATAGTCATGTTCTAGTTTTTTGACCTAATGCCTAATTTTCGATTCGAAAGTTTTAGGACCGTGTTGTGTTTGATTTTCAAGTTTGCTGGAGATTTGCAACTTGCCGACGAAGTGGGCATTCGCCGGTGGTCAGTGGTGCCGTCGTGCACATGTACGGTGTGGTGATCGTGTCAGTGTCGTTGGTACTTGATGTCGCGAGTTGTTTCTCGAGTTTAAGGGTGATTGCTTCGAGTTTTGATCGCGTGAGTGAATAATGATGTTTAATTTAAATCCAAGTATAAAACAAAACTTACTGGAAAATTTATAAAAAAAAAGAGGAAGAAGAAAAGTTGTGTACAGGGAGACTCTGGAATTTGCGTGAAGTACTCGAAGTAACGCTCGAGTTTAATCAAGGGGAGCCTTGGGTTTTATCAATCTGTTGTATTGCATTATTTAAATGTTAAGCAGATCATTTCAACAGTTTTACACTGTAAAACTTAATAAGGTCATACAAATGTAAGTTAAAACTTAAATACTAGTTTTAATTATTTTAGTTAATACTTTAACGATGTTTTGAACACCTAATGATTATTTTAAATTTAGAAATTAAATTAAGTATAAAATTTAATTAACAGTAAAGTTTGTAGTCAATGATGATTTGATTTTCAAAGTTTAAAAAGAGCTTTAAAATGTTAATTAAATTGAATAGTAATTAATTAATTATCTTCGGAAGCAATTAAGAATAATTACTTTTAAATTGTAATTAGTGATGGATTATAAGTAATAAATGATTTTGTAATCAACTACTTAAGTAAATAAATGATTTATAGTTAGTTAATTAAGGAATTTAATTAAGAATTAATAAATGATTAATTAGTAATTAATAAATGGATAATTAAGTTTTATTAAGGTTATTAATTAATGATTAAGGAATGGTTGATTAAGATTAAATAAATTGGTTAAGAAGTAATTAATTAAATGGTGTGAAATAAAATAATTAATTAATTAAGTAATTAAGATTTAATTAATTGTTTAAGGAAATGATTAATTAAATTAAATAAATTGAAAAGAAATAAGTAATTAATTGATAATTAATGATTAAGTGATTAATTCTCAAGTAATTGTTTTAAATTGAATTTAATTACAATGAGAATTTAAGATGATTGCTTATGGATTGTTGTGTAGAATATTTGATTTGTGATATTTATTTGATGATAATTCTGTGATGTTCTGTGATATGCTGTGATATATCTATGATAATTGTGTATGATTTATCTGTGATAAATGCTAAGTGAATTGAATCATTGAATTAAACTGTTTAAGTTAATTAGACAACTTGGCCTCTAAAATGGCGTTTGGATTTCGATGAGACCGGGATCGGGTTTGCTACAGTACAGCGTGATAGGGGGCTCTCGCTTTGCATTAGGTGGCGAACGGGAGACTCTTACCCCTACATGCCCCCGGGGGTAGTATAAGGCCTTGCGGGGTTGGTTTGCTAGGTGCTTACAGTCAAGAGGCTGGCCGTAAAAGCAAACCCGAGGTATCACCGTGAGCCATGGTGGGGCTGGGATGGTTGCAAAGCCTACCGGTCGAGTGAGCCGCTGTCGATGGTTGAAAAGCCTAGATCATCACAGTTGGTATCAGAGTGCTAGGTTGAGCGAATACCTAGGCTCTTGAGTGATTTCTTTCTTGAGAGAGCGTATTTGTAATTTTGATATATATATATATGTGTATGTATGTATGTATGTATGTATGTATGTATGTATATTTCTACCTATGTGTTGGGTTACCTGTTCAGGTTTTCCAATATAAGTTATAAAGGTAGGTAGGGTAGTGGTGCGTGTAACACGACTACCAATGGTTGGAATTTGAATGTTTGAGGTTGGAAGTGTATCTGTTGAGACTGTAGACCTATTACCGTCTCGAGTAAACTTTGGGTGGTGTAAGGATTTCATCGATCTCTTAAGGAAACCTGTTAAGGTTCGGATTTCATCTTTAAAGCGTAAGTTTGGATGAGCTAGAGTTTGGATCAGTTGGTTGGACGGAAGCAAGTCATGATATCTTGATACCTCAGGATGTAGTAGCTGTGTGTGAGACACAGTGACTATGGATGTCTCCGAAGATGTTTCTTTGGAACAAGTTAGAGAAGTATGACTACTTCAGGGTTGTGGCTAAGTTCAGTAGGGTGTTTCTGCTTGGTTCGAGGTCAGAGTTTGTCGAAGAGCTTTGGATAGGAAGTCATTGTGCATCTGGGTCAGCAGTGTAGCTCGAAGTGTTCTGTGTGCCGTCGAGAAGATTTTCGGGTTAGCAGTTTTTCTTGAGGTAATTTCAAAAGTAGCAGAGTGGGTCCAGTTCTTCGATGGATTGGCTCAATAAGTATGAGGATGTTCTGAATTGTGATGAGAGAACAGTTTCGTTGGAAACTGATTTGGGTAGAATTGCTAGAATGTTGTGTGATAATTCTGGAATTCACTTGAGTAGTCTTCTACATGGAGTTGAGACTTCACAAGAGAAGATTGAAGATATCAATGTGGACCAAGTTTTTCCTGATGTATTCATGGAAGTCAAGTGTTTGCCTCCCCATCGAGAGTTAGAGTTTTGCATTGATTTGATTTCAGGAGCAGTGTCGGTGATTCAGCCTAGTAGGAGAATGGTACCTAGGGAGAGAGAGGAGTTGGTTAAGCAGACTCAGGATCTTTTGGAGAAGGGGTTGATTAGGTCCAGTTTTTCTTGTTGGGGTTCCGCTGCGGTGTTGTCACTAAATTGAAAATTAAATTTTTGGGGCACATTGTTTCTGGTGAAAGGTATCTCTGTAGATCCAGCGAAGGTGGAGACTATTATGGAATGGAAGTAACCGAAGTCACCGACGGAAGTTCGTATTTTTCTGGTTTTAACTGGCTACTACAGAGAGTTTATCAAGGACTATTCCAAGATTTCTTCACATCTGACTAAGTTGACAAGGGAAAGAGTTAAGTTTAAATGGGCACCCCAGTGTGAAGAACCTTTCCGAGATTTGAAGACGAGGCTAACCAGTGCACCAGTGCTTGTTATTCTGGATGGAAAGAGCAAATTCGAAGTTTTTATAGATGCCTATATAGTAGGTCTGGGAGCAGTTTTAATGCAGGATAGAAGAGTAATTGCGTGTGCGAATCGGCAATTAAAGCCACATGAAAGGAATTACGCTACGCACGACCTTGAATTGTTAGCCATTGCTTTTGCTTTGAAGATTTGGAGACATTATCTGTTGGGAAAGAAGTTTGAGTTTTTCACGGATCACAAACCATTGAAGTGTCTTTTCTCTCAAAAGGGATCTTAATCTAAGGCAGCAGCGATGGGTCTAGTTTCTGGCATCCTATGATTTGGATATTCTGTATACCCGGGAAAGGCGAATGTCGTGGCTGATGCTCTTAGCAGGAATGCAGTTTTGTCTCTTTGGAAATTGTTCCATCTCTCCAGGAAAGAATCATAAGTAAGCAAATGGAGGATAGATCTTTTGAGGAACTGATTCTTGGAACTAAGGATGGTCGGTATTCGGGTTTCAAAGTGGACAATCACGGTGTTTTGAGGATTAATGGTCGTTTATGTGTGCCTAATATTGATGGATTGAGGCAAGAAGTCTTAGCTGAGTGTCATCGCTCCAAACTGAATATTCATCCAGGAATCTCTAGGGTGTATAAAGATATGAGAAGAATTTTCTGGTGGCCGAGCATGAAGAGGGATGTTGCTGCTTTTGTCAATGATTGTGCTATCTATCAGCAAGTGAAAGGTGATCAGTAGGAGTCAGCCAGTTTGTTGCAGCCTTTGGAAATCCCGAAATGGAAATGGGAGATGATTTTGATGGGTTTCATTGACGGTTTGTCAAGAACCAAGAAAGGAAATGATGGTATATGGATTATTATGGATTGTTTAACTAACAGCCCCCGTTTTATACCGGTTAAGGCAACTCAAACTGCAGTTTCTCTGGCAAAGATTTTCTTGAGAGAGACAGTTAGATTGCATGGTGTTCCTGTTAGCATAGTAAGTGATCGTGATCCTATCTTTACCAGCAAATTCCGGAAGGCTACGCAATCAGCTATAGGAGCGAGTTTTAGATTAAGTACAGCCTAACATCCTCAGATAGACAGACAGACGGAGAGACTGAATCGAATTCTAGAGGATATGCTGCGAGCTTGTGTTTTGGATTTTGGGGGATTTTGGGAAGATCATCTTCATCTGGTAGAATTCTCCTATAATAGTAGTTACCAAGCGAGTATTAAGGTGGCCCCTTATGAAACTTTTTATGGAAGACCGTGTAGATCCCCATTCTGTTGGATAGAGTCGAAGATCGTCTTGTGCTGGGCCAGTTTTGATTCATGAAGTTTCTGCTAAGTTTGAGCTTATCAAAGAAAGAATGAGAGCTGCACAGGACCGTCAGTAGAAGTACGCAAATAAGAGAAGGAGACAATTGGAATTTGAGATTGGTGATTTTGTTTTGTCTAAGTTTCCCCGATTAAAGGGGCTATTAGATTCGGAAAGACGGGAAAACTTACTCCGAGATATATTGGTCCATTACGGATATTGGAGAAGAGTTGGTGCTGTAATTTTCAGGATTGAATTGCCAGAACGGATGTCTGGAATTCATAAAATATTCCATGTATCCCATCTAAGGAAATTTGTTCATGATCCATCATTAGTTGTAGAACCAGCAGTCCAGGAAGATTTGGGAGTCGAGTCGAATTTGACTGTGGTCAGGAATCCAGTTCGGATTGTTGATCAAGATGAGAGGCAACTCGGAAGTAAGGTAGTGAAGCATGTCAAAGTGTAGTGGAGCGAGGATCCCAGAGATTGCACCTGGGAAACTCTGGATAGTTTTAGGAAAGCTTATCCGGACTTGTGTCCAGATAGCTAGTGATGTTTGTTAGGATAGACTGTTTGGGTTTTTGCTAATGTATGAATGATATGTATGTTTGAATGGTTGGTATAACAGCTTTTAATTATCTTTATTTTAAATTTCGGGGACGAAATTCTTTTACGGGGAGAGGAATGTAACGACCCTGGATTTTGGTCCCGTTTATTTTAATAAATATTTAATCCAATTAAATAAAATGTAAACTGATTATTTTAGAAAATGATTAAATCTTTTGGAATAATTGCTAATTATTTGTATATATTGGTATTTTAAAAAAAAGAGATTGATTTGAAAATTTAAAATATAATATCTCAAGAATATTTATAATAAAATTTGTCTTATAATTGAATTAAAATACTTTACCTTATTAACATTTGATAAATAAATACATATAAATGATAATGTTTAAATTAAAATCTAATTCAAGCAATATAAAATATAAATGTAAAATATAAGTCAAACTTATGTATATAATTTAAATAAATACAGATGGAAATAAATATAAAAATAAGTATAAATGTAAGTAAATCATATTGTACATAATTTAAATATTGATAGTCAAAATACAAAATACAAATGAAAATAAAGCCAAATGAATAAGTTTGTAAACAAAGTATAAAACAAGAACAAAGTATATAAGTAAATAAAACCAAATATAATGTAAAACGAAACACAAACATATGTGTATAAATTATTTAAGTTAGAAGTCAATAAACAAATATTTTTATACCAATCAAATCTTCATATACACACAAGAGAATAAGACCTGACACAAAACATATGTATGTAAATTTTCCAAACTAGAAGTTAATAAATACAAACAAGAGATAAGTAAAATACAAACATATGTTGTACATTGAAAGGCTAGTAGTTGATAAAACAAAGCTTCATACACAAGCCATAAATGCTTACCTGCAAGTTGTACATTTACATATAAATTATCTATCTACAGCAAATCATAATAAGTATGTAAACATCTTTGGAAACCATAGCATTTAATTACCATCTTCTCATCCAATATTTTTGTCATTTCAAATATTAATAAATCTGATCAAATCTTAAGAAAACAGCTGACCAGTTATTACCTTCCCATATTACAACTGTTATCTTCTATATATATTGTGTTCACCCTCCTGTCTTAAGTTCGTTCGGTAAACTATAGGAAACCAGTGTCAAAAATATAGCAAAACATCTTCTTTTAAAGCTTAAACTCCATTTTAATGCAACAAATAGAGATTAAAGACAGTTTCAACTGCAGCTTTCATAAGACAGAAATGGTTCTCTGTTCGAAAGAGTTTTAAGGTGAGTAAACATAAAATTTTCAAGCTTAAGTTTAATAAATATAGTAAAGATGATTCATTGACTATATAGTGTTGTATGTGATTTATTTTTGATATGGATCTGTGTCACAAACAGATTGTTCTATGGATATTGTATATGTTCTTCTTCTCTGTTATTTGTTCCAGGTTACATGTTTTGTTCAAAACTCAAACTTTTCCCATCAAATCATTATTAAGCTTAAAGTTGTCAACTGAAACAGGATGTAAACTTAAATTTAGATTTTTAAAAGTTGTTTAAAAATCCTGTTTGAAAATATACACTATAACTTTGTGTTACAGGTAAGTAAGTAGAAAATTGATAAAATCAATTGTTGTAAAACATTAATTCAAGATTATACATTGAATTCATACTACAAGTCATGATTTTTAAAATAAAATTTAAGATTTTTAGATTGGTATGTTTCGAACAGTTTGAATTTAAATAAAAACTGCATTTATACAAATTTCTGACACTTTAATCAATTTAAAAGTTGAAATTTGATATGAAGATAGTATGGACGCTAGTGATTTCAAGAAAAATATGCAATAATTTTTCTATTGAGTAAATTTATGAAACTGAATCATTTTAGGGTTTTATATCAAGTTTTTGAACGTGTCAGTAAAGTGACGAGTTCGTCATCTATGTGTGATCGAGCTTCAGCGATTCAGGAGGGTGGAAGCTTGTCGTGTTGTCGAGGCGTGGATGAATTTTGGGCTTCTCTGGTGGTCCATGTGGCGATCGCGAGGCGTTTTTAAATTGATGGTCGTGTTCCATTTTTCAACCTAATGCCTAATTTTCGATTCGAAAGTTTTAGGACCGAGTCGTGTTTGATTTTCGAGTTTGCTGGAGATCTGCAACTTGCTGACGATATGGGCGTTCGCCGGAGGTCAGTGGTGCCGCCGTGGACGTGTACGGCGCGGTGATCGTGTTAGTGTCGTTGATGCTTGGAGTCGCGAGTCATTTCTCGAGTTTATGGGTGATTGCTTCGATTTTTGATCGCGTGAGTGAATACTGATGTTTAATTTAAATCCAAGTTTAAAAAACTTACTGGAAAATTTATATATAAAAAAGAGGAAGAAGAAGTGTTGTGTACAGGGAGACTCGGGGAATTTGCGTGAAGTACTCGAAGTAACGCTCGAGTTTAATCAAGGGAAGCCTCAGGTTTTGTCAATCTGCTGTATTGCATTATTTAAATAATGTTAAGAAGATCATTTCAACAGTTTTACACTGTAAAACTTAATAAGGTCTTACAAATGTAAGTTAAAAATTAAATACTAGTTTTAATTATTTTAGTTAATACTTTAACGATGTTTTAAACACTTAATGATTATTTTAAATTTAGAAATTAAATTAAGTATAAAATTTGATTAACAGTAAAGTTTGTAGTTAATGATGATTTGATTTTCAAAGTTTAAAGAAGAGCTTTAAAATGTTAATTAAATTGAATAGTAATTAATTAATTATCTTAGGAAGTAATTAAGAATAATTACTTTTTAATTGTAATTAGTGATGGATTATAAGTAATAAATGAATTTGTAATCAACTACTTAAGTAAATAAATGATTTATAGTTAATTAATTAAGGAATTTAATTAAGAATTAATTATTGATTAATTAGTAATTAATAAATGGATAATTAAGTTTTGTTAAGGTTATTAATTAATGATTAAGGAATGGTGATTAAGGTTAAATAAATTGATTAAGAAGTAATTAATTAAATGGTGTGAAATAAAATAATTAATTAATTAAGTAATTAAGATTTAATGAATTGTTTATGGAAATGATTAATTAAATTAAATAAATTGAAAAGAAATAAGTAATTAATTGATAATTAATGATTAAGTGATTAATTCTCGAGTAATTGTTTTAAACTGAATTTAATTACAATGAGAATTTAAGATGATTGCTTATGGATTGTTGTGTAGAATATCTGATTTGTGATATTTATTTGATGATAATTCTGTGATGTTCTGTGAAATATCTATGATAATTGTGTATGATTTATCTGTGATAAATGCTATGTGAATTAAATCATTGAATTAAACTGTTTAAGTTAATTAGACAACTTGGCCTCTAAAATGGCGTTTGGATTTCGATGAGACCGGAATCGGGTGTCAATTTGATATTCCGAAAACCACATCGATCCAAATTAAATGTTAGGTCGTGAATTCTCAAGTAAAGATCGAGATGATGTTTTCAAAATGCAAGGATTATCGTCATTGACTCTGAGGGTGATTCCAAAATGAGTGTAACAAGATAATGCCTTCGGTTTCGTTCGAACCCGGAACGAACTTGTATGGATTAAATGCTTTCAGCACATCGTCAGGCGGACGATGAACATTCTAAGAGATATGTTCTGTAAAAGTAATCGCAGCCTCAAGTCTCATCAACCGGGAATGGCTAAAACATGGGAGGTGCAGCAAGATTAGGTGGGTCATGCCCAAGCAGGACGATATATACCCCTGTCTAGATGTCCCTTTTTATTTAGGCTGTGTGGGCGGTTTCTAGCTACAACTGCGGGGTTATCTCATTCGGGACTGTTCAGTAAGGAATGGTTCCGGCCTTGTGTTGTAGGGGTCGGGAGTGATGCTTGGGACGGTGATCTAGGCCCCGTACCGTGGCGGATGGTACCCAAGTAGCCCTGCCATTGTTGGAAACCCATTTTCCCTACGAGACCCTACGATTTTGATTTGTATTACCCACTTTCGTGGCTAGTAGCTGGAATTTAATGAATGTAACAATTTCGGCTATTTTTTATTTACTTGAAAACCCTAGACACTATTATAATATCACTGGATTTCCTATGAATTGTTTTGGTTAGCGTAAGGTAAAAATTTACCCGTATTTATGTGTGGAGGGTCCTACGCGATACCTTTAGTTTCAAGTGTTTTTCAAAGTTAAACAACATAAACCGTTTACTCATACCAGACCCATGTCTGACCCGGAGTTTATATTTGTTTTTCATAAACTCTTGGGTACTCAAATTTTTATGAGTAGCCAAGTGATAGGTTTTGGATTGTTGATTTCTGGAGGAGCTTGGAGCAGGAGTTCCAGACGTATGTATATATCCATCTAGTTCCGCTGTGTTAGTTGATGTACGTTGTATCTAAGACGTATATAGTGATAGATGTATGTATGACAGTCATGTGTATGATATTGTATAACTCAGATATATGTAAAACTATGTAATAGTTATGTGATGTATTATATTTTGTTCCATTCCGCTGTGAGATTCTGATGTTGTATTTCCTTTCTTTCTATTCTTTTCTATTTCTATCCCTTTCTTTCTTATTGATGATACGTCTTTCTGGGAGTAGAAGGGCGGGTCGTCACAAAGACGAAGATGTATACTACTACTATTTACTATATTATTCCATTGCATCATACTATTCTGTTGCATTATAATTTATTTATCTCTGATATGTGTAACCCTGATACTATGTTGTACAAGTATAATCAAATGCTTTGTAAACAGCTTCAAAAATTGTTATTTGATTCTTATATTTTGTCATTCTGTTGTGAGATTCTGTTTTGTTTTATTTCTTTCTCTTTTTCTTATTTAACCCAATAATAATCCTCCCTTCTGTATGGTTTGAGTCAACATGCGTGTCTTCTTAAAGCGTCCAAAAAGGTGGGATGTTACAAACGTACAAGCCTGAAAAACATCGGGTTCAACTTCCAGGCATGAAACAGAGGACCAAATGACCTCGGATTGAGCTGAAAATCGGTATGGATATAGTAGAAAACTTTATCTTTCCAAAAAAAGAATCGACAAATTTCAGTAAGAAAGGAAAGAATTATGCTATCTCAAACATAGACTCAGGCCATGTTTGCAGAAACTCAGAAAACAAAATTTCTACAGGAAAAAATATGTGTTTGATTTGATTTTCTATCACTGTTTTGAACATCCAAATGACAATATTATTTAACCAAAATTTGCAGAAATGCAGTTCAACATGCAAGCTACCAAATGCAAGAAATCCGGTAGCATTTCGTTGTCGGAATCAAAAGATATTAGCATGCAATGTACCAACCAGAGAAGATTCTGACACAGAAACAAAATTAAAAGTAAAAAAATTGCGAAGCAAATTTTTGGTGATTTTGAGCTTGGCTCAGCTAGTTTCTGTGAGTTTCGTAATTCACCTTGCTGATAGACAATAAAGGCTCGAATTTGGCAGCAAAGTTGAAGCCTTTTGGCAAGATTGGAGCTTTTATGAACCTGAAGGAAGCAAATTTAGGACATGCAACCAACATACACAAAAAATTAGAAAGCTATTGACTGTAAATGAATTTTTGTGATGAAATTTAAGTGATTTGGAGTTGTTTACCTTCTATTTATCATTAGATTGTAAAAAGCGTTGAATTTTTGAATTAAAATGAAGAAATTTTTTGATTTGAGAAATTGGTAGAGAGGAGTTTATTTTCTATTGTTTCAACTGAAGGAAGAAGAAGGGGGTAAGAATTGAATGTACAGCAACTCCTATTTCTCACTTCTTACCAGGCTATGCGATATTGGGCTGAATTGAACCCAAAATAAAAGGAAAATAAGGTGGCTAAAGATTAAAATCTACAGTTAGCCAAAATATGTGTGCATATCACATATACACACAAATAAAATTCATTTTCTTCATATTTACACACAACAAAAAATGTGAAAACTTGTATACCTGCAAAATAAAACATTTTCTATCATATAAAAAGATTAATTTATATTTTTAAAACTTTTTTATTATTAAAATCTTTAATTTAACAAAAATACACCATTTACACAAATAAATGAATAAAACATTGTTTTTAACTACTAAAATTCCACAAAATTTATTTTCTCACTTAGAAAAATATTTTAAACCATTTCCAAACATAATTTATAGCCAATCCTTGTTAATTAATAAACCATCCTTAAAAATAAAATACTTCTCTTAATAATTATTAAAAGAAGTACATGGGCAACAATTAATGTAATTATTGCATTTTCTCTAAAATTAAAATCATTTTCTATTTTAAGCCCATATTCCATGTATTATCACTCCAACAAAATAAAATAAAGCTTGGAATTTATTTTCTCATTTTAAATTCCAAAATTCATTGTTTATCCCAAATAAAAAATTTAATTTCTCCAATTTTAATTTAATTTACAATATTAAATAATAATTATCATTATAATTCAATATTGAAATGTAATCTCCAAACCAGGGTTGCTACAGACTCCCCCCTTAACAAAATTGCGTCCTCGCAATTCCTAAAGAAGAATTTTATTCAACTATTTAATTTCATCAACCCAAAAGAATATAAAATAAGCTTGAGATAAAGTTACATTCTCAGTATCGTCATGCGAAGATAGAAACCCAGCATAGGATCGCTCGATAAACTCTCTGTTTTCCCAAGTGCAATCATTGAGATTAGCGGACCATTGAACTTTAACGAGTGGCACGTCCTTGTTTCGAAGGCATCTCACCTTCAAAGCAAGTATGCGAATAGGCTGCTGCATAACAGATAGGTCTGGTGAGATCTTAAGCTCTTGCAAATCAAAAGAATCGATAATAAAATCCCACTCTTGAAGACACTTCCGAAGCTGAGAGATGTGAAATACGTCATGAATGCCATATCAATAAGCTGGAAGTGAAACTCTATAAGCTAAAGGGCCAATATGTTCAGCAATCGAAAATGGTCCTATAAAGTGAGGAGCCAGTTTTCCAGTCGTATTGAAGTGCATAATCCAATTCAGAGGAGAAATACGAATAAAGACGGGATCACTAACCGAGAAATCGAGAGGCTTCCTACGGTTGTCTGCATAGGATTTCTGGCGGCTTTGTGCCTCTTTCATTCTCTGATGAATAAGATCAATCTTCTTAGAAGAATCTTGAACAGAATCTGGTCCAAGAATAAGCTTCTCACCAGATTCCAACCAACAAGAAGGTGATCGACATGAACTTCCGTATAAGGCTTCGAAAGGAGCCATACTAATATTGGACTGAAAACAATTATTGTAGGAGAATTCCACAAGAGGTAGGTGATCCTCCCAACTACCACCAAAATCTAGAATGCAAGCACGGAGAAGATTCTCGAGAATACGATTCATTCATTCGGTCTGTCCATCAGACTACGGATGATATGTTGTGCTGAAATTTATCTTTGTCCCCAAAGCTTGTTGAAGACTCTACTAGAAATAATTCATGAATAGCAGGTCACGGTCACAAACAATCGAACTAGGAACTCCATGAAGTCTCACGATTTCCTTGACATATAACTTGGCCAAATGAGAAGCACTCCTATTAGACTTGATAGGAATGAAATGAGCTGATTTGGTGAGGCAATCAACAATAACCCAAATGCCAGAATGGCACAGTCTCGAACAAGGTAGGCCATCAATGAAATCCATCGAAATTTGATCTCATTTCCATAATGGGACCTCTAAAGGCTGAATGAGACCAGAAGGGCGCTGATGCTCAGCTTTGATAAGCTAACAAGTCATGTAATTGCTCACATAACTCGCCACATCGCACTTCATGCCTTCTCAATAATAAAGGCGATGCATATTGGCATACATCTTACTACTGCCGAGATGAATGGTATACTTAGAACGGTGATAGTCATCGAGAATGTCGTGCTTAAGTGCAGAATCAGAAGGCACAACAAGACGGTTCTTCATACGAAGACATCCATGAGAATCAATGCTGAAATCCCGCAACTCCTTATCATGGGACTCAAACTCACAAATCTAGATAAGATGCACAAGATCGGGATCACGCCGCTGAGCATCGGCAATACGATCTAATAAGCTAGGTCAGGCTTCCAAACTAAATATTAAAAAAGGAGAATTAGAAGATGGAGCTCGATCACAAATATCATAAAGGGATAAGGTCTCTAAAACATCCCACTCGGCTAGCATCATAGAAACAACAGCCGAATGTTTGCGACTAAGTGCATCAGCAACACGATTACCCTTACCAGTGGTGTACTAGATATCGAATTCATAGGAACTTAAGCCAATGCTATTGTCTCATATTGAGCTCCTTCTGAGTGAACAAATACTTTAAGGACTTGCAATCGGTATAAAGAATGAAATTCTTGCCTAATAGATAATGGTGCCAAATATTCAAAGTGAAGACGATGGCGGCTAACTCGAGGTCATGGGTGGCATAGCGGACTTCATCCGATCGCGGTTGCCTAGAAGCATAAGCAACTACCAGATCCTTCTGCATAAGCACGACACCGAAGTCATAATGATTAGCATCGGTATAGACAACAAGATATCGATTCCCTTTGGGAACTACAAGAATAGGAGCACTAGTAAGAAGCTCCTTTGTAACAACCTGCACATTTTACGATTATATATTTAAATGTTTTATTTAAATATAGCATCGTTAGTTGAATGTAAAGTCTGAAATGTGATTTTTTTTGTAAACAATCGAATTAGGACTCAAGACTACTTCCATTAAGTTCAAACGATGTTTACAGCTTGTTTGAGTATAAACATCGATATGTTTGGAGTTGATTAGAATTTTGTTATTTTCATTTGGGCTTTGGGTTTGGTTCTAGCCCACCAACCCAACAAGATAACCCAAACTACTCTACCAAATACCCTAACTCCACTTCTCTTCATCCATTCTACTCCTCATTTCCTAACACTCAAGCCCTAAAAGAAAAATGGGAGAAAAGAGGGAAAATCAAAATTCCTAAGCCTTAGATTCTTAGGAAATTCAAATTCAAGATTCTAGAAATCAAAGAGAAGTTTAGATTGAAGATTCTTGAGGTCTTGTTGAAGAGGACTTGGTCTTGCTTTGTTTTAGAGCTTCTCATTCTTTGTTTTTGAGTTTAAGGGTGAGTTCTTGAACTCACATCAATGTATATAGCTTTCATTGTTGTTAGGTATGAATTCCTAAAATCTATTTCATGTCTAAATGGTTTTGAATTGAATTGGTTTGGTGAATTTTCCAATTTGGTATTTTGAAGTCAGAATCTATGAAAATCCTATTATGGATGTTTGGATATGTTTTGGAGTGTATTGATGAGTCTATAGGGCTGGGTTGTCGCTTGGCATAAATCCCTAGCCTCCGTCGCTCATTCGATCGCATCCAAAATGTTTTGTCCATCATTGGCCTAGGCTAATTTTTGCTCTAGGCTTCGGCTCAGACGTTTGGTAAATACTCAGATGTCTGGGTAGTCAGAATAAAAAATTCCAGACTAACAGCTCAAACGTCTAAGGTTATTCCCAAACGTCTGGGCGATCTGGAAGAAAATTTTCAGACCTTCAGCATAGACGTCTGGGGAAACCACCAGACGTCTGGCGCTGTTAAATTCAAGAAAATTGCCTATTTTAAGTGGCTTTCCAATCACATAAATTTTTTTTATCTGGTTAGTTGTTGTCACTTATTATCGACTTTGATGACTTTTTTTTATTTTTGGAATATCCAATTGATGGATTTGATATCAGTTTTTATGGATATAATTCACATCGTTGAATATGGATTTTTGGTGATAGATTGTTTTTACAATCATTTTTATGGTTTGTCACTTTAAAATACGAAGGTTTCTATTCTAGTAGTAAATACTCAAACTCATTCACAAAAATGATTTCAACATTACTTATAATACAAAGCTCATTTTTTAAAACCGTTTTCCAATCTATTAGTATATACAAACCTTTACCTCATTTGTATGAGAAGTCCAATTAAACGCCTTAGCAAAACAAGTGGTGTGAAACGCTTGCGTTTACTTCGTCGGTTAATTATTAGTCTTGTTCGATTGAAATGTTGTGACAAATTTCAGGTGGAAATCTACAATTTGTTCGCAAATATTTAAGTTGAGCTAATGGTTGTGGGACATGAAGCTAAACTCATTTATTTACTAGCTTAGTGTAATTTACATTTTTTGTCGATCAATGATGATCATTTTATGGTTTAGACTAGCGATATGCGATGTCTCTTGGTCCACGTGGGGGACTATATCCAGTTTTATAGAGCTTCGTCTCATTTTTAGGGGCTAGCAACCCTTAGTCTTTTGAACGTTCGTGGAGAAATCGACTCAATGAGTTCGGTACATGGGGCGTATCTTTTTAGATGGACTCAATAAACATGTGCATGGGGCCTATCTTTTTAGGTGCATCGATGTTCTGCTGTGCATGGGGCGTATCTTTTTAGGTGCATATATGTTCAGCTTGTTAGTCCTTAAGGGGGGCTATACCCCGTATTTTCATGGGATAGCGTCCCTTTTGTGATACACGTGTTAGGGAGTTTTGATGCACCCATTTATGATACGTCTCCCCCTTTGTGTTTTTAGGATTTTCTTGTATGGATTTATGGAATTTGTGTTTCACCAATTTTTGTGATTTGTGTTGATAAGATTTATCAATATTTGTGATTTGGTGAATAAGCTAAAGAGTGTGACATTCTTTTTGGTGTTTGAGTACATTTGAGATATTGTATGATTTTCATTGTTATCAAATATATACTTGTCACGGTATGACATTATTATTATTATTATATATATTTATCATATCTCTTATCCTATCTCATCTTGTATGATATTTATAGCTAGACTGATCCCTTTATTATTTTTCTTTTTTAATAATACTTGAGTCAGACCGAGGTGTTTCAGGTGCTTCCACTTGACCTCTTAGCTGGGACTAGCTTCTAACTTTTGGCTAACTACTTTAGCTTAGTAGTTTCTTTTTTTTTATATCTTCGAGATAGAGACTCCTTGATGTATACATATTCTTTTGTCTAGCACATGTACCAATTCTTTTATGATGTAGTGGATCTTGTACGACCACTACTTTGATGTACACTTCTATATGTTATATTTGTATATGTTTCCGCCTTTGTGATATGAATATATGTGACTGATTTGTGTTATGTTTATTTTATATTTGTTTTCAAAGACCACATAGCCACTGTGTAGTATCTTTGAGTTTGAATTTGATATGTCAGATTTCCTCTTGAAATGAAACGCATGACCTTCTATCTGACATATCAGTACTCGCACAAAGCAATTACACGGATGGTCGCTCCACAACATCTTTATTCTTCATGCTAGTCGACGGCATTACCCCATAGTGTCCTTGGCTAGTGTGAGTATAGAGGTGGGGCGTCACATCCTTCACCTGCTAAAAAGAAGCTTTACACTTGTCAAATCAAATAAATTGAATGCCTTTCCGAGTAAGGCTAGTGAGAGGAACCACAATGCGGGAAAAATCCTTAATGAATCGGCGGTAATAACCCGCCAATCTAAGGAAGCTGTGAATCTCATGAACATTCTCAGGCCTCTTCTAATTCTAGATGGCTTCGATCTTCGAAGGATTGACCGAAATGCCCTCGAAAGAAACAACGTGGCCTAAAAACTTAACCTTGTTCTCCTAGAAATGGCACTTGGAGAATTTTGCTTTAAGCTAATGACGACGAAGTGTATTCAAGACAATTCTCAAATGATTAGCATGCTCGGCTTCAGACTTCGAATAAACAAGGATGTTGTCGATGAACACAAGGACGAACTTATTGAGATATTGCCAAAATACTCGATTCATAAGATCAACAAAGAAAGCAGGAGCATTCCTCAAACCGAAGGGCATAACAGGCCACTCGTAAGATTCATATCTAGTGCAGAAAGCGGTAAGAGGTATGCTATCTTCCACGACTCGGAACTGATGAAAACCAGTGGCAAGGTCGAGTTGAGAGAAGACCTTAGCGCCACTCAAGTGATAAAACATATTGTCGATCATAGGTAATGGATTCCTATTATCGATGGTCAACTCGTTAAGCTTGCGATAATTGATGCAAAGCCGAAGAGTTCCATCGGACTTCTTCCCGAAGATGATTGCGGCACCCCGCAGTGAAAAACTAGACTGAATCAACATCTTGACTCAAGCTCTAAAATCCGTTTCTTGGATTTCTTATTTTCTTTTGTAGACATCCTCGCAGGAAGATGACTAATAGGCTACGTGCCTGGAATGAGATCAATGCGGAATTCAATTTCCTGCTTGGGTGGCAAACCCGAAACAGGCTCAATTACATCAAAGAAATCACAGACAGTAGGAATACGAGATATATCATCATCGTCTCGTGAGTCGAGAGAAAATAAAGATGCTTCAAAATTATCCACATTCCAAAGAACAAGTGATAGCTGAGTAGAAAAATTTGGATGTCGAAGATATGAAATTCTCTCAGAACAAATAATCCTGGCATCGTATCGCAGTGGCCAGTCCATACCAAAAATCAAACCAAATCCCAAATAGGAAATAACATGCAGATTCGCAAAAAAAGAAAAGCCACATAAAACAATCTCAACATCATCACAAAGCATGCTAATGGTTGCGGATCCCTCGATAGGATTCGCAATCCTCAATGAAGTAACCATACAAGAAACATCCAAAGACATATTGTAACAACCCTGTATTTTGTAATTATTTTATTGTATATTTTAATATATTTTTTATGTAAGATTTTGATTGAAAAACTTATTTTACTTATTTGAAATGATTAAATTTATTATTTAAATATAATCTTGATTTTTATGAGTTATAATTCCAAACTTGTGTAAGTTGAATATTTGCCTGAAATGCTGATTTTGGTCAAAATAGTCAAACTGTGACTTTCAACTTAAAATTTTAGAAGTTTAAAATTTTAATTTTTTTCATTTATTTAAAGACTTTGGCTTTTGTTTTCTTAAAAATCTAATTTTGGAAATTTTCTTGAAATGATTTCTGATCATTTGTCCAAATAAAAATAAACAATGTCTGAAAATTTGATTTGGATAAAAAGTGTAACTTTAATAGAAATTCTAAATTTTATAATTCTAAAGGCAAAATTTTCATCTTGAACTGTATACAATTGTGTAACATTTGTTTCACTTTTGTTTTGGTCAGATTTGTTGTAAACTTTTTTTAAAAAAAAAAAGGGTTAGTAATAATTAGTGTGAAACGGGAAATAAACTTTACATTTCTTTTACATATGTTTACATCTGTTTCTTAACTTTATATTTAGCAATCAATTGGATGAAGCTAAATCAAATGTTATTAATTATGGTATAATAGCTATTAAATTTTGGTTTAAAGTGATGGTTTATTTTCCTAATAGAAACGTTTGTATTTTAAATTTATTTAATAAGAGAAACAAAATAATTTGTACGTTATTTAATAAGAGAAACAAAATAATTTGTACGTTACTTTGGGCGTATATTTAATTGTTGCTCTTGCCTTTTCGTTATCTATTTGATTTTTTCTTGCGTTAACAATGCAAAGTTTTCAGCCGTATATTCTCTTTTGAGAATCCAAAATCTTGCTCAAATCTTGCCTTAAATCATTTCCGTGTGTGAATTATTTCTTTCCCTCTTGCCTCCCATACGTTTCCACCTATTGGATAGAATTAAATTGCCTCTACCGTTCAAGCATTTTACTCTTGCCTGCCCTCTACATAAATTAGTGAGCAAATGTTAATATATATTTCACGTTCAAAAGTTCCATACCACAAATTATTCATTTTGCTTCCATCAAAATTTGCGTGAGCATCTCCTGAAGGTATGAACCGGCGCATGCTTTTCCTTTCATTTTTTTTCTCTTTTTTTCTTTCTTTCTTCTTTTCACTCTTGTTTTATTTCATTTGTTCTCCTTTCATTGTTTTGCTTTATCCTATTGCCTGCCTCCGTGCTTGGCCATTCACCATATTTTTCCGACCCTACCCATGCCAGACCACCGAGCCTTGTTTGAGGAAAAAAGGAATGGAAAAAAAATTCCATTTTTGTCACCTTTGTATTTTGTTTTTGAAGTAATATTGCCACCGAGCCTTGTTTTGAAAAAAAAAAGGGAAATGAATGGAAAAAAAAAAGTTGCTTTTGTCACTTTGTATTTTTGAAGTTATAATCTATTTTTCCACTGGCCCTTGTTCTGGAAAAAAGAAATGATCAAAAAAAAAAAGAATTGTTTTGTCACCTCTGTAATTTGGCATTCTAGTCTATATTCCCTCTGCCCTTTTGTTTGAAAAAAAAAAGAAATGAACAAAATTTGTTTTGTCACCTTTGTTTTGAAGTAATAGTCTATTTTAAAAGTGGTCTTGTATCTTTGAAGTCATAGTTTATTTTGTTTTTATAAAATTAAATAGAAAAGGAAATTTGAAACGCCTTAAACTTTCTATCTTTCTATGGGCCTTTATAGTCCACCTTTTACTTTTAACCTAACCTTTCACCAATTAACCCTAACACCTCCTCATATCATCTCCTACCACTTCACATTTTTGTGCTTGCCATGCCTTTGTGATGCCAAACCAGATCCTTTTCCACCTGAAAACATGTGTGGCCTAGCCCTAAGCATGTATGGCCGAGCATACATGGAGTTGTGGTCAAGCAAAAGTGGTTGAAAAGCTTGGTAATGTCATTTCTTGCTTCTACTTTTCTATTGTTCAACAAATCTTTATATTGTATGCATATGTTTATATGGTCTTGTTTATTTGTTGTATACAAGATCATCATCAAGGATTTCCATTCATTCAATTCAAATCGTGTTTGTCGTGCTTTTAGAATCGCTCTTGTGTTTGTTGTTTTGGTCTCTAGCTTTGAAAAAGGTGAGTCTTTCTCACTCTGACATATATATACTTATGAAAAGTGGATTGATGACAAGTGTTTAGTAATGTAAAATGTTTATGCAAGTTAATGATGATCATTTGATATGCTATGCCGTGTTATTACCATGTTATTACCATGTTAAAACTGTTAATTTTCACCTGACATCTGATACATGACTGTATATTGTGATATTGACATTGTTTATATTATTTCTGTATATGATCACACTGCAAGTTCCCTGTTAGGATAAAAATCATTATGGGCTGAAATGATAGGCCTGAGTTATTTTATTTATTCATTTAAACTTGGGATTGCGGGTTTGAAATGATAGAACCCGGATTTTTACCTTTTAAAACTGCGGATTGAAATGATACATATCCGTATCACTTGACCTAGGATAGAAAACTATATACAGACCCGTGGTTATTCTATAAAGTGCTTTGAATATTTTAAGTATTTTAAAAATATAAAATTATGAAATTTTATTTAAATAGATTTTGAAAGGTTTTAAAATAAATAAATTATGATTTTTATATGTGTTAAAAATGTAATTTATGAATGGATTAACTGGATTTTTGAAATATAACTTATGTTTGGAATTTGGAATTTTGACTAAAAATGATATTTAAGTTACATGAATAAAATGGACTTTAATTTTATTTGGAAAATGGTAAATATGATAAATTGATTTATATTTGAATTTAAGTGATTTATTAAAGAATTATTGATTTTCTATAAATTTAAGTGGTTGAATAAATGACTGTTGAAAATGAAATTTTAAAATATAACTTGACTTGAAAATGAGAAATTTGAGTTTTAACTAAAGATGTTAAATTAATTAAATAAACTGGAAGCTTAGTTAAATTTGTAAAATGGTAATATAAATCTGAAATGTTAGGTTTTAATTTATGAAAGAAACGTATAGGTTTTAATTTATGAAAGGAACGTATAGGTTTTAATTTATGAAAGAAACGTATAGTTTTTAATTTATGAAAGGAACGTATAGGTTTTAATTTATGAAAGAAACGTATAGGTTTTAATTTATGAAAGAAACGTATAGGTTTTAATTTATGAAAGAAACGTATAGGTTTTAATTTATGAATGGAACGTATAGGTTTTAATTTATGAAAGGAACGTATAGGTTTTAATTTATGAAAGGAACGTATAGGTTTTAATTTATGAAAGGAACGTATAGGTTTCAATATAGGTTTTAATTTATGAAAGAAACGTATAGGTTTTAATTTATGAAAGAAACGTATAGGTTTTAATTTATGAAAGAAACGTATAGGTTTTAATTTATGAAAGAAACGTATAGGTTTTAATTTATGAAAGAAACGTATAGGTTTTAATTAATGAAAGAACGTATGGTGTTCTAATTTATGATAGGAACATGTAAATTCCTAATTAATGAAAGAAAGGTATAAGTTTTAATTAATGAAAGAAACGTATAAGTTTTTAATTAATGAAAGAAACGTGTAAAGTCCTAATTAATGTGAGAACATGAAAGTTTTAATTAATGCAAGAACATGTAAAGTTTTAATTAAGAAAGAAACATGTAAAGTTTTAAGTAGTGTGGTATTGATTTAATTAATAAATGTTCATTATTGTAATAGGAATGTAAAATTTAAAACGTACATTTGACACGTAGATTTTAATCAATGTAATGGTGTATTTTAAATTGATTAAAATAATAAAGTTTCTTTATTGTAATAATAATGTAAGTTAATAAGGTGCTTTTAACTTAACATAAGAATTTCGGTTTAAATTGTATATTACAGTAAGAAAGTTTATTTAACTATAAGGCTATGATAAATTGACATGTTAAAATTTTAAGCTTATCAATACTTTGATTTTATACAATGTAAAGTGGAAAGTAGTACATTCCAAAAATGCTATGATTCCTTAAGGTAACATTTCCAAAATGCTATGATAATTTAAAGGAATATTTCAAGTTTAATAAATTTTAAAAAAATTTCAATGATTTGAAAATTTGGTTTTATTTGAATGATATAATATTGAATTATTTTTGAAATGGAAATGATACAATTGTGATATTGTTTTGAAATGAGTATGATATTTTGGTCTTGAAAGTATAAATTATTTGAAATAAATATCCATGGGTTATAATAACGATTGGTTGTTAAAGAGACCGGGATCGGATATTGTCTTATAGCCGGACAATACCGAAAACCACTTTAACAACTGTGTACGCGGTGGAGATTCCAGAATGAAGTAGGATGGTGGCGACGTTCTCGAGGTATGTTACGTGGACCCAACTCCCGTGAGTTGGCATATATGACTAAAACAGGAGCTATACCGGGCTACACAAAGGGTCGCACCCTTTCATCGAGCATGCTCCATCGGAAACTATTCTATTACTGTTGTGATTCGATTCAGTGGCGCCACTTTGATTCGGGGGTATTGTTCGAGGTGGGCGGAAGCTGCTGGCTTGCCGTCACCACCGGTCCGAGAGTGCAAACGGTGTATCCACCCTGGCATTGCCTCGTATGCCGTGTCATATCCTTATATCGAGCCCACTACGATTTTGGTTTTAAAGATCCGACCGCGTTAAGGTTCACCATCCCCTTAACGCTATTTTCTATATGATTATACTTTACTGATTAGACACTACCGTATATAGCGTATATTACTACATAGTAAATAGTTTAACGGATCCTTAGAGGATGGGCGGTCCCAAGCATCCTTTAAGTTACTGATGCATTTTGTTACTGTTCACTTGAGTTGATTTACAGTTTATAAGTATTTATGTCCTGACTCGAGGGTTTTGTGTTTTGCTTTACGCTCGGGTCAGATTGATTGAGTTAGCATTCAAGATTCACCTTCGGAGTTGGAGCTTTCCTTGAAGATCCAGCCTTCTATTTTGTTTCAGTATCCAGTGTTTCAGTGATGTATCTTGTTACTCTTCTGTTGTATCTCATTTAACTCTGATGTATCTTATATTTTTTTTAGTAGCTTCATGAACTACTATCTCTTTTACTTCCGCTACATTATTATTACTCTGTGTCTGTGATCTGTGATTTTTATTTACTGCATATTCTGAGATTTGCCAAAATTTTATTAACAACGCGGTATTTTGAGCAATTCAATTCCGGCATGAGTGTCTAGCTATACACTTATAAGGATACGAATGGTTGAAAATATCGGGTCGTTACAGTTGGTATCAGAGCTTTGGTTGCTCTAGGCAAAACTCAGCATATAGAGTGAATGTATTTACAGAATCACTTTCATTCGAGTTTGAATCTCTTCCCTTTTGACTCGATTCCTTTGAATTTTGGAACGTTCCCTGCGATTCCAAAGTCCATTCTTATTCCCCGCTATTCATCTTCATTTGATTCTGGAGTATCCCACAACTCCACTTCGAATGATCTTTATAGTGAATTGGCGATCCCGCCAATCTCAAAAAAATTTCTTGTAAGAGGGGTGAAACTCCATTACAATAGCATCGATTCACAAAAGATTTTATATCCTCGGTTTAGATGCTAGTATCTCCTATTATCCCAAACTCTAACTCTTGAGCTCAAATATAGATTTACCCTAGAAAAATCCACATTGATCTTATTCTTTAAGTCACGGTTGACCCGGTAAATGTTGCCTGTGATTTATTTAAGCTTATCCACCTCCCTATTTTGATATTAAATCATCTTGTCTTTTGTTTCCAACCTATTTTCAAACATTTTGAATTGTACTTGTAAATATATGTTTTTATTATATATTGTGTTGTTTGAGTTGTTGATGTTGAGTTGGGTTTCCGATCGATTCGTCTGATCAACGCTATCGATAGGATTTCTAAAACACTTTGACAGAACAAACTGACACGATATTATTTTAAATTTTGTTTTGGTTAATGAAATAAAATTTTGATATATATATTTATGGAACTTAATAAAATGATTCAAATTGATAATTTGAAATGATAATACTTGATTTATCATTTATTGTTCTATAAATGAATTTATAAATAATTGTTTATAAATTTATATGGGAACTTAAAATGAATTTAGAAAAAGAAATTTGAGAATTTAACTTCCGATGGTTCCAAACCTTTTGTTTAAAAGTTTAAAGGGATATAATATTTAAAATATTTTCAAATAGAAATTTGTTTCCAAAGAATTTTAAGTTTAAAATTAGTACTCTTCTCTTTGTCGCTGGAAAATAACTTCGGTGATGACTGCAGCATCATCGACGTCCATTTTCGAGTTTCGAAGTGAAGAGACTGTTCTGTAGTCTTGCTACAGCTTTGTTTTGGGAATTAAATTGATTTGAAATTCTAAAATATGACTCGATTTATAATAAATATAGACATACGACTTAAATTTTATTTGATAAACTATGTACATACATTTATTTATCTCTAAATGGTTTGAATGGAATCGGAAATTTAATTCTTAAATTCTATTTTTAAAGAATAATTTCAATTATAAAAAGAAAAATAAAAATTTGATTTAAGCTTGAAATGATTGAATTGGAAATTTTATTTGTATAATACAATTGCATTCAAATATAACTTACCAAAATTTTAGAAGTTAACAATGTAATTGAATAATATACAATATAAAAAGATTTTTTTTATAAAATTTGAGTGGTTATAATAAATGTTATACACTTAAATTTTAAGTTACAAAACGATTAACAGAGTTAAAGAATAATAAAGGGTAATTGAATAACTTACAATAAAACAATGTTAGAAGAACTAAGAATAAAATAAAGCAGTTATAATAAGTGTAAGTATATTTAACATCAGTGATGAATATATTGAGAGGAATAAATTTAAGTTTAATTAGGAATAAAGAAGAATTAAATTTATTAAGTACAATGTGAGTGTAATAAATGATTATTTTTCAAACCCCTGGTTTTAAAAATTGTTAATTTAAGATGATTGGATAATAAGATAATGAAATTTGGGGTAGTTAAGATTTATTTAACTTGTGTAAAGATTTATTCTCTATTTAAGTTGAAATTTCTATGCTTTCAAATTTATTTCCTTATTTGGTTTTTCAAACTATCTTTTGGTTGTCCTTATTCTCCTTATCTTGCTATAGATCGGTATAGGCATCTTTCTACAATCTTTCTGTTTAGAAATCTTTCTATAATCTTGATAGACCTTTGGTAATCATTTTGAATCCACCTTTTTCGTGCTTGTGTTCTTGATTCTGGAGGATCTTGGAAAGATCACCTCCACCTTGTTAAACTTACCTATAACAACAGTTATCAGGTATAACTTCAATCTTCTTGTCATCTTATCTTAATCCTATTTCACTCTATCTTTTTTGTGCCCTTCCATACCTCATTCCTTTTCGGGGACGAAAAGTTTTGAGTGGGGGAGAGTGTAACAACCCTGTATTTTGTAATTATTTTATTGTATATTTAATTTTTTTTATGTAAGATTTTGATTGAAAAACTTATTTTACTTATTTGAAATGATTAAATTTATTATTTAAATATAATCTTGATTTTTATGAGTTATAATTCCAAACTTGTGTAAGTTGAATATTTGCCTGAAATGCTGATTTTGGTCAAAATAGTCAAACTGTGACTTTCAACTTAAAATTTTAAAAGTTTAAAAATTTAATTTTTTTCATTTATTTAAAGACTTTGGCTTTTGTTTTCTTAAAAATCTAATTTTGGAAATTTTCTTGAAATGATTTCTGATCATTTGTCCAAATAAAAATAAACAATGTCTGAAAATTTGATTTGGATAAAAAGTGTAACTTTAATAGAAATTCTAAATTTTATAATTCTAAAGGCAAAATTTTCATCTTGAACTGTATACAATTGTGTAACATTTGTTTCACTTTTGTTTTGGTCAGATTTGTTGTATACTTTTTAAAAAAAAAAAAAAGAGTTAGCAATAATTAGTGTGAAACGGGAAATAAACTTTACATTTCTTTTACATATGTTTACATCTGTTTCTTAACTTTATATTTAACAATCAATTGGATGAAGCTAAATCAAATGTTATTAATTATGGTATAATAGCTATTAAATTTTGGTTTAAAGTGATGGTTTATTTTCCTAATAGAAACGTTAGTATTTTAAATTTATTTAATAAGAGAAACAAAATAATTTGTACGTTACTTTGGGCATATATTTAATTGTTGCTCTTGCCTTTTCGTTATCTATTTGATTTTTTCTTGCGTTAACAATGCAAAGTTTTCAGCCGTATATTCTCTTTTGAGAATCCAAAATTTTGCTCAAATCTTGCCTTAAATCATTTCCGTGTGTGAATTATTTCTTTCCCTCTTGCCTCCCATACGTTTCCACCTATTGGATAGAATTAAATTGCCTCTACCGTTCAAGCATTTTACTCTTTCCTGCCCTCTACATAAATTAGTGAGCAAATGTTAATATATATTTCACGTTCAAAAGTTCCATACCACAAATTATTCATTTTGCTTCCATCAAAATTTGCGTGAGCATCTCCTGAAGGTATGAACCGACGCACGCTTTTCCTTTCATTTTTTTTCTCTTTTTTTCTTTCTTTCTTCTTTTCACTCTTGTTTTATTTCATTTGTTCTCCTTTCATTGTTTTGCTTTATCCTATTGCCTGCCTCCGTGCTTGGCCATTCACCATATTTTTCCGACCCTACCCATGCCAGACCACCGAGCCTTGTTTGAGGAAAAAAGGAATGGAAAAAAAAATTCCATTTTTGTCACCTTTGTATTTTGTTTTTGAAGTAATATTGCCATCGAGCCTTGTTTTGAAAAAAAAAGGGGAAATGAATGGAAAAAAAAAAGTTGCTTTTGTCACTTTGTAATGTTGAAGTTATAATCTATTTTTCCACTGGCCCTTGTTCTGGAAAAAAGAAATGAGCAAAAAAAAAAAAAAATTGTTTTGTCACCTCTGTGATTTGGCATTCTATTCTATATTCCCTCTGCCCTTTTGTTTGAAAAAAAAAAAAGAAATGAACAAAATTTGTTTTGTCACCTTTGTTTTGAAGTAATAGTCTATTTTAAAAGTGGTCTTGTATTTTTGAAGTCATAGTTTATTTTGTTTTTATAAAATTAAATAGAAAAGGAAATTTGAAACGCCTTAAACTTTCTATCTTTCTATGGGCCTTTATAGTCCACCCTTTTACTTTTAACCTAACCTTTCACCAATTAACCCTAACACCTCCTCATATCATCTCCTACCACTTCACATTTTTGTGCTTGCAATGCCTTTGTGATGCCAAACCAGATCCTTTTCCACCTGAAAACATGTGTGGCCTAGCCCTAAGCATGTATGGCCGAGCATACATGGAGTTGTGGTCAAGCAAAAGTGGTTGAAAAGCTTGGTAATGTCATTTCTTGCTTCTACTTTTCTATTGTTCAACAAATCTTTATATTGTATGCATATGTTTATATGGTCTTGTTTATTTGTTGTATACAAGATCATCATCAAGGCTTTCCATTCATTCAATTCAAATCGTGTTTGTCGTGCTTTTGGAATCGCTCTTGTGTTTGTTGTTTTGGTCTCTAGCTTTGAAAAAGGTGAGTCTTTCTCACTCTGACGTATATATACTTATGAAAAGTGGATTGATGACAAGTGTTTAGTAATGTAAAATGTTTATGCAAGTTAATGATGATTATATGATATGCTATGTCGTGTTATTACCATGTTATTACCATGTTAAAACTGTTAATTTTCACCTGACATCTGATACATGACTGTATATTGTGATATTGACATTGTTAATATTATTTCTGTATATGATCACACTGCAAGTTCCCTGTTAGGATAAAAATCATTATGGGCTGAAATGATAGGCCTGAGTTATTTTATTTATTCATTTAAACTTGGGATTGCGGGTTTGAAATGATAGAACCCGGATTTTTACCTTTTAAAACTGCGGATTGAAATGATACATATCCGTATCACTTGACCTAGGATAGAAAACTATATACAGACCCGTGGCTATTCTATAAAGTGCTTTGAATATTTTAAGTATTTTAAAAATATAAAATTATGAAATTTTATTTAAATAGATTTTGAAAGGTTTTAAAATAAATAAATTACGATTTTTCTATGTGTTAAAAATGTAATTTATGAATGGATTAACTGGATTTTTGAAATATAACTTATGTTTGGAATTTGGAATTTTGACTAAAAATGATATTTAAGTTACATGAATAAAATGGACTTTAATTTTATTTGGAAAATGGTAAATATGATAAATTGATTTATATTTGAATTTAAGTGATTTATTAAAGAATTATTGATTTTCTATAAATTTAAGTGGTTGAATAAATGACTGTTGAAAATGAAATTTTAAAATATAACTTGACTTGAAAATGTGAAATTTGAGTTTTAACTAAAGATGTTAAATTAATTAAATAAACTGGAAGTTTAGTTAAATTTGTAAAATGGTAATATAAATCTGAAATGTTAGGTTTTAATTTATGAAAGAAACGTATAGGTTTTAAAATATGAAAGGAACGTATAGGTTTTAATTTATGAAAGGAACGTATAGGTTTTAATTTATGAAAGGAACGTCTAGGTTTTAATTTATGAAAGAAACGTCTAGGTTTTAATTTATGAAAGGAACGTATAAGTTTTAATTTATGAAAGGAACGTATAGGTTTTAATTTATGAAAGGAACGTATAGGTTTTAATTTATGAAAGGAACGTATAGGTTTTAATTTATGAAAGGAACGTATAGGTTTTAATTTATGAAAGGAACGTATAGGTTTTAATTTATGAAAGGAACGTATAGGTTTTAATTTATGAAAGGAACGTATAGGTTTTAATTTATGGAAGAAACGTATAGGTTTTAATTAATGAAAGAACATATGGTGTTCTAATTTATGATAGGAACATGTAAATTCCTAATTAATGAAAGAAAGGTATAAGTTTTAATTAATGAAAGAAACGTATAAGTTTTTAATTAATGAAAGAAACGTGTAAAGTCCTAATTAATGAGAGAACATGAAAGTTTTAATTAATGCAAGAACATGTAAAGTTTTAATTAAGAAAGAAACATGTAAAGTTTTAAGTAGTGTGGTATTGATTTAATTAATAAATGTTCATTATTGTAATAGGAATATAAAATTTAAAACGTACATTTGACACGTAGATTTTAATCAATGTAATGGTGTATTTTAAATTGATTAAAATAATAAAGTTTCTTTATTGTAATAATAATGTAAGTTAATAAGGTGCTTTTAACTTAACATAAGAATTTCGGTTTAAATTGTATATTACAGTAAGAAAGTTTATTTAACTATAAGGCTATGATAAATTGACATGTTAAAATTTTAAGCTTATCAATACTTTGATTTTATACAATGTAAAGTGGAAAGTAGTACATTCCAAAAATGCTATGATTCCTTAAGGTAACATTTCCAAAATGCTATGATAATTTAAAGGAATATTTCAAGTTTAATAAATTTAAAGAAATGTTCAATGAGTTGAAAATTTGGGTTTTATTTGAATGATATAATATTGAATTATTTTTGAAATGGAAATGATATAATTGTGATATTGTTTTGAAATGAGTATGATATTTTGGTCTTGAAAGTATAAATTATTTGAAATAAATATCCATGGGTTATAATAACGATTGGTTGTTAAAGAGACCGGGATCGGATATTGTCTTATAGCCGGACAATACCGAAAACCACTTTAACAACTGTGTACGCGGTGGAGATTCCAGAATGAAGTAGGATGGTGGCGACGTTCTCGAGGTATGTTACGTGGACCCAACTCCCGTGAGTTGGCATATATGACTAAAACAGGAGCTATACCGGGCTACACAAAGGGTCGCACCCTTTCATCGAGCATGCTCCATCGAAAACTATTCTATTACTATTGTGATTCGATTCGGTGGCGCCACTTTGATTCGGGGGTATTGTTCGAGGTGGGCGGAAGCTGCTGGCTTGCCGTCACCACCGGTCCGGGAGTGCAAACGGTGTATCCACCCTGGCATTGCCTCGCGTGCCGTGTCATATCCTTATATCGAGCCCACTACGATTTTGGTTTTAAAGTTCCGACCGCGTTAAGGTTCACCATCCCCTTAACGCTATTTTCTATATGATTATACTTTACTGATTAGACACTACCGTATATAGCGTATATTACTACATAGTAAATAGTTTAACGGATCCTTAGAGGATGGGCGGTCCCAAGCATCCTTTAAGTTACTGATGCATTTTGTTACTGTTCACTTGAGTTGATTTACAGTTTATAAGTATTTATGTCCTGACTCGAGGGTTTTGTGTTTTGCTTTACGCTCGGGTCAGATTGATTGAGTTAGCATTCAAGATTCACCTTCGGAGTTGGAGCTTTCCTTGAAGATCCAGCCTTCTATTTTGTTTCAGTATCCAGTGTTTCAGTGATGTATCTTGTTACTCTTCTGTTGTATCTCATTTAACTCTGATGTATCTTATATATTTTTTAGTAGCTTCATGAACTACTATCTTTTTTACTTCCGCTGCATTATTATTACTCTGTGTCTGTGATCTGTGATTTTTATTTACTGCATAATCTGAGATTTGCCAAAATTTTATTAACAACGCGGTATTTTGAGCAATTCAATTCCGGCATGAGTGTCTACCTATACACTTATAAGGATGCGAATGGTTGAAAATATCGGGTCGTTACACATATCATCGACGAGCTTCTTCGTTACGAATGAATGCAACGCACCCGTATCAATAAGTACTCAAATAGAACGATCACGGAACAACAATGAACCTTCAATAATAGAAGGAGAAGCACCTCTACGCTGAGAAGATCCTCCAGAAGCATCCATTACATTCAGCTTTCCAGACTGGGTATTCGGGGCAATAGGACAAGTGGCAACTCAATGACCCTCCTTCTTACAATAGCGGCAAATAATAAGCTTAGGGCAGTCACGGATCATATGGTCAAAAGAAACACAATTGAAATACCCCTTTCGAGTAGGAGGTGCTCCACTAGGCTTGGAACTAGGACTATATCAATTGGGTTTCTTCTTCTTGGAGGGTAAAAACTTTGGCTCACGAAATGGAAACTTCTTATTATTGGGGTTCTTGCGAACCTCAACCTCATCACCACTATCGCACTCCTTCTCGATGGCTTGGAGATGAAGCGCGGAGTCAACTAACTCCTCGAAAGAAAGCTTGAGCTGGAGCATTAAAGACTTCTTGAGATACTTCTTAAGACCAGAGACAAACTTCGGATTCTTCTTATACGAGGTTCTAATGTATTCAAGACCATACTTAGATAAGGCCTCGAATGATGAAACATACTCAAAGATAGAGGACTTCCCTTGCTTCAACTCAAGGAAGCAATGGGCCAATAAAGCTTTCTCAGATTCAGGAACGAATTTGAGCTTGAACCGTTCTCGAAACTGAGTCCAAGAAAGAGTAGACACATCGAGCTCGGCTATGAGAAGCTCGTACCAATCAAGGGCATGCTTTAACAATAGGCTAGATGCTACAAGACCTCTATCGTGGTCAAAAAGTTCCACGCTAGAGAAGATGTGATCGCACATACGAATCCAAGCTTGGACCTCAAGAACGGACTCGGAGCCTTTGAACGGCTTTCCTCCGAGATGAGAGAGATCACTGCACAAGCATGCAAAGACAGAATTGCATGGAGGAGATGCTCGAGTAGGAGCTGGAGGCTGAATGCTCCTAAATAAATCAATAAACTGATCGGCAGACATATAAACGCCGTCTGAATGCGAGCTGCTGGAATGCCCAGCATCCGAGCATCGTCCTCTGTCTCTTCCAGCCATTAGCTGAAAGTTAAGATAAGATAAAGATTATTCACATGGTAGATATCATTAATTCAAATATTGAATACTATGGAATTGAAATGCATTTCTAGACGTATTCCCAAACTTCTATCTACCCTAAAGGACATAAAAAGAACAAAGGCACAATGATTTAGGGATTCATCATACTTGTCTTACACTTTGATGTACCGTAATATGTGTTTCTGTTATGTGTTTATCATATTTTTTCTGAACTCAGCTCTGATATCAAGCTTTGACGCCCCACTCCGAGACCCACATTAACAAAGAGTATTACTGGGTAATACTGTCTGCTAATGCAGAGAATAGGGCTGGATAATAGCGACCATCTATAGCCTTGTCTTAAATATCTATTGAATACATCAATAATGCCATTTTTTTTCAAGTGGATCGATATATCCAATAAATACTTAATAAAATCCATAGGTGGCTATTGGATCTATCAGAACAAAATACAACAATTTGAATACAAAACACATCATAGAGTAGTAGATCATCACATATGTATATATATATATACACACACATACATATACGATACATCAAAGAGTATACAAAATGATACATGTCAAGTGGTATAGCAACCACAATATAAAAGTGAGTCAAAAGAATATACATATCAGAGTAGCAAACCAAAAGGGACTACACAAAAATCTATAACAAAAAGAGCTAGCAGAATAGAGTACATGCGGAAGCAGAATAGGCTAAGTCCAAATGTACCTAACCTGAAACACCTCGGTCTGACCCAAGTATTTTTTATACAAGTCAGTCTAGCTAAACAAATCAGTTAACAAGGATAAACGATAATATGAGCATAAGGATAATGTGAAAATATTCTCAAGTGAGAAGAGACAATTAAAGTGTATGATTACATCAAATGATAATATGGTATCACTACACAAATATATAACCTCAAAAAGGATAAAATAACCCATAAAACGCTAAAGTAGTGATCCTCGTATCATCGGCATTCATAAAACATCAAATATGGTTTAGGGGAAAACCTAAACACACCATCTTGGCAAATCCAAAACATGCATAAAGAGATCCCATCTCAAACATGCCATAAATCCAATATATCTCCAAAGAGGAGAATAAAATCTCAAGTAAACGCCAACAGGAAAATCTTACATAATGCCAGTGCAGACAATTCAAATCTCAAAAATAGCACTCCCAAGAATTCAAATTCTCAAAAGTGTAATCATAACAAATATACATCGAATGATTCAAAGGACCAATTCCGAAAAAGGATGATACACTAGGGAAATCACAAACATCAATGAAATCATCACATAGATATAGCACGTTCTTAAAGCCGTAGCCCGCCAAGTACTGCTCTCTCAAAATAAGGTGCCATGTCTCTTAGACAAATGTCTCAAAGGTCAATAAATATGTCTCTTAGACAAACATCCTGAAGGACAACATGCTAAAGGAAAAATACGTCGCAATGGGAAAATACATCTCTTAGACAAATGTCCCAAAGGAGAAATGACCCGTAGGTCCAATACTAGCAAATACATCTCTTAGACAAATGCGTCACAAACTTTCGGATAGGAACTTGAAAAGTGTTAACGTGTGTTCCATACTATACGTTTGCACTAAACGGTTTACTAACTGCTAGTAAATTTCACACTCAAAGCAGTAAAAAGTTTACCTCATCTCATCGGTAAAATCAATCTGCAGGTCAAAACGTTCAAACGGACAAGTCGGGAATTAACCGATAAGGTAAACACACGTGTGCCGTACCAGTATTTTACCAAACCATTTAATTCTCTATCTCATTCGCTCGGATAGTGCAAAAACGTGTATTTTATATATAAATAATTTACTTGAGAAAATAATCTTTTAATACCAATTTTGAAAACCATATTCGAAAATTCCCTTATTATCGAGAATAAATAGATTCTATATTTGAAAATACTCTAAAAATATCATATAATAATAATTTAAAATGCCCATTTATTTTAAAAGTTATTTCAAAACAGTTTGGAAAAATCCGTTTTGAAAATCGGATTAAAAACCTAAGAAATCACTCAAATTGATATTCGAATTTAATTCAAATTAAATTCAAATTAAATTCAAATTTAATCTAGAAATTAATTTTCAAAATCTCCAAAATTTGGCTAGTCTACTGATAGACATCATGGCCTCAAAAAATTTCAGAAATATCACAAAAACATGAAGTAAAAGTCAAAAGTCAGATGGAAAAGGAACATAAAATGCATAGGCAACACAATACTCAGGTCTAAAATCTTCTCTGGGTTCAAATTTCGGACATGAAACAAGTGGCCAAACGACCTTTTATTAAATTAAACATTGGTGTGCTCATAGTAGAAAACTTTTGCTTTCAAACTAAAAAAGAATAGTTGAATTCCGACTAGAAACGAAAAAGTTACGATGTCTCAAACATGGACTCAGGCCACATTTGCAACAGTTCAAAAACAAAAATATACCCATGCCTGAGAACCATCTTGGGTCCAACTTACAGGCCTAAAAGAGAACCAAACAACCTCATATAGAGCTGAAAATTGGCGTGCGCATATTATAAAACTTCATCTTTCAAACAAAAAAGAATTTTTGAATTCCGACTGGAAATGAAAAGGTTACATTGTCACAAACATGTACTCTGGTCATGTTGCAACACTTCAAAAAACAAAAAATGTACAGGTCTGAAAACCATTTCGGATTCAATTCCCAGAATGAAACAGAGGACCAAATCACCTCAGATTGAGCTGAATATTGATATGAATATATTAGAAAACTTCATCTTTCAAACAAAAAAAGAATCAACGAATTTCGACTAGAGATAGAAAAGTTACACTGTCTCAAATATGGACTTAGGCCATATTTGCAACAATTCAAAAAAACCAAATGTACAGGTCTAAAAACCATCTCGAGTTCAACTTCCAAGCATGAAACAGAGGAACAAATAACCTCGGATAGAACTGAAAATAGGTATGGATATAGTAGAAAACTTTATCTTTCAAACAAAAAAGAATCAACAAATTTCAGTAAGAAATGAAAGAGTTATGCTATCTTAAACATAGACTCAGGCCATGTTTGTAGCAACTCAGAAAACAATTTCTACAGGAAAAAATCTATGTTTGAATTATTTTCTACCACCGTTTTGAACATCCAAATGATAATATTATTCAACCAAAATTTGCAACAATGCAATTCAACATGCAAGCTACCAAACGCAAGAAATCGGACGGCATTTCGCTGTCGGAATCAAAAGATATTAGCATGCAAAGTACCAACCAGAGAAGGTTTCGATACAAACAAAATTGAAAGTAAAAACAAATTACAAAGCAAATTTTCGAATGATTTTAAGCTTGGCTCGGCTAGTTTTCATGAATTTTGGTAACTCACCTTTCTGATAGACGATAAAATCTTGGATTTTGCAGCAAAGTTGAAGCCTTTTGGCAAGATTGGAGCTTTTATGAACCTGTAGGAAGAAAATATAGGACATGCAAACAATATACCGTAAAAATTAGAAAGCTGTTTACTGTAAATGAATTTTTGTGATGAAATTTAAGTGATTGGGAGTATTTTACCTTTTGTTTATCACTAGATTGTAAAAAGCATTGAATTTGTTGAATCAAAATGAAGAAATTGCTTGATTTGAGAAATTGGTATAGAGAAGTTTATTTTCTATTGTTTCAGCTGAAGGGAGAAGGAGATATGAATTTAATGTACAGTTACTCCTCTTTCTCACTTCTTACTAGGCTATGTGATATTGGGCTGAATTGGACCCAAAATAAAAAAATTGAGGTGGCTAAAGATTAAAATCTACACTTAGCCAAAATCTGTGTGCATATCATATATACACACAAATAAAATTCATTTTCTTCATATTTACACATACAAAAAAGGTGAAAACTTGTATACATGCAAAATGAAACATTTTCAATTATATAAAAAAATTAATTTATATTTTTAAAGCATTTTTACTATTAAAATCCTTAATTTAACAAAAATACACCATTTATACATAAATGAATAAAACATTGTTTATAACTTCTAAGATTCTACAAAATTTATTTCCTCACATAGAAAAATATTTTAAACCGTTTCCAAACATAATTTATAGCCAAAACATATTTTTATCCCAATTTATACCTTGTTAATTAATAAACCTCCCTTAAAAATAAATTACTTCTCTTAAAAATTATTAAAAGAAATACATGGGAAATAATTAATGTAATTATTGCATTTTCTCTAAAATTAAAATCATTTTCTATTTTTAAAGACCGTATATTCCGTTTATTGTCACTCCAACAAAATAAAATAAAGCTTGTGAATTCATTTTCTCATTTTAAATTCCAAAAAATTCATTGTTTATTCCAAATAAACAATTTAATTTCTTCAATTTTAATTTAATTTACAATATTAAATTATAATTATCATTATAATTCAATATTGAAAGGCAATTTTCAAACCAGGGGTTTTATAGTTTTGGCAAATTTTGGTGGCCGATGGTAGAGTGCGGTGTCATGGCGAGGTAATGGGGTGAGGTGGTCTTGTTCCAGCTTTTGGGTCGATGGTTTGAATTTTGACTGTGTGTTTCTTTTGGGTTCCTGCATACATGATCGAGTTAAGGGAAACGTGGGTGATGTGAGGTGATTGTCGGTGGCCAAGACGGGGCATCAGGGGTTGTGTGCATGTGCACGGTAACGTGCACAGTCGAGTTTGATCGAAAGAAATAAGAGACGAGAGAAAGAAAAGAGAAGGCGGAGTAGAAGTTGGGCCGGTGGCATGGGCCCTGGAAAAAGAAAAGGGAAAAGGAAAAAGGAAAGGAAAAAAAGAATAAAAGAAAAGGAAAAAAAGGAACTTAAATATATTTTTTAAACTCTAATTCTATTGTCATTATAAATCCAATCAATATGAAGTATGTTGCATTATAATATTACCTCCTAATATTTTAGGCTTAATTTATTTTGTGTAAAGTAAAACTTAATTATTTTATAATAATTAAGGTAAGTAACTAATGAAATTCTTAATTAATTAAATCTTAGGTTAATAAAATAAGATTAGCTATTAATTGGATTTCTAAATTTTAATTAACTAAAAATAAATTGTTTTGTAATTTCTTTAATTTGTAATTAATTTGGATTAAAACATAGATGGATTTGGTTAATTAAAGTTAATTAAACCCTGATGTGTGAATTGTTTTGATATTGATTATTGATCATTAAATTATTTAACGATTTATATCTTGGCTTACTCTATTGGATATTTATTTCAATTATTCATGTCCGTTCCATCAAGTGGTCAGACGAGTTAAAATAGTAAGAAAAAAATGATTATATGTTTTATTTGAAATAAGCATCTATAATAAATTCCCATAAGTGAATATTGTCACCATAAATATAAATTATTAGTTTAAACAATTTAGCTTTTTAAATTTATTGCTTGGATTCAAAGAGACCGAGATCGGATATTAGTGTTATGCGGAACAACTTCGATTCAATAATCATTATGAACCTTTACGGTTTTGATTATAGAGTCCTATATGCTTGGATTGGATTAATTTAACAAATTTGACCATTTCAAATAAGTAATTGTACTTAGATAATGTTATAATACCATTGTATTTTTTTGAAAAATGTTCTGCTTATAATAAGAAAAAATCTCGTCATGTTTGCATGAGTTACCTTCGTTTCAAAAGATTTTTATAACTTAAATATTTCAAATTATGTAGGTTTTACTCAACCTGGTTTCCAGCCTGACTCGAGTGTTACTTTATTGTAATGCTCGGGTCAGACTGAGTATTATAGTTTTCAGGTTAGGCTGTATTGGAGCTCAACAGATGAGCTGGATGGCAGTTACGTATTGCACGTATTTGATTATATTTCGTTGTGTATTATAGGCTATATAGTCAGTATTTAGGGACAAGTTATTATAACCGTCTAGATTTAAATGTTGATGATTTTACTTTGATAGCTTGTATGTATATTAACAATTAAAGATTCTTTTGTATAAAAGATGTTATTGTATATTATATTTTGTTCCGCTGCGGTTGTGAGATTATATGTTGTTATTTTTTTCCTTCTTCTATATCTTTTCTTCTTAAAACCCTAATAAACAGGTATTTCCTGCACTCGATTGCTCGGCACTATATATAGTGAACGTATTAATGTCGATTTTCGAGGGTCGAGAATGCCCGGTCATTACACGTGGTATCAGAGCTAAAGGCTAAGTGAGAACCTTGGCTCTGGTAGGAATTTCTCATTAGAGATAGGGTCAGTAGTACCCTAGAATGAGTTGAGTGTATTATATGAGTGCATACTTGTTATTTTCTTATATAATGATTTTAAAAACGATTTTAAAATAATTTTTATGTAAGATTATATTATGATATAAAAAAGAAATAATTTTTCTCAATTATTATAGTATATTAACTTGATTGGATGTTGTTATAATCAAATAAGATTACAAAATTTAAGTGGTAATACATATATTACCACTTGATTGGATGTTGTTATAATCAAATAAGATTACAAAATTTAAGTGGTAATACTTATATTACCAAATAGAAATTTGGGTAAGAACGAATTATGCAAATAAATTAAGCTAAAAGTAGATTCAAACAAAAAATTAAATTCTAGACAAAAATTTGAAAGAGTTTTTCAAAATGTTCTGAAATGAAATAAGTTTACCCTGATTATATTTTATATATGGAAATAATTTTTCAGAAATTTATTATGGAATACATGGTGTGTTTGGTTTCTAGATATGATAATATTAATTATTATCATAAATTGGTTATTTTTTCTTAATATAGGATGTTTATTACGAAATAAATAATGATAAAACAGTGTGGAAAATTTTAAGGAAGTGAAATTATATAAGCATAATTTATAAATACGAATTATAAATTAAAATGGATCTAAATTGTGAGGTTTTGAATCTAAGTCCCGGAAAATTTTGAAATGTGTTTCAAAGTGTTTGAGGAAATAATAAGTAATATTATTAGAAAATTTTTGCTTAAAACAAGAGTATTTTGAAAATGAATTTGTTTTGGATAAAAACCAAGGATGGTTTAAAATTTAAAGTGTGATTTGGTATGAAAATAGGATATATGTATGTATGTATGTATGTATGTATGATTTCAAAGTTGATTGGAAATAAATTACTGGGTGTTTGAATTTTGGAATCCCTCTTGAAATGAGAAGTATAACCCAAAGGAAAGTAAGTTTTTAAGCTTATAAGCGAGAAGTGATATTAATATGAAATTTAAATTTGAAAGGTAAAAATTTAAATTAAGAAGGTTAAATGGATTAAACGAATTGGGAATTCAACTCAGGCTAAGTTAAATAAGTTTTGAACTTATAACCTGAAATTAGAAATTTCACGGTGTAACTAAAATTTTAACTTATGGAAGTTAAATAGATTAAATTGTGAAAGAAAAGGTATAGAATTGATAAGGGGTGCAAAAAAAATTATGTATATATAAATGATTTTAAAAAGATTTTTGAAATAAAACAGGTTTCGAATTCTGGAAATTTGTGATGGATGCTGTTGATTGATGTTTTAGATAATTTGGATATTTATTTATTTGATATATCATGCTATTGTCCTATATGTTATTTACAGAATATAAAACTGTAAATCGAATTATTTTAAATAAACAAAGAAGTAGGTTGAAATGATATATATCCATTCCTGAAATTAAATAGAAACAGAACTTTGATTTGAAATTTTTAAATGATTTTGATTTTAAGAACTAAAATCGAATTTATGGAAATGGAATCATTTTGAACTTAAGACTGAAATGTTAAAAATGAACTTGTCAACCGAAAATGTTTAAAGAATCGGGTTTGAAATTTTGAAATTATAATTGAGAAATCAATTGATTTTCGAAAATTGATTTTTTAAAAAAATATTTGAACTCCTACTCGAACCTTGAAACTAATCCAAGTAAAAGTAATTTAAATGAACATTTCAAAAATTATGGGCTCCGAATTGAATTATTTTTAAAGATTTGGATTGTTAAATTGAATATTAAAGGTTAATTTGATTTGAGTGATTTAAATCGATATTTTGAAAATCAAACTCGATTTTATATAAAACGGGATGGTTTAAAACTGAGAATTGAATTGAACTTAATTCAAATTGGAATTGAATTGAATAAATAGGAATTGTAATCGGAATTGAATTAATTTGAAATCGAAATGGGAATTGATTTGAATTAGAATGGGAATCGAAATTAATTGAAATTGGAATCAGGATTAAATCAATTTAAGTGGAAATGGAAATTGAAATTGTTTTGAACTAGAAGATTGGAAATTGAGTTAGCTGACCTTAAGACTATTTTCGAATAAATTATTTTAATATAAACTGTTTTAAATCTATCTTCTTAAATATTCAGATTATTTTGATTTTCTAAGCTATTTTACTACACAAACCATTTTTAAAGCTCAAACTATTTTATATTAGCTAGTTAACTATTTTAAAACTATTCAAGCTATTTTCTTAATTCAAACTGGTCATAGTGGAAATTGTTTATATTTAAATCATGGATTTAATACAAATGAGGATAAATTGAAGTTTATGAATTGGAACCAAAATCGAGATATTAAGGTAAAAATGATTTTAAAGTGAAATAATACATTCTGAGTGAATATGATGATTTAAAAATAAAGATGAAATATTACTATAACTGAAATTTTCTTTATAAGAAGTAAGAAATGTTACCAATAACTTTTAAAAGTACTCGAACTTGGAAATTTGATTTGGCATAAACAAGATTTGTATATACTAGTTGTATATCTAAACTCCTTCTATTGAATTTATAACCAGAACGAAATGATCTTTGAAATATATTTGAAATACTAAATAGAGTTTATATAAGTATGAGGTGGACTCAGAAATTATTGATCCAAAAATTATTCAAGTTGAAAGGAATAATTTTATATGTATATGAGAATGAAACTGAAATAGTTTTGGAACCCATTGACTTTTAAATACTTTTGATCTTGGCAAATAGTCAATTTTGAAAATTGGGTAAACCAAATTTGAAAACTATCGATTTTGAAGATATCGATTTGTATAGATAATGTTTATATGTGATACATATAAAGAGTATGATTTGAAACGTAATATTTATGTATATAGTATGATATGTTTTGAGACAAAGGTATGGAAAGGCACCCCCATGAAAGTCGAAACTTAGAGTAGGAGATCCATTGGGTGGTTCTGCCTAGGAATCCACAGGGTGGGTTCGATGAGAATTAGGATCCTAGAAGACGTCCGGACAAAGCTCATGAGTTCATGGTGATCATTTGTTGGGTAGTGTAAGTCGAGAGGTGCTGATACCTACAGTTACATTGGGTTTTGCTGTGATAGCAACGTAACCTTTGAATAACTGTGATCTATCACAGTTCTATAGCGTAATGCGGGTGGCGGTGATTACCTACAATCTACGTTTGATTTTGCTGGGATAGCGACATAACATCAGTAGATTGCGATCTATGTGGTTTGGTTCCATAGCGTAATTCGGGTGGCGGCGAGTGCCTACAGTCTACATTGGGTTTCACTGGGATATTGACGCAATCTTTGTGTTGCCTGCGATCTATGTGGTTTAGTATCGTTTGGTAGATTAGTTCGAGGGGCGGAGATTTCCTACAGAATACTTACGGTTTTGCTGTGGTAGTAGCGCAACCTTTGTGTAGCTACGGACTATGGTGTTCCCACGGCGTAAGTCGAGGGTATTGATGCCTACAGTTTTTTAATGATTTCGTCGAGATAGCAACGCAACCATCGGGTCAACTGCGATCCATGGTGGGAAAAGGGAGTGATACTTTCCATAGAAATTTTGAAAAGTGATTTTTCAAGTATTTTCACTAGGTGTGAAACGAGTCTACTAAGTATTTACACATTTTTAGTCCTACGCTGATCAACGTATGACTAAATTTCTGTAAGAACAAGGATGTACTTGTTAAGACATCGAGCCATGAAAAATGTTTAATATCAAATTAGTTTGGTAATACCCTATAATTTAAACTGTATTTATCTTTAAAATGCATAATAAAAGAGTAAGGATTTTAATTGTTTAAAGATGATTATTTATAACATACATCAATTAAAATTCTCGTTCGTTCCTTTTCGATGACGAAAAGTTCTAAGTGGGAGGAATTTAACGACCCAAATTTTCAATCAATTATTATTGGAGAAATTAACTGATTCGAATATAAATTTTTGTAAGTCGAATAGATAAATTTTCTGATAATTAAAATATTTGAATCTACAAATTGGTTAAAAACTATATTAATTTTAAATTATAAATTTCTAGATATGATAGATTTTATAGGAAAATGTATATAAACTCCACCATTGAAATTCAATGTAGAATATCCATATATTTTTACATAAATATAAATGTATACAAGTTAATGATGTTTAAATATATATATATATTATAAGCATATAAGTATATATATATATGTATGTATGTATATGTATATGTATATATGCCATATGAAGTGATGTATATGTAAATAGGGAATAATGTGTAAATATATATATATATATATATAATGATAAAATATACATAAGTATATGTGTGTGTGTTGTGTAAAATAGTGAATAACCAGATATACATATATACAATTGTTAAAATATGGTATACATAGATAAGTATACATATATACATATATATATATATATATATATGTATATGAATGTATAAGCTTTATGATGGAAAACTCCAAACTTATGTGAATAGGTGAATTAAATTATGTATAAATGTAAGTAGATTAAATAAAAAGGTATATTGCATACGTATGCATATCTACATAAATATATAAAAATGTTTATGGTAAAATAGTATATAAAAAATACATATATATACATATACGAAAGCATATGTATATGCATAAGGAGACATAATGGTGAAAATACATCTAGTCAAGCATATAATAAATCAAGTCAATTAACACAAGTTTTCAAATCATGTCATCTAATCTCAAATCAAATTAGAAAAATAAAATAAAATGAAGCCTATACATAAACAAAGGCCTTATCTTTGTCCAATCCATCACTCTCCTCTTCTATATATACACACTGTCTGGAGCTATTCATATTTCTACAAAGGAAAACGAGAAGAAAAAAAGAGAAAAGAATATGTAATAAGGAGCTGCATTAATCAAAGACAGTAAAAGCATGAAGCAGGAAAGCAGAGTAGCAGTGGAAAATCTATATCAAAGACTGTTAGTAACTTTAAAGATTTTTCTTACTGGAAATTATATATGCATCCATGCGCTTGAAAATTTGAACGAACTCTTGTATTTTGGCATATATTGTATCTTAGACATGTCTGGACACTATATAATAAAAGAAAACATGCACAACAGCTCTGTTCCTTGAACAAGATAACATCTTTTAACTTCAAAAATCTGGATCTCACTATCCATTAAATTTCAAGCTTCGATCCCAAAAGGAAATTCGACTTTTCTTGAGTATAGATTAATAAAAAAATATTTTCGATATCATATAGTATAGGAGAAGAAAAATATTGGTTATGGTAAACAACCTTGAAATGGATAAAATTCAACTATCATATTCTTATCAATTGATTATACGAGCGTGATTAGTGCTGGAAATCATGAATTTTAAGGAAGGTTTGAAGATTTTTAGCTGTGTGTGAAGGTAGAAATTTATAGACGATCAAAATTAGGGGTTTGGGCAAATTCAGGCGTCGTAGTTGATTGCGTGGTAAGTCGTGGGTCGTAGAGGAGGTTTGGGTGATGGGGAACTCGAGAAAAATGGTACGGCATTTTTCAGATGATCGTGATGGCCAAATAAGGTCGTATTAAGGTTATGGTGGGTGTTTTTGTTGGTCGTGGTTTTAATGAAATGGCGAAGTGGAGACGGAGAGAGGAGCGTGTGGTATGAGGGGAAAAGCAAGGAAAGATAGTGGCGAGCATTTTGGCAAATTTTGGTGGCCAATGGTGGAGTGCGGTGTCATGGTAAGTTGATGGGGCAAGGTGTTCTTGTTCCAGTTTTTGGGTCGATGGTTCAAATTTCGACTGTGTGTTTCTTTTGGGTTCCTGCATGCGTGATCGAGTCAAGGGGAACGTGGGTGATGTTAAGCGATGGTCGGCGGCCAAAACGGGGCATCGGGGGTCGTGTGCATGTGCAGATAGCATGCACGGTTGAGTTTGATCGAAAGAAATAAGAGAGGAGAGAAAGAAAAGAGAAGGGGGAGAAGAAGTTGGGCCGGTGTCATGGGCCGAAGAAAAAGAAAAGGGAAACGAAAAATGAAAGAAAGAAAAAAGGAAAAGGAAAAAATGGAACTTATACTTTTTTTAAACTCTAATTCTGTAACGTCCATCCCTTTTGTACATTTTAAATCGACGATAAACCACACACGTCAGACTCAAACCATACAAAAGGGTGAATTTTTATTGGGATGAATAAGAAAAAGGAAGTAAGAAAGAGAACAAAATAGAATCTTACAGCGGAATGACAAAATATAATAATCAAATAACAGTTCATGAAGTTGTTTACAAAACATTTGATTATACTAATACAATATAGAATCAGAGTTACACATACCAGAGAATAGTAATTAACAATGTAGCGGAACAGTATAAATGTGGTGGAATAATATCATAAATAATAGTAATACAATCTTCGTCTTCGTCCTCTAGAAATAAAGTCTTCAAATCTTGAAATGCTCAGGCTGATCCGAGCGAATTGAAAAGATAAAACATTTGAGTCAGAACTAAAAGATCTTATGTAAGTTAAATCTACGGTAAATAATATGAGTGGAACGGCATCAGAGATGTTTACGGGATTTGACATCTCTTATCCAGTGTCTAACGTGAGTGCAGTAACTTAATAGATGCTGGGGATTCACATCTCCTAAGCATCCGTAAAACTATTTACTATGTGGTAATATTTCGCTATTATAATAATGTCTATTAGTAAAATAAACTTACTTTTAAATAGCATTAAGGAGTGACCCAATATTCCCCTTAACACGTAATAGTCCCAGTAGTCTATCCAGTATCAGGGTCCCTCCTGATCGAGAAGTCACCAGATGATACTCCATGGGCTACATGAGAAAACCAAACTCGTACAAGGCGCGTTAGGGTAGGTGACACGGCACAACTAGGTAACGCCAGGGTAGATATACCAATTACGTTGCCGGACCAGTGGTAACGCGTAGCACGCAGCTACCGCCCACCTCGAGCCACACTCCCAAAAATCAAAGGTGCGTACCAATCAACCATAAAGTAATAGAATGGTATACGAGGAAGTGTGTCCGGTCAAAGGTGCTACCTCACTAGCCCGTCAATCGCTCCTGTTTTAGCCACCTTATTCCAACTTACGGGAGTTGGGTCCACGTACATACCTCAAAGGAAGGCCGCCGCCATCCTACTTCATTCTGGAATCTCCACCGCATACACGGTTGTTAAAGTGGTTTTCGGAGTTGGCAGAGAGTATGACAACTTCCGATCCCGGTCTTTTTAACAACCAAACGTTATTATAACACCGTGGTCATTTCAGAATAGTTTATACTTTAAAACCAAATATCATTGCCTTTTCAAAACCAAATCAATACGATATCCTTTTCATTTCAAATATAGCCTTTTCTAAAATCATAACAGTTTATAAGTTATAACATTTCAAAATCAAAACACTTAAATATAACGCTTTCAAATTATAATACCTTGAAACTCAAAACTTTGAAGCATAACTTCCACCACTTAAATGGTTTAAATACTTAAAATACTTTATATAATAAAATAGCTTCTTCAACTTCACAAATCAATTCCAAAACAACTCGAATTCCTAAATTTTAAATTTAACCAAATCCTAAATCATAAATTTCAATACGATTTAGTTTCCAAATAAAATATTCCAAATTTTATCGATTTCAAAACAAATTTGATCCACAGAATAAACCATTTCAAATTCAATATATTTCAAACTTTAAGTATTCAGCAAAATTCAAAACTAAGTCTGGTAATTACGATTCAACAATTCAATTTTCTATTATTTAATTTTGAAATATTTTACATAATAAATACATTATCATTTAAATAAAACTCAAATTACAAATAACTAAATATTTTCCTCAATTTACTTATACTTGAAATATTCATTTAATTCACCTTAAACAAAAATCAAGTTATAGAAATCATACCTTCTAAAATTTCAAATTTATAAATTTCATATCAAGCTTTGTTGAGTTTAATTCTTAAATAAATTCAATTTCAAATAAATCTCAAATTTATCTTCCAACCTTAATTTATTTAAATCATTATAAACTCTATAATAAAATGTAATTTAAATACTTAACTAGATTATCCTCAATAAAAATCAAACTTATTATTATTAAGCTTATTTTATATCAAAACAAATAATACATAGCTTAAAATCAAGGATAAAACAACATTTATATAATATCTAAAATCAATATTTATCTAAAACCATATATTTCTTTATAAAACCATAGAAATCATTTCAAAATATTTTATATATAGACCACGGTGTCTGTATATAATTTTCTATCATATGGTCAAGTGATACGGATATTTATCATTTCAAAACGTAATATAAAATATAAATACGGTTATATATCATTTCAAACCGCAATCCCGAATGAAATAAAATCCATAACAGCTTGCAGTTCATAACAATATAAAATAAAACATCCATTCATCCAATATCAATCATCAACCATTTATCACAATCATTATTCAATTCAATCAATAACATCAATATATAACGGATAATAAATAACAGGTATTTACTAGCAGTTTATATTCAATAATAAATTAAATAATAATTTTATCCAAATAAATTCAAATAAACTGAGATGATGATTCAAAATATGCCAAACAGTCATAAATAAATTTCCAATCATATCATAAATCAATTTAACAAACATAAGAAATTTTAGAAGTTGTGAGTGGGTTTAAACACTCACCTTATGAATTTAAATTGAATTTAAATCCAATTTAAATCCAAAATTTGCACAGTCTTAGAATTCGCCCAAACCAGCGTCAAAATGTCCAGAATTCAAATATGATCCGAACAGGATGAACTGTGCATGAATCGGACCTCGTATGCAAAAGTTATGATTATTGGAACGAATCGAAATTAAATAAAATAATTGCAAACAAATGACATCGCGATACCTCACCTTCATCTCTCTAAAAACTCTAGGCTCTTGCGACAAAAACCAGCGCGCATGTGAAAGCTCACGATCCAGCCGCCATCGCACGACGTTGCCTCGCCCCAAACCATCAACGACGCCGCATTATCCGTCACTGAGATCGCCGAACCCCCCACGATGCTCGATCGATTAGAAATCCCCATAGCCGCCGCCTATAAAGCTTGACCTAATTGAATTTTACAGCTTGATCCAGTCGTTAATTTACGGAACAAACCATATAGATGAACTCCTCTCGCCGATCTCCACCAAACCCTACCCTCGAATTGACGATCCGACGTAGTTTATCGATGCGTGATGAACGACCATGAACAGTTCTTTAATTTTTGGACAAATAGAGCTTCAAATTAGAAAACGAATTATAGATCTGAGATGCGCTCATCGAGAGCTTCAAATTGATATATAATTCGATATAGTTTGAGGAGATTTAATTTTTGATTTGATATTGAATTGCAATTGGATTTGGAATTGACAATTTGTCTGCCATTGAGAAAGAGGATCAACAGAAAGAACTGTACGTATAGACAAATGAGAATAAGGAGTGGCTAGGGTTTATAACGAGATATATATAGGTAGAGATGAAAAAATAGAGGAACGGATACGATTGGTTCGGACAGTTGGACGATAAATGGCCCAAAAAGCCCGTTTCGTCACCGGAACGAAAATTAGTCAACCCATATATCAATATAGACGTTTTTGGATATTTTAAAATCAATGGAACATGTTTTAAGTCCTACTTCCATCGTATGAAGAATCTATGGTGAATTCAGCTTATTTCAAATTGATTTCAATTGATTTCATTTTAATTGATTTCTAGGCGTTTCGAGCCCGTACGATCAACGACTAGTCCGATCGTTACGAAACTTGAAATCCTATAATAATTCACCATTATGGATCCGATGAAACTAGTTTCGTCGAAATTCGAGTCAGTGGCCAATATGGATATTTCCTTGTTAATTGAATAAATTAATATTAAATCAAATTAAATCACTTTTCAATTCAATTATTATTATTTCCAAATTCTATCACTTTGGATTACGTGGTGATTTAAAATTCTTTAAAACCAATTCTCTTATTAACTTATTATTAGACATTTCACCATTTACAGCATTTAATTTCAAATTTCAATTAATTCAGTAATTATAAATTTAAATTCCCAATTAAATCCATACATTTGTTTTCTAAATCTTATTATTGAATCAATTTATCATTTTATGGGTGAAATTATCATTGGTTTATTTTTGTTACATTAACATTTCCCATTCCATCCTAGTTTCGATCAATATAGTATTTAGTTTCATTTACTTATGCTAAATCCATTTATTATGAATTGAATTCCAATTAAATAAATTCAAATAAATTGATTTGATTTAGTTCTAATCTTTTTATTAGGTCTATATTACTCTATAAACTTAGTTAATATTCGTTTGTCTTCCATTACATTAACATATTCAAATTTCCATCTTTCCTTATTATTTACAATTATATTGAATTTGTCAATATATACATTTATTTTATTTAATATCTCAATTAATTTATTCAACTTAGTTTCATTCGTTTATTTTATCTTATGAAGAAAATATACTTTTCCTCATTTTGTTACATTCACACTTTACAATTTTAGTCCTAACTCACATTAATGAACATTTACTTACTTCTAATTTTATAACCAAGTGCAGTAATTTATACTATTTCATTATTGGGATTTTACTCCAATTGTCAATAATTAGTTTTAATTACCATTGCCACATTTCATTTTTAACATTCACTTCATTGTAAATTATAAAAATTTTATTTCTCTCTAAATTTAATTACAAAAACTTATTAAATTAACTAATTTAATTATCGAAAATTATGGGTCGTTAAAAATTCTATTGTCATTATAAATCCAATCAACATGAAGTCCGTTGCATTATAATTTTACCTCTTAATATTTTAGACTTAATTTATTTTGTGTAAAGTAAAACTTAATTATTTATAATAATTAAAGTAAGTAATTAGTTAACTTCTTAATTAATTTAATCTTAGGTTAATAAAATAAGATTATCTATTAATTGGATTTCTTAATTTTAATTAACTAAAAATAAATTGTTTTATAATTTCTTTAATTTGTAATTAATTTGGATTAAAACATAAACGGATTCGGTTAATTAAAGTTAATTAAACACTGATGTGTGAATTGTTTTGATATTTGTTATTGATCGTTAAATTAGTTAACTATCTATATCTTAGCTTAACTCTATTGGATATTTATTTCAATTATTCATGTCTGTGCCATCAAGTGGTCAGACGAGTTAAAATAGTTAGAACAAAATGATGATACGTTTTATTGGAAATAAGCATCTGTCATAAATTCCTATAAGTGAATATTGTCATCCTAAATATAAATTGTTATTTTAAACAATTTAGCCTTTTAAATTTATTGCTTGGATTCGAAGAGACCGGGATCGAATATCAGTGTTATCCGGAACCACATTGATTTAATAATCATTACGAACCTTTAAGATTTTGATTATAGAGTCCTGTATGCTTGGATTGGATTAATTTAACAAATTTGACCATTTTAAGTAAGTAATAATACTTAGACATTGTTATAGTATCACTGGATTTTTCAGAAAAATGTTCTGGTTATAATAAGAAAAAAATATCATTGTGTTTGCATGTGTTACCTTGGTTTCAAAAGATTTTTATAACTCGAGTATTTCAAATTAAGTGGGTTATACTCATGCTAGTTTCCAGCCTGACTCGGGTGTTATGTTATTGTAATGCTCGGGTCAGATTGAGTATTATAGTTTTCAAGTTAGGACGTTTTGGAGCTCAAGAGACGATCTGGATGGCAGAGACGTATTGCACGTATTTGATTATATTTCACTGTGTATTATAGGCTGTATATTCAGTATTTAGGGACAAGTTATTATAATTGTCCATATTTATATGTTGATGATTGTACTCTGATAGCTTGTATGTATATTAATAGTTGTAGATTCTTTTGTTTTAAAGTTGTTATTGTATATTATAATTTGCTCCACTTCGATTGCGAGATTCTATATTGTTGTTATTTATGTTTCTTCTTCTATTTCTTTTCTTCTTAAAACCTTAACAACCTGGTATTTCCAGCACCCGATTGTCCGGCACTCTATATAGTGGACGTATTAGCGGGGGTCGAAAAACCCGGTCGTTGCATAGAACCTTAATATGCTGGAATTCAATTAATGCGATAACTTAGGATATGATTAATAAGTATTTGTATATTGGACATTATTGTAATATCAGAGGATTTCATATGACATGTTTTGGTTATCGTAAGGTAAAAACTCATCCATCTTTATGTGGGGCGTGGTCTTACGACATACTTTTGATTTTCAAAAGATTTCTATAACTTTAAAATTCTAATTGGGTGTGTTTTCTCACGCTGGTTTTCCTGACTAACTCTGGTGTTATTTTTATATAATGCTCGGGGTCAGACCGAGCATATTAAAGATTTAGTTAGAATGCTTTGGAGCTTCAAGAGACGAGCTGGAGGCCCGGAGATGTATTCACGTATATGTTTATTTAGCTGTTTTGTTGGAGAAATTATCAGCAATTGTGAGGATAGACTGTTATAACTATCCAGGCTGATGATTATGATTGTTGTTGTACTCTGATGGATGTATGTATATAACAGTTTATCTTTTGTAAACTACAATTGATATTATATTATATATTGTTCCGTTGCGATTGTGAGATTCTGTATTGTTTGAATTTCTTTCTTCTTTTCTCCTCTTCTCCTCTTCTTTCTTTTCATTAACTATCCATCTTTCTATTCGATTTTGGTTGGACAAGTGTGGTTTATTTCTAGCTTGAATTGTATGGAAAATTGGGTTATTACATATGGTATTAGAGCTTAGGTTGAGCAAACACCTAGGCTTTGGTGTGGATTTACTCATTAGAGATAGGGTAAGCAAGACCTTAGGATGAGTTTGAGTGTGTATGTATGAGAGCATATTTGTTATTGATATAAAAATGTTTTGTACTGTGTTAATTTATCTATTGAGTGGCTTATGAATTCCGATCAATACGTGGGATGCCACGATATCGATAGGGGTTTTTAAATGCTTAAGCAAGGCGAACAGACATAGTATTGTTTTGAAAAACTAAATAATTGAAATAATTTTTCCTAATTTATATTTTAGATATGAAAGGAAAAAAAATTGTATGAAATAATGAAGTGAATATACACTAAATTCTTAAAGTGATTATGTAACTCTGAATTGTAGATATAGTATGTGAATAAACTTGAGTCAAATAAATTTCATGAAAATTTAAGTAACTAAGTTTGTATAACTTATAGCTTTGAGGAATATTGAGCTAAAACAAACTTTAAATTTGTTAAATGTGAATGTTAAGAAATTAAAATCACAAATTAAGATAGGTGATTAAATTTAACGTAAGTTAAGTTAAATAAAATAATTTTTGAAATGAAATTTAACTTAAGTGGGGTAACATAATGAACTAAATGAAATTGAATTTGATTTGCAATAAATTAATGAAATACGTACTTAAGTTGTAGAATAAAATACGACTTAGGTTGTAGAATGTATATGAATTTGAGTTGCAAAGTGAACTGAATAAGGTATAAATATTTTTGTTTAATAGAATTGAATATGAACTTAAGTTATGAAATGAAAATAAACATTAAAAGTGTTATGTAAAAATGTTTGTAATAAACTTAAGTAAATTGTTGTATGGAATGGTTCATAAATAATATTAGTATTGATGAAATATACTAAGTGATAATGAAATAAGATTTAACTTAAGGGAAGTTAAAATGCAACGATTTTATGAAATAATCCATAAATGAATTAAAAATGGAATGAAATGATGTTAAACATAAATTGAATTTAAAGTGAATATTACAAGTGAATGTTAATGAATGGAATGTAAGTGAAATTAATATGAATAATGGAACTTGGTTCAAACTGAATGTAGATTAAATGAATGTGAATAGATGGGTGTAAGAAAAATCAATGAGAACAATTGAATTTGATGTAAATCAATTGAGTGCAAATGGATTGAATCAAAATTGATTTAATATAGATTAATGGAATGCACATTTTACAAAGTAATTATACTCAAATTACTTTCATCATCAATCACCTTCAATTAATTACATCCAGTAATTTACCCATTAATTACTTCCTTAAGTAATTTCTCTCCATTAAATTACATTAAGTAATTATACTTCACAAATCATCAAATGATTATTTTAAATTAATTAAACTAAATTAATTAACTTAATCTAATCAAATTAAACTCAATTAATTACAATAAGTAATTAATTTCCTTAATTACTTCCATAAGTAATTATACTTAACAATTTACACAAATGATTATCTTTAAATTAATTAATCTAATTAATAATTAAAATTAATCACATTAATTAATTATTAAATAATCTGCAGTTAATAATCTTCATTAACTATTAACAATTCATTAATTATTTTTTCAAAAATAATTAACTAATTTTAATCATTATTAATTACGAATTAATTAATCATTAATAGCCCATTAATTTACCCCTAATTATTTAATTAATTAAGTGTTAACTGTAACTTAAGTAATCCTTTATCACTTGTTTAATTAATTTCAAATCATTAATTAAAAATCAAATCTTATTTAATTAATGATTCATAAATTACAAGTTAATTATTCTAAGAATAATTAATCATAAACTTAAGTTTAAACCCTTAATTACTTTAAGTAATTATCCATTTCATTAATTTATAAAATAAATTAATTATTCATTTAATTACCCTAATAATTAAATGCATAACAAATCATTAAATTCCAATTTAATTTTAAGATCAAATTTTTTTCTTATCTAAGGTTAAATTATGGCAAATATATTATAAAACACTCATTTCCAAATTTAATTTCAAATTTTAATTTAAATTCAAGTTTTAAAATGAAACCCAATTTATCTTCAACCTAAATTTAAAATCAATTTAAAAACTTTAAAATCACATGATAAAGAATACTTTCTCTTATAAAAGAAATTTTACAAGAGTTTTAAACAAATTTCTTTTTAAATTCAAAACATTTAAATTTTAATTTATCATTCAAAATTGTTAAAACCCTTAAATTTATAAAACAAAGATTCAAATTCTGATTTGAATCAGTTTAAACTTTGTTTAAAACATTTCTTTACATTTCAAATTCCAATTTAAATTCAAATTTTTTTTAAAATTTTTAAATACTCAACCCCTTTAAAGTATTATAAACAAATTTGAATTTAATAACCTATTCATTTCCAACTATGATTCAAATTAAAACTTGAATTCATAATTTAAAATTAGATTTAAAACTTATTTTAAATTCCCGCTTAATACTTTAAATTTTTAGTTTAAATTTTGAAACAGGGCAAGTTTCTAATCTGAATAAAACTAACCCGAGCAAAACTCAAAACAACTCAAGTAACTCGAGTAACACATTCATCTTGAAATTATTTAAACCAATACTGACAGGTTTAATACATAAACCTGTAACAACCAAAATACCCGAGCCCACAAATAAATTACTTCGAGTCCAACCTCCAATTGCTTCGAGCAAAAACAAGAATTAACCCAAACCAAACACGAGTACCATCATCCCCAAACCATCAGCTGACACCAAGTACTCCGTGCACCTACACCATCCCCGCCGTCACCTCCGACCTCTCGCGACCACTCGCGCATGTGACGACCCGACTTTCTAACCCCAGAAAGACGTATCATCATTAAGAAAGAAAGGGATAGAAATATAAAAGAATAGAAAGAAAGAATAACAACATCAGAATCTCACAGCGGAATGGAACAAAATATAATATATCACATAACTATTACATAGTTATACATACATCAGAGTCATACACTATCATATAAAAGGACTGTCATATACATATGTGTCCATACATACATCCAAAATACAGCATACACTAACTACACAGCGGAACTACATATATAGATACATACGTCTAGTCTTCTTTCCCTAAAGAGCTTCTCCAGAAAATCAACACTGCCAAATACCTATCACTTGGCTACTCATAAAAATTTGAGTACCCAAGAGTTTATGAAAAACAAAATATAAACTCCGAGTCAGACATGGGTCTGGTGTGAGTAAACAGGTTAAAATTGCTTAACTTTGAAAATCATTTGAAATAAAGGTATCACGTAAGACTCCCCACAAATAAATACGGGTAAGTTTTTACCTTACGCTAACCAAAACATTTTATAGGAAATTCAGTGATATTATAATAGTGTCTAGGGTTTTCAAGTAAATAGAAATAGCGAAATTGTTACATGATTAAATTCCAGCTACTAGCCACGAAAGTGGGTAATACAAATCAAAACTGTAGGGTCTCGTAGGGAAAATGGGTTTCCAACAATGGCAGGGCTACTGGGGTACCGCCCGTCACAGTACGGGGCCTAGATCACCGTACCGAGGATCACTCCCGACCCCCTACAACATAAGGTCAAAACCATTCCTTACTGAACAGTCCCGAACAAGATAACCCCGCAGTTGTGGCCAACAACTGCTCACACAGCTGAAATAAAAAGGGACATCTAGACAGGGGAATATCTTGTCCTGCTTGGGCATGACCCACCTAACCTTGCTGCATCTCCCCTGTTTTAGTCATTCCCGGTTGATGAGGCTTGAGGCTGCGATTACCTTTATTGAACATTATTCTTAGAATGCTCATCATCCTTCTGACGATGTGCTGAAAGCATTCAATCCATATAAGTTCGTTCCGGGTTCGAACGAAACCGAAGGCATTATCTCATTACACTCATTTTGGTATCACCCTCAGAGTTAACGACGATAACCCTTGCATTCTGAAACACCATCTCGATCACCAAATGACAAGTCACGACCTATCGTTTAATTTGGATCAATGTGGTTTTCGGAGAATCAAAATTGATTCTTCCAATCCCGGTCTCATCGGAATCCAAACGCCATTTTAAGGGCCAAGTTGTCTATTTAACTTAACAATTCAATTTAATATAAGAATTCACATAACAGATATCACAGATAAATCATACACAATTATCACAGATATCCATAATATATCACCACATATCACAGAAAAATCATCAACAGATATCAAAGTAAATCAAACAGAATTACCAATTCATACCAACACAGTTTGGTTTACTTAACTTAATTGATTGCTTAAGAATAAACTATTTTATTCTCCTTAATTAATTACTGATTAATTAAATTATTAATGACTAATTAATTACTTAGTTAATTATTAATTATTATTTCATTAATCGTCTAATCTTTAATTAATTATTTAATTAATTAGCTTTTATTCATTTATTATTACTTAATTTTCCAGTTAATTATTTGATTCTGAATTATTAATTCATAACTTTCTTAAAAATTAATTACTTATTTAATTGTCACAAATTACTTTGATAAATCAATTATTATCAATTTAATTAAAGTATAATCCCTAATTAATCACTTGAGTTAATTACCATTTATTAATTTTTAAGTAATTAGCTAACGTTCTTAAGATTTAAATTGATTTAACATATGATTTATTTTTAAGTACAAAATCAATTTAAAGTTATCAATTTAAAATTTCAAATATAAATTAATTAACATTCTAGTTACTTTATATTAATCAACTATCTCTACAGACTCTTCTTAAATAAACCTTTAAATTAAATATTAACGTAAACTAACTAACTATTGTTTAAGTAACTTAGGTATAACAAACACTTAAACAAAATTATGCACGTACATTTAGTAATGGACCGAGACAGCACCTCCTTTCACTCGAGAAAGTCTCATGTTTCTTTCGTGTCTTCCCCGCGTCTCTCTTTCTCACTCCATCTTGTTCTTCTTTTCCCAGTTTCTTCTTCTCATTATATTTTTTAAATATCAATTATAATTGAACTGCAGTAACCCACTCACACAAACGACCCGAAGACAACCCCGAAGCAACCCTCAAATTTCACGAGTACGAGCACGCGACCGCCAAGGCAACTCAACTGGACACCTCTTCACCACCGTGCACGTGCAGGGTTGTTCGCTTCACCTCCGGCGACTCGCGCCAGCCCCCACAAACTCCACTTCGACCACATACTCGAATTCAAGAGCTATCTCGATGCAACGGTCACGAAATCGAAAAATACCCCTCTGGGTGAACTATAGTTCGAACAGCATCAGAGAAATCGCCTCATTCTCCTAGCGCCGACCGTCATTTAAGTCGCGATTCCTGCCACACGTCGCCAATGTCCTCCTCCTTCATCCCTTAAAAATACTCCCAGCTCGATCCAGCGACGACGATACAAACGAAAATTTACAGAACACAAAAAGAAAATGAACTGAAACCCTATATTCGATCCGTTCAAACAACTTACACAATGAATAATTTTTCTGGCATTTTTCCAGAGTTCGAAAATCACTAAGCTAACTTCGATATGAATTTCGACATCTAATTTTTGTTAAATCATCAGAGATTGATGAAGATGCACTTTTGTCCCATATTCGAACTGCACCTTGATTACTTACTTAAAAATCATAATTTTTTTACTAAAAATCTTAACTTTGTGTGTTTACTTAATATATGAGTTCGAATTAACAAATTAAAATCTTTGAGTTTACACATATTAATCGTTTCCACTGTAAACTTTGAATATACGGAGTTTGAACTTCACTGCCACCTTCAAAACTTAGCTCCAATTCATGATTTTCAGTTTTAAACAAATAGATTTAACTTAAATTCCTAAGTATACAGTATTTACAAAAAGAAATATTACAAATTCCCTACTGTTATTATCTGTAATCAAAAGATATAGAAAACTGTTCCTAAGATACTTGCGGTGCACTGGAGCATATAAATTCTTATTCAAAATATACAACAAACCAAGAATTTCATAGATAAATCAAAGTAATAGGTTTACTCACCAAAATGATTTAACAGAGAGTAAGGTTTGGTCCTTCTTTCCAGGTGATTACAGCCTGATATTATGCTTCCAAAGTTATGTTTTGATGATACTGATGTTGGTCAAGTTGTTGTTGGTTTTATAGATTTTGTTTTCTCTTCAAGTTTAGATTTAAGAATGAAAATGAAATATAAGATGGTATATATAGATGAAAGTAACGGCTGATGAAATTTAGGCAAGATATTTTAATGTACAAAATTTGTAGGCTGAAAAGATTGATTTGTGGCTTCATTAATTAATTTTGTCTGGTTGTTATTATTACCCTATACTCAATTATTACCCTATACTCAATAGATGTCCACGTTTGTTCATTGTTGTAGCAACATACTTAGTTATAATGTTTACCTTGTCTTACTTAAGAAGCTTGCTCATTTATATATGTTTGTTATTTTTAGTGCAGCTTGATTTTGATTTCTTTGTTTGTTGAGTACAACTATATATAACTTTGTTAATTTCATATTACATTGCTAAGAGTTTATGCTTTTACCTAATTTCTTTTTTTTTTGTTTTGTTCATATTTTGTTTATAAACTGATTCATCTGACATTTATTTTCAATTTTATATATTCTCCTTGTATGTTGACTAACGATATTTAATGACATTTATAAGTTTACTTACATTTTACATTTATCGTTTAGTTTGATAGTCTTTGATTTTATTTCAACATTATAACCTATATATAATATTTATCAATTTATCAATTGTAAACAAAGTGAAATATTTTAATTCAACTATATAAGATAAATACTATGTAAGAGATTTATTTTAAATTTTAAATCTAACTGTTCATTCCAAAATACAATTTTATATAAACAAATGGAAATCAGTCCAAAAGATTTATTTATTTTAGAATGATCGGTTTACATTTTATTTAATCGGATTAAATATTTATTAAGATAAATAGGGTCAAAATCTAGGGTCGTTACATTCCTCCCCCCTTAAAAGAATTTCGTCCCTGAAATTTAAAATAACAGTTAACTCAAAAGCTTTTATATTAACAATCCAAACATACATATCATTCATACAAAAACACAATCAAACAGTCTACTCTAACAAACATCACTAGTTATCCGAACATAAATCCGGATAAGCATTCTTAAAACTATCGAGAGTTTCCCAGGTACAATCTCTGGGATCCTCACTCCACTGCACCATGACGAGTTTCACTACTTTGTTCCTGAGTTGCTTCTCGTCTTGATCCACAATTCGAACTGGATTTCTGACTACAGTTAAATTGGGTTCTACTTCCAAATCTTCTTGAATTATCGGTTCTACAACCTGTGGTGGATCGAACAAATTTCCTCAAATGTGATACATGAAACACATTATGAATCCCAGACATCCGCTCTGGCAATTCAATCCTGTAGGCTACAGCTCCGATTCTTTCCAACACTCGAAATGGTCCAATGTATCTTAGAGCAAGTTTTCCCGTCTTTTCGAATCTTATAGCACCTTTAATTAGGGAAACTTTAACAAAAACCAAGTCTCCGATCTCAAATTCCAATGGCCTTCGTCTTCTATCAGCATATTTCTTCTGACGATCTTGAGTAGCTTTCATCCTTTTCTTGATAAGCTCAACCTTCGCAGAAGCTTCTCGAATAAAAACGGGTCCGAGCACAAGTCGATCCTTTGATTCAATCCAACAAGATGGGGATCTACACGGTCTTCCGTATAAAGCTTCATAAGGAGCCATCTTAATACTTGCTTGATAATTGTTTTTATAAGAGAATTCTACCAGATGAAGATGGTCCTCCCAAGATCCTCCAAAATCTAAAACACAAGCCCGCAGCATATCCTCAAGAATACGATTTAGTCTCTCCGTCTGTCTGTCTGTTTGAGGATGATAGGCTGTACTCAATCTCAAATTTGTTCCCATTGCTGATCGCAGAGCTTCCCAAAATTTGCTAGTGAAAATAGGATCACGATCACTTACTATTCTGACTGGAACACCATGCAATCGAACTATCTCCTTCAAGAAAATTTCCGCCAGAGAAACTGCAATGCGAGTCGCCTTAACAGGTATAAAATGGGCACCCTTAGTTAAACGATCCACAATAACCCATATACCTTCATTTCCTTTCCTGGTTCTAGGCAAACCATCGATAAAATCCATCAAGATCATCTCCCATTTCCAATTCAGAATTTCCAGAAGCTGTAATAATCCGGCAGATTTCTATTGATCACCTTTAACTTGTTGGCAGATGGCACAACTGTTCACAAATCTAGCAATATCCTTCTTCATGCCCGGCCACCAGAATACTTTCCTCATATCCTTATACATTTTCGAAATTCCAGGATGAATATTCAATTTGGAGCGATGACTCTCAGACAACACTTCCTGCTTTAGATCCCTATCATTCGAAACACAGATTCTCCCGTTAATCCTTAGAGTTCCTTGGTCATCGATTTCAAAACTAGGACACTGACCCTTCCTGACTCTTTTAATGATCCTCCTCAACTTCTTATCAGATTCTTGCTTGCTTGAGATCCTTTCAATAAGAGATGGAACCACTTCCAGAAGAGATAGAACTGCGTTCCTACTAAGAGCATCAGCTACGACATTCGCTTTTCCCGGAGTGTACCGAATATCCAAATCATAGGATGTTAGGAATTCAACCCACCACTGATGTCTCAGATTAAGATCTTTTTGAGAGAAGAGATATTTCAACGGTTTGTGATCCGTGAACAATTCGAATTTCTCTCCCAAAAGATAATGTCTCCAAATTTTCAAAGCAAAAACAATGGCTAGCAATTCAAGATCGTGCGTAGCATAGTTCCTCTCATGTGGCTTCAATTGCCGACTAGCATACGCAATAACCCTTCCGTTCTGCATCAGAACTGCTCCTAAACCAACTATACAAGCATCAGTATAAACCTCGAATTTGCTCTTCCCATCCGGAATAGCAAGTACTGGTGCACTAGTTAACCTGATCTTTAATTCCTGAAAAGCTTCTTCGCACTGGGGTGTCGACTTGAATTTCACTCCTTTCCTAGTCAGCTTGGTCAGATGTGAAGAAATCTTGGAATAATCCCTGATAAATTTCCTGTAGTAGCCAGCCAATCCCAGAAAATAGCGAACTTCCGTCGGTGTCTCTGGCTGTTTCCATTCCAGAATAGTTTCAACTTTCGCTGGGTCTATAGAAATGCCTTCATCAGAAACAATGTGCCCTAAAAATTTAACTTTCGAATTTCAGAAATGGCACTTTGAAAACTTCACCTTCAACACATGCTTTCTCAGAGTCTCCAATACAATCCTCAAATGCTCCCTGTGCTCTTCTTCGGATTTGGAATAGACCAAGATATCATCAATGAATACCAGCACAAACTTATTCAACATATCCCTAAAGACTCGGTTCATAAGGTCAACGAAGTAGGCAGGAGCGTTGGTTAATCCGAACGGCATAACCAACCACTCATAGAAACAATTCGGTCCCCTAAATGCAGTCAAGGGAATACTGTCTTCAGCTACCCTCAACTGATGGAAACCTGAAGCTAGATCCAATTGAGAAAAGGTAGAACCACCATGCAACTGGTCAAAAAGATCATCGATGCGAGGAAGAGGATATTTATTACGGATAGTCAATTTGTTCAATTCTCTATAATCCACACAGAACCTCAATGATCCATCCGATTTGGTTACAAACACTGCCGCCGAACCCCAACAAGAAAAACTGGGTTTAATCAACCCCTTCTCTAAATGATCCTGAGTCTGCTTAATCAACTCTTCTCTCTCCCTAGGAGCCATTCTCCTACTGGGATGAACCACTGGCACAGCTCCTGGAATCAAATCAATACGGAATTCTATTTCTCGATGTGGTGGCAGACACATAACTTCTTCAAAAACATCAGCAAAATCTTGAACCACATCGATATCTTCTATCTTCTCTTCAGAAGTCTCAATTCCATGCAAAAGACTGCTTAAGTGAATCCCAGAATTATCACACGACACTCTGGCAATTCTACCCAGATCAGTTTCCAACGAAACTGCTCTCTCATCACAATTCAAAATGGCTTTATACTTATCCAGCCAATCCATTCCCAAAATAAGATCAAATCCCTTAAAATTCAACACACACGGGTCACAAGAAAAACTGTGGGATAGATAAGAAATCTTCAAGTCCTTACAGATAGTGTCTAATTTGGTCACCCCTCATATAGGATTAGATACCAAGATAGGACTGTCTACAGAACTAGGGGTAAGAGAGAACTTTTCAACAGAGTCCAAAGAAATAAAACTCAAGGAAGCACCCGAATCAAACAAAACTTTAATATATTTTCCATTTAAAAGTAAAGTACCTTCTAATACTCCTTTGCCCATCGAAGAAGAAGATGGTCCGGCTTCCAAAGCAAAAAATTTATTCTGAGGTGCCCTCTGTAGAAGTGGACAATTCTTGATCATGTATCCTGGCTGATGATAATTAAAGCACAATGATTTCTGAACCATAGCTGATCCTGGGCCACTCTGATGCTGTTGTTGTTGCTGCAGCTGGAATCCTTTTCAAGGACACTTATTTGCCAAATGTCCCTCCTGTTGACAAATGTAGCGCTTTCGGGGTCCGTTGTTATTCCCAGGTTTCTTCTTATTCGGCTTTCTCCATTTAGGATCGAACTTTCGCTTATTCGAATTAGTGAAATTCCCACCTGAAGCTGCAACTGGAGCCCCCGGTTTCTTACTCATCAAACTTTCATACCTCAACGCCATATCAATCAAATCAACAAAAGATCACTTCAAAAGCACCGTCAATTTTTCATGGAATTCAGGCCTCAGTCCTTGCACAAATTTCTCATTCTTTTTAAGAGGAGTATCGATGAGCCCTGGACCATAACAAGAGAGTTCGTTGAATCTGGTTTCATACTCCAAAATAGACATGCTACCCTGCTTCAAATACAGAAAATCCTGATACAATTGGGTTCTCCCTGCCGTTGGCATAAACTTCTCTTCAAACAATTCCTTAAATCTGTCCCATGAAATGTCATCCTCAGAAATATTTGCAATTGTTGAATCCCACCATGCTGCTGCACCACCTTGCAGTTGCCACGATGCCATATGCCTCTTACGCTCATCAAACAATTTCATGCTCTTGAAAATACGTTCGCAAGAGCGTAGCCAGTCTTGAACTTCAATTATTGACTCTGAACCTTTGAATGGTTGGCCTCCGAGATTTTTAAAATCCTTGCATAAAGCTGCGAAACTAACTTGAGACGGTACTGGATTGACAGCCTCACTAGCATTTTGACTCCGTCCATCATCTGTTGAAGTACTGGCCCTAACTCTACCTCTTCTTCCGGAACTCATGTCGGTCACCTGAACAGGTAACTCAACAATTTAGATAGATATATATAATTATATGAAAATACAAATACGCACTCTCAAGGTAAATATAACACAAGAGCCTAGGTACTCGCTCAACCTAGAGCTCTGATACCAACTGTGACGATCCGACTTTCTAACCCCAGAAAGACGTATCATCATTAAGAAAGAAAGGGATAGAAATAGAAAAGAATAGAAAGAAAGAATAACAACATCAGAATCTCACAGCGGAATGGAACAAAATATAATATATCACATAACTATTACATAGTTATACATACATCAGAGTCATACACTATCATATAACAGGACTATCATATACATATGTGTCCATACATACATCCAAAATACAGCATACACTAATTACACAGCGGAACTACATATATAGATACATACGTCTGGTCTTCTTTCCCTAAAGAGCTTCTCTAGAAAATCAACACTCCCAAATACCTATCACTTGGCTACTCATAAAAATTTGAGTACCCAAGAGTTTATGAAAAACAAAATATAAACTCCGGGTCAGACATGAGTCTGGTGTGAGTAAACAGGTTAAAATTGCTTAACTTTGAAAATAATTTGAAATAAAGGTATCACGTAAGACTCCCCACAAATAAATACGGGTAAGTTTTTACCTTACGCTAACCAAAACATTTTATAGGAAATTCAGTGATATTATAATAGTGTCTAGGGTTTTCAAGTAAATAGAAAATAGCCGAAATTGTTACATGATTAAATTCCAGCTACTAGCCACGAAAGTGGGTAATACAAATCAAAACCATAGGGTCTCGTAGGGAAAATGGGTTTCCAACAATGGCAGGGCTACTGGGGTACCGCCCGTCACGGTACGGAGCCTAGATCACCGTACCGATGATCACTCCCGACCCCCTACAACACAAGGTCGGAACCATTCCTTACTGAACAGTCCCAAAGAAGATAACCCCGCAGTTGTGGCCAACAACTGCTCACACAGCCGAAATAAAAAGGGACATCTAGCCAGGGGAATATCTTGTCTTGCTTGGGCATGACCCACCTAACCTTGCTGCATCTCCCCTGTTTTAGCCATTCCCGGTTGATGAGGCTTGAGGCTGCGATTACCTTTATTGAACATTATTCTTAGAATGCTCATCGTCCGCCTAACGATGTGCTGAAAGCATTCAATCCATATAATTTCGTTCCGGGTTCGAACGAAACCGAAGGCATTATCTCGTTACACTCATTTTGGAATCACCCTCACAGTTAACGACGATAACCCTTGCATTCTTAAACACCATCTCGATCACCAAATGATAAGTCACGACCTATCGTTTAATTTGGATCGATGTGGTTTCCGGAGAATCAAAATTGATTCTTCCGATCCCGGTCTCATCGGAATCCAAACGCCATTTTAAGGGCCTAGTTGTCTATTTAACTTAACAATTCAATTTAATATTAAGAATTCACATAACAGATATCACAGATAAATCATACACAGTTATCACAGATATCCATAATATATCACCACATATCACACAACAGATATCAAAGTAAATCAAACAGAATTACCAATTCATACCAACACAGTTTGGTTTACTTAACTTAATTGATTGCTTAAGAATAAACTATTTTATTCTCCTTAATTAATACTGATTAATTAACTTATTAATGACCAATTAATTACTTAGTTAATTATTGATTATTATTTCATTAATCGTCTAATCTTTAATTAATTATTTAATTAATTAGCTTTTATTCATTTATTATTACTTAATTTTACAGATAATTATTTGATTCTTAATTATTAATTCATAACTTTCTTAAAAATTAATTACTTATTTAATTGTCACAAATTACTTTGATAAATCAATTATTATCAATTTAATTAAAGTATAATCCCTAATTAATCACTTGAGTTAATTACCATTTATTTACTTTTAAGTAATTAGCTAATGTTCTTAAGATTTAAATTGATTTAAATATGATTTATTTTTAAGTACAAAATCAATTTAAAGTTATCAATTTAAAATTTCAAATATAAATTAATTAACATTCTAGTTACTTTATATTAATCAACTATCTCTACAGACTCTTCTTAAATAAACCTTTAAATTAAATATTAACGTAAACTAACTAACTATTGTTTATGTAACTTAGGTATAACAAACACTTAAACAAAATTATGCACGTACATTTAGTAATGGACCGAGACAGCACCTCCTTTCACTCGAGAAAGTCTCGAGTTCCTTTCGTGTCTTCCCCGCGTCTCTCTCTCTCACTCCATCTTTTTCTTCTTTTCCCAGTTTCTGCTTCTCATTATATATATTTTTTTAAATATCAGTTATAATCGAACTGCTGTAACCCACTCACACAAATGACCCGAAGACAACCCCGAAGCAACCCTCAAATTTCACGAGTATGAGCACGCAACCGCCAAGGCAACTCAACTGGACATCTCTTCACCACCGTGCACGTGCACGGTGGTTCGCTTCGCCTCCGGTGACTCGCGCCAGCCCCCACAAACTCCACTTCGACCATATACTCGAATTCAAGAGCTATCTCGATGCAACGGTCACGAAATCGAAAAATACCCCTCTGGGTGAACTGTAGTTCGAACAGCATCAGAGCAATTGCCTCATTCTCCTAGCGCCGACCATCATTTAAGTCGCGATTCCTGCCACACGTCGCCAATGTCCTCCTCCTTCATCCCTTAAAAATACTCCCAGCTCGATCCAGCGACGGTGATACAAACGAAAATTTACAGAACACAAAAAGCAAAATGAACCGAAACCCTATATTCGATCCTTTCAAACAACTTACACAATGAATAATTTTTCTGGCATTTTTCCAGAGTTCGAAAATCACTAAGCTAACTTCGATATGAATTTCGACATCTAATTTTTGTTAAATCATCAGAGATTGATGAAGATACACTTTTGTCCCATATTCGAACTGCGCCATCATTACTTACTTAAAAATCATAATTTTTTTTCTACAAATCTTAACTTTGTGTGTTTACTTAATATATGAGTTCGAATTAACAAATTAAAATCTTTGAGTTTACACATATTAATTGTTTCCACTGTAAACTTTGAATATACAGAGTTTGAACTTCACTGCCACCTTCAAAACTTAGCTCCAATTCATGATTTTCTGTTTTAAACAAATAGATTTAACTTAAATTCCTAAGTATACGGTATTTACAAAAAGAAATATTACAAATTCCCTACTGTTATTATCTGTAATCAAAAGATATAGAAAACTGTTCCTAAGATACTTGCAGGCACTGGAGCATATAAATTCTTATTCAAAATATACAACAAACCCAGAATTTCATAGATAAATCAAAGTAATAGGTTTACTCACCAAAATGATTTAACAGAGAGTAAGGTTTGGTCCTTCTTTCCAGGTGATTACAACCTGATATTATGCTTCCAAAGTTATGTTTTGATGATACTGATGTTGGTCAAGTTGTTGTTGGTTTTATAGATTTTGTTTTCTCTTCAAGTTTAGATTAAAGAATGAAAATGAAATATAAGAGGGTATATATAGATGAAAGTTACGGCTGATGAAATTTAGGCAAGATATTTTAATGTACAAAATTTGTAAGCTGAAAAGATTGATTTGTGGCTTCATTAATTAATTCTGTCTGGTTGTTATTATTACCCTATACTCAATTATTACCCTATACTCAATAGATGTCCACGTGTGTTCATTGATGTAGCAACATAGTTAGTTATAAAGTTTACCTTGTCTTACTTAAGAAGCTTGCTCATTTATATATGTTTGTTATTTTTAGTGCAGCTTGATTTTGATTTCTTTGTTTGTTGAGTACAACTATATATAACTTTGTTAATTTCATATTGCATTGCTAAGAGTTTATGCTTTTACCTAATTTCTTTTTTTTGTTTTGTTCATATTTTGTTTATAAACTGATTCATCTGACATTTATTTTCAATTTTATATATTCTCCTTGTATGTTGACTAACGATATTTAACGACATTTATAAGTTTACTTGCATTTTACATTTATCGTTTAGTTTGATAGTCTTTGATTTTATTTCAACATTATAACCTATATATAATATTTATCAATTTATCAATTGTAAACAAAGTGAAATATTTTAATTCAATTATATAAGATAAATACCATGTAAGAGATTTATTTTAAATTTTCAAATCTAACTGTCTTTCCAAAATACAATTTTATATAAACAAATGGCAATCATTCCGAAAGATTTATTTATTTTAGAATGATCGGTTTACATTTTATTTAATTGGATTAAATATTTATTAAGATAAATAGGGTCAAAATCCAGGGTCGTTACAGCGCAAGTCAGCGATCACCTTCCAACTAATTTCCGACCATCAAGCAATCTGCAAAAGCCCAAAATCACAATCGAGCTTATGAGCTCAAACTGGAAAAAAATGTCGAAACTGTAATTCGCTTCAAACACCAAAATCTGATCACCGGAGAAGCTTCACCTCCGGCCACAACCACGTCCACACTCCATCAACCACCTACGCGAATCTGGAAGAACTTGGTCACTCATAGGGGTTGCGGCGATTAATTCTGATCAACTAGAGAAAACTAGGGTTAAATTCTTTAATCCTAAATCACCACTGCCTCACTGCATTAATCCATTTTCCAATAACTTTTGTTACATCTTCGATCATCACTCCATCACCAGAAAAGATGCTGGCCAACCCAACCTCCTAAATCGACAGTTCCGACTCAAAATAGGATTTCTGGTTAAACCAGAAATACTTAATCATATTCAAACTAAAAATTCTAATTTTAATTGTAAAATTCAAGTCTTTGTTTATGTAATCGGTTGATAATCTTAAACCAAATAATCTGGATGATTAAATTCCTACTTTCAAAAGTTTTGTTCTGTTGCCTTTGTGTTTTCAAAGACATTACAGGTTTTTTTTATGTAAAACTTAAACTTTAAACTTATATTACTCAACTATATTTTGTTTGAAATCTAAATCCTTAACAAAGATTTGAATCATGCGATCATGATTTTGATCTGGATTTAAATCTGAATTCTAGAACAGGCCAAAACACATTTTCAACAGCAAGCATACATTCAGAAAACCCATACATATATACAAAGAATTTCATCATATTCATCCATGCACAGATCATCATTATCTTAGGAAACAATCAACAACTATATTTACTTAAATTAGTTTTTAAATAAAAGTGTTACTCAAAAGTAATTTTATGAGCAGAGCCTTTGTTTTTGAAAAGCTTGAGTCTGAATTGCTTTGACTTCAAAAACTTTGAGTTGCTTCTTTGATTTTTGTAAACTTTAAATCCTGTTTGTATTTGCTCCCTGATTTAACAATTTGCATGCTTCTAGAAAATAATGCAGGCTTGAATGAAATTGCAAAACAGAAATGCAGAGATCTGCAGATGCATGCAGATTTAGATGTTGTTTTCAAAACAGAAAAGGACTGCAGGCTTTTAGAGTTGCAATTTGATTTTTTTTAAGAGAAGAGTTTCAGGTCAATGAAATTGAAGAGAGTTTCAGGTCATACTTTGATTTCTGGTTAGAGGAAATATTGGTTTTTGAGGGGAAAACAGATTTTGTTTGAACAGATTTTCTGATTTGAAGAAGATGATCAAAGAATTTAAATTCTTGGTTTTGATTTGAAGAAGATTGATTTCAGGTTTTTTTTTTTATAGTTGACGATTACTTAAGTTTTGAAAAAAAATAGAAAAGAAGATAAAATGAGGAGCAATGTTTATATAAACACAAAATGATTTAAATAAAACAAAAGAAAATGAAAAATTAAAGAGGACACTTGTTTCTTAGTTTTAACATTTGTCAAAATGTTTATTCTATGCTTAACACATGTCATTAAGATGTTAAGAGATTTACACATGTAAATTTAAGTATTTTAATTTAATTTAAATTGGTTAAGCTTTAAATCTTAATTTATTATTTTTTTATGTATATATATATAAATTTCTTTCCTTTTTAATTTAAAGAGAAATGAAACAAAACAAATATAAATATAAGCTTATTCAAATATTTTTATGTATTTATTCTTTTGAATTTCAAAACATTGAATTCAAATTTAAATTAAATTTAAAAATTCCAATTTAAAAATCAAGTTATATATATGCATATATCACTCTTATTAAATTTAAAAATAACAAATCCTATTTCTTACAAAATTTATTTACGTTCATAAGAACTAAGTATTATAATTATTATTTGAAAATAACAAATTAAACAATATTAAATAATTTATAAAAGAGATTATAATTTACTTCTGTTACTCAATATATTAAGATCATTTGTAAATTGTATTTTAAACTCTTATGTATAATTTCAAGCAATATTTTAAAAAAAAAAAACAAAGCTTTTATGTTAATCTAATTTAAATTCATATTTAAGCTAATTAAAATATAAATTTAAACAAATAAGATTTACCTTTAATATTTACAAACCATATAGGTATTTATTGAATTGCTTCGGAAAGCAAAATGTTAAATTTAAATCAAATTTCCAATTTACCAAATATAAATTAAAATTACAAAATTGATTCATTTATTAAATTCCAAATCAAAGCTTATCTATTTACAATATATATAATTATATATATTATAAACAGCAAATAATTTATTAGCTTTAAAAAGATAAAATCTTCCAATTTAAATATTTATTAAAAGAAGATTATTAGATCAATTCAAAATTTATTATCAAAAATTATCAAATCAATTCAATTTTTAACACAGGTTACTAAGTTTATATTGGCAAATTTCCGGGATATCACATTCCTCCCCCCTTAAAAGAATTTCATCCCCGAAATTTAAAAGCAAACGTAATTTAATAATCCATCTTAAGATTTTATTTTAAAACACAAACATATATTAATCATATGCTAACAACCATAGCAACCAATTCATTCAAACAAACAAATCTAACTATCCAGGCAAAATTCTGGATAGGATTTTCTAGAGTTTTCCAAATATAAATATCAGGATACACACTCTACAGAATCCAAATAATCTATACTACTAAGCTACAGAGATCCTATCCGACTAGATCTAAAAAACTAAACAGGATATCAGACTACAGACAAGTCTGACTCAACAATCACATCCTCCTGAAATGTTGGTTCCACAACCAGAGATAGATCATACACGTACTCCCTCAGAGATACGTGAAACATATCGAATCCCAGTCATCCAAACTAACAATTCAACCTTGAAAATCAAACACCAATCCTCACAAGAACACAGAAAAGATCCAAACATCTTAGAGCTGACTTACCCAGTCTTACCCAATCTTAAAGCTCCTTAGATCGAAGAAAACTTACCCAAAATCAAATCTCCGACTCCAAAATCCAAATTCCTTCATCTCTTATTCACAAAACACTTCTGACGATCCTGGGATGCCTTCATCTCTCTCAATCAGCTCAACCTTCGCTGATGTCTCTAGAAACAAACTGGACCAAAACAATCCAACAAAATGATCTCCTCAAGTTCAATCCCAAACCGAGAACACCAACTCTACTCCACAAACATCAGAAGACTAACTTACTTCTCCTATCTGGAAAAAGATAAAACAAAAGCACTCCCAAACTGCTTCCGCTGCACAGCTCTGATCTGGAGTAGAAGAAAAACTCGAGCACAAACTGGACAACCCATCTCAGAAATATGGTTCAACGGATCCATAAAAGAAAACTCAGATGTTCCACCTGATCCTAAGCTGCTTCACCAAACCCTTGCTCTAGAAGTCATCCTTCTACTAAACTGAACCACCGGTAACACTCCGGGAATCCAGTCAATAAGAAAACTCAACCTCCAGATGCAGACAAACTTCTGATAACACAAGAGAACACTCAAACTATCGCAAGTCACTTTTGCGATCAACCCATCCCAATATCCAAAAAAACTGTTCTCCCTTTACCAATCAGAACAGCTTACACTTATCTAGCCAATCCATCGAAGAAATGGATCTACTCTGCTGCTTCTGAACTCCACCTCCAGAAAAACTACTAACCAGAAGACCCTCTTGCTAGCACAGAACACTCCAAGCTGCACTGCTGACGCCGACGCTAAAGACTTCCTAACCCAAAGCCCTTCGAGAAACTCGGACCTCAAACCAGACAGAAACATCCTACTGAACCTAGCCACAACATCAAAGCAGATATACTTCTTAAACTTGTTCCAAAGAAAAATCTTCGGAGACATCCATAGTCATTGCGTCTCATCACACAACTACTAATTCCTGAGATATCAAGATACCATCATTTTCCTCTGCCCAACCGACAGCTCCAAACTCTACTCATCCAACTCAAAGATAGACTCCGAACCTTAACAGGTTACCTTCGGAGATCTATGAAATCTCTACACTCTGCACAACTCACTTGAGATGGTATTAGCTCTACAGTCTCGATAGATACACTTCCAACCTCAACACTAAAACTCCAACCAATGGTAGTTTTCGTGTTACACACCCCACTACCTTATCTACCTTTATAACTTATATTGGAAAACCTGTACGGGTAACCCAACAAATAGGTAGAAGTAAATATATATATATATATATATTTAAAATTACAAATACGCTCTCTCAAGAAAGAAATCACTTCAAAGCCTAGGTATTCACTCAACCTAGCGCCCTGATACCACTTGTGACGACCTGACTTTCTCACCACAGAAAATCGCATCATCTTGAAGAAAGAAAGGGATAGAAAAGAGAAAAAAAAGAGAAGAAAGAAGAAACAACATCAGAATCTCAACAGCGGAACGAATAAATTATATTAATAACATAAGTATTACATGGTATACAACACTAATCAGAGTTACACAGAATTTTCATCACATACTAGACAGTTATAAACATCTGTCTAGTTATTACAACTCAATACAACTCAACAAACAGATACCAACACAGAGAACACACAGCGGAAACTATATATCTAACTCCGAAGCCTCCTGCTCCATTACTCCTCCATAATTCGTCAAAAGCTAACCTGAATCCCTTGGCTACTCGTAAAAATTTGAGTACCCAAGAGTTTAAGAAAACAGAAGATAAACTCCGGGTCAGACATGGGTCTGGTGTGAGTAACAGGTTAAAGTTTCTTAACTTAGAAAAATCTTTGAAAATAAAAGGTATCACGTAAGACTTCCCACACATAAACATGGAAAAGTTTTTACCTTACGCTAACCAAAACATTTGATAGGAAATCCAGTGAAATTATAATAGGTCTAGGGTTTTCAAGTAAATATGAAATAGCCGAAATTGTTACATTCATTAAATTCAAGCTACTAGCCACAAAAGTGGGTAATACAATCAAAACCGTTGGCACTTATTGGATTTTGGATTCCATCAATGGGCAGGGCTACCGGGGTACCGCCCGTCACAGTACGTAGCCTAGATCAACGTACCGAGGATCACTCTCAATTCCCTGCAGCACAAGACCGGAACCATCCCTTACTGGACAGTCCCGAACAAGACAACCCCGCAGTTGGCTTACGTTCCAACCGCCCACACGGCCGAATAAAAAGGGACTTCTAGGCAGGGGAAAATCTCGTCCTACTTGGGCATGACCCATTTTGCCTTGCTGCACCTCCCCTGTTTTAGCCATTCCCGGTTGATGAGGCTTGAGGCTACGATTACCTTTAGAGAACACATCTTTTAGAATGCTCATCATCCACCTGACGATGTACTGAAAGCATTCAATCCATACAAGTTCATTCCGGGTTCGAACGAAACCGAAGGCATTATCTCTTTACACTCATTTTGGAATCACCCTCGGAATTAAGGACGATAACCCTTGCACTCTGAATCTTTATCTCGAATCTGAAAGTACTACCCGTCAAACTCATCTCGGAATCACCCTCAGAGTTATACTGATGAATAGTTCTTACACCTCGAGTCTTCACTCTTCACATGAGATTCACGACCTATCGTTAATTTGGATCGATGTGGTTTTCGGATATCCAAATCTGGAAACCCGATCCCGGTCTCATCGAAATACAAAGCGTATCTTTTAAGGCCAAGTTGTTTTAAAGGTTTAAAACAATTCAATTATCTATATACACAGATAGATAAATCACAGATTCACCATAGATAATCAACATTATCATCACAACAGATAATCCATATTATCATTATCAAAAGGTAATCCAAATCATCATCACAATGCAACCAATGCATCCATATCACTCAACATTACTTATCTCATATCTAAGATTCAAACCATTCAAGGCACCAGTATCATCTATTCATATAAGAAATGATTAATAATCACACCAAATATAATTAATTTAAAATGAATTAAATTAATTACATCATCAACATAAATCTTGCTTACATTACTATTAATTAATTATCAATCAATTAATTAATCATCAATCAATTATTCATTTTAATTAATCATCTCCGATTAATTAACCTTTAATTACATTTAAGTAATTATCCACTAATTAATTTCTCAAATTAATTATACTTAACCAAATACAGTAATTAATCTTTAATTACTTCCTTAATTAATTAACTATAATTAATTACATTGATCCATAATTAATTACATTAATTAATTCCTTTATTTATTAATTATTTCTAAATAAATCCATTCTCGGTTACTTCATTAATTATAATAATTAATGATCTCTAATTACATTTTCTATTTAAATTAATTACATTAAGTAATTAATCTTCAATTAAACCATAATTGTTAATCATCCTTGATTAACTCCATTCAGTAACTAACTACCCTTAATTACTTTACCAAATAAATTAATTACTCCTTAATTAATTATCTCTAATTAATCCCTTGATTGATTTTACAAAGTGATTATACTCAAATTACTTTCATCATCAATCACCTTCAATTAATTAAATCCAGTAATTTACCCATTATTTACTTCCTTAAGTAATTTCTCTCCATTAAATTACATTATGTAATTATACTTCACAAATCATCAAATGATTATTTTAAATTAATTAAACTGAATTAATTAACTTAATCTAATCAAATTAAACTCAATTGATTACAATAAGTAATTAATTTCCTTAATTACTTCCATAAGTAATTATACTTAACAATTTACACAAATGATTGTCTTTAAATGAATTAATCTAATTAATAATTAAAATTAATCACATTAATTAATTATTAAATAATCCTTAGTTAATAACCTTCATTAACTGTTAACAATTCATTAATTATTTTTTCTAAAATAATTTACTTATTTAATCATTATTAATTACAAATTAATTAATCATTAATAGACCATTAATTTACCCCTAATTATTTAATTAATTAAGTGTTAACTTAACTTAATTAATCCTTTATCACTTGATTAATTAATTACAAATCATTAATTAAAAATCAAATCTTATTTAATTAATGATTCATAAATTACAAGTTAATTATTCTAAGAATAATTAATCTTAAGCTTAAGTTTAAACCCTTAATTACTTTAAGTAATTATCCATTTCATTAATTTATAAAATAAATTAATTATTCATATAATTACCCTAATAATTAAAGGCATGACAAATCATTGAATTCCAATTTAATTTTAAGATCAAATTTTTTTCTTATCTACGGTTAAATTATCACAAATATATTTAAAAACACTCATTTCAAAATTTAATTTCAAATTTCAATTTAAATTCGAGTTTTAAAATGAAACCTAATTTATCTTCAACCAAAATTTAAAATCAATTTAAAAACTTTAAAATCACATGATAAAGAATACTTTCTCTTATAAAAGAAATTTTATAAGAGTTTTAAACAAATTTTTTTTTAAATTCAAAACATTTAAATTTTACTTTATCATTCAAAATTGTTAAAACACTTAAATTTATAAAACAAAGATTCAAATTCAGATTTGAATCAGTTCAAACTTTGTTCAAAACATTTCTTTACATTTCAAATTCCAATTTAAATTCAAATTTCTTTAAAACATTTTTAAACACTTAACCCCTTTAAAGTATTTTAAACAAATTGGAATTTAATAACCTATTCATTTCCAACTATGATTCAAATTAAAACTTGAATTCATAATTTAAAATTAGATTTAAAACTTATTTTAAATTCCCGCTAAATATTTAAATTTTTAGTTTAAATTTTGAAACAGGGCAAGTTTCTAATCTGAATAAAACTAACCCGAGCAAAACTCAAAACAACTCGAGTAACACATTCATCTTGAAATTATTTAAACTAAAATACTGACAGGTTTAATAAATAAACATGTAACAACCAAAATACCCGAGCCCACAAATAAATTACTTCAAGTCCAACCTCCAATTGCTTCGAGCAAAAACGAGAATTAACCCGAACCAAACACGAGTACCATCATCCCCAAACCATCAGCTGACACCAAGTACTCCGTGCACCTGCAGCAACCCCGCCGTCACCTCCGACCTCTTACGACCACTCGTGCAAGTCAGCGATCACCTTCCAAATAATTTCCAACCATCAAGCAATCTGCAGAAGCCCAAAATCACAATCGAGCTTATGAGCGCAAACTGGAAAAAAAATGTCGAAACTGTAATTCGCTTCAAACACCAAAATCTGATCACCAGAGAAGCTTCACCTCCGGCCACAACCACTTCCACACTCCATCAACCACCTACTCGAATCTGGAAGAACTCAATCACTCATAGGGGTTGCGGCGATCAATTCTGATCAACTAGAGAAAACTAGGGTTAAATTCTTTAATCCTAAATCACCACTGCCTCACTGCATTAATCCATTTTCCAATAATTTTCCTTGCATCATCGATCATCACTCCATCACCAGAAAAGATGCTGGCTAAACCAACCTCCTAGATCGACAGTTCTAACTCAAAATAGGATTTCTGGTTAAACCAGAAATACTTAATCATATTCAAACTAAAAATTCTAATTTTAATTGTAAAATTCAAGTCTTTGTTTATGTAATCGGTTGATAATCTTAAATCAAATAGTCTGGATGATTAAATTCCTACTTTCAACAGTTTTGTTCCGTTGCATTTGTGTTTTCAGAGACATTACAGGGTTTTTTTTATGTAAAATTTAAACTTTAAACTTATATTACTCAACTATATTTTTTTTTGAAATCTAAATCCTTAACAAAGATTTGAATCATGAGATCATGATTTTGTTCTGGATTTAAATCTGAATTCTAGAACAGGCCAAAATACATTTTCAACAGCAAGCATATATTCAGAAAACCCATACATATACACAAAGAATTTCATCATATTCATCCACACACAGATCATCATTATCTTTGGAAACAATCAACAACTATATTTACTTAAATTAGTTTTTAAATAAAAGTGTTACTCACAAGTAATTTTATGAGCAGAGCCTTTGTTTTTGAAAAGCTTGAACCTGAATTGCTTTGACTTCAAAAACTTTGAGTTACTTCTTTGATTTTTGTAAACTTTAAATCCTATTTGTATTTGCTCCCTAATTTAACAATTTGCTTGCTTCCAGAAAATAATGCAGGCTTGAATGAAATTGCAAAACAGAAATGCAGAGATCTGCAGATGCATGCAGGTTTGGATGTTGTTTTCAAAACAGAAAAGAACTGCAGGCTTTTAGAGTTTCAATTTGATTTTTTTAAGAGAAGAGTTTCAGGTTAATGAAATTTAGGAGAGTTTCAGGTTATACTTTGATTTCTGGTTAGAGGAAATATTGGTTTTTGAGGGGAAAACAGATTTTGTTTGAACGGATTTTCTGATTTGAAGAAGATGATCAAAGAATTTAAATTCTTGGTTTTGATTTGAAGAAGATTGATTTTAGATTATTATTATTTTTACAGCTGAAGATTACCTAAGTTTTGGAAAAAAAACAAGAAAGAAGATAAAATGAGGAGCAATGTTTATATAAACACAAAATGATTTAAATAAAACAAAAGAAAATGAAAAATTAAAGAGGACACTTGTTTCTTAGTTTTAACATTTGTCAAAATGTTTATTCTATGCTTAACACATGTCATTAAGATGTTAAGAGATTTACACATGTAAATTAAGTATTTTAATTTAATTTAAATTAGTTATAAAAGCTTTAAATCTTAATTTATTATTTTTTATGTATATATATAAATTTATTTCCTTTTTAATTTAAAGAGAAATGAAACAAAACAAATATAAATATAAGCTTATTCAAATATTATTATGTATTTATTCTTTTGAATTTCAAAACATTGAATTCAAATTTAAATTAAATTATAATACTCCAATTTAAAAATCAAGTTATATACATGCATATATAACTCTTAAAAAATTTAAAAATTACAAATCCTATTTCTTACAAAATTTATTTATGTTCATAAGAACTAAGTATTATAATTATTATTTGAAAATAACAAATTAAACAATATTAAATAATTTATAAAAGAGATTATAATTTACTTCTGTTACTCAATATATTAAGATCATTTGTAAATTGTATTTTAAACTCTTATATATAATTTCAAGCAATATTTTAAAAAGAAAATAAAACAAAGCTTTTATGTTAATCTAATTTAAATTCATATTTATGCTAATTAAAATATAAATTTAAACAAATAAGATTTACTTTTAATATTTACAAACCATATAGATATCTATTGAATTGCTTTGGAAAGCAAAATGTTAAATTTAAATCAAATTTCCAATTTACCAAATATAAATTAAAATTAGAAAATTGATTCATTTACTAAATTCCAAATCAAAGCTTATCTATTTACAATATATATAATTATATATACTATAAACAGAAAATAATTTACTAGCTTTAAAAAGATAAAATCTTCCAATTTAAATATTTATTAAAAGAAGATTATAAGATCAATTCAAAATTTATTATCAAAAATTATCAAATCAATTCAATTTTTAACATAGATTATTAAATTTATATTGCCAAATTTCCGGGATATCACAGCCACACTGCCATTCCATCGACCACTATTGACTTTCACAAGCATACAACCTCCGAGCTCAGACGTCTTAGAGAAGGGTGTCAAGTTAAAAGTAGTTTCCTTCTCTTCCACCAAACAGATGTATGTTTATAAAAGTCAACGATGAAATCTCAAGAATGCAATGTCAGCCATCCATCCATACAAGTTCATTTTAGGACTGAACGAAACTGAAGGCACTCACCTACTACCATTAGTAGTGAGTAGTCCTTGCAACCGAAAGAGTTTCAGAAATGAAGGGACCACTACTACGTTAGTATTTGGGAGCTAACCAGAATTATCAACAAGCAGTCCTTTCATCCCGAAAATCCTTGTCTTCATTCTTTATTCTCTCTATAAAGACCTTATCTTTCGAACGCATACATTGGTTCGAAGTGGTTTTTTGAGAGGAATTACCCCAAATCCAACCTAGTTCCTTCTAACCAATCATCGGTAAAATGACGTTTTGTGAATAGAGAATCATTCTTTAATTGACTAAGTTCTTTTTATCAAAAATCTCTTTTAAAGATATATAATGTTTAAAACACTTCTTTTCGGTATATACAAAATCTTTAAACCTCGCTTATCGAAACCTTTGATTATTTCAAATATTCTTAAACTTGGAATAATTCGAAATCATTTCATTTTACACTTAGGAAACATTTAAATCTTAACAAAGATTTTCTAATTTAAAACTCATACTTTTGAATTAACTAAAATCATGTTATCTAGGATGTTAATCCAAAACCGGTCAATATTAAGTGAGTAGAATCTACAGAAATTATCAAATTCTACTCATTATCAATCCCCATATTCAACAAATACCATGGGTGGAATAACGATGAATTACCTTTTAAATTTCATGAATAGTACGAGTTCCCTCTTTAGGATTTAACATCGAGTACAAGAAGATCATCTCTATAAAATCCAAGTTGTTTACATCTTGAAAATATTCTTCTTTATCAATTTGAAATTTCGATCCAAGAAAATTAAACTTACTATCCCTTTCATCGGACCAGTCCGGATAGCCAGGGAGAGCAGAAAACAGGTTTTCCAAATACAAGCGTAGACATTGTCTCTCTGACACCCAAAAGATGGTCAAGTTATTTGATCGACTCTAAATCATTAAAACATTTTATTCATTTCATGAATCATTAATATTTCCTTTAAAACACTTTATTAATCGTTTAAAATCCTTTACAGAAGATTTGGAAAAGAAAGGTTGCGTTTAAAACTATATTTCAAAAGTTATAGAAAAGTGCTCCGAAAAAGTGCTGTGGAAAGTGTTTTTTAAGCTATATTGATCAAAACGACTTTTTATTATTTGAAAATTCATTTTTATTACTCAAATAACTTTTAAAACATTTTAAACATTTATAAAATTTATTCCACATTTTTAAACAATTTAAAACATCATTTTCAAAGAAATCGAGTTTTGGATTTCCAACTGCAAATTCGGGATTTTTTTCCAAAACTTGTTTTACTCATATTTCAAAATATACTAATCAAAATCTTGATTTTTCTTCTTTGTCGAAAAACTATGGACATAATAGTTCGGAAAACTCTTATCTTAAAGAATTTTAGGCTATATTCCAAATTTTAAACTTGTTTAACTTTTATAGCACGAAATCGCAAACTACGTTACGCGACGCGCTTATTTTTAATTAAATTTTCCATTTCTTTTCAAACTTTACCAAGAACACTTTTAAATGTTTACAAAACATTTCAAATATGTTTTAAACCATTTTCAAGAAATTTAACAATTCCATACACACCATTGTATTAATTCAAGAAAAGTGATTTCCTTTGTGTTTATCGACGTGTATATTCGTGACTTACATATATTTTCAACATTCATATGGAAGAAAAAAAATTGCTGATCAATGCATATTAAACATCCATTACAAGCATTGTATCATCATCCAACATATTGTGTAATAGTTTTAGGAGTTCTCACCTTCATTTCCACTCGAACTAGTTTTAAAATGGCTACAGCTCTGCTATATCGAAATGAAACTCCACGAAATCGAGCTTGGATCCTTGAAATGGCTTGACCTAGCCATGATGCTCACAGCCTAGGTTGGGAAGAGGGTGGAGCTCATGGCCATGGGTGGTGGATGGTGATGTTTGGGTTTGGGAGGTGGAGAGATGAAGATTGAGCTTGTTTTAAGGATTTAACTATATATAAGTATATATTAAAATTTAATTTCTTTTTGAAATAAATTTTGACATTATTTCTCTTAGGATGGAAGCCATTAAAGTGGAATCAAAAGCTTGAAAATATGAAGAGGAAGATGAATGAAAATGAAAAGAAGTTGGTAGGGTATTTATAGGAAAAAGGAAGAGCGTAAAAGAAGACATGTACACATCACATTTATCACTATTTCAAGGCTTCTCTAACACACATGTTCTCTTCACAATGCACGGCTAAAGCCTTCCTCCCATGTGCACATCATTTCTATCACCTCTTGTATACATATGTTGACTTATTTGTGCTTAAGAAATAAGAAATCCTTAAAATATATTATTTATATTATATTATATTTCTTATACTTAATTATATTTATATATGTATGTTTATATGTATATTATCATGTGTATGCAACATATAAATGTATGTATATGTATGTGTATAACACTCTGAACGTTTTCGAGCAACTTTTGTTCGTTAAATCGTTGAAATCCGAAGAACTGATTATCGGTCACATTTTCACTTATGCCTTAACGTATATATATTTGTAAAAAAATTCAAAAATAAATTCTTATTATTTTAAACTAATTAAAATGATCATATTTGAATTACAAAACCATATATATAAACCCATATTAAAAATTATTTACAAAAATCGATATTATATCGATAAAGCAATATCAATTTTTTTCTTACATTTTCAAATCAATTTTATCTCTTTATAAAACTATTATAATTGATCAATTATCACTTATAGTTATTCAAATGAATTGTCTTTTATTTAAAATAATTGTTTGGATGATTTTAAATAATTATTAAAGCATCGTAACTTGATTTAATTTAAATAAATCTATATTTAAATACGATGCCACCGATCGATATAAATCCCTTGAAACAATATTATTTGTATTATAAACCTTTTATTTGCAAAACTTTCAAAATAAACATAATTTATCAAAGCGATAAATTGGTGGGTCTTTGCAATTGACCTTTGACCATAACTGGAGCAACGTTCGCCCCGACAAATAGAAGGGGATGTACAGTTGGATTGGGCTATTATCGTTGACTGGGGCAGGAATTTATATGCGAAATTGTTTGTTTGGGTTTTTACGTGGTGTGTTGCGGCGCACGTGTTGGCACGACAAGGTGGCGGCGGAGCAGAGGCAAGCGGCGCAGTGCTGACGATGGTCGACCGTAGGTTGGCGTGGTCTATCGATGAATATAAAAAATTCAAGCGGCTAAAGCGTGTGCGTGAGAGGGAAGAGATAAAGTAAGGTTTTAGTTTTAAATTTTTTATTAAGTTAAATAAATTTTTATTACATCAAATGTTAGTTAATCCATATTTAATTCATACGAGGTCCATTTCGGGTGCGACAAGTCACTTGCGATCGTATCAGCGAAGGCTGCTCTATGGAGTTGGATTGGACGAACTTGGAGCTAGCTGGAATTTTAGATTAAATTTGGACGTTCAACCCTATTATATTCCCGTGAAAGAGTGGAAGACCCTTGTATACGAATCCCGTCTCGAAGAAGTTGATTTATATTTTTATGATTATATACTGTATGTGATACAGAGGGACGGGTTGAAGGAATCCAACGGGATTTACACTATTGATTTTATTTTCATATATATAGTGATATATGACTTTTTGAATGCCATATTGATGACATTGATATGATTTGCTTAATTAGTGCTTTAGTAGCATCGGGCCTCATTTTTGGTTTTCTAAAAATACTATAAAATAATGATTTGATTTTAAAGGCATTTTAAAGCGATTTTGGAAATTATATATGTATTAGATAATTAGTCTTGAATTATTTGAAGGGATAATTTATTTAAAATTCAAAGGTATGATTTTTGGATATTACAAATTGATAAATTTATAAAATATTTTAAATAGAAATTTTCGAACTATAAATTAAAGATTTTTAAAAATATTAAAATAAGTCCGTCATTTATAATGAAGGGATATGGTTAAAATGAAACTAGAAATATTTTTACATTAATATTTATTAACCATTTTAGACAAAGTAATATATATATATATATATTGTAACAGCCCGCAAATCCGTACCCCTTGAGTTAACACTATTCTACCAAAATCAACTCAAGATGTACAGAAATACGAACCATTTGGGTTAAAGAAGAAGAGGTAGAAGAGGAAAAATAGAAATCAACATCAGAATCTAACCATCGCAGCGGAATAAAATATAATAGATAATAAATAATCTTTACTCGACATCAAATATTTCTGTTTATATATTACATCATCAGAGTACATCAATCACAGCTCAACACCAATATCATACAATGGATACACAACAACTCAACACAGTGGAATATATATATAAAACAAGTACGGAAGTACGCATCGTCATCCAGCTCGTCTCCTAAGCTCCACAGCATCATATCCTGTATCCTATAATACTCGGTCTGACCCGAGCATTACAGTTAAATAACACCTGAGTCAGTCTGGAATACCAGCGTGAGAAAATCACACCCAATTGATTATTCAAGTTTCAAAAATCATTTGAAAACAAAAGCATCTCGTAAGACCACGCCACAAATAAACATGTCGGGTTTTTACCTTACGATAGCTAAAACAATTTTTATAGAAATTCTCTGATATTATAATAGGGTCTGTATACAAATACTTATAAAATAGCCGAAATTGTTACATTATTAAATTCCAGCTACTAACCACAGAGTGGGTAATACAAACAAAACTCGTACAAGGCTCGTAGGGAGAATGGATTTCCAACTAATGACTAGGCACTGGGGTACCACCTATCACAGTACGTGGCCTAGATCACAGTACCGAGGAGTACGCCCGCTCCCCTGCAACACAAGACCGGGACTACCCCTTACTGGATAATCCCGAGTGAGATCACCCCGCGGTTGGATCAGCAACCGCCCACTAAGCCGAAATAAAAAGGGACATCTAGACAAGAATGACCTCACCCTCTTGGGTGCTACCCACCTAGCCTTGCTGCATAACCCCTGATTTTCAGTCATTCCCATTTGATGAGGATTGAGGCTAAGCGTTACCTTTTAGAACATATCTCTTAGAATGCCCATCGTCCCCCTAACGACGTTTCGCAAGCATTCATCCATACAAGTCCGTCCCGGGTCCGAACGGAACCGAAAGCACTATTCCTACTACATCCATTTTGGAAATATCCTCAGGATTAGTAGCGACTAGCCCTTGCACTTCACTGCTCCGTCTTCAAATCCGAACTCGTTTCACGAAACGTACAAACCGGATCGAAGTGGTTTTTCTAGAAATAAATCTCGATCCCGGTCTCTTCAAAACGATCAGCGCATTTTTGTCCAATATTGATAGTCGGCTATTTAACTATCAATTAATATGCACAAACATCCATCAACCAATAAATAATTTCCCAAATTATTTATTTATCTCAAAAATATCTTCACGAGATATATTTCAATTTTCAAAACTATCTGCCTTTTCTCAGAATAAATTCGGAGTATCTCTATTTCCACTGGAATCGCCAAGCGCAAGATTTTAGATTTTAAAAATAAATTTCCAAACACTTTATTTGTAAAGTATGTTTAATATTTAATTTAGAAAATTTTACTTTAGTACTTAATTTAAAATAATACTTTAGAAACGATTAAAATAAATTTACTTTATAAATATAACTAGATTCCTTCTTTGAACAAAATACTAAATCATTCTTTAAATAATTATTGTAATAATAGATTTAAAGAAAATACTTACTTTGAAATTTACTTTAAAACATTTAAGCTAAAACTATTTCAATAATTGGTTAAAAATACATATTATATAAATATTTAAAAATAAAGTTACTTAATAAAATATAAAACTAGACTTCTACTTTAAAAAAACAAAATACTAAGTTACTTCTTAATAAATACTGCTAAAATAGATTAAAAGAAAATACTTACTTTAGACTTTAAATATTAGAAATAATAAATTTTACAAAACTTGCTTTCTTTAAAAACAACTTTAGAACATTTAATTTATACTTAAAAATTTACCTTTTTAAAAAAAACATGTACTTGGCTATCCAGAGAAAATTCCAACTTCAACCACTTAAATTAATTTCCCCAAATTGATTTCCAATTTATTGTATTTTGAAATAAGCTCCTTTAATTACTCAGTTCATTTTATAATTCATTAGTTATGGACTTATTATTAATGTTATTATTTCCCGTTTGTTTTTAAACCTTTTAACTGAAATATACGGATTTCCGCCTTTCCCAACTTCTTCTTTATTCCTTTCAATAATTTAAATCTCAAATTTTAAATAAATGTTTATTCTTTTAATTAATATCACTGAAGATTAAAATTCATTAACTTTCTGTTTATTTAAATTTCTTTCTATACCCAAGATTTATTTATTAGAATTTTAAAGTCACTTTATTTCTTTCCAATTCATTTAAAAATTTATTCAAATTTCTATAATTATTTTACTTGCAGTTTCACTTCCTTTATTATCTTACCAAAATCCAATTTATATATTTTTGATAATTCATCATACCCAATTATATCCAATCGAACCATAGCATTCAATATTCCAATAAAGATCATCATAGAATATCAAATATATATCACAACAGAGGGTATTAAATAATTTAAATAAATATCGAGGGATCCAGTAGGATCCCTCTAACCTGTTTTTCCCTGCATCCACAACGTTAGCACAATACAATATACCAATTCCAAAATATCATAGTATATCACATTAAACAATTCAACCATTCAAACAATTATTTAAATTTAATCATTTAAATTTAATCATTTAAATTTAAATCCACTGAGTGAAATTAACTCACCTTTGCTTTTGCATTTGCCATTCACTTCAATATTCCCTTGGTTTTCTCGATTTTTGACCTTAAATAAAATATTATATGGTTCATTATCATCTGAGAGGAAACTATGGAAATTTTCTATTTAATAAATTTAGTTGATCAACAATTTAATCTAAACTAGCCATCTATATTTATTTATTTTCTTTATCTTTGAAACTCGTACAGTTATAAAATTAATTTATATAGTTTTAAAATCCAATTTTACATACTACTTCACATTTTAAAATTCATACAGATATATATTCCCAAAACCTTATCTGTATCCAATTTTCTCTAGCTTACCTATAAAATTAAATTAAAATAGTCGTGTATGCATATTAAAATGGAAAACTGCACCTATATATATATATTTCTACTGTATAAATTTTCTATCTATCCATATATACATACTTCCTTCTTTTATATAATTTCTTTTTTTTAAAAAAAAGTGTACAAACATTTTATTAACAAGATTAAAACAAAATACCTCTCTGATAAATTCGCTGCCACGAAAAACTTGCCCTAACGTCGCGACCGAAACCCGACCCAACCTAGCTCCAATCCCTAATTTTGTCGCACGCCAACCTCCCAATCAATCGCCAGACCCATCGCGAGTCCCTCCGCCCCTCAAACACGGCCAACGCCCACGGCTTCTCAGACAAGCACCCCAACTTACGCTATCGTCTCCGGAACTCACGTGCTCAACGCGAGCCTATTTGAATTTCGAACCAACGGATTCGAAAAATGGGGGAACCGCCACGATCGCACTTGATTTCGAAAAGAAGAGATCGAATTGAGGAAGACGCAATTTCCCCTGAATCGAATACAAATGGAAACGCTGCCATTACTATTTTATTTATCTTTATGAATCTGCCCTTTAATTTTTTTTTTGAAGATACGGTTTGCTACATGTTCTATTATAATTACCGAAGGGAAGAGGAGACAAGATGGTGGCATATTGCAGAAAAGGCTACAGTGTTTGTCGCAAAGAAAGAAAAGTTGCGATGTGAAGTAATTTCGGCTATTGAGTAGGATTATTACGAAATATTATATATATTTTTTTATTTTAAATTCCAAACGTCCCTATGAGTGCAACTTAAAATTTGAAAATCCTATCGAGGCATGTCGCTAAGCGTTCCTAGGGTTGTATACCTATTCTGATCGCAAAGGAAAGGGTTTCGAATCCTAATCCGATCGTATGGAGAAGATAATTCTCCGAATCGATTATTATCAATTAAAATTTTCAGTGTGTTTATATATCGTACGCTCACTCAACAACTCCAATCACTATGAAATTTGAAATCCGATAATAATACACTATTACGGATCCAATGGAACTGGTTTCGTCGAATTCCGAGACTGTGCCTCGGAAAGCTATTTTTAAATTCAATTTAAATATTTTCAAAATTGAACAAATCATTGTTAAATTTGATTTTAACACTTCTATTATCTTCAATGTTATCAATATAAATTTTACGAACCTTCAAATTATTTTTAACAAGCTTAAAATTCTAGATTCAATATTTTGCTCAGCTTCAAATTGTTTAATTCAATAATTTAATTATCAAATAAATTGTAATATTCGTTATTCAAATTAAAATTACTCTATTGAATATTGAAAATCAAATTAAATATTTCGATTTTAGATGCTCGAAAATTCCGAGTCGTCACATATATATATATCTGTGTGTGTGTGTGTGTGTGTGTGTGTGTGTGTGTATGTATGTATGTATGTATGTATGTATGTATATGTGTGCAAATATGAAAGATTAATTACAAATGTGAAATTTTGTAAGTGTGATAATTTATAAAAGTAATATTTTACAAATGAAGTAAAGATTTGTAAAATTATATTTTGATAATAAAATGTATAGATTTATAAACGGGTTTAGTAAGTTAAAGGAAACTATTATCGTTTAATAAATTAGAGAATAAATCAAACAGTGGATTTATTATAAGATGCAGAGTGATATTTTAGAAATAATTGACTCTATTTTGGAATTTTAAGGCAATGATAAATGTGGAATGTTAAACGATATTTTTATAAATAGAAAGTAATTTATTGAAAGAATTTATCTATATGGAAGCAAAATTAAAATGGAAGGTGATTGATGGTTTTAAATGATATTTATGAATAAGTGAGATTCTTAAAGGAATAGAGTTCATAAATAAATGGTTATGTGAAAGGAAGTTTTCATAAAATGGAAAGAGATTTATAAGTACAGTTTATAAATATGGGAATGATCGGGTTGAAGACTTAAGTACTGATTTGTATCGAGGAAATAGGTTATATTCCAAAAGGTGATTACTCATATTAATAATGTTTAAAGTTGTTTATTAATATTTACACATTTTAAAGGGTTAATTATTTAAATTACTAATATGGTTTGAAATTAATGATGATAATTATTAATAATATTTTGGTACTAAATTATTATTATCTATATGGTATTAACGATTGTTTTATCCATAATGGTTTGAATTATTAGTGTTTAACGATGAGTTTTCTATCAGTTTAGAAAATCACCGATAAATTTCAAACTAAAATTAACCGCAACCGCATGGCGTACTATCATAGTACGTGGTGAATGCGGGTCGATCCGCAGGGAATTATTAATTTTAAATTTCCTACTCAAACAAATTATACCAAAGTTGAGAGTGATTAGCTAAAAAAATGACAAGAGAAGATTCATAAAAATACGAGAGTGTTAAAACAATTTAGAGGTGATTTTCACTCTCTAGATCACATAAATCAATAATATGAAGTTATGATCTCTCTTTTGTTCATTGGTGAAATTAGTTGATGTCCTTATCATAAGTATGGTATGTTTGTGCCATTAATTACCCAATATAAACTATCAAACTATAACACAACCACTAATACACATTTAACTCTCATGAAATATGACAACAAAGTTGAAAGTGAAATCTATTTTATGCATGGCCTATTAACTATTGTTTAGAAATATCGGCCATCAAATTTTAATTTCAACATTCACTTCATTACCATCAATATATGCAGATGAAGAGGTAATTTGTATTAGTGATTATTTAAGCATAGCTTGTTTGGTGTCAAAAATAGAGGCTATCAAATTCAAAGCAAAAAACAACAAGTTAACCACTTCATGCATCACAAAAAGAGAGCATAAACATCAAAATATTGAATCTACATACGAGAGAGCTTCATTACCCCTAAATTGAAGGGATTAGTCCCCCATATTTGTTACCAGATCAACATATGTAGATAGTAAATATGCAGGTAGCAAGAATGAAGACTGTACAGTATAGAGATACAAGACTGATGAATTTAAAGATCGAAGATATCGAGATTGAAGACTCATAAGTATCAAGATATCAAGAGTTCAAGATTTCAAGAGTACAAGTTAAGTATTGAGTCTAGAATTATGTTAAAACTTCTTGAAAGCACTTACATCTTTATTCCAAATTTATTTGTGGAATGGAATCAACTTTTAGCTTGTTAAAGGGATGGAACCCAAGTGGGATGGAACCCACTATAATATCTAGTGGAACATATAGTGGTCGTATTTTGATATCCACTAATTTTATGAAAATTCTTTTCAAAAATATATCTCTTATTTTAAAATGTTTTCAAAACCTTCTTTTCAAAAAGACACCTGTCATGTTTGAAGTACTTTAGCCTCAAAATTATCTTTATCATTTTTAGTGTTTTGATTTCAAAATTGTCCTTGATTTTAAACTATCTCTTGTTTTAATATTTAGCTTTTAAATATTTATATACTCAGATTTTAAATCACTTTATAGATTAAGATTATATATTAAAAATTACTTTCTAAACTCTTTTACATGTTGTTCAAGTATATTTATAAAAGTTTAGAAATTGTTTTGAAAAATTATAGAAAATTTTTTTAATAAGAAAATCAAAATCACCATTTTTGCCTACAGCATGTCGACATACTCCTACCTCCCCCCCCCCCCCCCCCTCCATGTCGACATGGTGCCCGTTAATATTAAACATTCAAATTTTCAAAAGAAGTGTCTATTCGTCGTATTCTTTCACGAATAGATATGGTTGTTGATCTTCTATAAATACCAGTAGTTCTAAATGAATTTTTAATTAATTTTCACTTATTTTCTCTCCTCTTCATCCTCTACATTTATTCTAAAGAATCTCAAAACAATACTCTACCGAAATACCAAGTGAATCAAACTTTAATATCTCCTATTTGATTCTCTACCAATCTCTCCATAAGATCTCAGTGCAATTCAAAGTTATAGGATTATTTGTAAATCAAACTGTTGAGTAAAAGGTGCGGTTGAGCCTTGAAATCAATTAGGTGTGATTGTTGCATCAGAAATCGATTAGGTGATCTTGTGGCCTGGTAAATTAAGAGAGTTTGCCCCGGACTCGAATACAGGAGGGTGTACCACGTGGCCTTGAAATCGAGGGTGTAATCTGAGAGATTATTTTGAAAAGAAATCCGTACAATTGTGCGGGACTGGATGTAGGATAACTCCGAATCAGTATAAAATCCTGGTATGTTCTTTCCTCTGCTACTTTTACTTATTATTTTTATCTATATCTGATTTTGTGATTATATCTGTGTCTGTGTATTGCATTTGTTAGTGATTAAATTACATGAGTTTGAAAAGATTTTTTAAATCCACAAACAGTTTTCGCCCCCCTCCAGTGTTGCTCTAGCCTTAAGATCCATAATCCACATTTCTAATAAGACTGAGCATTTTTCAAATTTAGTTGGAATGCTTTGGAGCTTCAGAAGACGAGCTGGAGGCCCAGAGACGTATTCACGTATATGTTTATTTCCGTTATTTTGTTAGGGAAATTATTAGCAAATGTGGGGATAGGTTGTTATAACAATCCAGGCTGAAGATTTTGATTATTATTATTATACTCTGAGGGATGTATGTATATAAAAGTTCTGCTTTTGTAAATTATAATTGATATTATATTATATATTGTTCCACTGCGATTGTGAGATTCTGTATTGTTTGAATTTGTTACTTCTTTTCTTCTCTTCTCTTCTTTTTTCTTCTTTCTTTCCCTTAACTATCTGTCTTTCCGTTCGATTTGGATTGGATATGTGTGGTTTATTGTCAGCTTGAATTGTATAGAAAAGGGGTCGTTACAATCTGAATAGTGAGAAACCAATTGAAATAAATATGTAACTTGAACATATATCATTTTATTCGCATATGTTTGATCTAGATTCCAATACATAATTTTGAGATGATTACATCGGTCCGATTTAGAATTTTCACTCGATTATCGATAGTGAACACTGGATATAGATTGTTGATTGATTCTGAGATACTCTATCATAGTATATGGTTATGCAAGAAGAATGGCAGTTTCTAATCAAGGAACTAGATCTGAGTCCACACTAGAGTGATCGTGTGAACGATACTAGTTCGGAAGTGAAATTGTATGATCAAGCGTGCGATCGATTTAATATTGCACATAAATGATATATGTACATCGTACATGCTTTAGTAAATTAAATGTTGATAATTGAAGATACAAAATAATATGATTACGGATTATATGATTGGATATCATTAGTAAATAAGATTAAGGTATATAAAAGAAAAAGCTAGTTAGATGCCTTTGATTTCACGAATAGAGTTTGGTTGCTTGACAAAGAGGTACATGTTTATACTGTTGTTTGGTTTGATGATTTTATGCCATGCCGCTTGGCTTTTGTTTTCATTTGTTGGTTTGGGCAATAGTGACGATTTGTATTTGTTTTGATCTTGCCCCGTAAAAGAGTTGCTACCAAAAAAATTCATAATTTTAGAAGTTAGAAATTAGATAACAAGTTTTAACTAAGTGATTTTGAAAAGTTAAAGGGCTGGGGACATTTTTTTACCTTGTAATTTCAAGGACGAAATTCTTTTAAGAGGAGAAGAATGTAACTACCCGTATTTTTGAGTTTTTGAATTTGAATATTTAATTTGTTTAAATATTTGAATTTGAATTTCAATTATAATAAAATTTATTTTACAAATTAAGAACTAATTTTTGTTGTTGTATTTTTAATTTATAAAAAAATTCTATAATTTTTAATTTGGAAAATAGTTAAATTTTCGTTTGACGCTTTTTGCGGCAAATGTCGATGCTTTTGAAACTTCATAGGATAAGTTAACTTATTTATTTTATTACAGTTTTGTGAACTTCTCACACTGTTGAGCATGATCGTATTCTTATTGTTGTCGCTCGCAGCTCGTACGCGAACGTGCTATTGTGTGCGGGGTACTACAAATCTAACTTTTGGAAATAACTTTTCCAAATGTAAATAATTAATGCACACATCCACACCAAAGAAGGGAGTACGTTATACATTTTGTTTTCATTTTGGATAGAACGAGCACCTTTTACGTTTCTTTTTGCAAACGTAAGCATGAACACAAAAATATATACATAATACACGTACACTTTGTCATATATTTTTTCCCTTTCTTTAACCCGTTCCTTCCCTTATCCTCTTGTTTGTTGCCTTGATTTGTGCTGTTTCTTTGCCTTGTTTTGTGGATCAAGTTGATTCTCTTTGGCTATTTATTCACCAATTATCAGAGTAGGAGACAAGGGAAAATGTACACAAAGAAGAAATAGGGAGAAAATAAATAGAGCATTCATCTTCTCATTTTCTTATTATTTCAAAAAAAACTTCATCCTCGTATTTCAAAAATCAACCTCTTAAACTTTGAGTCAAACATAAAATCTGTATGAATAATTACCATCCCAAACCATTTAGATATCTGGTGAGACCCCATCGCTTAGAGGAACGGGTTTTTCTCTCACTAATATCTTAAAATCTTTATAAAACCATATATTGTGCTCCTGGATCCAGAATAGTTAAAACAATTCAAAACAATATGATATGATGATATGGAAAACAAATGAATCAATTCTGGATTTCCCATTCCCGTTAATTCTGACTATCTGTCTCAATTATAGTTTTTAGGATTACTATTAACCTATAAGTTTTCATGGGCTAACTAATACCCGATAAAATGTTTGAGGACTCCCTGTCCAAATGCATAGTTTTCATGTGTTGACTAGAAACCTATTGGTAACTCCAATAACTGCTCTTCTTATCCTAGTTTTTATGGGCTGATTAGGAACCTATTGACATCTGTCACTGTCTTAATCTGGATATAGTTTTCATGGGTTCACTATAAACCTATGGCCCCTGCCAACATCAAATCATAGTTTTCATGGGCTAACTATGAACCTATCTTTCTGACATCTTAAATTATACATAGCTTTCATAGGCTTACTATAACTTTATTGGAACCATAATAAATCTCCGGTAATAGCCCACAAGTCAAATAAAACTTCTAATCTCAGTCACCACCTTTGGTCTCTTCTAATTATTAATAGCTTCGATCTTATATGGATCGACTGACAAACCCTTCTTTGAAACTACATGACCAAGAAACTTAACCTCTTTCTTCCAAGAATGCCACTTGGAAAAAATTTCCTTTAGTTGATGCTGCTTCAGTGTTTCAAGCACAACTCTAAGATGATCTTCGTGCTCTTTTTCATCCTTTGAGTATAGTAAAATGTCATCTATAAACACCAAACGAATCTGTCTAAATACTCTCATAAGACTCGGTTCATCAAATCTACGAAGAAAGTAGGTGCATTCCTTAACTTGAATGGCATTACTAACCACTCATACAAACCATATCTAATCTGAAATGTTGTTAAAGGTATGTTGGCCTTTACCACCCTTAACTGATGAAAGCTTGTCGTCAAATCCAATTGAGAAAACACTCTGGCTCCACACAACTGATCAAATAGATCATCAATTCTCGACAAAGGATACTTATTCCTTATTGTCCTCTCACTCAGCTGACAATAGTCGATACACATCCTCAACGATCCATCGGGTTTCTTCACAAATACTGCGATCGCTCCCCAAGATGAACTGCTTGGTCTAATAAAATTCCTTCCTTGTAGATCCACTAGCTGCACCTTCAGTTCCTTCATCTCAGTAGGTATCTTCCTATTAGATGGTCTACTCACAGGTTTAGCTCCTTACAAAAGATCTATTTGAAACTCAACAGCTCGTTTCGGTGGTGGTCCTATGACTGGCTCAACGACATTTACAAACTCTCTTGCTACTCAAACTTGACTTGGCTCTTCTCCTACTTCCATTGTACTTAACAAAACACAACTACTCCAGTCAAATTTCTCTGTTGAGATAATTCAGTTATGACTATCAGGGTGTCTTAGTGATATCTCCCCATCCTGGAAAATATCCTAGCCTTATACCTTTTCAACCAATCCATACCCAAAATGATTCTAAAATCTACGAAATCGAAAATATACAGACTCATGAAAACTTATGACCTGATAAATCAAGTTCAAATTGGTCGCATCCCATCCCTAGAGTTGCATACCCTCCTATTGGATTCGTAACCCTTAAGGAAGTAACAAGGTATGTGGGTTCTAAGCATAACCCATTAATCAAACACTGAGACATAAATGAAAGTGATGCACTGGTATCAAATAATATCCTTACTGGTATACTTTGAATCAAAAACGTACATTCCATCACACTCTTTCCTTTTTCAACTGCAGTTGGCTTAACAGATGATGGTCCAACAGCAAAAACATTTCCCTTATCCGCCCTGGCTGGCTTTGGACGTTGATACTTATAATGCCCAACTTGATCAAAGTTAAAGAACTTTACATTCTTCTTATCCGCGGCCTTCTTTCGCTTGCCTGACTAGCACTCATTAGGATAATGACCCTTCTTATCACATTTATAGCAAACTAAATCAGCCTTTGCCTTCTTGGCAGCATCCCCCTTCTGGGCTCCCTTCTTCTTAGAGAACTTCCTCTTCTATCCCTAAGGACCTGTCACGACCCTGGATTTTGGCCCGTTTATTTTAATAAATGTTTAATCTAATTAAATATAAAATGTGAATTGATCATATTAAAATGAATATGATTTTGGAATTTTTGCTATTTATTTATATAAATTGTATTTTGAAAAGGAGATTGATTTGGAAATTTAAAATAAAATCTCCTAAGAATATTTAAAGTAAAATTTATTTTTTGTATTTAAGGAAAATACTTTTCTTGTTATAAATATATAAATGCAATATATAGAAAATAACGTTCAAAATAAAATCAAAGCTTGTAAATGTAAAATATGAGTCAAATTTATGTATATGATTTAAATAATACAAATGAATTATAAAAATGAGAATAAATGTAAATATAACTTATGAATCTAATTCAAATATTCATGGCTAAAATAGAAAATAAAAAATATAAAATATAAAACATAAATAGATGATAATGTTCAATATAAAATATTAATATTAATGTAAATCAAAAATATAAATACAAATTAATAAGTGAACTCATGAATCTAAGTTTAATATTTATAGTTAAAATACAATTGGAAATAAATATAAATATAAATGTGAATAAATTATATGAACCCAATTTAAATATTTATAGCTAAGCTACAAATACAAGTGTAACTACAAACATTTTAATACACATAATATCTTCACTCATAAAGCCCAAATGTTTGCCTGCAGATTCAAACTAAAAATAACTATACACAGTAACATTTTTATAAGTATACAACTACTTAAAATACAAGACAAGATTTTTAATAACAAAACATATGTGTATGGAGTTCAAACTAAAATAACAGGACAAAATAAGGCCTCATTTGCAAGTCAAGTAATTGCCTGCAAATAAGTACATTACAGTTCAAACTTGAAGTTAATAAAAACGAGTAACATAATAACAAAACAAAGATCTTTATATAAAGCTTCTCACTCAAGCCATTGACCTGCAATATATGCCTACAAATAAATATCTTTATACATAGTACACTATACTTATAATTGTGTAAACATAATTAGCAACCTAAGCATTTAATTCCCATCTTCTCAGTACATTATTTTGTCAATTCATATGTTTACAAACCTGAACATCTCAGACATAAAAACATGTCCAGCCGAAATTGCAAAATCATGTTATATTACAGGAAGTTAATTACAAAATCAACCTGGTCAAGAATATAAGGCTGTCTAGATACAACCTACCCATGTTCACCTATTTTCTTTTATATATATGAGTGTACATATTCTTATTTAGTTCGTTCAGTAAGAAAATAGATTAGCAAACCTGGAAAAAAAAGAACTAAGAACAGTTTCTAACTGAATTCAAAAACACAGAAAATATGCAAGCAGTTTCAAAAGCAACAAGATTTCGAAACATCAGTGCTTCTTTCTGTTCAAAGGGATTTTCTGTGAGTAAACTTAATTCTTAAAAGTTTTAAGTTATTTAAGTAGTTCAATCTCACTTGATAAACTGATTGAATATACTTCTGTTTGCATATATGTTATGATCTTCTGTGTTTTCTGTAAATTGGTACAGGGTTCATGTTTGAATAAATATGTCAAGATATCCTAATGTAATCATTGATGAACTGAAATTCTTCAACAAACAAGATGCAAAACTTAAACTAAGATTTTTAAAGGGGTGATTACAATCATGTTCATCAAGTGCTTCACTGTAACTGATGTACAGGTAAACCAAGTGATATTTCGATAATATTCGAATGTCGCAAAATGTTGATTTAAGATTTTAGATTGAATCTATACTGGAAATCATAATTTTTACAATGAAAATCAATACTTTTAGATTGATATTTGAATAGCAGTTTGTAAATAGACAAAACTTGTATTTTTGCAAATTCCTAGTTACTGATTCAATTTAAATTGTTGGAAATTGTTTTGGAGGTAGTTCGAACATTCAAGATGTTGAGAAAAATGTCAGATAATTTTTCTAATTCATAAACTAATCAAACGAACGAAGAATAGGGGCATGTTCACTGTAAATTGTTGATTTCGGCATCATAGTGAGATCGAGCTTCCTGAGCTTCGAGGAGGGAGTTGCTGAGGGGCAGGACTTGGCGTGGGTGGTGAGGCTTAGCCTCTGGCGATGTGAGATTGCAGGACTGGGTGGTTTTCGGTGAGGAGCTGGTGTTTCAAGTTCAAGTTTTAGGTGATATTTTGATTTTGACCCTATGTCGAATTTCTGGATGTTGATTGTGGTTGAGGAGGGGAATCGTGGTTTGTGGGTGCTGACGAGGGCCGCTGGAGGTGCGGCGAACCACCGTGCACGTGCACGATGGCGTTGGAGTCGGTTCTGCGTGTCAGAGTCTGGTTGTCTCCTTACTCGAGTCGTGCTCGTGAATAAATGGAATCGGCTTCGAGTTTTATCCTGAGCGAGATGGGTAGCCGGATGCTATTCAACATTTTTTAATTTAAGTTTAAACTTTTAGCAAGCTTACTGTAAAAAAAAATTATAAGAAGAAGAAGATGTTCAGGGAAGACTGGGGAAGTTTGCGTAGGGAACTCGAAGTAACTCTCGAGTATAATGCAGGGGAGGTCTCGGGTTTGCCTGGGGCGACTTGAGTTTGGTCATACTGCAGTTTTGCAGTGAAGTTGAAGTTGGGTAGAATTGTTTTTTTTCAAATTGTCTAAACATTTTAAGCTTAAAAGGTTTTAAAGGCTAAGCTAAGAATTTGTTCAAGTTTTAAGTATTTTAGTCAAAAACTTAATGATGATCTTAAACACTTAAATTATTTTGATTAATTTAGGATGAGTGTAAATTTAATTAACTCTTAAGTTTGTAGTTAATAAATGAATGATTTAAAATTTAAAGAGGACTTTAAGAGTTAACTACATTGAGTAATTAAAATTAAATGAATTATTATTAGAAGGTAATTAAGAATAACTACTTTATAATTCTAATCAAGTATGGATAAAAGGGTGATTAAGTGATAAATAAATTATATTTAACTACCTAAATTAATTAATGAATGATTAATAGTTAACCAATCAAATAATTTAATTATGAATTAATAGTTAATTAAGTAAGTAATTTAATTAAGAATTAAGAATTTATAATTAATTAATTAAGTAATTAGTAGTTAAATCATTAAGTAATTAAGTTTCATTAATTAATAATTAAGGTTATTAATTGATGAATAAGGAATAGTAATCAAAGTTAAACAACTTGATTTTTAGGTAATTAATATAATAGATGAATAAATAATTAATTAAATAATTAGGACTTAATAATTGATTAAGTAATGATTAATTAACTCAAATAATTTGAAAGGAAATAACAAATTAATCATTAATTAAACAGGGTTAAGCGATTAATTCTTGAGAAATTGATTTTAAATCGAATTAATTGCAATGAGAATTTAAATGATTGCTTATGGATTGTTGTGTATGTAGAATGTCTGGTTTGTGATGTTTAAATTTATGATATTCTGTAATGCTCTCTGATATGCTGTGATATATCTATGATGACTATATATGTTTATCTATGATAAATGTTGTTTGAATTATAACTTGAATTAAACTGTTTAAGTTAATTAGACAACTTGGCCTCTAAAATGGCGTTTGGATTCGATGAGACCGGGATCGGAAGAATCAAATTTGATTCTCCGAAAACCACATCGATCCAATTTAAATGTTAGGTCGTAAATTCTGAAAAGAAGATAGAGATGGTGTATTCAGAATGCAAGGGTTATCATCGTTGACTCTAAGGGTGATTCCAAAATGAGTGTGACGAGATAATGCCTTCGGTTTCGTTTGAACCCGGAACGAACTTGTATGGATTGAATGCTTTCAACACATCGTCAGGCGGACAATGAGCATTCTAAGAATAATGTTCAATAAAGGTAATCGCAGCCTCAAGCCTCATCAACCGGGAATGGCTAAAACAGAGGAGATGCAGCAAGGTTAGGTGGGTCATGCCCAAGCAGGACAAGATATTTCCCCTGTCTAGATGTCCCTTTATATTTCGGCTGTGTGGGCGGTTCCTAGCTACAACCGCGGGGTTTATCTTGTTCGGGACTTTTCAGTAAGGAATGGTTCCGGCCTTGTGTTGTAGGGGGTCGGGAGTGATCCTCGGTACGGTGATCTAGGCCCCGTATTGTGATAGGCGGTACCCTAGTAGCCCTGCCATTGTTGGAAATCCGTTTTCCCTACGAGACCCTACGGTTTTGATTTGTATTACCCGCTTTTGTGGCTAGTAGCTGGAATTTAATCATGTAACAATTTCGACTATTTTCTATTTACTTGAAAACCCTAGACACTATTATAATATCACTGGATTTCCTATGAAATGTTTTGGTTAGCGTAAGGTAAAAACTTACCCGTATTTATTTGTGGGAAGTCTTACGTGATACCTTTATTTTCAAATGTTTTCCAAAGTTAAACAACGTTTAACCGTTTACTCATACCAGACCCATGTCTGACCCGGAGTTTATATTTTGTTTTTCATAAACTCTTGGGTACTCAAATTTTTATGAGTAGCCAAGTGATAGGTTTCGGACTTGATTTCTGGAGGAGCTTGGAGCAGGAGATTCCAGACGTATATAGCTATTTATGTAGTTCCGCTGTGTTAGTTGATATGTACTGTACCTCTGATGTATATAGTGATAGATGTATGTATGACTGTCATATGTATTGATATTGTATAACTCTGATATATGTAAAAACTATGTAACAGGTATATGATATATTATATTTTGTTCCGTTCCGCTGTGAGATTCTGATATTGTTGTTCTTTCTTTCTCTTTCTTTCTACTTCTATCCCTTTCTTTCTTTATGATGATACGTCTTTCTGGTAGTAGAAGGGCGGGTCGTCACAGTTGGTATCAGAGAAAGGTTGGTGATAACCTTGGCTCTGGTAGTGATTACTCATAGAATAGAGTTTGTAGAACTCTAAAATGAGTTTGAGTGTATTAATAGATATGGGCGCGTACTTGTTAGTGAATATAAAATTGTTTTTTTATATTGTGTTGACCTATCTGTTAACTGTTTATGGATTCTGGTCGATGTGTGGGACGCCATTTCATCGATAGGGATTTCTAAACTCTTAAACAAGGTAGACCAACACAGTATTGTTTTTAAAGTAGGGAAAATGAAATAATTTTACCCGAAACTATATTTTGGTATAAAAGAAATATTTTCTGAAATTATTATATATATTTGGATGATTGGTTGTTAATACTATGATTGAATAAAAGTTTAAAATTCGAGTGGTTTATAACCAAATAAAATTGTCTAAGTATTGTTTAAATAAAAAGGAATATAACTAAAATTTGATCAAACCAGAATTTAAGTCCCGGAAATTTAAAAGGTGTTAAAATGAATTTAAACAAAAGAATTTGGGAATTTAAAAATCTTGGGAATGTTTGAAATGTTTTTCCAAAGATTTGAAAGCAATAATGTAGTATTGTTTTGAGAAAATATTGTTTTGGAAATTGCTTGGGAAGAAATTGTGGAAGTAAGGAAGCACTGAACTCACTTCAGTCGCTGGAAAATAATCCTGATGATGATGGCCACATCATCAGTATTCATTTTCGAGTTTCTAAAGTGATGGATTGCTACCAGGATAGTTGGACATGATATTGTTTGGGCTTGTTCAGTATACAAGTATTTAGAAATTTCAAAGGAAACAAAAAATTGTTTTGGTGAAAACAAGTGTTTGGAATTTGAAATTTTGTTTTGACATACCAAGTGAGTATGTGTAGTTATCATTTCAAAATGGTTTTGGAAATGAAAACCAGGCAATTGAATTCTAAGAAATTCTATTTAAACAATATGAAAAGTTTAAATGAATCAACTATTGGACTCATAAAGTAAAGTTGATATTAATAAGAAGAAATTGGGGAATTTTAATCTGGAAATTAAAATTTAACCTAAGTAAATGAAAATGAAGGAAATATATTTGAGTTTAACCTGAGATAAGTTAGATAAAAATTGAAGTTGAAATTAAATTGAAATTGAACTAAATTGGAAGGCAATGATTGTAATGGTGAAATGAAAATTTATACCTTAAGATGGTAAGTGTTATATATATAATTTGAAATTGTGATTATAAGATGAAATAACCCAAATGAGTAATATAAGTTGTTAAGTAGATAAATAAGTTATGAGCTCATATATTGAGAAATAAATTTAAAGAATGGTAAGTAGCTAAATTTAACTGAAGTTGAGTTGGAATAAAATTGAATTCAAATGAATTCAATCGAGTTACAGATAATATTGAATGGAATAAAATTATTATGAAAATAAGTAAATGTAAGCCAAAGTAAGTATTGGATTAAAATAGAATTGGAGTAAGTTGTAAACAAATCTAATTCAAGCATAAATTGAATAACCTTATTATAAATAAATTCAATAATGAATTGTTAATGTAAATTAAAATTTAAGAATGGATAAGAGAATAAACTAATCGAACAAATTAGAAAATAGTTGGGATTTGATTTAAAAGAAAATCAAATCAAAGATTTACATGGAAATTGGTGAAATAGAATAAACCTAAGTTGTTAGATGGAACGGTTTGAAGAAAATAAATGACTTAAGTAAATTGTGAGATGATTATTTAAAATACTGGTTGTCGAGTTTAATAAAATGGTTTGGAATCAAACTTTTTAAAAATGAAAGAAATGCAATATAAGGATTGTGAATAAATTAATTAGGATGGAGTCAAGTATAAATTGAGTTGGAATCAATTTAAGATTTGTCATAAAGCTTAAGTAATTATTTATTCACAATAGTATTGTCAAACTGCATATAGAAATGAGTTGTTTTGAAGTAAACAAGATTAGATAAAATTCTATGAATTATTGGAAGCAAAATAGGATGATTTTGAATATGAGTTTGTTTTGCTTAAATGGAATATATATAAGCAAGTAAGTGGTAAATCACTTAAACTGAAGGGAATGATTTGGAAATTGGTTGGAAATAATTGTAATAAGTGTTGAAAACCTTACATATGTGCTTATGGAAATATGTAATGCTAAACAAATGGAGACTCTGTCAAAACTTTTCAAAATTTGAAAACTATAAAAAAAATAGCAACAAAACAATTTCAAATTGAAAATTGAAAGTAAATTAGTGGATGAAACTAATGTAAAAAAAATGATGAAAATCAGTTATAAATGTAAGATAGTCAATAAAATTCAATATTCAGAATTAAAAATAAATTGAAATTCACATGGAATTGGAAATTCAAATAAAAGGATTTAAAGGCTAAAGTAGTAAAGTAATAATATAAGAGTATATATAGTGCTTATATTAAATTTAAGAAATGAATAGTGAAATTCTTAAGTAAAATTTGATATTGAGAAAATTATTCCAAGTGGATAGAAATCTAAATAATGTGAATAAAAGAAAATTGATATAGTTGATAATCAATGGATATAAATACGTAGGATGAACGTAAATTATTCGCATAGCAATTAGATCCAGATTCGAGCACAGAATTTCGAGATAGTTATATCGATCCGAGTTGGGATTTTTCACTCGATTTTCGATGACGAACCATGGATATGGATTTTGATTGATTCTGGAAATTCTCTATCATAGTTGTGACTATGCAAGGAGAATAACAGTTTCTGATCAAGAAACCAGTTCTGAGTCCGCACTAGGAAGTCGGGTGGACGATACTAGTTCGGAAGTGAAATTGTGTGATCGAGCGAGCGATCGAATTTTATATTGCGTACGAATGGTATATGTACATCGTACGAGCTTGATTGAATAGATATTGAAATTCTGTAAAGAAGTCAATAAAATTTGGAAAGAGTTAATATTGTAGATTTCAAAATTGAATTGCCAGAGTGAATATCTGAAATTCATTATGTATTCCATATACCCCATCTTAGAAATTTGTCATGGTTCATCATTAGTTGTTGAACCAGTAGTTCAGGAATTTGGAAGTTGAGTCGAATTTGACTGTGATCAGGAATCCAGCTTGGATTGTTGATCATCGAGAGACAACACTCGATAATTTTAGGAAAACTATCGGGATTCGTGTTTAGATAACTAGTGATGTTTGTTAGGATAGACTGTTTGTTTGTTTGCTAATGTGTGAATGATATCTATGTTGAATGGTTGGTATAACAGCTTTTAAATTATCATCGTTTTAAATTTCAGGGACGAAATTCTTTTAAGGGGGGAGGAATGTAACGACCCTGGATTTTGGCCCGTTTATTTTAATAAATGTTTAATCTAATTAAATATAAAATGAGAATTGATCATATTAAAATGAATATGATTTTGGAATTTTTGCTATTTATTTATATAAATTGTATTTTGAAAAGGAGATTGATTTGAAAATTTAAAATAAAATCTCCTAAGAATATTTAAAGTAAAATTTATTTTGTGTATTTAAGGAAAATACTTTTCTTGTTATAAATATATAAATGCAATATATAGAAAATAACGTTCAAAATAAATCAAAGCTTGTAAATGTAAAATATGAGTCAAATTTATGTATATGATTTAAATAGAATACCAATGAATTATAAAAATGAGAATAAATGTAAATATAACTTATGAATCTAATTCAAATATTCATGGCTAAAATAGAAAATATAAAATAAACATAAATAGATGATAATGTTCAATATAAAATATTAATATTAATGTAAATCAAAAATATAAATACAAATTAGTAAGTGAACTCATGAATCTAAGTTTAATATTAATAGTTAAAATACAATTGGAAATAAATATAAATATAAATATAAATGTGAATAAATTATACGAACCCAATTTAAATATTTATAGCTAAAGTACAAATACAAATGTAACTACAAACATTTTAATACACATAATATCTTCACTCATAAAGCCCAAATGTTTTCCCGCAGATTCAAACTAAAAATAACTATACACAGTAACATTTTTATAAGTATACAACTACTTAAAATACAAGACAAGATTTTTAATAACAAAACATATGTGTATAGAGTTCAAACTAAAATAACAGGACAAAATAAGGCCTCATTTGCAAGTCAAGTAATTGCCTGCAAATAAGTATATTACGGTTCAAACTTGAAGTTAATAAAAACGAGTAACATAATAAAAAAACAAAGATCTTTATATAAAGCTTCTCACTCAAGCCATTGACCTGCAATATATGCCTACAAATAAATATCTTTATACATAGTACACTATACTTATAATTGTGTAAACATAATTAGCAACCTAAGCATTTAATTCCCATCTTCTCAGTACATTATTTTGTCAATTCATATGTTTACAAACCTGAACATCTCAGACATAAAAACATGTCCAGCCGAAATTGCAAAATCATGTTATATTACAGGAAGTTAATTACAAAATCAACCTGGTCAAGAATATAAGGCTGTCTAGATACAACCTTCCCATGTTCACCTATTTTCTTTTATATATATGAGTGTACATATTCTTATTTAGTTCGTTCAGTAAGAAAATAGATTAGCAAACCTGAAAAAAAAAGAACTAAGAACAGTTTCTAACTGAATTCAAAAACACAGAAAATATGCAAGCAGTTTCAAAAGCAACAAGATTTCGAAACATCAGTGCTTCTTTCTGTTCAAAGGGATTTTCTGTGAGTAAACTTAATTCTTAAAAGTTTTAAGTTATTTAAGTAGTTCAATCTCACTTGATAAACTGATTGAATATACTTCTGTTTGCATATATGTTATGATCTTCTGTGTTTTCTGTAAATTGGTACAGGGTTCATGTTTGAAAAAATATGTCAAGATATCCTAATGTAATCATTGATGAACTGAAATTCTTCAACAAACAAGATGCAAAACTTAAACTAAGATTTTTAAAGGGGTGATTACAATCATGTTCATCAAGTGCTTCACTGTAACTGATGTACAGGTAAACCAAGTGATATTTCGATAATATTCGAATGTCGCAAAATGTTGATTCAAGATTTTATATTGAATCTATACTGGAAATCATAATTTTTACAACGAAAATCAATGCTTTTAGATTGATATTTGAATAGCAGTTTGTAAATAGACAAAACTTGTATTTTTGCAAATTCCTAGTCACTGATTCAATTTAAATTGTTGGAAATTGTTTTGGAGGTAGTTCGAACATTCAAGATGTTGAGAAAAATGTCAGATAATTTTTCTAATTCATAAACTAATCAAACGAACGAAGAATAGGGTTTTAGTTCAGGTGTTTCCTGTTCACTGTAAATTGTTGATTTCGGCATCATAGTGAGATCGAGCTTCCTGAGCTTCGAGGAGGGAGTTGCTGAGGGGCAGGACTTGGCATGGGTGGTGAGGCTTAGCCTCTGGCGATGTGAGATTGCAGGACTGGGTGGTTTTCGGTGAGGAGCTGGTGTTTCAAGTTCAAGTTTTAGGTGATATTTTGATTTTGACCCTTTGTCGAATTTCTGGGTGTCGATTGTGGGTGAGGAGGGGAATCGTGGTATGTGGGTGCTGACGAGGGCCGCTGGAGGTGCGGCGAACCACCGTGCACGTGCACGGTGGCGTTGGAGTCGGGTCTGCGTGTCAGAGTCTGGCTGTCTCCTTACTCGAGTCGTGCCCGTGAATAAATGGAATTGGCTTCGAGTTTTATCGTGAGCGAGATGGGTAGCCTGATGCTATTCAACATTTTTTAATTTAAGTTTAAACTTTTAGCAAGCTTACTGTAAAAAAAAATTATAAGAAGAAGAAGATGTTCAGAGAAGACTTGGGAAGTTTGCGTGGGGAACTCGAAGTAACTCTCGTGTATAATGCAGGGGAGGTCTCGGGTTTGCCTGGGGCGACTTGAGTTTGGTCATACTGCAGTTTTGCAGTGAAGTTGAGGTTGGGTAGAATTGTTTTTTTCCAAATTGTCTAAACATTTTAAGCTTAAAAAGGTTTAAAGACTAAGCTAAGAATTCGTTCGAGTTTTAACTATTTTAGTCAAAAACTTAATGATGATCTTAAACACTTAAATTATTTTGATTAATTTAGGATGAGTGTAAATTTAATTAACTCTTAAGTTTGTAGTTAATAAATGAATGATTTAAAATTTAAAGAGAACTTTAAGAGTTAACTACATTGAGTAATTAAAATTAAATGAATTATTATTAGAAGGTAATTAAGAATAATTACTTTATAATTCTAATCAAGTATGGATAAAAGGGTGATTAAGTGATAAATAAATTATATTTAACTACCTAAATTAATTAATTAATGATTAATAGTTAACTAATCAAATAATTTAATTAAGAATTAATAGTTAATTAAGTAAGTAATTTAATTAAGAATTAAGAATTTATAATTAATTAAATAAGTAATTAGTAGTTAACTAATTAAGTAATTAAGTTTCATTAATTAATAATTAAGGTTATTAATTGATGAATATGGAATAATAATCAAAGTTAAACAACTTGATTTTTAGGTAATTAATCTAATAGTTGAATAAATAATTAATTAAATAATTAAGACTTAATAATTGATTAAGTAATGATTAATTAACTCAAATAATTTGAAAGGAAATAACAAATTAATCGTTAATTAAACAGGGTTAAGCGATTAATTCTCGAGAAATTGATTTTAAATCGAATTAATTGCAATGAGAATTTAAATGATTGCTTATGGATTGTTGTGTATGTAGAATGTCTGGTTTGTGATGTTTAAATTTATGATATTCTGTAATGCTCTCTGATATGCTGTGATATATCTATGATGACTGTATATGTTTATCTGTGATAAATGTTGTTTGAATTATAACTTGAATTAAACTGTTTAAGTTAATTAGACAACTTGGCCTTAAAATGGCGTTTGGATTCGATGAGACCGGGATCGGAAGAATCAAATTTGATTCTCCGAAAACCACATCGATCAATTTAAACGTTATGTCGTAAATTCTGAAATGGAGATCGAGATGGTGTATTTAGAATGCAAGGGTTATCGTCGTTGACTCTGAGGGTGATTCCAAAATGAGTGTGACGAGATAATGCCTTCGGTTTCATTCGAACCCGGAACGAACTTGTATGGATTGAATGCTTTCAGCACATCGTCAGGCGGACAATTAGCATTCTAAGAATAATGTTCAATAAAGGTAATCGCAGCCTCAAGCCTCATCAACCGGGAATGGCTAAAACAGGGGAGATGCAGCAAGGTTAGGTGGGTCATGCCCAAGCAGGACAAGATATTTCCCATGTCTAGATGTCCCTTTATATTTCGGTTGTGTGGGCGGTTGCTAGCTACAACCGCGGGGTTTATCTTGTTCGGGACTGTTCAGTAAGGAATGGTTCCGGCCTTGTGTTGTAGGGGGTCGGGAGTGATCCTCGGTACGGTGATCTAGGCCCCGTACTGTGACGGGCGGTACCCCAGTAGCCCTGCCATTGTTGGAAATCCATTTTCCTTACGAGACCCTATGGTTTTGATTTGTATTACCCACTTTTGTGGCTAGTAGCTGGAATTTAATCATGTAACAATTTCGGCTATTTTCTATTTACTTGAAAACCCTAGACACTATTATAATATCACTGGATTTCCTATGAAATGTTTTGGTTAGCGTAAGGTAAAAACTTACCCGTATTTATTTGTGGGAAGTCTTACGTGATACCTTTATTTTCAAATGTTTTCCAAAGTTAAACAACTTTTAACTGTTTACTCATACCAGACCCATGTCTGACCCGGAGTTTATATTTTGTTTTTCATAAACTCTTGGGTACTCAAATTTTTATGAGTAGCCAAGTGATAGGTTTCGGACTTGATTTCTGGAGAAGCTTAGAGCAGGAGATTCCAGACGTATATAGCTATTTATGTAGTTCCGCTGTGTTAGTTGATATGTACTGTACCTCTGATGTATATAGTGATAGATGTATGTATGACTGTCATATGTATTGATATTGTATAACTCTGATATATGTAAAAACTATGTAACAGGTATATGATATATTATATTTTGTTCCGTTCCGCTGTGAGATTCTGATATTGTTGTTCTTTCTTTCTCTTTCTTTCTACTTCTATCCCTTTTTTCTTTATGATGATACATCTTTCTGGTAGTAGAAGGGCGGGTCGTCACATGACCCTAGGTTTCAGCTGGCTTCTCTCGAGCACAAACAGCAAGCATCTCTTCATAGCGAATTGTCATCTTCACAACCACATTACACGATCATGGATATGTGTCAGGGTCGCCTTAGCAAGCTCGGGTCTCAAACTTCGAATAAACCTCTCATCATTCTGATGTCACTGTCAATAATGGCATACCCATATCGAGATAGCTCATCAAACTTAGTGGCATACTCGATAACCGACATCTCTCCCTGAACTAGATCCATAAACTTCCTCATCAACACTGACATAGCAACCTTAGATAAAAACCTTTGTTCAAATCTACTTCTGAATTTAGCCCATATCAACTATTCCTCCGAAACTCCGGTAGTAACACTATTCCACCAATGAAGTGCTACCCTTGCAACTGCCTAGAGGCCAACCTTCTCTTCTGCTCATCATCTAAACCCAGATCAGCAAAGATACGCTTACAGTGCAATAGCCAGTTCTCTACTTCTATGGCATCCTCCATTCCCATAAACGATTTTCCTCCAAGACTGGTGTAGTCTCCGCTCAACTTAGCATAGTTATTCCTAACTGGACCTACAGGATTAGTTGCTCCAACATTCCCGGCAACTCCTACAGTAGCTCTTGCATGCATCACATTGATGAAGAACTAATACATTGCCCCTATATCTACTAGTGGATTTTCAACACCCGCATAGCATTAGTATTTTGGTTAGCGTTAGCATATCGACCATTGTTCCTTCTGGTATTAGGTCGAGCATTTCCATTAGTTATGGTGCTTCCACCACCAAGATTTCCTCTTCCGTTTCCTTCTTCCATATCTTTTTTTCTCGTAAATCTGCATATGATACTTAGTAAGATACATAATAATGGTCTAAGAGAGAGGGGAATACGTTCTTATATATATATATATATATATATATATATATATATATATCAAATACAAGTACGTTACTATAACGTTATCCCAAACCCCGATTATATTTCTGATTCATTGAATTATGTTTGAAAAAGCTTTTAAGTTTAATTTCTTTTAAGTTTTCATAGACTTGTGATCTGATACCAACATGTAACATCCCCCCACTTGAACGCCTAAAACTAACGGCTACGGATGCTGCAGTCATCCATAGTTATTAATCCTCGACGACGAAATATGGGGTTTTAGATTCATTGATACACAGAAACACATGAATATGGAAAAAAATTAAAACATCAAAAATGTTCACATTCCATTTCAAAATATGTCCAATTCATTGCATAATACCACAATCGTTAACCACATTTAGAGAAAATATATTTATTACAACATACGTCAAGAGCAACATATGAAGATGCCCCCTTGAATGACCAGAATATATATACGCAACCTAACAACTTTGCCATTATAAACTACACTGTGGAATCAAATTAAAAGAGAACTCTATATATCTATCATGCCTCTTGCATGTCTCTGGAAGCTTTATTCGACTAATGAGATACATGAAAATCTCAACTCTCAAACTACTCAAAAATCAATTGAGTACCCGTGAGTTTAAGTAAAATTTGTGTCACACATAATGCCTGGTATGAATAATAATCTACCATCTCAAACTATTTAGATATCTAGTGTGACCTCCCCGCTCAGCAGAATGGGTTTTCCCCTCACTAGTATCTTAAAATATTTATGAAACCATATATTTTGTTCTTGCATCCACAATGGTTAAGAAAATACAAAACAATATGATATGATGATATGCAAAACAAATGAACCAATTCTGGATTTCCCATCCTCATTAATACTGACATTGGCCTCAATTATGGTTTCTAGAATTACTATTAACCTATTAGTTTTCATGACTGACTAATAAATAGTAAAATGTTTAGGACTTTCTTTCCAAATACATAGTTTTAATGGGATCACTATGAACCTATTGGTAACTCCAATATCTTTACACCTATCCGAGTTTTCATGGATTGACTAGGAACCTATTGGTAACTCTAATATCTTCTCTTCTTATCCCAGTTTTCATGGGCTGACTAGGAACTATTGACATCTGTCGCTATCTTAATACGGATATAGTTTTCATAGGTTCACTATAAACCTATTGGCTCCTGCCAATATCAAATCATAGTTTTCATGGGCTAACTATGAACCTTTCTTTCTGACATCATCAATAATACATAGTTTTTATGTGATTACAATGAATCTATTGTCCTTACCAATATCTTTTCCTATACACAGTTTTCATGGGCTTACTAAGAACCTATTGGCCCCTTTCAATATTTGTCTTTAATATTTTATCATCCTATATCTTGGTGTTTCTGACCTCCTAGATGCATTTCTACTCATTCAGGAGTTAACATAATTTATTTTCACTACTGGGTCAATCTAGCTGTTTATTCTGCTCATCCCCAAAATACAGTTATGGATCCATTACAATGTGGATATATACATATATGAAGAAGAAAACACAATAACTTGGTTAATCCCTTTAACCCTTTAATCAAAGAAAACTTCTTCAAAAAATCCTTTTTGAAACACTTTATTTATTTATGCCACGGTTTTCTTAAAAATGAGATTAGGTTATTTGCTCTGAAAACTAAGGCTTTCGAAACCTTCGAAACCTTGTTTTCAACCTAACTGGATGACCTCCTTCGAAAGCATATAAATCTCTTTCAAAACATTAGGCCCTAGCCTTTCGAAACACTTTAAAACTTCTCTTTCGAAACCTTCTGAATATATTAAAGCATTACTTATTATCTTTTAAAAGCTTAGCTTCGAAACCTTTGAAAGTACCCCTTTAGAAACCTTTGAAAGTACCCCTTTCGAAATCTTTGGAAGGTCCTTTCCGAAACCATTAAAAGCCCCCCTTTCGAAACCATTAGAAGTATCCCTTCCGAAACCATTAAAAGTCTCCCTTTCAAATCCGTTGGGTTTATACTTAAAAATATCATTTAGGTTAAAATGAATATAAACGAAAGTATCTCTTTCGAAACCATCCTTTATCATATAAAAATATTGGGGAAAACTTGATGGTGTCGGTACCATCCCTTTCGAAAACTTCAATCATTTAAACATAGCATTGAATGATAGCATCGAAACCCCCCTTCGAAGCTATTGCCTTCAGAAACGTCGGACCCTTCTGAAAGCATTTAGGAAGTGGCTAAAAATATCTTGAAAACAGAACTGCCCTTCGAAAGCATTGATGACTTCAATACACTCGAAAGGCAAAAGAAGGCAGTAGAGCTTTGACTAGGCCAGAACCTATACTTTCGAAAGCATTATTTTACAAGTAAAGAAACCCGTTCGAAAGCTTATTCTTTAAAACATAAGTTGGCAACCCCTTCAAAAGCCTTTACAAAACCTCTTTTAAAAACATATGCTTCGACTCCTTCGAAGGCTTAAATAAAACAAAAGCTGGCGCATTTCTCCAATCCACTATGTACCATCTAAGTGATACCTTGTGTATTGGTTTCGGATTAGTGGGGTTTCGACTTGATTGAAGGCGGAAGCTTTGAGTCGAAACGTACTTCTAGTAGAGACGAAAGGTGATTTTTTGAGTAAAAACCGACTAATGCCACTTAAAGTAAATTTTATCTAACTAACCTGCCACATGTAAACCTATAATTGGTTGCCTTAGCTTTTCAAATTCTTTTCCAAAATAAATGTCACTAATTTCAGATCTAAACCATGGTTAAGTTAGAAAATAAGCTCTTACACTAAACAAAACCAATATTGTAAAGAAGTCCTAAAATAATTTAATTTGCATAGTAAATCACTTAAGAAAAATCCCAAAAATTTCCAAAAATTCACTTTAATCATGTTGCCAAAAATATCAAAATTTCGGACCCAAATTCTAAATATAACTTCAGAAATAAATTTATAAACCCAATTTGTAGCGACCCAACTTTCTATCTCCAGAAAGTTGCATCACTAATTAAGAAAGAAAGGGATATAAGAAGAAAAGATAAGAAAGAAGAAACACAACAACATCATATAACTCACAGCGGAACGAATGAAATATAATATATCACATAAAATATTACATAATATCATATTACATCAGAGTACACAACTTTACAACACATATTAGATAGTTATAAACATCTGTCTAACCATACATCTCAAGTACACAAGATACAGATACAATACAAACACAGCGGAACCATAATATATCTACACGTGGAAGCCTCCTGCTCCATATCTCCTCTAGAATTCATCAAGCAAACCTGAATCACTCGACTACTCATACATAATATGAGTACCCAAGAGTTTAATAAAACAGAAAATAAACACTCGGGTCAGATAGGGGTCTGGTGTGAGTAAACGGGTTAAAATTGCTTAACTTTAGAAAATCCTTTGAAAAGAAAAGGTATCACGTAAGACTTCCCACACATAAATATGGAAAACTTTTTACCTTACGCTAACCAAAACACTTGATAGGAAATTCAGTGATATTATAATAGTGTCTAGGGTTTTCAAGTAAATAAGAAATAGCCGAAATTGTTACATTCATTAAATTCCAGTTACTAGCCACAAAAGTGGGTAATACAAACAAAACCGTATGGTCTCGTAGGAAGAATGGGTTTCCATCAATGGAAGATCTACCGGGGTACCGCCCGTCACAGTACGTGGCCTAGATCACAGTACCGAGGATTATGCCCAATCCCCTGCATCACAAAGCCGGGACCATTCCTTACTGAACAGTCCCGAGTAAGACCACCTCGTGGTTGGCGCGACCAACCACCCACAAAGCCAAAAAAGGGACATCTAGACAGGAATGACCTCACCCTGAAATGGGTGCTACCCACCTAGCCTTGCTGCCCCTCACTTGTTTTAGTCATTCCCGGTTGATGAGGCTTGAGGCTGTGATTCCCTTTATAGAACACACCAATCTTAGAATGCTCATCGTCCACCTGACGATGTTCTGAAAGCATTCAATCCATACAAGTTCGTTCCGGGTTCGAACGAAACCGAAGGCACTATCTCGTTGCACTCATTTTGGAATCACCCTCAGAGTCAACGACCATAGCCCTTGCACTCTAAATCATCATCTCGAACCTATAAGTACTATCTTCGTCAAACTCATCACGGAATCACCCATAGAGTTATACTGACGAATAGTTCTTACACCTCGAGTCTTCACTAAGATCCACTTGGATTCACGACCTATCGTTTAATTTGGATCGATGTGGTTTTCGGATTATCCAAATATGGAAACCCGATCCTGGTCTCATCGAAATCCAAACGCCATTTAATGTCCAAGTTGTTTAAGGGTTTAAACAATTTACTTATATTCAGGATGATATAAACAGACAGATGAATCACATTATCACAATAGATAATTCATATCAAACATTCATCTCACAAAGCAGCATATCACATAACAGATATATCATACCCAAATCGTCAAGTATCAACCAATCACCCAATATCAATCATCCAATACCAATCACCAAAAATGAATCAATCATTCATGAGCAAAATTGATTAACTCTCAATCAATTGGTACTTAAATCCTTCTTCATTTATTTATTCCAAATAAATAAATTAATCATCTCTTAATGATCTTCTTTAATTAATCTTCCTTGATTAATTATCATTTAATTACATTCACGTAATTATCCTTAACCATATACAGTAATTAACCTTTAATTACTATCATTAATTATAATAATTAATGATCCTTCATTTACTTCCATTAATTAATTAACTACAATTAATTACATTAAACCTCAATTAGTTACAATTAATTAATCACACTTAAATTAATTACCTTTATTAATCAACCTTGATTAATTAGTTAATTATATTAACTAATGATCCTTATTAATTAATAATTCCTTTAATTAATTAAATAATTAACTTGTAATTAATCAGCTCATTAATCATAAACAGTAATTAACAACTTGTAATTACTTATCTTAATCAGCATCTTGATTAATTATATTAACCCTTTGATTAATTAATCTAATTAACTAATCTTTAATTACCTCATTAAGTAATTATTAATCAATTTAAATTAACAAATAATCCTTAATTAATTACTTTACTAATCAATTACATTTTTAATTAATTACATTTAGTAATTAATCTTAAATTAATCACATTCATTAATTAATCACATTTATTAATTAACTAAGTAATTAACCCTTAATTACTTGCATAAGTAATTATCTTCTAATTACTTCATTAGATGATTATTCTAATAACTAATTACCTTAACAAGTAATTAACTCCATCATTAAATAATTCTTAACTCTTTAATTAATTAATTACTCCATAATTAATTAACTTTAAAACAATCCTATTAATTAATTCCTTAATTAATAACATCATGTGATTATCCATTAATCACTTCAACTTAATTACTCCCATGAGTAATTTCCTCTAATCACTTCCATAAGTAATTTCTTCCATTAATTACATTCAGAAATTCACCGTTACTTACTTCATTTTGTAATTACATTTAATTAATCCATAATTAAGTGATTATTTAAAATAAAATAAACAATTAACTAATCATTTAAAATTAATTAACAATTAATTAATTAACTTCTTATATTTCAAAATCCTTAATTAATTAAGAAAATCATTCATCTTAATTAATCTTTACTTATTAACAAATCATATTTAATTATGTATTCTTAAGTTCATATCAATAATAAATTAACCATAATTATCTTCATAAATAAATTGTTTGAAATTAATCAAATTTTAATAACTTAAAAACAAATTATTCTATTTGGTTTACAAAATTATAACATTAAACTTTATTTGAAAATAATGCATTTAGAAACAACTTTCAAAATTTAAAACACATTAATTATCTAAGTTAAACTTATTCATTTTAAATAAAATTTGAAACTTAGTTTTTAAATCATTACTTAATAACTTTGATTTAATACTTAAAATTGAAACACTTCTTTTTAAATTAAAATTCAAAACACTTCTTTAAATTGAAATTCAACATCTACTTAGATAATTACTTTCAAATTCAAACTTCTTAATAATTTAAATTTAAAATAAATTCAATTAATACTTTGCTTTCAAAGGAAATCATTTAAAAACATTTTAAATTTGAAATTGAATTCAATTAACACTTTTTAAAAGTTGATTAACTTTTACTTACAAAGAACAAGTTTTAACTTGTAAACTTATTATTACACAGTACTGCCCAGAAAATGGCACACGACCAAAATCTCGAGTCAAACTCAGGAATCACTCAAGCCAACCCCGAAGCAAGCCCAGCACCATCATCTTCGAGTGCCACCGAAATAAACACGAGAGCTACTTCGAGTCTATCGTCTTCCCCAGCTCAAACACACCACCGGATCCAATGTCGTGCACGGTGCACGTGCACCTGAAACTCCGGCCAGCGACGGTCATCGCGACCATCAACGACCATCACACATCGTGCGAGCCTCCCCAAACACTCAGATCGAACAAAACATAAACGAATAGAAATTCGATCAAATGCTCGAAATTGCAGAAGACTACGATCACACAAAACCCAACGCCGCCGACAAACCCAACGCCGTCGAACATCGCCGACCCCGCCATCGAAATGCCTCGTTCCCGAGCTTCATCTTCCCCAAATACGAACAACCCCGGTCCATCTTCCACGACGCAAAGTCACGACAGCAAAGCCGAACAAAAACAAGGTGAAAACCCTAGTTCGATCCAATTCGAACAATTTTGCCATTTGAAAATTTCAATTATATTTTTCCCATTATCCTTGATACAAAAGCATGCTTCACCCAAGATTTCAACTCAAATCATGGAGTATATCATCGGCAATTCACCCAAATGCCGAAATCCTTCATCTCCAAATCCCCAATTGAATATCACTTTAAAAATTATGAAATGCATGTTAAAATTCATCATTTCTAACAACTAATCTATCTATACAGTCCAAAACAAAAACTAAGATTATTGATTTTCTGACATAAGTCAAGATTCTCTATATTTTCCAATTAAAAAAATATTTGTGAATTTAAATTTACAGTAACTATTCTTATAATCACTATCAAACATTAATGCACAACTTCCAATTAATCATCAGTGTCAAATAATGATGTTTAGTGGAAGATTTTTAATTTTTTTGAAAATGAAATCTGGTCAGGAACAATAAGTAACAGAGAGTATACTTATACACAGGCTTATTTTCACATATATATATATACATATCCATCAATTCAACAAATTAAACACTGAAATATTTTCATGCAATCACCAAGATAAATTCACAGATTAACACATGCATTGAATCTAAATCTATTTCAAACTATTTTTAAAATAATTTACTCGCCTTTCTTTTTGCAGAGCACAGAACAGAGCAGTTTTAATTATTCCCAGGCTTGAACATTAATCTGGAAAAACTTTGATTTTGAAATCCTACTGCATGCCTTCAGAATGACTTGCCGAGTTGTCGATAACCCCTTTGAATTGCAGTAATTTTGAAGTTGCAGATTTTATTTTTACTTCAGATTTGAGGAAGATTTCCAGTTTCATCTTCACTTGCTTTTGGTTTGAATTTTCAGGTTTTAAAAGAAATTTTCTTCTTAAACATTTATTTAAAAAAATTAAATAAATATATGTCCACTTGTTCAAAACTTACATTTGTCACTCAATTAGCTTAATCTTCTTACATATGTTATCAAGATGATTAACATGTTTGCACATGTCTTTATATTTTTAATAAATTTCTATTTAATTTAAAAATGTAATATAAACTTACTTATTTAACTTAATTAATAAATATTTACATATGTATATAAATTTACTTTTAAAAGAAAATATTATAAAACTAATTATAACACAAATATATTTTCTTATACATGTAATTTAAAATCTAAAACATTTATATATATATATATATACACACACACATTTATAACCATTTTAAGTTAAACATCTTAAAGAAAACAAAACAAAACTCTAAACTATCATATTTAAAAACAAACAATTATCTTATATTTTTAAAACAATTGAATTAATCCTAAATTATCTTTTGAGAAATATTAATTTTAAAACAAAGCTTTAAATTACAATTCATACATATATAAATTATTAATAGATTATATTAAATTTCAAAACAACATCAAATTATAATATATACATACATATATATTACAATTTGAAAATTCATCTTTTATTTAAAACAAAAGATCTTCTATTCACAATATATATCAAATATATATTATAAACAGAATAAAATTTTATTAGCTTTGAAAAAAATAAATTCTTATCAATTTTAAATTGTTAAAAAGATATTGATCAAAATTACCAGATTATATATTTATTAACCTTTAAAAGATTAAATTTATCAATTTAAATTAAAATTATAAAGAAAAATTATCAAATCAAATTAATTATTAATACAGATTATTAAATTGATATTGCCTAAAATTTCGGGTCGTTACATTCCTCCCCCCTTAAAAGAAATTTCGTCCCTGAAATTTAAAAGCAAAGGTAATTTAATAACCCAGTAAAGATTTTAATTTAAATCAGCAAAGCACTCCTAACATCCAGTTACTAACAACCATAGCAATCAATCAAACATACAAACAAACCTAAATAATTATCTTGACACAAATCAGAATAAATCTCACTAATACTATCTTGAGTTTCCCAAGTATAAACCACTGGGAGACTCGCTCTACAGAAGCTAAACTAACTACACTGCCAAAATCCACAGCTCCTCTTATCTCTAGATCCACCAACCTGAACAGAACATCAGACTATACCCAAGTCTAACACAACTTCCAAATCCAACTGGACTACAGATTCTACAACCAGCAATGAATCATACACGTACTCCCTCAGAGATACGTGAAATACAATGAATTCCAGCTATCCAAACTGGCAATTCAATCTTATCCAATTACTGTTCTCTTAACCAGAGATATCTTAACAACAATGAAGTCTCCAACTTCGAATTCCAAACTCCTTATCTCATATTTGCATAACTCAACAGACAATCCTGAGCTGCACATTCTCTTCCTGATCAGCTCAACCTATGATGATGCTTCCAGAAACAACTAGACCAAAGCAAACCAGTTTCTGGATCCTAAAAAGTCTTTCAAGATCCGTCGAAATCCAGGACACAAGCTCTACTTCCCAAGAAATAGCAAACTGAACTTGCTTCCTTCCTCGTACAGCTGCTACCTCGCTTCCGCTGCACAACTCTGATTCTAAAATAGATAAGAATACTGTTGATGAACACGAGTGCAAACTTATCCAATATATCCGGGATAACTTTGTTCATCAAATCCATAAAATCTTAGTGACACATCTAAAGGCTTGTCGAAAACCAAAACCATCAACAAACCACACAACGGCCCTTAGAGATGGCAGACATCCTCTCAAGAAATTCGGGCTCCAAACCAAGCATCAACATCTCGTCTCCTTAAGAAATGACAATGAGACCATGCCGAAGCGAAACAACTCATAGACCTTAGTCTCATATTCCAAAACAGCCAACCTCCTTGCTAAAGATCCAGATAACTTCTATACAGACGAGTCTTCCCTGCGACAGGTAAAGACTTCTCCTCAACCACTCCTAAAACTGCTTCAAGAGAAAACATCTTCAAAAATATCCATGGGTACTGCATCTCACCACGCAGCTATCAAGACATCATCACTAACTTCTGCACTTTCGACAGATCCAAACTTACACTTCCAAGATAAACTTTGAATCTTTAAAGAGATTTCCTTCGGATATTGGAGAAATCCTTACTCCAAGCTACAAATCTTACTTGAGACAGTATCAGGTCTACAGTCTCGAAAAATATACTTCCAACCCCAAACATATGGACCTCTTCCACCTGTGGTAGTCGTGTTACCCACACACGCACCACTAGTCCATCTACCTTTAAAACTTATGTTGGAAAATCTGAACAGATAACCCAATAGATCAGGTAGATATAAATTTAAACATATAGTTATATATAAAAATTACAAGTACGCTCTCTCAAGAAAGACACCACTCCAGAGCCTAGGTATTCACTCAACCTAATGCTCTGATACCACCTGTAGCGACCCAACTTTCTATATCCAGAACGTTGCATCACTAATTAAGAAAGAAAGGGATAGAAGAAGAAAAGATAAGAAAGAAGAAACACAACAACATCAGATAACTCACAGCGGAACTAATGAAATATAATATATCACATAAAATATTACATGGTATCATATTACATCAGAGTACACAACTTTACAACACATATTAGACAGTTATAAATATCTTTCTAACCATACATCTCAAGTACACAAGATACGGATACAATATAAACACAGTGGAACCATAATATATCTACACGTGGAAGCCTCCTGCTCCATATCTCCTCCAGAATTCGTCAAGCAAACCTGAATCACTCGACTACTCATGCATAATATGAGTACCCAAGAGTTTAATAAAACAGAAAATAAACACTCGGGTCGGACAGGGGTCTGGTGTGAGTAAGCGGGTTAAAATTGCTTAACTTTAGAAAATCCTTTGAAAAGAAAAGGTATCACGTAAGACTTCCCACACATAAACATGGAAAAGTTTTTACCTTACGCTAACCAAAACACTTGATAGGAAATCCAGTGATATTATAACAGTGTCTAGGGTTTTCAAGTAAATAAGAAATAGCCGAAATTGTTATATTCATTGAATTCCAGCTACTGGCCACAAAAGTGGGTAATACGAACAAAACCGTATGGTCTCGTAGGAAGAATGGGTTTCCATCAATGGCAGGGCTACCGGGGTACCTCCCGTCACAGTACGTGGCCTAAATCACAGTACCGAGGATTACGCCCAATCCCCTGCATCACAAAGCCGGGACCATTCCTTACTGAACAGTCCCGAGTAAGATCACCCCGTGGTTGGCGCGACCAACCACCCACAAAGCTGAAAAAAGAAACATCTAGATAGGAATGACCTCACCCTGAAATGGGTGCTACCCACCTAGCCTTGTTGCACCTCCCATGTTTTAGCCATTCCCGGTTGATGAGGCTTGAGGCTGCGATTACCTTTATAGAACACATCTATCTTAGAATGCTCATCGTCCACCTGACGATGTTTTGAAAGCATTCAATCCATACAAGTTCGTTCCGGGTTCGAACGAAACCGAAGGCACTATCTCGTTGCACTTATTTTGGAATCACCCTTAGAGTCAACGACCATAGCCCTTGCACTCTAAATCATCATCTCGAACCTATAAGTACAATCTCCGTCAAAACTCATCACGGAATCACCCACGGAGTTATACTGACGAATAGTTCTTAACCTCGAATCTTCACTAAGCTCCACTTGGATTCACGATCTAACGTTTAATTTGGATCGATGTGGTTTTCGGATTATCCAAATATGGAAACCCGATCCCGGTCTCATCGAAATCCAAACGCCATTTTAATGTCCAAGTTGTTTAAGGGTTTAAACAATTTACTTATATTCAGGATGATATAAACAGATAGATGAATCACATTATCACAATAAATAATTCATATCAAACATTCATCTCACAAAGCAGCATATCGTATAACAGATATATCATACCCAAATCATCCAGTATCAACCAATCACCCAATATCAATCATCCAATATCAATCACCAAATATCAATCAATCATGCATAAGAAAAATTGATTAACTCTCAATCAATTGGATTACTTAAATCCTTCTTCATTTATTTATTCCAAATAAATAAATAAATCGTCTCTTAATGATCTTCTTTAATTAATCTTCCTTGATTAATTATCTTTTAATTACATTCAAGTAATTATCCTTAACCATATACATTAATTAACCTTTAATTACTATCATTAATTATAATAATTAATGACCTTCATTTACTACCATTAATTAATTGACTATAATTAATTACATTAAACCTCAATTAAGTACAATTAATTAATCACACTTAAATTGATTACCTTTATTAATCAACCTTGATTAATTACTTAATTATATTAACTAATGATCCTTATTAATTAATAATTCCTTTAATTAATTAAATAATTGACTTGTAATTAATCAGCTCATTAATCATAAACAGTAATTAACAACTTGTAATTACTTATCTTAATTAGCATCTTGATTAATTATATTAACCCTTTGATTAATTAATCTAATTAATTAATCTCTAATTACCTCATTAAGTAATTATTAATCAATTTAAATTAACAAATAATCCTTAATTAATTACTTTACTAATTAATTACATTTTTAATTAATTACATTTAGTAATTAATCTTAAATTAATCACATTCATTAATTAATCACATTTATTAATTAACTAAGTAATTAACCCTTAATTACTTGCATAAGTAATTATCTTCTAATTACTTCATTAGATGATTATTCTATTAATTAATTACCTTAACAAGTAATTAACTCCATCATTAAATAATTCTTAACTCTTTAATTAATTAATTACTCCGTAATTAAGTAACTTTAAAACAATCCTATTAATTAATTCCTTAATTAATAACATCATGTGATTATCCATTAATCACTTCAACTTAATTACTCTCATGAGTAATTTCCTCTAATTACTTCCATAAGTAATTACTTCCATTAATTACATTCAGAAATTCACCATTAATTACTTCATTTAGTAATTACACTTAATTAATCCATAATTAAGTGATTATTTAAAATTAAATAAACAATTAACTAATCATTTAAAATTAATTAAATAATTAATTAATTAACTTCTTATATTTCAAAATCCTTAATTAATTAAGAAAATCATTCATCTTAATTAATCTTTACTTATTAACAAATCATATTCAATTATGTATTCTTAAGTTCATATCAATAATAAATTAACCATAATTATCTTCATAAATAAATTATTTGAAATTAATCAAATTTTAATAACTTAAAAACAAATTATTCTATTTGGTTTACAAAATTATAACATTAACCTTTATTTGAAAATAATGCATTTAGAAACAATTTTCAAAATTTAAAACACATTAATTATCTAAGTTAAACTTATTCATTTTAAATAAAATTTGAAACTTAGTTTTTAAATCATTACTTAATAACTTTGATTTAATACTTAAAATTGAAACACTTCTTTTTAAATTAAAATTCAAAACACTTCTTTAAATTGAAATTCAGCATCTACTTAGATAATTACTTTCAAATTCAAACTTCATAACAATTTAAATTTAAAATAAATTCAATTAATACTTTGCTTTCAAAGGAAATCATTTAAAAACATTTTAAATTTGAAATTGAATTCAATTAACACTTTTTAAAAGTTGATTAACTTTTACTTACAAAGAACAAGTTTTAACTTGTAAACTTATTATTACACAGTACTGCCCAGAAAACAGCACACGACCAAAATCTCGAGTCAAACTCAGGAACCACTCGAGTCAACCCCGAAGCAAACCCAGCACCATCATCTTCGAGTCGCCACCGAAATAAACATGAGAGCTACTTCGAGTCTATCGTCTTCCCCAGCTCAAACACACCACCAGATCCAATTCCATGCACGGTGCACGTGCACCTGAAACTCCGGCCAGCGACGGTCATCGCGACCATCACACGATCGCGTGTGAGCCTCCCCAAACACTCAGATCGAACAAAACATAAACGAATCGAAATTCGATCAAATGCTCGAAATTGCAGAAGACTACGATCATACAAAACCCAACGCCGCCGACAAACCCAACGCCGTCGAACATCGCCGACACCACCATCGAAACGCCTCATTCCCGAGCTTCATCTTCCCCAAATACGAACAACCCCGGTCCATCTTCCACGACGCAAAAGTCACGCCAGCAAAGCCAAACAAAAACAAGGTAAAAACCCTTGTTCGATCCAATTCGAACAATTTTGCCATTTGAAAATTTCAATTATATTTTTCCCATTATCCTTGATACAAAAGCATGCTTCATCCAAGATTTCAACTCAAATCATGGAGTATATCATCGGCAATTCACCCAAATGCCGAAACCCTTCATCTCCAAATCCCCAATTGAATATCACTTTAAAAATTATGAAATGCATGTTAAAATTCATCATTTCTAATAACTAATCTATCTATACAATCCAAAACAAAAACTAAGATTATTGATTTTCTGACATAAATCAAGATTCCCTGTATTTTCCAATTAAAAAAATATTTGTGAATTTAAATTTACAGTAACTATTCTTAAAATCACTATCAAACATTAAGACACAACTTCCATTTGATCATCAATGTCAAATAATGATGTTTAGTGGAAGATTTTTAAATTTTTTGAAAATGAATCTGGTCAGGAACAATAAGTAACAGAGAGTTTACTTATACACAGGCTTATTTTCACATATATATATACATATCCATCAATTCAATAAATTAAACACTGAAAAATTTCCATGCAATCGCCAAGATAAATTCATAGATTAACACATGCATTAGAATCTAAATCAATTTCAAACTGTTTTTAAAATAATTTACCCACCTTTCTTTTTGCAGAGCACTGAACAGAGCAGTTTTAATTATTCCCAGGCTTGAACATTAATCTGGAAAAACTTTGATTTTGAAATCCTACTGCATGCCTTCAGAATGGCTTGCTGAGTTATTGAAAACCCCTTTGAATTGCAGTAATTTTGAAGTTGCAGATTTTATTTTTACTTCAGATTTGAGGAAGATTTCCAATTTCATCTTCACTTGCTTTTGGTTTAAATTTTTAGGTTTTAAAAGAAATTTTCTTCTTAAACATTTATTTAAAAAAAATTAAATAAATATATTGCCACTTGTTCAAAACTTTCATTTGTCACTCAATTAGCTTAATCTTCTTACATATGTTATCAAGATGATTAACATGTTTACACATGTCTTTGTATTTTTAATAAATTTCTATTTAATTTAGAAATGTAATATAAACTTACTTATTTAAGTTACTTAATTAATAAATATTTACGTATGTATATAAATTTATTTTTAAAAGAAAATATTATAAAACTAATTATAACACAAATATATTTTCTTATACATGTAATTTAAAATCTAAAGCATTTATATATATACATTTATAACCATTTTAATTTAAACATTTTAAAGAAAACAAAACAAAACTCTAAACTATCATATTTAAAAACAAACAATTATCTTATATTTTTAAAACAATTGAATTAATCCTAAATTATCTTTTGAGAAATATTAATTTTAAAACAAAGCTTTAAATTACAATTCATACATATATAAATTATTAATAGATTATATTAAATTTCAAAACAACATCAAATCATAATATATACATACATATATATTACAATTTGAAAATTCATCTTTTATTTAAAACAAAAGATCTTCTATTCACAATATATATCAAATATATATTATAAACAGAATAAATTTTATTAGCTTTGAAAAAATAAATTCTTATCAATTTTAAATTGTTAAAAAGATATTGATCAAAATTACCAGATTATATATTGATTAACCTTTAAAAGATTAAATTTATCAATTTAAATTAAAATTATAAAGAAAAATTATCAAATCAAATTAATTATTAATACAGACTATTAAATTGATATTGCCTAAAATTCCGGGTCGTTACACAATTAACCATATTTTCCTTCGAAAATTCATAGTAATCTTTCCATAGCTTGAAAAATTATCAAAATTAAAACCCAACTCCAAAATCATGTTTTACATAACATAAAATTTTCCATGGCATTTAAACATCAATATCAATCGGTTTTGCTCTAAAAACGTGTATGTTCCTATTTAAACAATCTTGATTAAATTAAACAAATTATAATTCAAGCATATCATCATCCAATTCATCATAAAAATGAATTTAATCTTAAATCCGAAAATTATAAAACAAAATAGAGATGGTATAAATTATTATTCACCTTGATTAAGATAAGGAAACTGGTTTGAGATTGAGATTTATTCCCCTAGCTTTAATCCATAGCTTTTCTTGGATTTCTCTTCTCTTTTCTCTTTGATTGTGGCCGGATCTTCTTACGTTTTTATCTTTACTTATCAAATGACGTGAACGGGAAAACAAATACGAGGAACGAGAATATATAAGGGTGAGAGGTTATGTGTGGCTAATTCCCATTATACCCTTATGTAGATTAATTAACTTAAAACCATTCTATTGCCCATTTAATTAGTTAATTGAGCACGACCTTAATTATATTTATTCAAATCTCAACCCCCTTATCACTTAACATTTACATTATTCTATTTAATTTATCTAATTTAATCTCCTGAATAATGTTACCAAAAATCAGGGGTGTTGCAAACGAGACATGCCATATATGACTTGCATATTTGAACTAGCACATAGCCTTAACTCGGATATCTACCACTACAGACTTGAATAGATCAGCATATTTTCACATGCACTGATTGTAACACATGCCCTGAATGAAGTTGAATATGAATGTCAAATTCTTATAAGCCGATAGCTGATTCCTAAATTTGAACATAACTGCTTCACATAACCATCAACGTTAAATCCGATGGGAACGGTCAGCAGTGATAGCTACTCCGATCAAATTCCTGAGTTTCACCATAACTACCATATAGTATTGAATTATATTACACTACACATACTGGACTAAAACGTACTTAGCACGAGGGACGCTTAAACTGGGTTTGCAAAGTCACATAGGCAATAGGATCGGTGCTGGCCCTTTGGCTAGGCAAGTCTTGTAACTTCAACACATTCGTGGCATATATAGGCACACAGAGTATGATAGATTAATTTGAAATTGATCCTTATGTTCAAGCATTTCACTAATGCATAATCAGTAGCATGATAACCAGTTAGGACAGCATGTTATGACGGTCGCTCCGGTTGAACTTTTGGTTCCGTCATGAGCTGGTGAGTCCGATAGTGATGGGTTCTAGATACTTTAAATGATTATCTACAATGGCTAAAGATCAGGTTTAGAAGCACGTCGAATCAAATGTCAAGTAAGGTTTAGCCTCGTATTGCGCTCATCTACATAACTAGCTCTTGCTTTGAGTTTGAATCCGCTGGTGTATTCGAGTAATGCCCTTTCCATTCAATGTATTCACGATCTATTACTTATCATTCAAGTTGGAATGATAGTCAGTCGCCCATGAGCCTGGGCATTGATTCGATGATTTTATCTCTAAGCATCCTTTCGGTCATAACTTTGCGTTGTCGCAAACACTAGGTATGAGTCATAGTATTGAGCTATCATAGTCAGTCTTTGGATGATCACACTTCCACTCCTAGTCTCAGGTTGATAAATGTACTACATGGGCGGTCGAGTCCCATTCTAGTCATGTTATACTCCCACCTATGCTTGGAAGACTTAGAGTTGATCGATAAATGGTCGGTTCACATTCGCCTTGATTCTCACTCGTGCCCCCTAAGTCAAGGATGAATGTCGATAAGTGGATGGGAATGTCGCGTCTGTTTTAACTTTACACTCTTTTCCGTCAATTTGTGAGATCGAGTTAGTTGATAGAAGGATGAGTCATGCCTGTTTTGGATTGTATTTTGGCTTTTCATTCCCAGGGTAAGACTTTAATGGCCCAACAAATTTGAGCTGAGTACTGGACGGTCAACCACGTCGACTTTTGATGTAGATGTCGCCATACTCTAGGCAAGGACCAAAGAATGGATGGTTAAGTCACATCCAATAAGTGATTGGTGTGGATCGATATTGACCCTCGATCCCTTGGTATGATATAGTCGGTCACTCGTATCTTCGGATGTCATTCCGATTGGTTTTATATTAAGGCCTCCCTACATTCATTGCCTTAAGTCATAAAGAGTCACCAAGCCAGAGCTACATTGAGATGTTATATTCAGCTTACAGTAGTTCGTGCTCCTGCCTCCAGCCTTCGGTTAGCGGAATTAGTTCATGGATGATCGATTTCCATCCCTAGTGAGTTTATACTTCTCTTGTCGAGTTCAAGTCAGAGTTTATGGAATATTGAGTGGTCAACCCATATTAATCTATTTGTTTATACTCATATCCGCACTCTAAGGATAAGAGTTTGTTGGTGGATGATCGAATTGCGCCCAATTTGTGTTTATACTTCATTCCACACTCTAAGGACTTAGAGTTATTGCGAAAAATGATCGAACCACATTTTCCTTAGCCATTTCTTTTACCCACAATTTAGAGAAGGAAGTTGAAGAGTGGTCGGTCGTATCACATTCACTCTTACTTATAGTTCTTCATATCGAATTGTGGGAAGGAGCTGATTAGCGGATGGTCAACTCACATATGTTCTATTATACTCAGCCTGTCGGTTTATAGGGGAGAGTTAACGGATAAACAATCGAAGCACGTCCATTTTCCACCTATACTCTTATCTACGCTCTGGCAAACAAAGTTTGTTGAAGGGCGGTCAGTCGCACGTATGTGGTGTGTATACTCCAATCCACACTGGGGGACCGAAGTTATTCGATGGGTGGTCAGTCACACCATTTGATGTTTATACTCCAATCCACGCTCTAGGGACCAGAGTTGGTCAACGGACGGTCGAACCACATCTATATTTTTGTGTTTTTACTCTAGTTCATGCTCGGGGGACCGGAGTTTTATGATGGATGATTAGTCAAGCATGTCTTTGATTTACACTCCACCTGCTAGGTCAAGGTAAGAGTTGTCAAATGAACAGTCAAGCTACATTCGTTCATGGAAAGGAATTCTACGCCCAGTGTCTAGGACAAAAGTTAGCAAATAGAGGATTGATTCACGTCCACTTAGTTATTGAGCGATGGATGGCCGAACCACATCCATGGTTCAAGCTTGGGTTAGATGGTCAAGTCTCATCCAATTTACTTCGTGCTCCTCCCGGCAAGTCAAAGGAGAGAGTTGTTAGGTGGACGGTCAAGCCACATCCACCTCAAGTTGCAGTTGTGTCCTTGTGTCGTGGACGGTGGTTGATGAGTAGACGTTTAATCATGCCTAATTTAAGTAGAGCTCCCAGATTGCCTCCTATATCCAAGGAAGGAGTTAATGTGTTTATGGTCAACTCACATCAACTTTAGTTGGAACTCAGTCTTGCTGAGCTACGGGAGAGGCATAAGTATTTTGGAAAACTTCAAGTACGAGCTGGGGAGTGGATGGTCGGGTTGCATCCACTCCAAGTGTTTCTTGGGTCTTCAAGTCAAGAACGGAGATTAATGAGTGGACGGTCTGTCGCGTCCACTTTGTATTGGATTCTGACCTTGTTGGGCTCTAAGTAAGGCATAGATGTTCTGTCAGAATTGAAGCATAGAGTATGAAGTGAAGGGTCGAGTCATACCCACTTTCCATTTTGAGTTCTTGTCCCCAAGTCAGGGGCATATGTTAGCCGATGAGCAACTGAATCACTCTCGTCTTGATAATTCTCCAAAGGTTCGATCATGGTCCGTAGAGGTTGGTTGGCGCCCAACTCTAAGTACTTGGTCACCTGTGTCATTTGGAAGTAGTTTAGTTCAAGTTGGTCATAGTTCACAACATAATTGAAATTGAAATAAATCTTATTAATAAGTGAAGCAACGTCGCATGCTTAGTATTCCACTTCGCTTCAGCTCTTCTCAACTGGAAATCGACCGTAAGGGGTCCAATTGATAATCAAAGTTCTTTATTAATAGGGGTTATATGTTCCCTACCCGCCATTCTATGGGGCTTTCACATATTGTCGAAACTTGCCTTTTTGGATCATCTTTCCGATCACATCTCGAAGGTGTCTGCAATTGCAGGTGTTATGACCGTGTGTATCTTGTAATATACAATATTTCCTAGTTTTCCTCTTGGTTTCGATGGACTCTCTTGAGGCTGGTTTCTAGTACTGTTCCGAGTCTTGAATCTCCAAGTACGTGTTTTTGATTGAATCTTTCAAAGGAGTATATGAGTTGAATTTTAGGATTCTGGGTCATCTCCTAGAATCTGAGTCCTCATCTAAGGCCTCAATGTTGCCCTCGCTTTGAATTCCTTCAGCCAGTAGGCCTGCATCGATTCTTTTCTTGGTCTACTCTACCTCCTCCTTGCTCAGGTTCTAGTTCACTTTGTAACGGAAATGATCCAAGGTCGTAGGAGGCACTCCAGCTTACCGGTCATCAAAGTCTATCTTAGGGTCGATTCCCTTATCAACGCCATCAATATGATATTCTTGTTGGGATTTCTCACTTTAGCAATGATGATGTTGAATCTCTATAGGAAGTTTTTGAGCGGCTCACTTGGCGCTTGGAACAAATTGGATAATGACATCACATCTTTGGTATGAGTCGCATGCATCCTAAATTGCTTGACAAACTTCTGATCCAGTTAATCGAATGAGGAGATGGACTTGGATGGTAACTGTGTAAATCGCATGATCATTATTCCTTTTAGGAATATGGAAAAACATCTGCGTTTGATGGCATCTGTCGCTTTGGCAGGACCCATGTGCCATTCTTACTTCACAAGATGTTATCCGGGGTCTATATTCACAAAATACGCTAGCAAGGTCGGCATATTGAATCTCCTCGAATATTCTGCACGGTGAATGGCTTCGATGAATAGGTTTCGACTAGAAAGATGCTCTAATCGTCATTAGTCTGGTCCGTCTTCAAGTTACGGCTGCTTGTGGATATTGTATGCATGATTGACAAACGTTTCGATGGTTGAGAACGTCGATCGAATGGCAAATCGGTTAGGATGAGGTCGTGGATCGGTGATGATCCCTAAACTTTTTCCCAAATGGGGTGCAATCCATATAATACAATAAGGAAGGCATCTTGAGGTTGCACACAAAGTTTCAAGTCATTTGGAGTCCGTATGACCGAGTTCTGACCAAAACAAGATGGTCTGGTATTAATGGATGGGTGATAATTTACTTGGAGTCCTACCCGAGAAAATTTGCTATCTTCTGGGTGTTAGCCCCTAGTTCGCTTGGAGAAAATCTTGGCTTTACCCGAATTTGACCTTGGGATAGAATTTTTTGGGTTGCTTTGTGTCGAGTAGGTGATTACTCGAGTTCGACTTCGGGTTACCCTTGAAGGGAGTTTTTCGACAAACGTTTCGCGATTTTCGATGGTTTTTGACGACTACCACTCATGACTCAATGATGGAGGTTCAATAACGGTAAGTGATGACTTTGATGAAAGATAACTATACTTCAAGAGGGCATAATAAGCGACGTAGGGCGGTCGTCACACAAGACGACATATCATACCTGCCAAGTAAGGCGTTTGGAAGCCGGTCAGTTAAAAGCAGTCGTAATCTACCATAGAAGCCTAATCTAGTAACTGATCCCAGTTCGTGTCATATCATCTTGGTTCTCTAGCCTTTGAGAGTGGCTTTTGAGTATAAGTTCCTTGTCTATTCCTTGGCTGCAATTTAGCAGCTACTGCTTGATCTTCCATGCCCCCGTCAGTCATAGGACGTAAGAGAAGTGGATAGAATGCACGATTTTAAGTTGAGTTCTAAATCCAGAATGCGGGCGCACTGCGCTGCGTCACGGGCTCGGGTGCATGGCACCCCCAAAATTTTTTTAAAGCTTTTTATTTAGTAGTCGATCCCCTGTAACCATCTATATTGGCTTTCGGATCGGCCGTTGAATAGGTATAAGGATCGGTTGTAGTGAGCGTAGGGTTTAGAGTGAACATGGAATGGATGGATCAGTCAATTAGGGGATCTGTAATGATAGGTGCAGAGGGATCGGCCATTCTGGCTTCAAGAGAGGGATCAGCCATTCTGGCTTCGAGAGAGGGATCGATCATACTGGCTTCGAGAGAGGGATCGGCCATTTTGGCTCCGCTGAGTTGAGCGTGAACTTCAGCGTCCGATCCCAAGAGCTTTCATACATGAGTGAATCTGATCCCTTCTAAATGGACATGAACATATGAGGCACTCCAAACAAAAACACGAGCATCCACATTTCCTTCAACACTGCGGGAATTTGATTTAATTCCTCTAACCATGGCTATCACTTCTTTTTTATTTCCTTCGAATCTAAGTAGAATAGGAATTTTTTCGGTAAAATGCTGGATATATCTCGTGAATATGGGAATCAACAAGTAGACGATGAGATCCAATCAAGCTGAGAAATCAATTTGCAATAAAAGCACCATAATGTTTGCGCCAAAATTGGTCACAACCACCCTATAGAGAGTGTATAGAGTAATAAATGAAGAATATTAAATGTAAACAGATAGAATATAACAATAAAGCAATAAGAAATAAGCAAATAACAGAGACACGGCAGTTTATAGTGTTCGATGTTGTTTGCCTACGCCCACTTTAAACAGATAACTTTATTAATCACTTTGTAAACTGAGTATAATAGGGATTAGATGAAAATCCTTAGTTACAAAAATGTACAAAGCAACAAGCAGCGAAGAAGTCCTAAAAAAGAACAATCAAATCTGTATTTATAGGGGAAGAAGGCAAAATATCTCCTTACAAATTCGGCATAAGGATCTCCAAATACTTATGGGCCCATAGAAGGGATCGCATGGCCCAAATCCTAAGGAATAGGGATCGGGGTCGATCCCTATTTTGGTAGATTTAGGAGATGCGATCCCTATGAGGGGTTTTCATGTTGTATTATGCTTAGCCTTCAAGTTTCATGTCAATTGGGTTAGTAGAACTTGAGTTATTGATCAATCCTTCTTGCAACATGTGATGTTTTCTTATTTAGGCTAATCCTTCTAGAGGGAAGAGGCCCAATCCCTCTTACTTCTTCATCTTAGGGTGCGACCCTAGGGCGGACTGCCTAGGTCTCTCTCCTTATTCCTAAAGTTTCAAGTGCATGGACTTCTGGATTTTGAGATATCGATCGTTTTCCGTTGAATTGCACTTGCTTAGCTGAAGTAATCTGATCCCTTCGATACGATCCCTTTTGTACAACCCCTTTCTTAGGTGAAGTAATTTGCCTATAAATTGAGCATACAACCTCCAAACGACTTGAGATTTTAAATGTAGCCTCGTGGGGCCTTCTTTGTGACTCTATATCTATTTCACCTAGTTTAGGATAAAAATTGAGTATATGTACTGATCCCCAAGAGGAAGGGATAGGCACCGATCATCTGCCTGGGGGAGGTACTAATCCGTACTTAATATTCTAGAAGGTCTATCTCTTGGTCTCGGTTGATCGTCGCTTCATATCATTGTGTATGCTTGATCTCTGAGCCTAAAAATCATCTCTTTGGTTTGTCTTCCTCGATAATCATCCATTCTAACTTGTCCAGTTGGTCTGAATATAACCGATCCAAAAGGCCGGATAATAATGTGCATTTGCTTGAAATATTTTCAACATAATTACCTTACATCACCTTCCGAATGGAGTAAGAGAATTTCTGCTACTACCTTTCTTTCTCTCAATTAAAAAAAAATTGGAAAACAAAATAGCAAATACTAAAATGAATAATAAATTCCAGTATAGAGTGGTACGAATGGAGTAATAAATCATTATCATAACTGTATATTGCAACTCCAATCTATGCATAATAGAAGATTCTTTCTGACCTAATTTTGATTAATTAGTGTACAATTTTTTCTAAAAAAACATTTTTTTGTTAATACTACATATTTTCTTTCCATTGTAAGCGAAATTAGTGCTTGTCCAAAGAGATTCTATACATAATAAAATTAGATCTTTCTTCGTTAGGCTACTTACATTTCACACATTTCGCGTTTTTTAAACTTTTAAAAATTATTTTTTTGACCCATCTCATGTTTTGTTTAAACACGAAAAATGGTCATGTTTATTCTAACCTGTTTTCCACCTACATAATAAAAGGTTATGCAAACCAAAAGGAATGATGATTATGGGTTGTACCAAGTCTGAACCAAGTGAGTTTATTTTTTGTCCCGTATTTTTATATTATAATATCTTTCTATTTTTTTAAATACGAATATAAATCTTAAATTCATCGAAAGATAATTTTGATTTATCTTTTATTACAATTGTTATATGACAAGATCACATTTTTATCAAATAACTATGTCCTCGAGCTGTAGGCCTTATTGACAGTAAATTAAACTAAAAATGTTAATTCTAGCAAATTATTTATTATTGACGGCCATTGTGCCTATTAAAGAGACTAAAAGAATGACAGAAATGAGTTCAAACGAAGATAAAAATCTATTAATAGATGAATTCATGCATTCACTATTTTAAATAAATAAAAACACAAGAAATAAAATTAGTAGACAAAAAAAGTTTTTTTTGGGGATGGGGGGTGTAATTCATTGAGTAAATGGAGCTTCTCAACGAGCATCTGGAATATTAGCGAACTTTAATTTTATTGTCCTACAATTGGTGCATTGGTCTTTGCATTGTTAATGCATTTTGCTAGTTGTTTCCACTATCATACAACCCCAAAATTAGCTTCATCCTAAGATGCAGAATCAATGTTGAATCGTTACTTAGCAAAGTTATAAATTTATAAATTTATTATATTTTTATTACTTTACAGATCGAAACTTTTTTATGTTCAAAACTGGAATTTTAGACCCAAGGTCAAATATAGTAAAAATTTATGATACGTGTATAAGATGCACTCGCTTTGTTAGTTGATAAAGAATCAAAGTTGAATTGCCAATAAAAAACAAAATTGTCAGGACCCGATTCTTCGTCTTCCGAAAATTCAACATCGATACTCACTTTATCGACTGCCGAGTAATCGAATGACGGAAAACCAAACACTGAGGGTTTTAAGAAAGAAGAAAAAGTAGAAAAGAAGAGATAAGAAGATAGAAAATAGGGAGAAAAACAGAAAATAGAAGATAGAACGGAACAGAACACAACAGAACAATATCAGAATCTCACAATTCGCAGCGGAACAACATATAATAAATAAATGAATAATCTTTAAACAAAGAACTATATCAGTTATTACATTCCATTTCATTACATCATATCATATTATCACTACATCAGAGTGTACAACAACAACAACAAACAGTGCAGCGGAAAAAGAAATACTATATACTAATAATACGCCATGCCATCCAGCTTGCCTCCAGCAACTCCTGAATATCCAGAATATCCTGATAAACCTTAACTCTTGACTGCCCGTGTGGAAATTGGTGGGCACCCAGAGTTTAGGAAGGAAAACAATAAACTCCGAGTCAGTCATGTGACTGGTGTGAGAACTCAAAACGGTTTATTTATCTTTAAAATCAAAATAGAGGAATATTTTTTTAAAGTCAATTCGCAATGCTTTTAAAAATGAGACTACCATAAGGCCTCCCGCACACACACACATGCAAACGCAGAATCGGAGGAGATTTCTCCTTATGATAGTCAAAGATGCTTGATACGCATTTAAAAGAACATTTGATATTATTACTAGTGTATAGTGTAGGAAAAATTCATTTCGAAAGTAGAATATAAATCTTAGCCAACATACGACCATTATCGTATGCCTACTATAGCTACCATCCAAACAGTGGGGCGCCACCATAAGTGAATGATAGGTTCTACAACTAATACCGTACAAGATCGTACTGTTTCTTTGGATTTCCAACGAATGATCAGGCCAAGGAACTTCCCATTGCCACATGAGAATGCCTCTGGATGGACATCCCCGAGAACCAAACCGGATCTCTACCAACACAAGGCCGGGTTACCCCTAACTGAGTAACAACTGACCGAATATGCCATCCCCCGGTCCTTTGGGACCTTTTCACCGAGCGCTCGTAATCAATTCACACAATCATAACAAAGTGTTTTCAACATGAGTAAGCATCTGGGCTCCATACCATGATACCACCCTTTTCCAGAAGGAAATGCACACATCCTAAAGGGCGCTACCCCTCATAACCTTGCCGCATCTTTCCTGTTTTGACCATTCACGGGGTGTGAGGCTCGACGAAGTCACGTCCACAAAAACATACTTTATACAAAAGCCATGCTTTGGGTCAACAAATGATCATAGAAATGATCACCAAAATAGACGATCAAATAAACGATCCTATCACAAATAATCAACACAATGATCATTTACAGCAACACTCAGCATGTCACATTACCAAATTGGGAATATATCGCTGATAACATTCAACTACATAACCTCTGAGCTCGTACGTCTCAGAGAAGGGTGTTAAGCTAAAAGAATAAATTCTCCGCCACCAACAGAAATATATTTGAATGAAATCGGCTTTATATCTCAATTTGTAACGTCAGACATACAATCCATACAAGTTTGTTCCGGGCTCGAACAAAACCGAAGGCACTTACAAAGAAGTCCTTGAAATCCGGATATTCACAATCCTGATCGGATTTCCCATCACTTAGGGAGTCTCTATACCGTTGCAACTCAGTGCAGAGACAATCGACAGGTCATCCTATCGCTCTCGCAAATACCGGGTCTTCAACATCGATCTTCAATGCGATTCATAACGACGTATCACATATTCGGAATGGGTTATACGACCCCATGGTCCTTTCCCGGTTAACCCGAATAGTGAGCGCTTATTCAAAAATAAGTGTGGCATTCAAATTCAAACAAATCACATCAATTACCCATTCAAAGGGAAATATTGATAGTCGGTTATTGAACTATCAATGGATACGCACACATCACCAGTTTTCAAATAATTTTCCAAATTATTTATTTTCCAAAATATCTTCACAAGATATAAAATTTCAATACTTCAAAAATAAATCAATATTTATTTTTAAACAAATTCCACTTCCTTTTATAAATTCAATAGTGAATTTACATTCCAAAATCTCTATGAATATTCGATTTCAATTATTCATTTCAATTTATCTTTAAAAAGATAAATTCTCAAAATATTCACTTTATATTGGAAAACATTTCCATACTTACTTATTCATAAGTAATTCACAAATTTTATTTATTTTCAACACTTGGAAAATATTCAATATACTTAAATCGAGATTAAGTATATATTTCATTCTTTAAGGAAATCATTCTCTTAAACATATTTATTTGGGCCAAAACGAATGTTACGTAAAACATCGTTACGGCAACCCAAAATCACTAGTATAGGGATTCGAAATTAAAATAGATATATAAATCCCAATACTATACAAAACATTTCCTTTCGGAAATCATTTACTATAACAACAGTGTTATAGTCCACTATTTCCTTTTATTTCTCGAAAACGTCTATTTCAACAATGAATGTTGAAATCTATGGTTTCGAATCTCAACACATTTTAAAACATCGTTAGATCGTTTTAATTCTATTAAAACATCTCATTCAAACATTTTCTTTAACATATTATTCACTATTCAAAAACGTGAATATACTACGTTAACAAATTTCATCCTTTTATTCATTTTATTTCAAAGGATTATTCACAGTCAAAAATGTGAATATAACTTCATAAATAGGTTTTCAACAATTTTGCTTATCAAAATAAGTCGTTTGCGAATTTATGAAACAACGTTTATAAATTCCATTTCTAATTATTTATAACAACTTCCTTTTACAAATTTCCGTCATTAACCTATTCCAGTTTATATCTCAATTATGAACCAAAAGTCCATATTATAAGTTAAATGCTTATAAAACGATTATTTTACAAAATTGTTCTTTTAAACTTCCCCAAATTATAAACTAAAGGTTCATATTATAATTTTACTTATAATTTATTTGCTTGAAAAATCGTTCCTTTGAACTTCATAATTATAAACCTTATAACTTATAAGATTCGATTATTTATCCAAAACCATTCTTTTAATGACTTTATAAATTTTATAAAACTACTGCTTATAAAATTCCATTTATAACTTCACCGTTTATAATTCTATAAATTTCATTCACTTATGCAATCTATTTTCACTTCATTCAAACACTTATAAAAACTTGTTTTATAATGTCAATATTTCAATTTATAAATATCCATTTATAAATCTCTTAATATAAATCAATTTATATTATTCTTTAAAACATCTTTAATCTCCTTTATTATTTCACCATTTTGATTCATAAAATAATTAAATTTTATAAATCCTATATTTAAACTTTTCACAATAAATTCTAAAATCCCGATTAAACTCTTTTATAAAATCATTAGCATTATATTCTCAAAAATCAGTTTTTAACTATATTTCTCAAAAATCATAATTTTTATAACTTTAAAAATTATAACGTTTATTTATATAAAATGGATCAATTCCAAAAATATTTTATATTTTCAAAAATCACTTTAAAAATCATTTTAAAATCCCAAAATCTGGGTCCAATGATGCTACACACCAAATAGTCAATCACGACAACAACGACATCATATATCGATATGATAGTCCATCAAATATCAAAATATCTGAAATCAAATAAATACTGTTGAGGAATCCAGTTGGATCCCTCCAACCTGTTTTCCTGCATCCACAAACATTAGCACAATACCAATTTCGCTCCAGTACGAAATTATCGCGGTATATGGGATTTAAATATTATCCGCTTAATAGACGGCGCAATAGGGTCTCATCCGCTAAACAAATAAATGCGAGAAATCAATAACTCCAATATATACATATGCCAATATATATATATTGCTATTATATATAATACCAATTTCACTGTTTATGAAATATTCGCGGTATATGTTTTTAATAAATAACATCCGCTTACTAACGGCGCATAATGTCTATTTTATCAATCAATAGATAACAATCATCATTCAAACTTGCATTCAAATATTTTAAATCTAACTATTTAAAATAAAATCGAAACTGATTCGATTGAGTGAGAAGTTCTCACCTTGATTTTAATTCCGTTTTAGCGATTTATTTCGAATAAAATTAAACGGACGTTTAATTTTACCCGAAATTCTAACTAACTCCAAACGACTCCAATCCAATTTCATCGCGTAGTGCTCGTCCATACGATTCCAACGCAACTGGTTTCGCGCGTTTTCGACCTCGTATGAAAAAGTTATCAATTTTTGAAGATTACACGATTTAAACTATAATTAATTTACAACTTATATTATAATTTTAAACCTATAACTGATCATAGCCGTAGGATCCTTCATCATGCAATCCTGACCGCCCACCCCATCATCTTCCTCACGCGCAAATGTACAGGCCGTTCGAACCCATCAACAAGCAACTAGGGTTGAATATCACCACTTCCTCGCTCGATTAAAACTCGATCAGGGAGTTCCATCGCGTAGCCCTCACCACAAGCTACACTCGGCCTCAAGCACATGAAGCTCGGCCATCTCCTCCACCTCGTGTTGCGTGCGCAACTGGCCACGAACGGCCCCCCTAGCTCCGTCCACGCGACACCAAACTCCATCATCACCGTATAGATCGAAAGCTCTCGCCTTGCTCTTCATCTTTGTAGTTGATCACTTCGCTTGATTGTGAATGGATTTGGAGAGATTAAGGAATGAAATTGGGTGTTTTCTGGCCATTCAATTATAATGTGGCGGCTGCAGTTTTTGATTAGGGTTTAGATATATTTTTTTTATTTTTTTTAGAGTGAAGGGCTATTTATAAGGAACCGACGAAACACTATTCATCCCGGAAATTCCGAACTCCGATTTACGCGCCGTAACCAGCGTTTCTAGGGTTTACCCCGCGTTCCGGACACAATGGAACAGGTTTCGAAAGCTAATTCGGACATCTGTGCGAGTTATGGCAATAAACGTTCAATTTAAATTAAACCGATTTAAACGATTTTCTAGGCGTTTTAATTTGTACCGGACAAACGGTAAATCCAATTGACTTGAAATTTGAAACCTTACAATAATATCACATTACGGATCCGATGAAACTAGTTTCGTCGAAATCCGAGACTTTTTGAAAAATGGCTATTTTAACTCGCCAAATTAAAATTAAAAATAATTCGATGCGTTTCGAGCTGCCACGATCAAACGATAACTCCGATTGACACAAAAATTGAAATCCGGTAATAACTAACTATTATGGATCCAATGGAACTGGTTTCGTCCAATTCTGAGACTGTTCAAAAATTGACTATTTTCACTAGTCGATTTTAATATTAAAATATTAAATTTTCACAAATTAACTTTAAATTCAATTTTAAAAGTTCTAAAATATCGTTCTAACTCCAATATGATGAAATAAAATTTTACAAATCATTTTCAATCATATTTAACCCAATTTTCAATTATTTCCATAATTTAACATATTAAATTATCGATTTAATTATCCAATTAAATCCAATAATTCAAATAAAATTTATTTGACTTATAAATTCACTTCTTAATATTTAAAATTAATTAAATATTCAAATTTTAATAAATTAAAATTCTGGGTCGTTACAATCTTCCCCCCTTAAAAGAGTTTCGTCCTCGAAATTAACAAGTAAGAAAAGTTACAGAATTTATTAACTTTTCAAAAATTCATAATTAAATTCCTTACAATACTTTACTAAGTTTCCAAATCATACTTAGTTATCTTTTCAAAAATAACTACTATTGTTTAACTTTCAATTCAAAATCAAAGTTAAAGTTTTCAAAAAATTTCCTATTTTCTCAAATTTTTTCTAACGCCTTAAATTTCCCGAAAACTCGCCATAGTCTCCTTTGCGTGGCTCGATCCGAAAAAAAATGACAGTATATATATCACAAATATACATCTCATCAAGTAATGAGGCATCCCGAAGGGAAAAAAGTATAAAAGTACGGTATGTAATCCGAGATATGTACCTTATATTTTATTAGCAAGCATATACGACTAATATAGCGCGAAAGCGAGCTCCAAATGCGAAGCAAACGCAATCCGCACCTACTAATCACTCAACAAACAACATGAGAATCATGCATATAGATAATAGTATCGATATACAACATATAGCAACATAATAACTATATATGTCAACATAGCAAATGAAGTAAAAGCAACAAATGCAATATCAACCAACTATCATCCAACTAACATCCATAACCAATAAATATTCATTCATATTCTCATTAATATTCAATGAATTGGGTTTTCAATTTAATCACATTTGATTCATTAACAGTGGATGTTCTTACTAACATTTATTTTCAATTAGTTTATATTCACTAATTCATATTCAAGTTGGTTCACTTCCAATCAAATTCAGTTCTATTCAAAATTTACTTAACTTTCAATTGAATTTATAATCACTTTAGCTTCCAATTTCATTAATACTTAATGAATTATATACAATCACTCAACTAACAATCATATAACAACCAATGTATATATATTAATTACAACCAAATTTCCTTTGCTTACAATTGGTTTAATTAAATTGATTTTCATTCAATTATTCAACTTCCAATAACATAAGATTTTAATGAATTAACACTTATATCCTTTATTCCATATCAATTATTTTCATTCAATTGATCAACATTTAATCCATTAATTCAATTCAATTACAAAGTTGAATTTCATTTACATAACTCAAGTTCACATTTATCACTTCACTTTATTATTTTACTTTGATATATACTAATATCAACTTCATTCCATATCACTTAAGTTATACTTCCATTTCTAAAGTAAATTTCCATTTAACTTTAACCAAAATCAAATTTTATTACTTATTCAAACTCATTTTTATTTACAACTCATATCCATAACTATATTCATATAGTTTCACTTCTTATATATATAAGTTTATTTCACAATTGTAAATCACTTTAATTATAATTCCATTTTTTTATAATTCATTTGCTTATACAATTATTCTTTTATTTAGATTATTCAAACAACTAAACAATCAACTTATATACACTTTAAATAATTCTGAAAAATTATTTTCTTTATATAAAATATAATCAAGGCAAAAATTATTTCATTTACCCAATTTTAAAACAATATCGTGTCGGTTTATCTTGTTTAAGAGTTTAGAAACCCCTTTCTACGATAGTTAGCTAGACTACATCGACTGGAATCTATAAACAATCAACCGATAAGTCAACACAATACAAAACAATTTACATTCACTAACAAATACGCTCTCATAACTATTATTACACTCAAATTCATTCTAGAGTACTACTGACTCTATCTCTAATGAGTAATACCCAACAGAACCATGGTTGTCGCTTAACCATATGCTCTGATACCACATCGTCAGGACCCGATTCTTCGTCTTCCGAAAATTCAACATCGATACTCACTTTATCGACTGCCGAGTAATCGAATGACGGAAAACCGAACACTGAGGGTTTTAAGAAAGAAGAAAAAGTAGAAAAGAAGAGATAAGAAGATAGAAAATAGGGAGAAGAGAAAACAGAAAATAGAAGAACATAGAAGATATAACGGAACAGAACACAACAGAACAATATCAGAATCTCACAATTCGCAGCGGAACAACGTATAATAAATAAATGAATAATCTTTAAACAAAGAACTATATCAGTTATTACATTCCATTTCATTACATCATATCATATTATCATTACATCAGAGTGTACAACAACAACAACAAACAGTGCAGCGGAAAAAGAAATACTATATACTAATAATACGCCATGCCATCCAGCTTGCCTCCAGCAACTCCTGAATATCCAGAATATCCTGATAAACCTTAACTCTTGACTGCCCGTGTGGAAATTGGTGGGCACCCAGAGTTTAGGAAGGAAAACAATAAACTCCGAGTCAGTCATGTGACTGGTGTAAAAACTCACAACAGTTTATTTATCTTTAAAATCAAAATAGAGGAATATTTTTTTAAAGTCAATTCGCAATGCTTTTAAAAATGAGACTACCATAAGGCCTCCCGCACACACACACATGCAAACGCAGAATCGGAGGAGATTTCTCCTTATGATAGTCAAAGATGCTTGATACGCATTTAAAAGAACATTTGATATTATTACTAGTGTATAGTGTAGGAAAAATTCATTTCGAAAGTAGAATATAAATCTTAGCCAACATACGACCATTATCGTATGCCTACTATAGCTACCATCCAAACAGTGGGGCGCCACCATAAGTGAATGATAGGTTCTACAACTAATACCGTACAAGATCGTACTGTTTCTTTGGATTTCCAACGAATGATCAGGCCAAGGAACTTCCCATTGCCACATGAGAATGCCTCTGGATGGACATCCCCGAGAACCAAACCGGATCTCTACCAACACAAGGCCGAGTTACCCCTAACTGAGTAACAACTGACCGAATATGCCATCCCCCGGTCCTTTGGGACCTTTTCACCGAGCGCTCGTAATCAATTCACACAATCATAACAAAGTGTTTTCAACATGAGTAAGCATCTGGGCTCCATACCATGATACCACCCTTTTCCAGAAGGAAATGCACACATCCTAAAGGGCGCTACCCCTCATAACCTTGCCGCATCTTTCCTGTTTTGACCATTCACGGGGTGTGAGGCTCGACGAAGTCACGTCCACAAAAACATACTTTATACAAAAGCCATGCTTTGGGTCAACAAATGATCATAGAAATGATCACCAAAATAGACGATCAAATAAACGATCCTATCACAAATAATCAACACAATGATCATTTACAGCAACACTCAGCATGTCACATTACCAAATTGGGAATATATCGCTGATAACTTTCAACTACATAACCTCTGAGCTCGTACGTCTCAGAGAAGGGTGTTAAGCTAAAAGAATAAATTCTCCGCCACCAACAGAAATATATTTGAATGAAATCGGCTTTATATCTCAATTTGTAACGTCAGACATACAATCCATACAAGTCTGTTCCGGGCTCGAACAAAACCGAAGGCACTTACAAAGAAGTCCTTGAAATCCGGATATTCACAATCCTGATCGGATTTCCCATCACTTAGGGAGTCTCTATACCGTTGCAACTCAGTGCAGAGACAATCGACAGGTCATCCTATCGCTCTCGCAAATACCGGGTCTTCAACATCGATCTTCAATGCGATTCATAACGACGTATCACATATTCGGAATGGGTTATACGACCCCATGGTCCTTTCCCGGTTAACCCGAATAGTGAGCGCTTATTCAAAAATAAGTGTGGCATTCAAATTCAAACAAATCACATCAATTACCCATTCAAAGGGAAATATTGATAGTCGGTTATTGAACTATCAATGGATATGCACACATCACCAGTTTTCAAATAATTTTCCAAATTATTTATTTTCCAAAATATCTTCACAAGATATAAAATTTCAATACTTCAAAAATAAATCAATATTTATTTTTAAACAAATTCCACTTCCTTTTATAAATTCAATAGTGAATTTACATTCCAAAATCTCTATGAATATTCGATTTCAATTATTCATTTCAATTTATCTTCAAAAAGATAAATTCTCAAAATATTCACTTTATATTGGAAAACATTTCCATACTTACTTATTCATAAGTAATTCACAAATTTTATTTATTTTCAACACTTGGAAAATATTCAATATACTTAAATCGAGATTAAGTATATATTTCATTCTTTAAGGAAATCATTCTCTTAAACATATTTATTTGGGCCAAAACGAATGTTACGTAAAACATCGTTACGACAACCCAAAATCACTAGTATAGGGATTCGAAATTAAAATAGATATATAAATCCCAATACTATACAAAACATTTCCTTTCGGAAATCATTTACTATAACAACAGTGTTATAGTCCACTATTTCCTTTTATTTCTCGAAAACGTCTATTTCAACAATGAATGTTGAAATCTATGGTTTCGAATCTCAACACATTTTAAAACATCGTTAGATCGTTTTAATTCTATTCAAACATCTCATTCAAACATTTTCTTTAACATATAATTCACTATTCAAAAACGTGAATATACTACGTTAACAAATTTCATCCTTTTATTCATTTTATTTCAAAGGATTATTCACAGTCAAAAATGTGAATATAACTTCATAAATAGGTTTTCAACAATTTTGCTTATCAAAATAAGTCGTTTGCGAATTTATGAAACAACGTTTATAAATTCCATTTCTAATTATTTATAACAACTTCCTTTTACAAATTTCCGTCATTAACCTATTCCAGTTTATATCTCAATTATGAACCAAAAGTCCATATTATAAGTTAAATGCTTATAAAACGATTATTTTACAAAATTGTTCTTTTAAACTTCCCCAAATTATAAACTAAAGGTTCATATTATAATTTTACTTATAATTTATTTGTTTGAAAAATCGTTCCTTTGAACTTCATAATTATAAACCTTATAACTTATAAGATTCGATTATTTATCCAAAACCATTCTTTTAATGACTTTATAAATTTTATAAAACTACTGCTTATAAAATTCCATTTATAACTTCACCGTTTATAATTCTATAAATTTCATTCACTTATGCAATCTATTTTCACTTCATTCAAACACTTATAAAAACTTGTTTTATAATGTCAATATTTCAATTTATAAATATCCATTTATAAATCTCTTAATATAAATCAATTTATATTATTCTTTAAAACGTCTTTAATCTCCTTTATTATTTCACCATTTTGATTCATAAAATAATTAAATTTTATAAATCCTATATTTAAACTTTTCACAATAAATTCTAAAATCCCGATTAAACTCTTTTATAAAATCATTAGCATTATATTCTCAAAAATCAGTTTTTAACTATATTTCTCAAAAATCATAATTTTTATAACTTTAAAAATTATAACGTTTATTTATATAAAATGGATCAATTCCAAAAATATTTTATATTTTCAAAAATCACTTTAAAAATCATTTTAAAATCCCAAAATCTGGGTCCAATGATGCTACACACCAAATAGTCAATCACGACAACAACGACATCATATATCGATATGATAGTCCATCAAATATCAAAATATCTGAAATCAAATAAATACTGTTGAGGAATCCAGTTGGATCCCTCCAACCTGTTTTCCTGCATCCACAAACATTAGCACAATACCAATTTCGCTCCAGTACGAAATTATCGCGGTATATGAGATTTAAATATTATCCGCTTAATAGACGGCGCAATAGGGTCTCATCCGCTAAACAAATAAATGCGGGAAATCAATAACTCCAATATATACAAATGCCAATATATATATATTGATATTATATATAATACCAATTTCACTGTTTATGAAATATTCGCGGTATATGTTTTTAATAAATAACATCCGCTTACTAACGGCGCATAATGTCTATTTTATCAATCAATAGATAACAATCATCATTCAAACTTGCATTCAAATATTTTAAATCTAACTATTTAAAATAAAATCGAAACTGATTCGATTGAGTGAGAAGTTCTCACCTTGATTTTAATTCCGTTTTAGCGATTTATTTCGAATAAAATTAAACGGACGTTTAATTTTACCCGAAATTCTAACTAACTCCAAACGACTCCAATCCAATTTCATCGCGTAGTGCTCGTCCATACGATTCCAACGCAACTGGTTTCGCGCGTTTTCGACCTCGTATGAAAAAGTTATCAATTTTTGAAGATTACACGATTTAAACTATAATTAATTTACAACTTATATTATAATTTTAAACCTATAAATGATCATAGCCGTAGGATCCTTCATCATGCAATCCTGACCGCCCACCCCATCATCTTCCTCACGCGCAAATGTACAGGCCGTTCGAACCCATCAACAAGCAACTAGGGTTGAATATCACCACTTCCTCGCTCGATTAAAACTCGATCAGGGAGTTCCATCGCGTAGCCCTCACCACAAGCTACACTCGGCCTCAAGCACATGAAGCTCGGCCATCTCCTCCACCTCGTGTTGCGTGCGCAACTGGCCACGAACGGCCCCCCCTAGCTCCCTCCACGCGACACCAAACTCCATCATCACCGTATAGATCGAAAGCTCTCGCCTTGCTCTTCATCTTTGTAGTTGATCACTTCGCTTGATTGTGAATGGATTTGGAGAGATTAAGGAATGAAATTGGGTGTTTTCTGGCCATTCAATTATAATGTGGCGGCTGCAGTTTTTGATTAGGGTTTAGATATATTTTTTTTAATTTTTTTTAGAGTGAAGGGCTATTTATAAGGAACCGACGAAACACTATTCATCCCGGAAATTCCGAACTCCGATTTACGCGCCGTAACCAGCGTTTCTAGGGTTTACCCCGCGTTCCGGACACAATGGAACAGGTTTCGAAAGCTAATTCGGACATCTGTGCGAGTTATGGCAATAAACGTTCAATTTAAATTAAACCGATTTAAACGATTTTCTAAGCGTTTTAATTTGTACCGGACAAACGGTAAATCCAATTGACTTGAAATTTGAAACCTTACAATAATATCACATTACGGATCCGATGAAACTGGTTTCGTCGAAATCCGAGACTTTTTGAAAAATGGCTATTTTAACTCGCCAAATTAAAATTAAAAATAATTCGATGCGTTTCGAGCTGCCACGATCAAACGATAACTCCGATTGACACGAAAATTGAAATCCGGTAATAACTAACTATTACGGATCCAATGGAACTGGTTTCGTCTAATTCTGAGACTGTTCAAAAATTGACTATTTTCACTAGTCGATTTTAATATTAAAATATTAAATTTTCACAAATTAACTTTAAATTCAATTTTAAAAGTTCTAAAATATCGTTCTAACTCCAATATGATAAAATAAATTTTTACAAATCATTTTCAATCATATTTAACCCAATTTTCAATTATTTCCATAATTTAACATATTAAATTATCGATTTAATTATCCAATTAAATCCAATAATTCAAATAAAAATTTATTTGACTTATAAATTCACTTCTTAATATTTAAAATTAATTAAATATTCAAATTTTAATAAATTAAAATTCTGGGTCGTTACAAAAATATTATGCTTCTCACATTGATTTATTAATTTATTCAGAAGAAATTCGTTGAGATTGTACACTTTTTTCTATTTATCTTATTCTAAAAAAAAATATACATAAATAACACAAATAAATAAAGTGCAGCTGATTAGGTCCAATGTATTCATAAAATATACAACTCGTGCATACACACTTACCTAAGTTTCCATCTTTTCAGATATGGCCATAAGAATAAATCAACTTAAAAAAATAGTTTAAACTGAAAGTTCTTAATTTATTAGTCAATATAAATAGCAAGAAGGAACTAGAAATGTAGAAAACAAACCTTTATTTTCTTTCTTTATTTCGGGAATAACTTGATTCGAAGAAGAGCAACTTCCCTTATCCTTCTACTTTAGGTTTTATTCTATATCTTACATAAATACATCTAAATAAAACCACCTTTAAAATATTGTCATAATTGAGATTGCAATTAGAATAGATAATCAAAACATTCCATATACACACATGCACACGCATGCATGCACGCACGCATACACAAGTGTGTTTGTGTGTGTGTATTATAATTCAAAATCAACAAAAAATTTCAAATATATTTGATTGAACAATGGAAACAGAAAATTATTTTGTTTGAAATCAGAATTGACTTAACTATATAATATGATTCAAAATGTTTCACTGATTCAACAGAGAAAGATGCTTATCGAATATGCATGTATATGCATATTTTATATAAAATTTATTATTTTAAATAAATCGAATTAATGGAATATAAGTATGTATATGCATATTTTATTGCAACCAAAACAAACATACATCAACAATTGTTTTCTCTTAAATATGTATAAAGAATTGGTTTCATGTTTCATGTTTGACAATACATAAACAATTTTTAATCAAATCTAATAAGTGGAAATGGAATATTTACATATACATGAATATTGGGTCAAAGTTGAACATGAATAATAAATAATTAAAATAGAATTTGAACATGAAATAATCTTGCCCTTCGTAACGCTGATTTGCAAATCGTCTCTTAGAACGCTTGATTCACCAACTAATCTTCCTAGAATCGTATGACCCACCTTGTTTAATTTATGTTATTTAATTTTGGGTGAAAGTGCAAAAATAAGAATTGTTCATGGTGAAGAGAAAGGGGCAATCATAGATAGAGGAAAGAAGAAAAGAAAACCAAGAGAAGAAAATGAATGAGAGGATTTGTTTAATGCGGGAGTAAAAACCTTTTCTTTTTTCTCTTTAAAACTTTCTCTTTTGTTTATTAATTAACTCTAGATCTAATAACCAGATGATTCTCTTCCCCTATGACCAGCCATGCATTGTCCATATACGGACAAAAAAAATCAAAAAATTCATTAAATGATTATTGACATTTAAAGCATGTTAAAATGTTTATGGATATCGTATATCATATGTGTATATAAAGCTATTTTTACATCCAAATAATTATTTAAAACTCTCAAAATATATAATAAAATTAATAATTAATATAAAAAAATTCGCATCTGTGAATTAAAAAAGATACCCGACAAAAATAAAAAATGGGATTCGCTCTTTTTCCTTCTTCGTTTTCATCTTTTTCGTCTGCAAATTTTTACAATCCTTATCTGTCTGCAAATCGCAAATCCTCGAATATTCGTACATACAGATAAATTGTTAGAGATCACCCAAGAACATGGCCGCAGTTCTCCAATCGTGTAGATTTTTCCAATCAGTCGCCCAAGAATTGGATTGATTCTAGAAAAGGGAAGAAATTTTTCTTAAGATGTGGTGGATTATCTCATTTGGCGAGTGGATGTCGTGATCCAATTAGATGTTTTAAGTGTGGAGTCTTTGGTCATAAGATGAACAAGTGTTCGATGAAATTGAAAACTTCCTCTGGCGATTTGATTTCTGGTTCTATGATCTTAGATGATCGGAGTGTTCAGTCTTTCAAAGAACATGACTTTCAGTTTGTTCTCAAATGCATGAAACTCAAGAGGATATTGCTGGATCATCTTTGGTTTCAAAGGGATGAGGGTATTGATTTATTGGAAAATCTTTTCAGGCATGTTGATGTTATCAACGAGGTTAACATTGGTAAAGGTCTGTACACAATGGTTATTCTAATGTTGTGGATTATAACGCAAATGCTTTTTTAGATTCAGATATCTCTGTTTCTAAACAAAGAGAGGAAACTATAATTTTTGATCCAGTATTATTCGATCCGGATATTTCTCTTTGTAGGCAAGGCACTTTCTCTTCGAATTTAGTTTGTGCTGATGGTGGTCATGGATTTTCATCTAAGGGTGGTGACACTTCGATAGATCAATTGAAGATATCTGATGCTGATTATGTTCTATGTAATAAACATTTGGAAAAGGGTCGGGAAGAGGGGAATTTCAGTTTAGTCAGCAATAATTGTTTTGGCTGTTTGGAGTTTTTAGAAGATTCTGAACTTAATCCATAGATTAGTTCAGTGATAGATGAAGATGTTGTTGTCTCTCATGGTGGCACTGTGTCGGTGGATGAAGTGCAGATGATAAGTTGTGGTATTACTGCTATATATTGTGCTTGTGGTATGACTGATGATGTATCAAGCAATGCACTTGTATTACTTTGTGCACATATGTCTGAAGATTTATAAACTGATGCAAAGATTGAGGAACTGTCTTATATTGATGATCCTAAATTGCTTGTAAGTGAAGTTGAAGTAATGTTTGGAGATGTTATTATTGGTTCTTCGATGAATCAGGTTGAATTACAGGTTGTGGATGGTGTTGCTGCTGAATCCCCTATCAAAGGTTCTTTGATGGTTATGCATAGGGATGCGTAGTATCTGTTAGTGGAAGTGGGACAAACTGTACGACTCAAAAATTGCTGATGTCAAATTGTCATGCATCAGCATATGCTCAGTCAGAGTTATATATTGGTGATAAGTCTAAAATGATTGTTTTAGAAGATGGTTCAGACAGTGATTGGAGATGCTTGTGTTGATAGTTTGAACTGTTTATTGACTGGAACTGATTCTCAGTGTTCTTTTAACGATCAATGTGCTATTGTATCTGTTGATTCCAATTATGCTGACAGGGGGAGTGCCGTGTCTGAGGCTAGAAATAGTGTAAAAGTTCTAGATGTTGTAGAAGTTAACAATGAAGATTTTTCTCTGAACAATGTTGTGAATAGATCGGAGAAGAGGGACATAATTGTTTACTCTTATGGGGTTCTTCAGTTTTGGATGAGCAGCAGTGTGCATGCTTTACCCAGTTTTATCAGGATTAATGCAATTTGATGTTAAAAAGAAATATCAGGCAGTGACGGAAGATTCTGTTGCTACTGATTCTCTTCGGACCGATACTAATATGGTGAATGATGCAGATTGTACTGTACTTTCTTTGCTTGGTAACAATAACGGAGATATAGAGACAGCAAATATGAAACAATGTAATATTATTGCCAACACCAAGCATGTTGAATCTAAGGGCGAGTCAGAGAATCCTTCTATTTCTAGGAGCTTCGTGGCAGGAAATGTTGGTGAGTGCTCGTCCGTCAAAAAATCGTCTCATTTCTCATCATCTAGGAGAGGTAAATGACGGAAATCTATAGCTGTTAGTGGATCTGTCGGCCGTAGTTTCAGGATCCGTAGCAATCATTCCTAGTCATTAGGTGAGTTACCCGATTCGAGTGCCTCGATTGGCACTACGAATTCAGACATTGGTATGATTTCTGATTTAGACATTCTTATTCTTCTTATTCGTTAGGTAGTTTGTCTTCGGTTGAGTTTTGTTAGTTAGCTAGAAATACCGTTTTTGTTTTTACTGACATTGAGTTGGATTCTGCTTACATTAGAAGTAGGGAATTTGAGAGGACTAGATTTATTGGTTCACGAGGATTATTAGTTGAAATACTAAAGGTTTGAACGATTTAAATAAATGTGATATAATCAGAGCTTTTCTTTTTAAAGATTATTTTATTGACATTGCACTATTACAGGAAACCAAAATTGAGTGTGGTGACATTTGTTTTTATAAACGATTAGGTGGTTGTCACTTTAGGAATTTGGCTTATTTACCTTCTGTTGAAACTTATGGGGATTTGCTTATAGGATGACATGATAATTCTTTTAAATTACTCAAGTGTATTCCTAAACAATATTTTGTGCACATTATTCTCATCAGTCTTAGTGATAATTCTATTTTAAATATATCTAATATTTATGGAGTAGGGTTCTTTGGAATGAATGTTTAGACTTTAGATCATTAGCTCATGGCTCTTGGATTATGGAGGGGTGGTTATGCGTTTTCTAGAAGAGCGTTCTCCACGAGAAGGTGGTTTCTCTTTCATGGAAGAATTCGATCAATTTATCATCAATTCTAATTTGATTGAAATTCCTCTTTCTAATAGAGAATTCTCTTGAAGTAATACTAGAGAGTTTCGCTCAATGACCCTTCTGTATAGATTTTTCGTCAGTAATGAAATCGAGGATAAATTTTCGATTCGTAGAGTTTCGGCTTTGCCTTACACTTATTCCGACCATAGTTCTATTTTTCTTACGTGTGATCATCACAAGATTGTTAATAAAACTTTTAAATTTGAAAAAATATGGTTATTAGAATCTAATTACTCAACTCTAATTAAAAATAAATGAATTTCAGTGAATTTTTATAATATCAGAAATATGGATAATTCTGCAAAAAAAAATTATTTTAAAACTTAGGGGTCTTAGAAATTTTCTAAAAATTTGATGTAAAAATGTTTTTGGTAGTATAAAAATTAAAAAAGAAAATATGCTCTCTAAAATGCTTAAATTTAACAAGATAGAAGAAACTAGACAACTAAATCTAGATGAGCGTAACGTTCTGGCTAATTTAAAAAAAGAGCTTAGTTCTATTTTAGAAAAAGAAGAGGTTATGTGGAAACAAAGATCTAGAATTCAATGGTTAAATGAAAGGGACAATAATACATTTTTTTTAATAATATGGCTAATGGTAGAAATGGTAGTAACATGATAAATTCTGTTTTTGTTAACAATGTATAATTGGTCAATCAAAGGATCTTAATATGGCTTTTATCGAATATTACAGAGATATATTTAGTACTAAGAATAAACTTAGAATTAACGTTAGATGGAATGATATTTATCCTGTTGATTCTAGAATTGACATTTCTGAGTTTGATAACCCTTTTTCTGAAAAAGCTATTAATGACATGTCTATCCCCGGGCCCGGATAGATTCCCTATTTTATTTTACAAATTACTTTGTGATATTTTAAATTTTGATTTAATTAGCATGTTTAATGATTTCTATAATGGTAAATTACAACTAGGAAGATTTAATTTTGCAAACGTAACTTTATTACGCAAAAAAAGGTGCTAATAATTTAGAAGATTTTAGACCTATTTCTTTAATTAACTGCTATATTAAGATTATCTCTAAATCTTAGCTAATAGACTTAGTATGAAAATGAATGATTTAATTGATTGTTCGCAAACCGTATTCATTAAGGGTAGAAATATCACAGATGGAGTAGCTGTTGTTCAAGAATACATTAATCATTGTTGTAAAAATAACATTACATGTGCTCTTCTTAAACTGGGTTTTGCGAAAGCTTTTGATCCAGTTGATTGGGATTTTCTAGTTGATATGTTATTAGCTAGAGGTTTCAATAATAGATGGATTAGTTGGATTATGACTTTGCTTAAAACTGGTAACTCCAGTATAATGGTTAACGGTATTCTAGGTAATAAAATTCAATCCAAACGTGATTTAAGGCAAGGTGATCCTTTATCGTCTCTTTTGTTCAGCTCACCTGTAGATGTTTTCGCTAAGATAATTAAAAAAGTGGTTGATAATGGATTTTTGGGGAGTGTTGGTAGTGAAATTTCGCGTAATGTTCTATCTATTCTCCAATTTGTGGATGATACATTACTATTTACCTTCCATTTGCCTAATCGCGTCATTACCCTTAAAGTTATTTTATATAGTTTCGAACTTATATTTCAGGTTTAAAAATAAATTTTGATAAAAGTTGAGTTTTAGTCTTAAATGATTTTGAGAAGATTGAAGATACAGTTGCTAATATGCTTAATTGTAAAACCATGAATTTTTCTTTTGATTATCTTGGTTTTTTGATTAGACCAATTAAACATAAACATGATGATTGACTTACTATTATAGATAAAATTAAGAATATGAATGAGAGATTTTTATTTAGAGCTGGTAGATTAGTTTTCATAAATTCTGTTTTATCTGCTCTTTCAATGTATTGGATGTCTATGCATCTTTTCTCAATTGGGTGATTAAAAAAATTGATAAAATAAGAAGATACTTCTTATAGAGTGGGGATAACTCTAACAGCCGTATTAAATGTTTAGTAAATTGGAAAACGGTTTGTAAATCCAAAAATAAAGGTGGGTTAAGGGTCATTAATTTGCATAATGTGAATTTGTCTCTGTTAGGGAAATAGTTATGGAAATTTAAGGATACTAATGATACCCTATTTGAAAAGAAATCATTTCTACATATTACTATAATAATAGTAATAATTTATACCAAATTACACCTTCTGTTATTAACAAATTGTCTAGATTTTGAAAATCTATTTTAAAATGTCAAGAGAGTTTTAACCTTGGTGCCAATACAATAGTTCATTCAGGAAATAGTATTTCTTTTTGGCATGACCGTTGGATTTCTATTATCCCTCTTGGGATAGAATTTAAAGAGCTTTACGAAATTTGTAACTTTAAAAATGCTTTAATTATAGATGTTTTTTCTCCCGAAAATGACCTCCTTTGGAATTTTTGTTTTAATAGAATTTTAGTAGGTACAACCCTTAGGCAACTTTCTCCACTATATACAAGATTGAATTTATATAATATTAATAATGATAATAACAGTATTATTTGGGAGTGGGATAAGAGTAAGAAATTTACTTCTAATTCTTTTTATAAATTTCTTAATTTCTCAGGCGTAACTAATAACTCTTTTAAATTTATTTGTAAAACAAATGCTCCTTCCAAATCTAAAATGCATATGTGGTTAATCATGCATGAAAAATTGAATAATATTGAAATGTTAAAAAAAAAGAATATGCAAATCGATAATAAATGTTTCTTTTGTAATTTGGATTTTGAAGACATTATGCATGTGTATTATGATTGCATAAATACATATTATATTCTAAATAGTACTCTCAAAATCTTTAACTTTAGTCTTATAACTAAAATTACTGACTGTGACTATTATTGGAATAATTTTAGATTTAAGTTTAAAATGAAAAATAGATATTTACGTGATGCTTTATTCATTATAATTTGTTGGTATATTTGGTTTGAGAGAAATCGGAGAACTTTTAATAATAATAATACTCATTTTAATAAATTGCTTTTCATAATATCTTCATTTTGTTTTAATTAGATCTTAAATCCTAAATATAAATTTGCTAAAAATAATCATTTTACAGAATATCTTAATAAGGATAGTAATAATATTATGTTATTTAAACATAAAAACAATATTTTTGACATTAATAATTTTAGCAATAACATATTTTCAAACTAAAATGATAATTTCGTAGATTACCGTAACATTCTTTTGATCAAAGGAGCATAAGGATAAGTTTTATCTTGTTTTAGTTTTTGTTTTAATTTTAGTTCATCTTTGTTTTAGTTTATAGATTTTTAACTTCTTTTGATCATGGATTCTTTTTTAGTCTGTTTCTAAATTTTGTTCTTTCTCTTTCCTGTTATCTTAGCTTTTGTATTTTTACTTTTATTTTGTTAATACATATATGTGTTTATAAATTTCATTTATATACATACATATATATATATATATATATATATGTATTCTTCTTATGATTTTCTTTAGTTTCTTTTATCCATACAGGTTTTGGCCACATATGGTTTTAGATTCTTTTTACAGGTTCACAGGATTGCTGATAGTAGGATTGCGGTTTACAGTGAGAAGCTCTTCTCAGTTCTTCTGCATCTTCAATGGGGCATTCTACTTGGTAGATGATTCACTTCTATAGCGAGGTACTCTTTCCAGAGTCTACAGTGGGATATTCTTCTTCTTAGATCTCCCGAGTCTTCAGAGTGGCCTTTTTCATTCTAGAGTATTCGCATCAGCAGTGAGATGTTCTTTTTGGATTTTACAAGTTTGCAGTGTGCCATTTCCTTTTCAGATGGAGCTATCTTCTGGTATCATTGGCGTTGTGTTGCTTCGTAAATTGTTTAGGTACTTCTAACACCTCACCACCGGGGAGGTGGCCTTGTCGGAGCACGATAATGGGGTGTAATGGGCAATGGCCTTGCTGGAGCTCATTCTAGGGGTACCTGGGTTCTTTTCTTTGTTATCTGTATTGTTATTAGCCTACCTACCAGGCATGTTGGCAACATCTTGTCTTCAGTGATGTATGTATGTATGTATTCACATGTGCGCTATCCTCTACTTCAGAGGATCACACATTTCACTCAAAAAATAATAATTATTATTTCTTAAATATTAAATAATTTATAACACTTTATAAAATAATTAAATCGCATGGTCTTTTGGAGAATTCACAAATGTTGTTGTGTGACTTAAAGATGTGAATTCAGTCAACAATTAATACTGAGCAAATCAAATATTAATGTTCAGACATCATTTTAGATAGTGATGTGACGGTTTGGCCATTTCATCGCTTATATCTTTTTAATAAAATCATATTTTATATTATGTTAAGTAGTAACAATAGTGTCAATAATTTACAAACGTTATCTTCGTCAACATTATATCACATTAGGATGTATGAAATTAGATATTAGTCAAAACTTCAACATTATCCACATTCAACTCGATCAGTCCATAGACAAAGTTCCTTAGTTTAATAATAACATTTACTATTAATTTTCTACTCTAAACAGAGATTTTGACTTTTTTTAACAATGGCTAATCGTGAAACTAACTCCATGAAACTAACTCCATACAACTGAAGAGACGGGTTCTCTACTAAATAGTGTTTCGCTCCAAATATTTCAATCTAGACCCAATTATAGTCGCTTGATGAATTTTCATGTCACGGTTTAAATATAATTAAAGTGGACTATTCATATTGAAGCTACACATTTTTCACAAGTCGAGTGAATTGTGTCGTATTGTCACCTTAAGATTTTCGTTCTTACCTAGTTGATATTAACTAACAGAAAACTCTAGAATGAGTCATTTCATAATTATCTGATAAATACGAGTACGAAACCCCTTGGTTCCTCCAACAACGATGCGTAATACATTGTCCACGTTTGAAGAGCGTTATGCAGCTGGTCTCAACGGATGTATTGTCAATGCGCATTGTAAAGTTTGCACTGGCAATACTTGTACCATTTGAAAATATTAGTAATTAGCGCAATTTTTTGCTTATGAATTTTGTAGTGTAAACTTTTGCTCAACGTGTTGCTTTTTGTATGAAAACCTCAATAAATATATTGTGTCCACTTGTTATGTTTATTAGTATATATATTGTTTTGCTAGTCTTATGTGTCATGTATACTGTGTAAGACTATAATTTGGTTATGAATTATGGTTTGTTCCTTTTTAGATTTATTCAACCTTAGATTTATTCAACCTATTAAATTGAAATATATTTTCAAGGGCTATCAAAAGTGTCTTTGTTTGTGGTAAGTACTCATAGCATAAATGTAATTTCAACTTTTAAGGGCACTTAAAAAATGCCTTTATTAGTTAAAATTTAATAGAGACATTTATAAATGTGCCTCTAATAACTTAATACACAGTGAAATTGCTTATGTATAATAACAACAACAACAACAATAAATTTGTTTCTTAAGTTGTATTTTTTTGTTCAGTATTATAAATCCAACAATTGTATAGGTCTTCATGGTATGGTTTTTCTGTGGTGTAGAAAAAAAAATTTCGCTCTATCATTTCTGAAAAGGTTGATAAACTTGGCGGATATGTAAAAGAGATCCGATTTTTTCCTTTATTTGGGCATATATAAAAAAAAATATTGTGCCATTTCATTTCATGTAGCATTTTCAAATCTATCATTTTTTAAATGTCTCAATGGCCGGTTCCATCGTTTATAATCGAAAAGAAAAGTTACAATAGGTTTTTCAAACCAAAAATAAGTTTTCTCTTCTTTAAGTTTTCCCAATTCCCAATTATCTTGATGGGTATCAAGATAAGAATCTTCGTAAAACGGGCTATCTTTGTCTTCTTTAGTGGATCCCTCTTGTTCCTGTTTCGTCTTCTTCGTTTCGTAAGTTGTTTCTGCATCGCTTTCTTCCCTTTCTGAGGTTTCTTTAAGTTTCTTAGTACCAATAGACGATGGCATTCTGCCTAAATAGTAGACACAGATGATAAATAAGAGAATACTAAAGATTCTAGCCATAGAATTTCTCAATTCTGACACAAGGTACTTATTAGATCGAATCAAATGATTTTGCCGTTTCCAGAATAATATCAATCCAACCCGTTTCATGAATAAAATGTGACCAATTAACCAACCAACGAAACTACTTGTTACAAATAACATCTTGTTGTTGCATCGAAACATATAAATGTTGACTAATCTGGCTAACGTTGAACTTGGTAAAATGAAATGGTTGAATAATTGAAAAATGAGATTATTCAGGAATACACATTGAACGCTGAGATTACGCATGGAATTTCTGGTAGTAGATCCATAATAAAAAAAGTTTTTGTGATTGCTCCAAAAGAAATGAAACAAAAGATACGGTAGAACTAGGACAGTTATTGTATGAGGTCTACCCAATGCTAGATGCAGAGGCGCATAGTAGATCGATATGAACATCATGAGCTGCCCCGTAATAAAACTCATTGTTGCTGATATCTCCTTCTCAGTTCATTCTTCCATAACCCGAGCTCAAAGAAGGAAGAGATAAGAGGGCCCTATGAAAAATGTGGTCAGAAATCCATAATAAAGTCCGACCACAACGACCGAATTTAGTATCTTCATGCATAAGGATACTAGATTACCTAGTAGAAAAGATTTTAAAATCATCACAAACCTTCTTTTTTTTCTTTTTTCTTTTGAATTTCTCGATTATTATATGATGATTTCTTAACTTTTCATATATAGAAAGAGATAGGCTAGAAATGACATCTCTTGTGTCAACGATACCATTTTCTTCGATTGAATGACATCTCTTATGTCAATCACACCAAAGAAATACTAAATGAATGAAATTGAAATATAGATGAAATATAATGAAATAGAGCTACTTTGAGGTTTCTTATGAAATGAGGCATGGAACGGAGCCACTGCGAGTAAGTTCCGGGATTTACGAAGGAAGATTCGGACTCATGGGTTGAGAACGGGAGTTGAACTCTATGAGGTCGAATCTCCCGTTGTTCCTCACTAGCTCAGTGGTAGAGTGGTCGGCTGTTAACCGATAGGTGAACATATGTTCGTATCCTACTTGAGAAGATTTGATTGATTCTTAATTTCATTAAAGAATGAAGAATTGAATGAAAGAGCTCGCTTTGACCATTAGAGGTGCGTAACCCGTTCTCTGTCTTTATTTCTATTGCATTCTATCTCATCGTATCACATTGTGTTTTACGATATTTGAAAATCACCGCCAATACCTCGACGTAGATTCGAGATAATCCCTTGTAAATAGCCATGTGTCTATTTATAACTAGCCAATTAAGAACACACATGATGTACTAGCAGTGCATCATAGATGCAGTCATCGATTCTCCCAATAGACCACAATTAACGCGAGCAACATATTAATGAGAGGAATGCATTTTTGCTATGCTACTAATACTTGTACTTGCTTTTTCCTTCAAATTTTAAAAGCAAATTTATTTACTTACACGTCTCTATTTGTAACAACGGAGGTTTTTACTAAAATGGAAATTAAGTTCAAGGGTTGTTCATTTCAGGACAATATATTTTAAGGACAACACTTATAAATAATAAGTTTTTAGGACAATGTACAAAAAATGATAAATTAATTTATCTTTTAAGTTTTACGGGATAATGATAAATTCATTTATTATTATTTCTGTATAACTAAAAATGATAACTTCATTTATCTTTTTTCTATAAATTGTCTTTAAAACTAATTTTTCAAAGTGTTGTACTTAATACTTATTACCTTGCACAAAAAAGTTCTTTGAGTGAAAATCTCATTTACTAAATGTCTCTTATTTCTTTGTTTTTAGTGTTAAAATAAACAAAAATTGTATTTTGTTATAATTTTAAAGATTGAAGATGTTTGATTAGTGCATGTTAATTCTTGTCTACACATACTGCAACCTGTATCATATATGTGCGGAACCATTCGTTGCAAGCAAGGGAGAAAGTTTAGCTATAAGCCATAATAGTCCATCTTTTTATGAACCTTTCTATATACAAGCCTACAAAAAAGTCATACCGCAAGGAGGCTGGAAAGCTTATAAGCATTCGCTGATTTATTACTAAATCATAAATTTACCATTAACAATAACATCGATTTTTTTACTTGCTAATAATACCGACATGACAAGGATTTCTCGTATCTGCAAGGGCCACAATTAACATAATAGCCCTAACCATCAACATTCAAAACAAACAAACGTATTAATAATTAAAAAACTAAAAAACTCCAAATACGAAGATGATCAAAATAAATCTAGCGACATAACGTACTGCTGCAAACATACGCGCTTAAAGAAAATTCATATAAGCAGGCTACTTGCAATATGCAGATTAAATGGTATTCAAGGAGAGCTTTATCCAAATTGCACAGCACATATTAAGAAACAAGTGCACATACTTAAGGTATGGCTAAGAAGAAAGCTCAGATTTAGTCCTAATATAAGAACCACCTTGCTTTACGTAACATAACATGTCAAGTTCAGTGATATCAACATGTAGAATAATGTATGCAAGGCTGTCAAACAGAGTCGAAATTGCTAGATGGATGATAAGACAACAAAGCTAGTATGAGCATGCAACCAGTAGCAGAGCAAGACTCTGATAAGCAAACCAAAAGTTGAGACTAATAAGTTAACTTAAAACCAGTAGGACCATATCATGTTAGATAATACAAGACAGACCTATAAGGTTCCTTCCCCACAACTAACACCGAATAGCACCACTAACTAACTGCCGGTTACATTTTTAAGCAAAATACATTTCCATCTGACTTCTGAATCCCCTTCACAAATCTCCCATTCCAGCTCCATTCTCTTCTATCCCTGCTTCATATCCAACAAAGAAAATAGAGCATTTAAATCATCTTTCAAAAAAATTATCTAGTACTTTGTGAATCTAATAAACATTTTTTAATAAAAAAAGTTACAACCAAAAGCAAACAGTTGTTAGAGTTCTAACACTGTAAACAGTCTTCTGCAAAAAACTGTTAATAAATGATAAAGGTTAACGTATTGATTAAATAAATATTAATGAATGATTAATGTTAATGTATTGGTTAAATAAATGTTAGTGAATTATCAATGTTAATGTGTTAATTAATACCAATCAATGTTGGTGCATAATCTACCTAAAACTAAAAGTGTGGTGATAAATTGGTTTATACTAACAGCATATCCAACAAACATAAATTCAGCCTTAAATTTTAAGTTTGTCACACCCAACAGTGAATATCACCCTTAATATTAAGGGTAATATTCAAGGGCCAATTCAGTTTCCTGAATTGGTCCTGGACGCTGATTTAATCAGCGCCCAGAGTAGAGGACGTTGATTAAGTCAGCGCCCACTTGTTGGATCATCCCTTCCCTTAAACCGTTGGAGATGCTCTAATGTTAACAAACCAATGTCAATGAATTTTTCAGCATGAGAGCTCTCTGCCTGGTTGAATGATCATTTGAAAATATTTCCCAACATGAACGGTTGAAAGATAATTGTCTTGCATACATAGACAAAGAAAACCCAAGGTGGACAACTTAGATTTTTACTTTCTATGCTATGGTTGTTTTAGTTTGAAATGATCAATAACTGATGGTTTTTGCAATGGGTTATTAGTTTCTATGCTATTTGTTATGAGCTTTTTTAAGACAGATCCCTTTTTACCTCCCTCGCTCTTGGAAACTACCATTTTACAACTTTTACCTCCATCCCTTTATGTACCTTTTTGTAGTTCCTTTTCTTTTACATTTTTTTATTCAAATTTAAATGTGACTGTCAATACATGTATTGCATATGGTTATGAATTATGAAAAATGATAACATTAACACATGTCAAGGTTAGTAAAATTACTCCAATATCCCCTAAATTACACCTATTTTTCTAAAAATAGAGATGTATTTTACAAAAGGAAGTTGGAAGGGGCAACATAGTTTTTATAATTACAAGTACGTATGCCAAAATTTCCCTTTTTTAAACCAATAACTGACTAAACATAAAATATCATAAACTACCACCCTCAAACTTTCAAACTTTTTCATACCGTGACCTCACAATCTGAATTCCAGGCTATGCTATTTTTCTTAATTTCATTTAGACTTGTACTAGAAACTCCAAACAACTATCCAATTAAACATGAAGAAACCGATCTATAATAGCTTTAGCAGATTGATTACTTGTTTTCACAAATTTCATTATACCCACTTTATTAAATGTGTTAACATTATGTTTGGGTTCATACAAACCACGTTCTATCAATGAAAATTACCGGCAATCTATGGTTCACATGGTAGAAGACCACTCGACTGCTATTTAAGGATTTTGAATCAAATTGTCAGCCTAGATATAAATGAAAACTCATCATTGATAACTTACAGATACTGAATCTAATGCCAATTTAGCAATATATCTCATGAACTAGATCTTTTATGATAATAAATCAAACCATGATAACATATATGCTAAACTCGTTAGAGCTTCCAGAAAGCAGGTTTATACTTTTACACGAAAATAGGACCTTTAATATCGTATTTGCTGCAAACACAAATTAACATTCTATGTAAGTAAAATTTTCAATCAATGTCTAGTTCATGTCAACACACATCATAAATTTTCATACCTAACCGCCAGATTTTTGAAATCCCTCAAAAATAAGCTTGAACAACTCCTTGTTCAGATCCATCCTTTTCAAATCCTGCTTCATAGCCCTGATTTTATGTAACCTGAGCTTTTCTTCCAAAGCTTGAGCTTTTTCGTCAGACTTAATTTTCTTTTCTAAACCATATAAATTCAATTTCCGAATTTCTTCCTTGAGCAGTGGACACTTTCTCTTTAAAAACTTACGGTTTGCATTTATGATCCATACTTGATCCGCAACCTCTTTCATTTTCAAATCATGTTCGGCAGTAAAGGTAGCAACTGCAGAATCAGAATATTTTTTCTTCAAAGCTCTTATCTTTTCTGAAACTTGACTACGCTTAGGCCTCTCAGTGAAGCTCAATTTCCCTTTAAGAGAATCGCAAAATAATTCCATAGTGGTCGGATCTACTTCTTTTCCCTCTTTCAAACGGAAATCAAGAATGGATTTTAATAGTGTTATCTCATCTTCTAGGGTCCAAACTCTTCGAAAGTACTCGTTTTTGGGAATGCCAGCATCCTTTTTTACTTTGAGGGAGCTTTCGGAAGGTGGTGCCACTTGCAGTCCCTCAGATTTCGGGTATTTGGACTCTTTATTAGCCTTTTCATTTTCGGAAACATCATCATCAGTTTCCTCTTCTTCCATTGAATTGCTTTCTTCGGATGGACGAACTTCTACTTGGCCGATGGATTTAGGCTTTGAATCACCTGATTCAACGCTATCTTCTCCACCCGACTCGTATTCTTCGGATTCTGAATCGGATTCTGAATCAGGTTTCCGTTTATTAATTTGGTGCTCTTCTTGAGAGGACGATTCTTCCGCCGACGAGGAGGAAGTTCCTTCCTCTGACGAGGAAGGAGAAAAATGAATATGGTTGGCCGCCATTTTGTTTAGACTGAATAACTAGGGTTTTTCTCAAAATACGATGGAAAAGAATGACCGTGGGTCCGGTTTTAAATCTGCTGAGATCCCAAGCGTTTCTATTCCATATTAATTAAAGATTAAACGTTCATGCCCTTTCCTTGAAACAATGGTTTTCCCAATGGTTAAAGATAAAAAAAACTGCATAAATCAATTAAAATTAAAAACTGACTGGTGTCTTTTTCGTTCTTTTACTTGTTCTCAATTAAATGCTTAAAAGATTTAAATGCTTAAAAAATTTAAATGCTTTCCATTCCATTTCCATATTAACTAGTATAACCGTACAACGGTGGAGAGAACGCCCGTTTGATTGTATAACTTTGATAAGAAATATACATTAAATTTTTTGTTAATATTACTTAAACATTAAGTGATAATATGTTGAAAAAGAATAAATTGAGATTTGAATTTGAAAATATGAATTTCAAATTTAAATATTAATCAAAGCATTCAAAATTGTCGATTTGAAATTGAAATTTTAGAATTTGAAAATCATAATAAATTTGAATTTGGAATCTTTGATGCGTGAAATAAAAGGATGAAGTTTAGGTAAACCGCGATGAGACAAGATCCACGTTTATAGGGAAACCGCGATGAGACAAGATCCACGTTTTTTTTATTTCAGAAAAATTGATTTTGGCCAGTGACAGTAAGCAAACCTCCATAACGGTCGGTTTGATAATTAAAGAATAATGACGAAAAACTTGCATAAATCAATTAAAATTAAAAACTGACTCGTGTCTTTTTCATTCTTTTACTTGTTCTCGATTAAATGCTTAAAGAGTTAAATGCTTTAAGATTAAAGACTTTCCATTCCATTTCCATTTCCATATCAATTAATTAAAGAAAATGACGAAAAATATGTTTTTTCATCTTGTTTTTCTCAATTAAACCATAAATATTACCGTTTCCATTTGCATATTATAATTGAGAAGTTTTGAGCCTTTATGCGTCACTACTTGGACAGTATATTAAAATACAGATATGCCTTTCGCATTTAAACTATATTGAAAACCAATTAATACTTCATATGAGGAAAATAGACAAGTCATCAAACAACCATTTAATACGTTCAATCCCCGAAAACCAATTTCATATCGTCTAACTATCGTTATTAATGTCTACCAATACAAGAGATAGTAGCCAAGTCTATTAATATTTTTTAATGGAAAATAGACAATCCGACCATTTAAGACCTCAGTTAAGGAAGGCGTCCATCATTTAATAACATTTCCTAGACGGACTCCTCACAAGTATCTATCTAGCCGACATTGCAAGAAAATCTCTTTGGACACTTAATACTTCTATTGAAGCGGAGCTTTCCGAGATATCCACCACGTGCTTAAACTCAATCCCAACCATTTAATACTTCATATAAGGGAAAGAGGCGGACCCTCAAACAACCACTTAATACATCGAATCTCTAAAGCAGTTCCTTCATATTATGACATGTACACATTACGGACGTCTCACATTAGTCCGACTATTCTTAGGTACTAATAATCAAATTAGCTGAGTAGATTTACCCTACATGATTGGGACTAATATCGCCTCATCTGTAGTTATTATAGGCGACATCTTACATTAGCCCCAAAGTCACATTGCTAGTAGCCAGATTAGCTGGACAGACTTCCGTGAGTTTTTGACTGACCTCGCGTCCGTATTAATTATTAACCGAATCAACTAGGCCATTAATACGTTATAATTGTACGTTATTTACTTTTTGATACGTTATAAGTGTATGTTATTGACCCTAGTTCATATGTGTGTGTGTGTGTGTGTATGCATTTATTTATTTCTATGTGTGCGGAGATTACGCCCTAAACTATCGTTTCAAATATCAAATCTTTCAAAATTATACAAGTCTCATTTCCACAATTATATATCATAAATTCAATATTCCAAGATTAAATTAAATAGAATTATATATAGAATCCATATCCAACTTATTTCATATTAAAACAACGGAATAAATCAATAATAGAAACTTACAATTTACTTAATTTTACCTTTTATTCAATTTCTTTTATTTGAAATTAGACAAGTGAATTTCTATTCAATTTGTAGAAATAAGCAGTTCAAATTACGAATAGTATTCGTACCTTGCACACCATTTGTTAATCAAATCTCTTAATCATATCCAAAGAAAAAGAATAAGAAGCGGAATAGAAGGTAAAACACATAAATTGCAAAATCCACACGAACTCCGTTATTTTAACACAAACTGTTAAAATTCCAACCTAAGAATTGACATTTCACTTTTGGGGGAATTTTGGGGATCTTTAATGTGATGTTTTCCTAATCCAAAACTCCCTAAGGCATATATCAAATCCAAACTGCATTATTTACTAAAATAGAAAAACTAAGACTTCCACCCATATAGTTCCTTAGCTCTGCCTCCTTCTTGGATTTGACACGCTTATAATAATCATATTTAGATATCTTCTTTTTGATATATACAACAAGAGATTTGTATATATGTTAGATTCAAAAAATTAGAGGTTGGAGGAGAAGAAGTTTAGAAAATAAGCAATAAACAAAAATGAATATATAGGATTTCTTACCTGAAACGCTAACAGAGTTTTTTTGAATCTATGAAGAGACGAATTGACAGAGCTTCGTTAGTGTTTCCAAAATATGGGAGATCGCTTGTGAGATAGGTAGGGTATTAGGCAGGCGGGAGGGAAGGGGGTGGGAAGACAGATATGGGAGATCGCTTGTGAGATGGGTCGACGCGGACAGGGCCGGATAATGCCTGAGCCTGGCCTTGCTCGATGGGTTGGTTGATGAAGCCGCTTCTGAAGGAATTGAGCCAGTACACAATGTGTAAAATGGGTGATTTTTAAATTAAAAATTATTTTGAATTTTGTTGGGCCTATGAAGTCTAATGTTTTAGATCTTATTTAAATTGATTTTAAATAAAATTGCAACTTTATTTAATTTGTAGTTGAAGTTTTGTTTTGATGTTGTATGTGAATTATGCATTGTAAACATGTGTATCATATTCATATGTGTGTGTACGTGCGTAGCATTTACAATGTACATGGTTTAACATGTATGTGTATAAGTGCTGGGTTTACACCACAACGGACAAGTTATCCCCTTCCTATACGTATGTGGTGTCTATAATATTATATATATATATATATATATGCATGTATGTATATTTGAATATGAATAAAATAGTATTTATAATAGTATAAATTTACAAATGCGTACACACACATATACATACATGCTAATATGTTTACAAGATTGCAAAACTTCAAATTTTGTAATTACAAATATAAATACCTTTAAATTTTAAATTCATACTTAAAATTCAATTTTAAAATTCAAATTTAAAATTCAAAATATAAAATGATTATGTAATGATTTATATTTAGTGTATATATAGAGTCATGCCTGTTGTATATATAGAGGAAGCTGACGAAATATCTCGCTCAAAATCTGCATGTCGAATCTCCAAACCCAGATGGACCCGTGCAAAAAAGGGTTCCATTTGGGCCTCCTAGAGGGATCGGCCCTGATCCCTATAGGGTGATCGATTCTGATCCTTATAGAAGGATTGGCGCCAATCCCTAAGGATCAAGAATGGGGTCGATGATCCCTAGAGTGGGACCCCTATGTTGCATGCTTCTATTTCCATTCCTGAGTTGCTTTGGTGTTCATTAAGGTATATCAGTACATAACCCCTCGGTGCCCCCTAATAGCCATAGGTAATATATTGCTTAACATTTGGAGAGCATTAAGTACTCTAGTCTTAAGGGGTGTATTGATATCCAGTCTGACTAGGAATATTTAAAACGATGTGTTTATAGTATTGCGATAAATTGCTCATGATTACAAAACACTGTAGTTACTATCACAAAACACTCCATTTATGGAATTTTTTGTTTAATATACCTAAATTGAATAATCAATTATTTATAACACATTATAACATGTGTATAACATAAAGAAAACACATTTTGTTTTGAATGAGATTTTATTACAAAGTTAATAATTTATAACAAACTACAGAATTACCCATAGGGCATACCATTAGCTCTACCAATCTCCCAGTTGCACTTGGGGCCAATTATGGAACCTCAATCACATCCTTTTGATTAGTTTTATGAGCTTAGATCAAGCTAGACCATTATGAATGGATCTACTGGTTATCTCTAGTATCTACCATTTGTATCAAGACCTCTTTCTTCCTAATGAATTTTCTGATTAAGTGGAACTTTTGAAGAATATGCCATGATTTCTTATATCTAGGCTCTTTAGTGATCGGTATAGCTGCATTATTGTTGCAAAACAATGCCATTAGACTCTCCTTGTCAGAAACCACTCCTAGCTCCTTTAAAAACTTACGCATCTAAACTGCTTCTTTAGATGCATCATTGATGGTGATGTATTGGGCCTCTATCATGAAATCATCTCCCATCTCTTATTTGGAACTTTTCCAAACAACGACCCCACCGTTAATAGTAAAGATGTAACCTGACGCTATCTTATTATCGTATCTATTATATTAAAAGTTAGAGCCAGTATACCCCTTCATAATGAGGTCTCTACTCCTATACATCACGAATAAGTCCTTGGTATTTCTTAAATACTTAAGTATACATTTTTAACCATCGAAAGCTTTTCTCTTGGATTAGACTGGATTTATGCATCCTAATGCGTATGCCACATCCAGTCTACTACATAGCATTGCATACATTAAGGATCTGATTGCCAAAGCATACGATATCCTCTTTATATGCTCTTCCTTATCAGTTTGAAGAGCATCATTCTTAGAAAGGATGATTTCAGATTGTATTCACTACACCAGAAAGGCGAATTAGGCAGTGCTTAGGGCCGTATCTAATGCCATTAGGCATGGCCGTAAGCCGTATCAAATGAAAGCGTGTTTATTCATTAGATACGGCTATGGGCCGTATCTAATTAGTGATTTAGATACGGACATGGGCCGTATCTAATTTGCTAGGTAGATATTACATCTTTCAAAGGTCTGATAACAATATGGATGCATCTTTCAATTATCCAGACAAAGTGAATATTCAAAGGTCTGATAACAATATGGATTATGTATTGCTAGAGTATAAATATAAACTGAAATATTTTTCAGCATGCAAACTATATGGACATGATGTAGAACATTGTACAATTATCACTACAAATACATGGCAACCAAAACAGATAGTACATAATGAAGAAATGAGTTTGAATGATGAAATTACAAGTAAAGTCAAACAGTCTAATGCGAAGTCCATGTTTGCCCATAAACATGCGGATAATACAACTACCCATGAACAGAGATAAAATACCCAACAACAGAATATACCATTCTACATAAGTACAATACTACATCTACCATTCCACTTGCTAACTGTTTTGACTGTCTGAATTCAAAGAATATACCATCAACCTCAACGGTAGTAGCATCTGGAGATTCCGAATCAACAGTTCAACCTTTAGAAACTATCCTTACACCTGCTAATGAACATGTTAAGGCAGATTCATCAATTCCAGATTATGATCAAATGATAGTGGAAGATGTAAATAGTAAAAAAATCAAGAATTTTAAGTTTCTATCCAGCAGAAGGTTATTTTAATGCTCGAAATTAGAGTGATGTAATAACGAGACCCAAGCTACAACCTTATTACATCCGCCGCCTATATTCAAATAAACCACAAATCCCAGTCAGTAGCATACATAACTAATGTAACTAATTACATAATTTAAATGAAAAAGTAATCAAATGTTTACAGTTACAAAATAAACAAACTGCTAGTGCACTGACTACAAATAGTTTAAAATGACTAGACTGAGTAAAAAACATTCAGGATTATAATGAAATTATACAACAATCTGTAAGTACAAATGTTCATGGAAATCCAATTTTTATGTTACTGAGCAAACTTAAAGCAACTAAACTAGTAATAAGAGCCTGGCAAAAAACTAAGGGTTCTAGTCAAGCATCGTGTGATCGATCAAATTAGAAGCAAATGGTCTTCATGAACAGTTATTGAAAAATCCCCTAGACGATAATATTGCTTCAGATTATGCAAAAAATTGATCATCTATCCACTCTAATGAGGAAAATAGCTATTTAAAATTCAAATAAACTTAAGTGGTTGACACAGGTGACAAAAATACAAAAAAATTCCACAACAATGTGTCAATTCCCAAAGCTAATATAGAGGAAAATACATTCTTGATTCTAATGGCAAACTTCACTCAGCATCAGAAAGTCTTACTCATGAAGCAATTATGTACTTTTAGGATTTATTTAATGCTCATGTCCTAAAAAAATAATTTTCAGGCATTACTTTGCTAAAAGATTTTATCTGAAAATGCTAGAGAAAATCTGACCACCTTTCTAGTTAGAAGGAATTAAAGCTGCTTTGTTCCAAATTGAAGACAACGGTACACCTAGTCCAGATAGTTTGAACTCAATGTTTTATAAATTTCATTGGGAGTGGATTAAGATGGATCTTTGGGAAGCTATGCTAAGAACTCATAACTCAGGTAAAATTATCAAAGAAATAAATCAGACTTTCATTTATCTAATACCTGAAAAACCTGATCCTAAAACCATCACAGATTCGAACAGCACATCATCACTGCAGAGGAGGGGAGTTTGTAGTTATGGTGGGCAAATGTATGTGCACTGTGTGCACTGAAGTGGTAGGGTGACAGCAGATATAAGAAAAGTCGCTTTGTAATTGTGAATAAAGTATGGTTGTGGTTTGGAGAGGCTGTGGAGAATATCAAAGAAGTGATGATGTTGGATGTGGTCAGTAGTTGTATATATAGTGAAGGGGTAGTTGTGGTTAATGAAGCTGGATATTGAGATAGAGGTTGGTGGTGATAACTGTGGTGAGTTGGAGACTGCTGTATATGAAGAGATTGTATGTTAGGGGGAAGGTGTAACTACTGCATGAATTGGTGATTATGGAAGGGCTACTACTGTAAAGTGTTCATAGAAGTGTTTAGTGAAGTCTGTATGCAGCAAGAAGTTTGTTGGAGTTATAATGGTTTGAGGAGAGTTGATGTATAGGTAGAAGTAAGTGATATGCATAGTGAAGGAGGTTAAGGTTGCAGTAGTGAGGCAACAGTGTTTGTAAATGTAGAATTATAAAAGAAAATAAAATTGTAACAAGATATTAAGAATGCAAAAATTGCAAAAGAAATTGAAATGGAATATAATTTCTTTTCGAAAGAAATTGTGTGTACTATTTTTTCTTTTAAATAGAAATGCAAAGGCAAATGCAAAAAATAATAAGCGCACAAATCAAATCACATAACAAACATACACACAACTTTTTTTTTTTTTAAAATGCAAGTTAACACCCAAAATAAACGCACTAAAATCAAACAACAAATAATTCGAATCATACCTGCTAAAGATATCGAATCATAATCTTCGGATGGCACACATACCCACCCACTCCGACATCAACAAAGGTCTTTGCAAATTGATGATTTATTTTGTTGGTTCTCTCATCTGGTAGCAGTGTATTGTCCAAAACCAATTTTTCATGCGTGGATGATACAGATTTCCCATGGATTTTGGATGATGTAGAATCTCGACATACAGTACCTATTGCAATAAAATTTATTGTCTAGATCTATCCAACAAAATAACTGTATCGAAAACAAGTAAGAATAAAAAGCAACTAATAAATACCTGTTGCTATTATGTCTAGATCAGAGTTGGGGATTTCACATTTTTGATTGTTCGCCACATTGGTTGTATCCTGGGATTGAGAAACAACGAAATTAGAAGCATTGAGTTGTGTGTTGCGTTCTCCTTGTTCTATGTTTCCCACCATGTTGATCAGAAGCTCCATTTGCCCAGACAAATTTCCCACTGTACTCTCCAAACTTCCCACCGTACCCTCCAAACTTCCCATCCTCATTTTCAACTCAGCATTGTCTCCATAAACATGTTTCAATCGTTTATGTGCAATAGCAGAAGCCTTAATATTAGTCTTTGGTATGACGGTCCCAACTCCGCGGCTCCTACCCCTTGTATCCTTTCCCATCACTTGTGATACGATATCTTCATCTACTGTCAATTTTTCTTCATCACTATCGGTGATCTTTTCCTTCAATTTCGCAATTTGATCCTGAGATTACATAATACGTATATGAATAATGAAAATATATGTATGTATACATGTTTTGAAAACTTAAGTTCCAAAACTGTTGCTTGCCATCTAAGGTGAAATGACCCTAGTGTGTATGTGTCTATATGCATATATGCGTATGTTGTTATTGCTGTGTGTATTAATATAAGGTTATACTTATGTTAATGCTTATGTTAATGAATACAAGACTGTTAATTCATGCACACACAGAACTGAAATTGTACTTGTATAAATATATACTAGACTGTAGATATTCCTATGCTTATTCCTATATATATACATGAAATTGTACTTGTGTAAAGATGGTACACAGAGAACTGAAATTTTAACTTACGAAGTACGAAGAATTGGCATCTGATATGCTACCATCTTTTTTCGTGTGTGTCTTCTTCCACACATGACGACGGTTGATATTTGCAGATGGATTTGCATTGATCTGCAATATATAAAATATGTTAGTTGTGATTGTTACCATTTTGAAAAAAAATGAATATAACTTACCATTTCGTGTTCTACTCTATCGTGACTTTTACGGCCTGCATGGTGAGCATAATTGAGCAATGATCTATTTTTTTTGGCTAACTCCCTTATTCCGCTCGCTTCAGGCGTCGCTTCATTTTTTATGAACTCGTTCCAATCTTCTTGAGCAATTGTAGGTGGACAATTTTTCATCCGTTCTTCGTCATTGTCGAAAGTGTCATAAAAACTTGCTCTCAATTTTTTTTTGTCTCCTAAAAGCCTCGGACATTCTTTTTAAAAAAATTCCTTTGAAAGCGGTTCGAGCGCATACATTTTCTGCAAAAAGTAAAATACATAAACAAAACAGTATGGAACTGTCTGTATGTAATACATGTTAAGACTTAAGATCGTCACCGTTCATTTGTAAACTGGATTTAAGCAGACTTAATAAAAAGAAAACTAAAGAAGCAATTCTATCAAATAATAGAGCCAACTGCCGACCTAAGCAAGTTAATTAATTCTATTAGACTTACCACCAATTGGTTCCAAACATCGTCCTTATATGTACCGGGTACTTTGTTCCAACTTATGTATGATATCGGTACATGAGCTCTTACTAGTTTACCCAGCATAGTGGCAATTTTTCCAGCGTTTTCTGAGACTGGAATACCATGTAAGTTTTGATCAACTATTTGTTCTTCTGAACATGATGAATGTGATGATGCTGGATTTTGTGACATAGTTTCTTGCACACGGTTAAATAACCATTATTGATTTGTAACAGTCTAAAGTAGAAGTCGGAAAACATTTATTTACAGTCTGTTGTAACAGTGCAAATCCCTTTCTACATCCTACTTGCTAGCTGTGCAAATAAATGTTGAGATAAGTCTAGCAAAAAAATAAATAAGCTCTTATTAGTTTTTATTGATCAAATATAAATGCAGATGTAAAATAAAATAAAGTGAAATAAGAAATTTTATGAAATTGTGGATGTTTTTATCTTTCTTTTTTTAATTGCAAATGCCAAATATAAAAACACAAATGCAAACGCACACAAACAAGTGCAAGAAACAATTTCGACAAGTTAAACAGGTCATAAGTGGATGCTGTCATGTTTGTTTTGCAATAAGTGCTTTCATTAAGCTCTCATATTCACTTAATATGAGATAATCCAAACATAAGCAAACTTCAATCCAAACAGGTCATTAGTAATGCTGAAAAATATTAATTGATAGTCCAAACATAAGCAAACTTCAATTTTGTTATAGTGAAATATTTAACAATGATATCTCACACTCCTACTACCCCAAGGACTAGAAATTCAAACGAGAAATGAAGCATTTAACAATTCATCAGTTAACAAATGGTTTTGGTAAGGTCTTATAATTTTTCATTGTCTTCAAAAGCTGATTGATAGACGGTAGGAAACTCAATGTCATCCACATTTGTAGTCAACCGTTTTGGTGTATGCAAAACCACAGACCAACCGTTATTTTTTAAATATGTTGAGTAGAACACTTGACTCGATTCTGATGCAAGAATAAATGGCTCATCATTCACGCTATCTTTGCTCTTCAATTTTCCTAAATTAACTATGTTCAAGTTTGAAACAGGATCTATTTTGCAACCATTGATCTTATCCTCGACCTTTACCCAATCACAATAAAAAACTGTTTGTTTGAAGTCAGTGTAATCCAACTCAAGTATCTGCTGAATGACTCCGTAATACGTTGTTTCTGCTTCCTTATAATTTTTATCTTTACCACTCGCTCTAAATTTTGTAATTGCTTTCATGCATACACCGCTATCTTGTGTTACCATACGATCTTCGTACATTTTCGTGGAAAATAAAAAACCATTCACTTGGTACTTAGTATAACTAAGTGCCGTGAACTTCGGCCCATGCACTAGCCGCCAGAGAGTTGGATCAACATCGATGCACTTCAACAACTACATAAAATACAATAAGTAAAACAAAACATGGTCACGAAGGTGTATTGCCAACTTATAAACACGTGAAATACTTAAGATGCTGTAATACCTCGTTGCGTAACCATAGAGTAAAACTTTGAACGACTTCGACAGTTGTACCCCTGCCTCGTGATTGAAATCTAGTAATTTTCGCATAGGAGTTATACCTCCTACGAAAAACACATATCAAAACGAATACATAAATTGAATTAAAAAATGGAAATTCAAAACAAAGGTGTGAACTTACTTCTTCCATTCATCCAATCTATCATACTTGTTAAGGACCCATCTACGCACTTGTTCAAACTGCACTTGGGTTAACGTTATATCTTTACCATTATCTAAAGGTATCTCACCAGCAAACTCATCGTCCTCGTCTAAAAACGCTTCGCGGGTATGTTTATGATTGCCATCACCTCCGTTTGGCATATATTCCATGCAGTAAAGGCTAGCTTCTTGTACGATATATCCTTCTGCAATACAACCTTCAGTGTATCTTTTGTTGCGCACATATCCTTTATATGTTTTCATCAACCTGTGAATGTGATCAATTATATATTGTACATAATAGCTATTTCTATCGAATAATAATGTACATAACTGAAATTAGTTATTTACCGTTCAAAGGGATACATCCATCTATATCTGACAGGACCACAAATTAATGCTTCATCGGCTAAATGAACCATAAGATGGATACTGATATCAAAAAGTGTAGGTGGAAAATGTTTTTCAAAAACACACATTGCTTCTACCAAACTAGCCTTTGCTTTTATAAGGTGTTCCCTATTGATCACCTTTGAGCACAAAATGTTAAAGAATAGACTAATACGATGAATAGCATTTTGTAAATCCTTATGTTGTGGATAAGAATGTTGAAGAAATACCGGAAGCAAATGTTGCATTATGACGTGGTAATCATGTGACTTCATATTTCTTAGATCGGGAGGATTGATGCTCACATTGTTGTGAAAGTTTGAAGAGAATTTGTTGGGCACTTTCAGGTTTTTCAAAACGGTGCAAAACCGTATCTTTTCTTCTTTTCTCAAAGTGAAAGTTGCCTTTGGTATGATTATTTTATTTGTTTCAGGATCTTCCATCACCCACAACTTTTGTTTTATACCCATGATTTTCAAATCCTTGCGTGCATTGATGCCATCTTTTGACTTATCTTTATGGTCCATAATGGTGCTGATGAGATGCTCTGTGACATTTTTCGCCGTATGCGTAACATCAATATTATGGCGAATCATATTTGCTTTCCAATATGGTAAATCAAAAAAGATAGACCTCCTGTACCATGCAGAAACATTGTCAACTTCTTCATTAATTGACTTTTTTCGTTTTCGACTAATTTCTTCTTTGTGTTTACCAACTTTCATTTTGATATTCGCTACTTTCTTTTCAACTTCAAAACCAGTCAATGTCCGTTTAGGACGATGAAGTTCTTGTTTGTTGTTGAAATTTGTCTTGTCGTATCGAAACTTGTGTCCTTTAGGAAGAAACATTCGATGTCCCATGTAACACATCTTCTTACTTTCAGGAAGATGATAAGAACAAGTGTTTTCCCCACAAACCGGACATGCAAAATAACCGTGAATTGTACATCCCGATAAAGTCCCAAGAGCAGGGTGATCATGGATTGCCCACAACACCCTAGCTCTCATTGTGAATTCGAATTTATTTAATGAATCATACGTAACGACCCCTTCCCATAACTGCTTTAACTCGTCTATCAACGGCTGTAAATAAACATCAATATCCTTCCCTGGTTGTTTTGGCCCAGAAATCAATAGTGTTAACATTGAAAACTCTCGTTTCATGCACATAGACGGAGGAAGATTATATGGTACTACAATTACTGGCCAACAACTGTAGGGGTTAGATAGAGAAGCATGTGGACAGAAACCATCTGTTGCTATTCCAAGTGTGACATTTCGTGGCTCGACAGCAAACATTTGGTCAAAATAATCCGTGACTTTCCATTGAGAAGTGTCATATGGATGACGCATTACGGTTGGATCAGACTTGGCACGGCCATGCCAGGTCATCGCATCTGCTATCCATGATACAATATACAATCTCTTCAATCTAGAAATTAAAGGAAAATGTCTTAATGTCTTTCGAGGTACTTTGATGCCTTTTCTTTCTTCGTTGAATGATGTCATATATCTTGGTTCGTTGCAATTTGTACACAAAACTCTATTCGCATCATCTTTCTAGTATAATATGCAATCATTGATGCATGCATCATAATTTTTGTAATTCATCCCAACTTGCTTAATTAACTTCTTCACGTCGGAGTACTTTGTCGGCAGCATGTTACCTTCGGGGAGTAACTCCTTTATTAGTTCGAGGAGTGCAGTCACACCATTATTTGAAAAGCCGTATTGGATCTTCAAGCTATTCAGTTTCACAATGGCATACAGCTTCGTCAACCCTTTTGAACATGAAGGATACAGTAGCTCTTTTGCGCTACCAAAAAGTGATTTATACTTCTTACTTTCATTGGCCTGCCAATTGCCATCAACCGTAGACGGCTCTCCAACATTAGCATGATCAGACAACGGATTTTTAGGTTGAAAATGATGAAATCTATCTGCATCATTGACTAGATCTTCCATCATAATATGTTTAGACTCGTCGGCACTTGTGGCATGACTAACTGGTTGTTGTTTTCCTTCTCTGCCCTTTTTTCCCATGAAAATACCATACGGTATATGATTGGATAAAACCCCATCTAAGCAAATGAAAATGAATGTCATCTAATTTGATCATCTTCATATTTTTGCACCGAGTGCAAGGGCATAAATACACTCCTTTCTTACCACCGTTTTTATCAACAAAACTAATAAACTTCTCCACCCCGTCTATATAGTATGTAGATCTTTGATCAGATTCATTTATCCACGTTTTGTCTATACTGAAAGACATATTGCCCTCCTATATCATATATATTAGAACATTAGACGTAAATATAATATATTTGCGATGTAATCAACTTAAATATAAACGAAAACCAATGAATTTTGTTTTGGTAAGTTATTTCTGTCTAACATTATCTTAATTAATCATACAATCAAAAATTTGTATACAACACCTCACTTCTGTCTAAAACAAATTAAAGCCATTTTGGGACTAAATGCTTTAATTTCGACAGCACTTCACTTCTTTCTCTTCTACGCATAACTTTTCATCCAAGGGGTATGTTGTTGTATTTTCTAAAATAAATTAAAGCCTTTTAGGACTAAAGGCTTTAACTTGTTGTTGTGTTTGTTAAAATAAATGCATTTCTAGGTGGTTAAGAAAACTTCTCTTGTATAGAAGCTGATTTATGCTCAAACAGTACAACATGGGGGTCCTAAGACTCTGAGATACTATGAGAGAATTGGGAGGTTTCGCAGATAGCTGATGGAGCAGAGACTTTGAACAAGTTCACATTCTTTTTGGTAAACTAGCTGAGTCGAACATGTAATGATGTAGGAAATAATTTTAACAACATGATTTAAGAAAATAGTGCAGATGGAGTTGTTGAATATGTAGGGAATTCACCAACAAATAAACTTTTAATAATAAAATATCAGAGTATGAACTATTGCAAAACATAGTATGTATATATAAAAGTAATTCAAACTTTAACTTGCAACAGTGGAAAAGATAGTAATCATCTTTTGACACATTTGATAGAACGCTCAATCAAAATACGCATAGAGTTATCATTTTTCTTTATAAAAAACCTCTACTTTATCTTGGTGACCCTTATTGCAAGTTTCCATCTACTTAAAAATGTGTTTCCATCAAATTAGAAACGTGTTTCACTAAATTTAACTTACTAAGAAACGTCAGTCTATTACAAGATTGCACCCATCTGATGTGTCTCAAGGCACACACTACTAAACTACTAAGGGAGGTATAGCGATAAATTTATTATTTTTCAAGTTAACTGATGTTACAAAATGTGATGAAATTACGAAGATCTAAGATACATAACCTTAAGGCAATTGTCGCACCAAATCACACCCCAACCATGAAGCTAAAAGTAGAAGGAAAAAAATAATAATATACAAAATATAGTACTTAGTAGCCTTTCTACAACCTGCCACTTCTGAAAATTCTAAGAACTCCGTGAATACAATATTTTTGAGTTCACATTATTTTTTTGAGTTCACATCCACTCAGGTGAAACATACTCCGTAATTCTGACAGCAAACCAAGATCCATCCAGAAAATACTGGATAGCCATCAACGTCGTAGATGAACCATCCGAAACTCCAACAGGCACCGCAATACTAAACTACCACCCAAACAATTTATGAAAACCACCCCCAACAATTCCACCTTCAGGTCCCTTATGGAACGACACAGAAGATAGATTCCAACAAAGCATATCCATCCGTTCACATCCTGATCACATCCATCCTCCTCCAACAAAATCTGACCGTACAGTCCTCCTACTAGGTTCAGTCAACGTAGTCAATGGCTACATTCGTTTCGCTGTCAACAATGTAACCTTAGACATCCCTCGTACACCTTACTTAGTATCTCTAAAGCACAAAATAAACCACTCTTTCGACCCAAACCCACCTCCAGAAACTTATGACTATAAAAACTACGATATATATGGAGTGTATACAAAAATGAATGCTATATTGACTAGCTCACTTTACAGGTTAGAGTTCAATTCTACAGTTGATGTAGTGTTTCTTGTAGTGTTAATCTTTATGTTTGACATAAAAGAATTAAAATTTCTACTTTGTTTCCAGGGGAAAAGTTGAGGGATTCCCCATTTACGAATAGAGAGAACGACTCAAGAAAGTATACTTCATTACCCTACGTACATTGTTTCTATATAACTAGTCACCGAAGTAAGGACGATCCAAGTTTGTACTTAAACAAGAATATATAAAGGCTAAGAAAATTGACTAAATACATAACAAAAAAGTCATGCTTCAGATCGTTAAATGTTGTTAGACAATTTTGCTTATCATTCGATATGAAGAGAATGAGATTTCAACCTTTTTATTATTAGGAGAAAACACACAAACACTAAAGGAGGAAACAACTGCCAAAAAACCATGCATGGAATTGTATTGCCTGTAAACACGGTTAAATAACCATTATTGATTTGTAATTGTATAACAGATTACAAAAAGAAAAGAAAAAACAATCCAAAAATAAACCCAGTTTATAAAAACTGAGAGCAATGCTTAGTTTGTAAAAGTGTTCAGTTTTATCAAACTAAGCAAATGCTTGTTGAATTGTGATGTGGCATTTATACTATGTTTTGTTGCATAAATGCAAACATAGTAGCCATACACATGCAAGACTCGGATGTCTTAAAAGAATATAACAAATTACAATAGAGATGTAACAAATACTTACGAATGCAACAAATAATCTACGAATATATCAACTCGGCTGTCCTGAAATAAAAATGAAATCAACATCACTGTAAAATTTGTTGTTTAGCCAATAAAAGCGGTCTCATCAACCATCAATTCATGGAAATAACAAAAGTAAAAAGCTGAAATACAAATAGTTTAAAATGACTAGACTGAGTAAAAAGCATTCAGGATTCATTGGAAAGCATTCCAATATCTTCCATGTTTCTGCATGTAAATCACGATCCAAATATTGCAGGCAACAATCCTTCTGAGTGTCTAATAAAAAGATCAAATACAATCCTTCTTTATTTGATGATACCCACAATTTATTTACTTACTTATTTTATTTAATTTGATTGGAATTACATTTATTGGTGAGTTCAATTGGATTTGAGCGATACCAGCCTCAACAGACAATCAATTTTTCGTATCGACTTTTATTATATATCATTCAATATTCATCAATATATGATAAATAAAATTAAGGTCAAAGATGCAAATTTGTGAAATGCCTCGTAATGTTATAAACAAAATTGAAAGTTTGTGCGCTCAATTCTTATGGTGGGTAAGCAATACAAAATCGGTTAGGACAATGACTTAAAACCTAAACAAGAGGGTGGACTTTGATTATGAAATCTTACAGACTCAAAAGAAGCTTATGCATTAAAGTTGGTATGGTATTTATACAACAAGGCAGTTTATGGTCGAAATGGAAGCAAAACAGATTTTGTAACAGAAAATTCTTTTAGATAATTAATGGAGACCTTAATGCCTCATTTACGTAGAAGCTCATTCTCAAGACCAGATCATGCAACAAATGTTTAATAACAAAAACATAGTAATGGTAGAAATACTTATGTCTGTTTCAACCCTTGGATTCACAGTGATTAAAAAACAAAATCAAGAAAGCTATATATTTAGGGTGTTATACTTACCCTAGACTTCATAACTTTTGTTAAAAATCAATTTTATAAATATATGCGTGTTATATTTACATTAGACTAAGGGATTGAAAACTCTATTTATAAAATCATGTAATCATAAAAAAAAGGCTCAAATAACAGAACAAAGCAAACAAAATCATACCCCTTATGTACAGTGTATGACATGTCTAACTAAACACCTATATTCCAATGCAGTATCTTTAAGTGCTGCTGTTCATAGCAATGGACTGAACTGAATTGGTATACAAAATGCTTCATTGAATACTCACCCATGCATTAGCTTTTAACAAGTAAATATTTATGTACTATATAAACAACACTACACTAACCCAGCTGAAATCCTCATATACATCACGATAAGAATAACAAACTTAAGGAGATCCATCAGTACTTAAATGGAACGAAATTCTGGAATTTGCAGGTAAGACATTGAACTTGTAATATATAAATGACACACACTACACACTTGCAAATGGTCAATTTCAATTAGCTATGTATATTCCCAAGATTTATAATATAAAAATATAGTTTAAACACTTAGCAACAACAAATAAATACAAGGACACAAGCTACTCTTTCAAGGGCAACACTCACACTAAAAATAACATAACTCACGCAACCTATACTCACACTAACTCATATGCATGGCTGCTGCACTTTCGTGCCTACTCATATAAAATCGTACTCATGGTTACACAATTTAAAGGTAGAAAAGGAAAAAAAATAACACGATGCAACGGACCACACTTTTGTATGTATTTATTTATTTTGGGGAGCCTTAAATACACCTACTGGCATTGTTCAGATAAAATAAGGAGGGCTCTTAGGAATCAAGGAAGCAAGACTCCAAATTTTGCAAAACCTTTGCTAATTGAACAATCATTGTTGGATCAAAAAATAATAATTTAACACGATAATTTACTGCAAAGATTTACATACACAAGATTATGCACAATTTTACTGCAAAAAACAAAATCTTATTCATAATATCTACATCGGACATTAAATGATCACACCAAAATTTGGGAACGGAGGCAAAAAAAAAACGAAGAAGATAAATTCGTGTACTCAATAACAAATTTTGATGTTGAAGCTATGATGCAATACATGGTGATGCTCGTAATAGTAGAAATAAATAAAAAAATAAAAAATACTAATACATGGAAAGGAAAATAAACAGCATCAGAATACCTGAAAGCACCGATTACATGAAGGAAAAAGAAAGGCGGATGATAGAAGTTTGAGCTGAAGAAACTTGTTATTTTAAAACGTGATTTAAGGAGAAAGAACGAGAGAATAGCCGGAATTAGTCGCTGAAGATTTGACGAAAACAAATGGTAATTTCGGTAATTAACTTCAATTGAGGCGTGGTTGTGAGTTAGGGGAAGAATTTGGGGGAGAACGAAAAAAACGAGGGAAGGAATGAATTTGGGGGAGAACGAAAAAAACGAGGGAAGGAACGAAAAAAAACGAGGGTAGGAACGAATTTGATACGGCTCAAAGCCGTATCAAATTTTATACGGCTAAAAACGGTATCTAAACGTTTAGATACGGCTTTTACCCGTATCAAATTTGATACGGCTTTGAGTCGTATCAAATAAGGTGGATATGGGTGTGGCTAAAACAGCTTTGTGGTGTAGTGATTGGAACATTTCTATGCTTAGAGCTCTCCATACTGAACCTTTTCAGTATGATATTTATGTACAGGTTTTGGGACATTCCCATTAGCCTCTTAGATATAATTCTATACATCTTTATATCTGGTATGTAGGCTGCTTCTGTCAAATCCTTTATGGGGAAATTCTTGGAAAGCCAAGCTTTCACTGCTTGCAATAACGAAACATCATTTCCAGTTAGCAGAAGATCATCAATGTACAATATTAAGAATACAATAGCATTTCTCTTCTCCTTTCGGCATGCGCATGCTTCCTCTATGTTCTGATAAAAATTAAACCATTCGATTGCTTTATCAAGACACTTATTCAAACTCCTTTAAGCTTTTTTAAGTCCATAAATTGACTTTAACAACTTATAAACCTTGCCCTCACTCCCACTGACCATGAAACCTTTAGGTGCGACATATAGACAATCTCTTCTAAATCACCATTTAGAAATGTCATCTTTACGTCCATATGTTATATTTCGTATTCATAGAATGCGACAATAGCTAGAGATATCTAAATGGACTCAAGCGTTGCTACAAAGGAAAAAGTCTCATTATAATAAGCACCTTGAATTTGATTAAATCCTTCTGCAACCAACCTTGCCTTAGAAGCTACTTGTCCATCTATATTTAGCTTTTTCTTAAAAATCCATTTGCAGCCAATAACTTGTTTTCATTCATGGAATCCATCTTGGATTTCATTGCTCAATGCATATTCCTAATTATACAGAGGTAAATCATCCTTACTCATCATGGAACAAACCATTTCTAATAAGGTTCGATTCCTTCGCTTTGAGACACTATTGTGCTATAAAGTATATGGTGGTGTAACCAAAGAGATAATCGCATTATCTTTTAAGTACCGTTGGAGTTCTTGTCCAACTTACTCACCTTGTCGATCGGATTAAAGAATTTTAATCTTTTGGTTCGTTTGATTTTCAACCTCATTCTTATATTTAATAAATTTCTCATGGACATTGGATTTGTTCTGCATAAGTAATGCATATCCTAGTCTTAAGAAATCGTTAGTAAAAGTTACAAAATAAGAATAATTATCTTTAGTAGTTACAGGTATCGGGCCACATACATCACTATGTGCAAGGCCCAGGAGTTCATTAACTCTTTCGTTGCCCCTACTAAAGGGGTGCTTGGTCATTTTCCCTTTGAGACATGATTCCCAAGTGTCAAATGATTTAGAATAAAATAACGGTAGAAAACCTTTAATTTTCAACTTATATTTCTCACTATATGACCCGGCCTACACTATTAGTGATAAAAAAATTCTTGTCATTTAAAGAATTGTTCACATCGCAGATATAATTTGTATTAATCATATAATTTCCATTGTCTAAATAATCATCACAGACTTTGTTGCGATTTAAAGTAACGTTCATAACTTTACCAGCACCGGGAAAAACATAACTAGTATTAGACAATCTAGACATGAAAACGATCCATAAATAAATTCTTTTACATAATATGGTTATCTAATATAAAAAAAAATCCAATAAGAAAATTTAAATGAAAATCTCCAACTGCCATTGCATCTACAGTAGATCCATCAGTAACATGAAGCGTTATCTCTCCATTTGCTAAGTGATGCCTGTTTTTAAGGCTCTGTAATGAATTACAGATATGATTTAAATATCCAGCATATAAAACCTAGGATAATTTATTAATTGTAAAACAATTTTGAATCATAAGCATAATTGTAGGAACCGTAGAACCAATTTTCTTTTATTCTTTAACAATCTCCATGTAATCTAGAAGACCCTTCTTATGACATTGATGACATTCTCCTATGTCAGCTTGAGTAGTCTTCTTGTTCTTAATATTAGCCCTCTTCTGCTTTTTCTAACTTCTCAAAGATATTGCATTCCCCATAAAAGAAAGTACAAATTCAGCTGACCTCAACATATAGAGGAGCTCCATGAGGCTTGCTTTCAACTGGTTCATATTATAATTTAATATGAACGGCTCATACTAGGGAGTAAGGGACCCAACAATCAAGTCTACTTTCATCTCATTGCTTATTATCACGTCTAACTATGAAAATCTTTTTGTCTCCTCGATTGCTGTGATGGGTGGATCGTTCCTCTAAGAAACAAGGAAGATAGGACATTCTAAAATTTGATATCGAAGGTATGAAATGATACATGAGATTTCTATCATCATTCCTTAATGTCTGGACTTGCTATGCCTCTATTATTTCTAGTCTTTCCTCCAAACCAGTGTGTATGTGTGGTACTTTTCACACTCTCCAGTTTGCTTCTAGTTTCGCAATCATCTAGAATCGACCAAGAAATTGAAGTTTGAAGAATTGAAGGAGAAAAGGGAACTTGAGAAATTCGAAAAGGTGGAAATTAGTTTCTAAAAAGAGAGTACATACAAACTCTAGGCTGTATTTATAGAAGGAGGGAAGTAACGACCATTTAAATTTGAATTCAAATGTTTGGCGCCAAATTAGCTAATCCTAAATCTGTCCTTATCTTGCTCGTATGATAACCAAACTAGACAAGTTAATATACTGTATTGACCGAAAATCAAGCCAATCGCCCAAAATCAAGCCAATCGCCCAAAATCAAGCTAATCGCAATGGCTCAGGTCCCTTCTTCAAATTCTAAAGTTGGAAAATGATCATTTTTCCCTTACATTTATTTGGTTAAATTTTATTTAACATTTTTATTTAGGTAATTATAACCAATATATTTTAATCTTTTGATTATTATTTTACTTGATTTTTCATGGTATTACAAATCTGGATATTTCATTTGAAATAAAAGTAAAAAGGATGATTTATCCACATGACACGTTTGGGCATGTATCCTTTCAGTGTCCTCGAGATTCATGGTTTTCCAAAGCATGTGTGAAGGTTACGACTTTCCACAGCATATAGTATACATATCACTTTTAGTAGCTTGAGTTTTGAGCAGGAAAATTGAAGTAGGTTCATGTACTTCATCTTACCTTATATAAGAGCAAAAGGAACAACTCTATCCTAATGCCTTTTTGGGGAAAAACTTATGCCTAAGTCTCTAAGGATTATATACTTTTCATAGGTCGAAGTTTACAAATCACCTTCCCTTGTCCAAATGATGAATTAGTAATTCCCTCCATTTAATCTTCTTAAAGAGAAAGTAAAAAGGATATTTTTTTTGCCTTCTTTGAAAGAAGAAAATAGAGCAAGCTTTTTCCTCCCATCAGAAATGATAAAAGTAATAAGAATAAAAGTGCATTTAGTTTAACAACATCTTGGGAGTTTAAATGTCTACTAGGTCTTAAAGGCCTGAAATTTAGTAGTTTGCTTCCCTAATTTTCAAAGAAATCCGAAGTAAGTCTTATTCTCTGTTATTTGTGGGACACCCTCCATTGGCAAGCTACCATATATATTGGACTAGGTGCCCCTTCGAATTAGCTCTTCGATGTGATATTTCAAATGGTGACATTCTTGAGTGGTATGATCAAAGCGTTATGGTAAATGCAGAACACTTTAAACTTCAAATTTAAGGTTGACGTTACTTTTAAATGTGGGGCTTTATATTACTTATGCGCTTTATCGCCAAAAAAATTACTTCATTCATCTTGGTGAGCCCCTGTATTCTTTATATTTGCGATATCTTTCTAATTCTATGCATTCATCTCTTTCCTTCATTTTTTATTTAGGGCACAATCATCCTTCTTCAACATCTCTTTCAACATTATGAATCCTCCAGCCACTTTGAGGTTCATTATGTTCTTTTCAACTAAACTCTCATTGAATCACGTTTTCTTCTAAACTCTAGCTGCTGGTGCATAATGTTTTTAATGTGTCATTAACTCCACCTAGCCTTTTGCCTTCACTCAAGTTGTGCTGAAGTAATCGCTAAGGAACTCATCAAGTCTTTTCTTGAAGTTGGTCATTGTGTTCGCCTTTTATAAATGGCCTTTAGGTGTCCCTTCTTTAAATGAAATGCTATGGATCCGATTGGGATGCCTTTGACTTATAGGGTTATCCTATGCTCCATTGAATCTAGGCTGTTACATATCCTTAAAAAAAATTGCATTGATTTTGTTCCCATTGTCTTTGATGTCTTTGTTAGTGCTTCTTGTACCATTTATTCGTGCGACTAAACACCTTCTTCACATGTTGAGTGCTAGGGTCGGCTTTATAGCCAAAATCAAACTAGTCTGCTCATAACAAAGAAAACCCGTGTTAATGCACAAATTAGAAGGTAAAATTAGGCTGCTAAAATTTGGGACTAGTGAACTAAGTTTCTAGGCTAAAGTTTAAGAAATAAGTCATATAACCGACGAGCTAAACTAAAAGAAGAAGATGTTGTACCTCATCATGTCCTTAAGCAGTATCCAACTCCTACTCGTGTGTTATAATCTAACTCACTAATTTTTAGTATATCCAAGCTCATAAATGTGAAGTATTATCTAACTCCTTAATGCGAAGTATAAGCCAGCTATATAATGCGATGTATAATCTAATTCTATAATTTACGTTATTTCAAAACCAAAAGATGGAAATCCAATGCTGCAGTCACCTTGGAATTATCTTTTTGTTAATAGAGATGAGTTCAGTTATATATGTATACACCCAATTGTTTAACTAAATAAGGAAGCTAATAAATGTAATATAACATAATCGTTTTTACATATCCAAATTGTTCACATAGTCATGTCTACGCGTGGGTGAAAAATTTAGTACAACCATATATAATAGTGACATGGACAACAATGATGGTGATGATATGGACACTTAATCCAACGTAATATAAAGTCCATTTATATCATCTAACTCTTTTGCTTCGCCTTTATAACTCTATGTTATTCTTTCAAAAGAAACACACCTAAAGTCATAAAATCTGCCCAATCGAACGAGTACCCATAAGTTACGGGAAAAATTAAAAACATAGGTCAAACATAAAGTCTGGTATGAGCAAGTTATTACCCCAAACATTAAATATAGTGAGACCATGCCGTTGAAGCATGAAATGTGTTTTCCTCTCACTATTACATAACATTAGCTTAACAATCCAAAACATAAATATAAAAGATAATTCGTCATACTTTTATTCCTATGGGGTTTATTTGCCATTCATTTGATTTGTCATTCAGCGTCAATCGCTAAGCTTCTAAGCCTCCCTCTGCTACTAAGGCCTTGTACCACTACAGATTTCTTAATTCTAATAAATTATACTATTCGACTTCGGTTGCCTCTCCAGGCCGTACAACTACTCTTTAATATTTTTGTTGCCTCTTAGGCCTTACACCTACATCACTTTAGTGTTTCAGTTACCACTTAGGTTTGACACCAATATCACTTTCTTGTTTCGGTTACCACTAAGGCCTTACACCTACTTCACTTTCATGTTTCGATTATCACTCGAGCTTTACACCTACATATTTTTTGTGCTTCAATTAAAACTCAAGCCTTACACATGCTCCCTTCGTCCTTGATTATCACATCAAGTCGTATGTCATCTACCAAATTATGTTTTTTCCCACACTAGGCCTTACACCAATGACTTCTTCTTTAGATGCCACCTTAGGCCTTACACCTACCTTGTAAATTGTGGTTGTCACTCCATAAATTACATCTTTGGTCTCAGTTTCGATTTCTACTCTAGGTCTTGCACCTACGCTTTCATCTTCGGTTGCCACAATGGCCTTACACCTTCATTTTTGGATCTTGACTGCCACAGTAAGCCTTGTGCCATCTACCGAACATATCTAGCCATTAACATGCTTGTGTTTTGCCTTAAGCCATTCTAAGTCTAACTACCTTCAACTAACTCCATTAGTTATCACATTATCAAGAATGTTTTTAAGTGTTAGCTTTGGCCACTTTATGTCTTAACATACTTTCTCCCCTCCGAAAGTCATTTGGTTCTAGCTTTAATATTATATTGAGAGCTAATCAACACTTGGAAATTATTGCCCTCAGTCTCGTCTGGAGAAGCTTGAATTGGTTTAATGGAATCTTAATTCTAGGTTTCAGAAATCACCTTCTCTTCCTATAATTCTTCCATAGCTTTTGTTCCCCTTCGGCCTTTGACCGATACCTTTGGTTTAGAAAACTTAGAATCACACTTAGCTTTAGCTTTTCATTTAAGTTTTATTATTCAATGCACTAATTAATTCACTTTCGCTTCGGCTCCATTATCTTCGAAACTACCTCTCGGTACACGCTAAAAACCCGTCTGTTGCATGTATGATACTGCCTCTACATTTGTCGACTTTTCATTCATCCAAGCTTCATCCTTTTTTTACCATTACTTAGTACTTTTATGACCTTTTCAACATATATTGTGGATTTGGTCCATTAACCAATTACCAAATACTTTACTTAATTAAGTTACCTCCTAGCCCCACAAATTTGCCGTTCGGCATCCATAATCCTCCCTCCGGCTAAGAGAATTTTCATTCAGAATTCACTTAAAATGTAACAACCCGCATATTTTACGATAATATGTTTAAATGTTTTATTTAAATATAGCATCGTTGGTTGAATTTAAAATTCAAAATGTGACTTTTTGTAAACAGTGGAATTCGGAGTCGAGAATACTTCCATTGAGTTTAAAATGACATTTACAACTTGCTTAAGTATAAACATCGATATGTTTAGAATTGATCAGAATTTTGGTATTTTCATTTGGGCTTTGGGTTGGGTTCTAGCCCATTAATCCAATAGGCTAACTCAAATTCTTCTACCAAATACCCTAACTCCTCTTCCCTTCATTCATTATACTCGTAATAAATTCCTAACACTCAAGCCTTATGAAGAATGGAGGGAAGAGGAAATTAAAATTCCTAAGCCCTAGTTTCTCTTAGGAATTCTAGTTCTAGTTCTAAAATCAAAGAGAAGCTTAGGTAAGCATCCTCTTCATCTTCTCCATCTCAATCCCTCTCCAATTTTCATAATTTCCTATAACCTAACATAGTAAATATTTGGATATGATCATAAATTGGAGATTCTAGAGTTGTGATTGAAGTGGAGTTGATATTTCCTTGTTTTAGAGCTTCTTAGTTGTTGCTTTTGAGTTTAAAGGCGGGTTCTTGAACTCATATCTACGTTTATAGCTTTCATTTTTGTTAGGTATGAATTCCTAACATCTATTTCATGTTCATTTGCTTTTGATTTGAACTAGTTTGGTGAATTTTCCAATTTTTGTTTTTAAAGTCAAAAATTATGAAAATCCTACTGTGGATATTTGGACATGGTATTTGAGGTGTCTCGAAGAGCCTATAGGGCTGGGTTGTCGCTTGATATAAATCCCTAGCCATCATCACTCATTCGATCGCTTTCGAATTGATTTAGCCATCAATGGCCTAGGCAAATTGTTGCACAGCATAGGCAACCAGACATCTGGTTAAACCCAACTAGACGTCTGTTAGGCTTCAGGAAATAAAAAGAAAAAGGAGGAAAAAAATATAAATTTCCAGGCGTCTGGCCAAACCAACTAGACGTCTGGTCCTGTTGAATTTTGCCCACTTTGCCTATTTTTGAGTGGATTTTCAATTTTTATCGATTTTTCTCCGGTTAGTTGTTGTCATTCATTATCAACTTTGATGACTTCTTTTCTGGATTTTTGGAAATATCCATTTGATTGGATTTGATATCGATTTTTACGGTTTTAATTTACGTCGTTGAATGTGGATTTTGGTGATAGATTGTTTTTACAATCGTTTCCATGATTTGTCACTTTAAATGCAAAGGTTTCTATACTAGTAGTAAATACTCAAACTCTTTCACAAAAATGATTTCAACATTACTTTTAATACAAAGCTCATTTTTTAAAATATTTTCCAATCTATTAGTATATACAAACCTTTACCACATTCATATAAGAAATCCAATTAAACAACTTAGCAAAACAAGTGGTATGAAATGCTTACGTTTACTTTCTCGATTAATTCTTGGACTTATTCGCTTGAAATCTCGTGACAATTTTCGAGTGGAATCTACAATTTGTTCATAAATATTTAAGTTAAGCCAATAGTTATGTGATATGAAGCTAAACTCATTTATTTACTAGCTTAGTGTAATCTACGCTTATTTTATGGAGTTTCGTCTTATTTTTATGGGTTAGTAACCCATGGTTTTTAACCATTTTATGGAGTTCGGTTCATCAGGTGTATCATTGTACTACATTGTTGTTCCAATTTATTTGAGTTTCAGGTTCATCGGGTGTATCATTGTACTACGTCGTTGTTTCGACTTATTTGAATTTCAGGTTCATCGTATATATCGTTGTACTACGTCATTGTTTCGACTTATTTGAGTTTCTTGTTCATCGGGCGTATCGTTGTACTACGTCATTGCTCCGACTTATTTAATTTTCAAGTTCATTGGGTGTGTCATTGTACAACGTTGTTGTTTCGACTTATTTGAGTTTCAGGTTCATCGGGCGTATCGTTGTACTACATCATTGTTCTGGCTTATTTGACTTTCAGGTTCCTCGGGCGTATCATTGTACTACGTCGTTGCACCGATTGTGATACATGTGTTGGTGAGTTTTCATGCTTCCATTTGTGATAGGCCTCCCCCTTTGTGTTTTCTAGATTTCTAATTATTGATTTCTAGAAATTGTGTTTCACCATTTTTTGCGATTTGCATTGATATATTTTATCAATATTTAAGGTTTGGTGAATAAGTAAAGAATATGATATTCCTTTTTGGATATTTGAGGAGATATGAGATATTGTATAATTTTCATTGTTATCAAATATATGCTTGTTACAGTATGACATTATTGTTATCATATATTTTTGTCATATCTCTTATCTTATCTCATCTTGTATGATATTTATAGCTAAACTGATCCATTTATTATTTTTCTTCTTAAATAATGATCGGGTCAGACCGAAGGTGTTCAAGGTGCTTCTACTGGACTTCATAGCAGGGACTAGCTTCTAACTTTTGGCTAACTACTTTAGCTCGGTAGTTTTTGTTTTTATACATTCGACATAGAGACTCTTGATGTATACTTATTCTTTTGTGATGCAATGGATCTTGTATGACCACTTCTTTGATGTACACTTCTATGTGTTATATTCATATCTATTTTCGCCTTAGTGATATGTATATTTATGACTGATTTTGTGTTGTGCTTATTTTATATTTGTTTCCAAAGGCCACATAGCCATTGTGTAGTAGCTTTGAGTTTGTTTTTGATATGTCAGATTTCCTCTTGAAATGAAATGCATGATATACTATCTGACATATTGGTACTCGCACAAAGCAATTACACAGATGGTCACTCCTCAACAGCTTTATTCTTCATGCTAGTCGACGGCATTACCCCATAGTGTTCTTGGCTAGTGTGAGTATAGAGGTGGGGCGCCACATCTGGTATCAGAGCCAAACTTCAGAATAATATAGAATATTATGTGACAAGAATCATTGTTCAAAGTCTCTCTTAGGAATCGTGCCTTAGGATTTAATCTGAGTCTTAAGACTCGTTCTATCCTATTTTCTTTTATGATGCTTTGTTTTACAAATCAAGCTTATTTGAATTCATTCCGAGAATAACCATTTTCCTCTTCATTCTTTCTTTCTTTCTTAAAGAAGAAGAGATGGCTAGACTTAGCAGTCCTAGCGCTGCTCAATCCAGTGGCCCCCTCTGGATGGCATATTCATGACTGTCCAACAACTTTTGAGTCTTGTAAAGAATCAAAGGTTTATCTATGCTTTGAATAAGAACCCAAAAAGGATTTACCTCTGAAAATAGAAGTGCCTTTCTACCAGCTTGTAGATATAACTATTCAATTTGAAGAGGCCGATAAAGGAAGTGATAATGATGTTGGAGGCACCAAAAAGAGCCTCAATAATAACAAGAAGAGGCATATTAAGTTTAAAAGCCCTAATCCCAACAAGAAAGGGAAGCAAGCAACTTCGGTAGCAAAGACTCCTACCCCTAATCGTGGAGAAAGCTACAATTGTGGATCTATGGTCCATAATGAAAATAAGTGTCCGAAGCCCCTTACTTGTCGCTATTGCAAAAGCTCAGATCATCTTATATCTACATGTCCTAAACTTCAAAGCAAGAAAAAGGGAAAGTTGGATGCTGTGCAAGCCTCTATTAACCCTTCTCTTGGTCAAGGTATTTCTCATTCTATCCTTGATGGCATTATTATGTTTTATGGTCATCCTTTTCGAGTTCTTTTTGATATGGTTGCGTCTCACTCTATTATATCAAAAGAACTTATTGATACTTTTCCTTTGAATGTTATGGGCTTGATGACTTCATTGAGAATTGCAAATCCGGTTGGTGGATCCACAACACTCAGTTTACTTTGTAAAAATGTCAAGATTATTTTATGTGGTTATGCTTTCCGATCCGATTTGCATGTTATGCGCTACTTAGGTTTCAGAATTGATTTTGAGAATGGATTGACTTAATCGTTATGAAGCCCGTATCCTATATCTCGAGAGAACTATCCATCTTCGACATTGTCAATCTGTTAAGTAGATTTCTATTGTTATTAATGATTTCGATTCCAAATTCGAAGGCATCATTTTATTCTTTAAACTCACACGATGAGGAAGATTTTATTTCCCTCATTCAATTTTTCGTGAATTTCCCGACATCTTTGAGCCTGTCTTAGGATTACCACCTAAGCGATCTATCGAGTGGTGCTAAGGTCTTTTCAGTTCAACCTTGCCACCAGTTTTCATTAGCTACAAGATGCGGAGGATAGCGTTCCATTCACTGCATTCCACACTCGTTATGATTCTTATGAGTGGCTCGTTATGTCATCCGGTTCGACGAACACTCCAACTTATTTCATCCATCTTATGAAATGAGCATTCTACGAATATCTCGATGAATCCATCCTTGTATTCATTGATCATGGGTGAAAACAACAATTTAAAATTGCAAATCTTTCTAAGAAGATATATTTATAAGTATAATTGGATTTTGTTCTTAAAACAAGCAAAGAATTTTTGTAAATTGTTTGTGGGACATGTTATCATATAGAAGATGATTTTGTGTTGTATTGCCCATTGAGTGCTTTAAGAATTCTGGTCGATGCATTCGATCAACGTTATCGATAGGAGTCTCCTAAACGCTATGATGAGATAGTCTAACACCGTAAATTGACTTGCAATAAGTAAGTTTTTTTTTAAAAAGATGGACACATAAAGTTAATCATAATTTTGAATGTCTTAGCTTTTTGGGAAAGAGGATCATGAAATAAATATTTAGCATAGAAGCTACTTTTTAGAAATTAAATGAACTCATTTCCGATGCTCCTATTCTTGTGATTCCCGAAGGGAACCAAGACTTCACTATTTAAACCGATGCTAGTCGTATTGGTTTGGGCGTCGTTCTCATGCAAAATGGAATGTATTGTCACTTATGCTTCTAGGATATTAAAGCCTGTCGAGACCATTATTTTTGCTCTTAGAATTTGGCGCCATTATCTTTTAGAAGAGAAATTTGTTCTCTACACCGATCATAAATCTTTGAAGTATTTCTTAAAATGAACTTAATTTGCATCAACAAAGTTGGCTCGAATATCTTCCATCTTATGATCTAGATATTCTCCATACTCCCAGAAAGGAAAATCGTGTTGCCGATACCCTTAGTCGAAAGCAACAAGCGGTTGTTTCCATGATGATATCCGAATGGAATGATCTCGAGACTTTGTCCACTTGTGAGATTCGAGATGGTGAATCCGATTTGTGTTCATCTCTCGTTTTCTATAGCCTGGAGGCTCATCCTTCTCTGTTAGACCACATTCTTGAAGCTCAAAAGCATGATCTCGAATTGGCTCATCTTAGCCAAATATGACGACCCGGATTTTCGGACCAATTAAAATTGCCGAAAAATCCGTGCATTCTAAAACTACTAATGAAAACTACCAACTTAATACACCATATTTGATAAATATTCAACATTACTAAATGTATAGGATACAATTTCAATTACACAACTTATCAGAGTAATTTATTTATTTATTAATCCTACAAAGTGTGCTTTAATACATGCCAAATACAATGACTATAAATCTACCACTGCACAACTCTAATGAGAGAGGCAACACTATCCTTACCTGCGAACTCAATAAACTATGCAAATGCGAAATAAAATAGTAAGCAGGAAAGATACCATAACACAAGATAAACATGAAAGGGTTATATTATTTTAGGGGCTGCATCACTACCACTTGTGACCACCTATGTACCCCTATCAAATTGGGTACCCAATTAGATACAGGATCAAACCAACGTAGTTCTCCTATCACAAATAGGACTCATGGAGCCTACGATGCAAGAAACAATATGCAACTCCCAAAACTACCCACTTAGGCTTAATCTTCAATTTTAAATTTTCAAATCTACTTACGTTTACAGAAATTATCTCTTTGGACTTTATTCTCGAATTCTTATTTAAAAACCTTTGGAATATATATATATATATATATATATATATATATATATATATCCTTTATATTCGAACTATACTTTACTTCGAGATCTTAAATCAAACCACTTTTGAAAAGTTTATTTGGAAATCCCAAATACTGTAATAAAAACATATCAAACCATATGCAAGCAGATCGGGAGGTTTCTCCCAATAACAAGGCAACTGGGTTCCAGCCTTCATACAATCGATAAATAAATACATCCCTCTATTCCAAGAGCGGGCTATACCAAAAACATATGCCCACTTTTTAGTTACGGTTACCCGTATCATTGGTAACATAATAAATCATTTTAAATCCCGAAGCAATAAATCATTTCACACTAATATACACAAGTACTTTCAAATCTATAATAATTTTCATTTCCCAAATCTGTTCAAAAATCATCTTAAAACCATCAGGTTTAGTCCTAGAAATTCTTTCCGTTTTGTAAAACATTTTTATAAAACCATTCTTATATAAATCACTTTTATATAATATAACTTCAAGATATTCATTACCAAATATGTCTATTTCTTTTAAAGGGAAAATATTTCATAACATTTTAACTTGAAAACCAATTTTAAAAACAATCTATTAAATTGAAGTGAACCAAATATTACCGCTAAACACCTTATAATCAAATTGTGAAATAAATCACAAGGTGTTAGCCTACAATTATTTTCTACCCAGCCCATGCATATGGATAATAAATTGTTCATAAACTGATCGGGCAAAGTCAACAATCAATAATAATAATCAGTGCTCACAAACTGGTCGAGCCTAATTCAAACAACCAATCAATGAAATAAACGCAATAATAAATGATAAACAATTCTTCATTCTATAACACATTTTATTTTATCTTGAGTTAACACAATTTGATATTTATTTTGGACTATCCGGGCTTTCCCTACGATATGTTCCGTCCCTCGCCCAAGTCTTCTTGGATTTCACAGATGAAACACATGTACTAGTCGTTTTCGCATACCCCATTAAGTATTTAACTTCTAAATTTTAAATTACTTAATTAACCATCCAAACATAATAGCAAGCAAGGAAATCAACCATTGTTATAGAAAATAAAGTAAACAAGCATTCAACAAGGGTTTTCAAACAACACTTTGCAATTAAAGTTCTTTCAACTTAGTAATGGTTTTAATGAACTTAAAATAAGAAATAACTTACTTTGGATTCCACTCCGTCAAACTTTAAGGCAAGAAACTTAAGATCTAACACATACTTCCTACCATGCTTCGGAACCAAACGAAAATAAGCCCGAATTCCTCCTTTCAAATGCTTGGCCAAGGCTTGAAATGGAGGTTGGCCGAAAGTATAGAGAAGAAGTGGTGGAGCTTTGAACTTGAATTCTCAAAATTATACCCGAAAAATAGGCCATCTTCTCTTTTGTTTTTGACTCTCTTACTCTTAAAATTTAAAAAATTTATTAACTAAAAAGTTGTTGAAAATTCTTTTATCATGAATTTAAAAAAAGAATCTTTTGAATCCAAGTTGTTTTGAGGGGGATATGATAGAATGTAGAAGAGTATTGTCGGATTGACAAAAATGAAGCCCGAAAATGCACTTCAAATAATTGAGTTTCAGGTATAGCAAACCTCAAAAAGTAAAAAAGTGATCAACATAAAACTTGTAAACACTACAATTTAATATGTTTTGAAAAAAGAATTTCTTAATTTTGGTATGTCATGATCAAGTTACGATTAAAACAAAATGGCCCATTCTCTGGCCTAAAAACTGGGCCAGAAAATACACTGGAAAGAAGTATATTTTTGACATAGTTAACTTTAGAACGAGACAAAGTCAAAAACATGAAAGTTGTAGTCACTGAAAAAATAAATTATTTAAAAAAAAAAAATTACATTTTGGTTTGGTTTTGAAGAAGTTATGACTGAGAGAAGAAGAGGTAAAATATGGAGAAAAGATGAGTTTGATTTGAAGAGAATGAACATTGATATCTTTTGAATATTTTATAAATATTTTGACATTATTTCTTTTTAATTTTTTTTCTATGGATTCGAAGCCATTAAAGAGGAGAGGAAGACGATGAAGAAGCTTGAGCAAAGAAGAAGAAGAAAATATGAATGAAACGGGAGAAGGAGGTGGGTATTTATAGAAAATGAAAGAAGTGGTAAATTTACCAAAATAACCTCTTAACAAATTACCAAACTAACCAAACTTCAACCTAAAGCAATCTACACTTTTTCAATACTTAACATCATCTTTTACATCCTTAATTTATGTCTTATTCACTTAAAGATTAAGTAAAGAATATCATAATTATGTTGGCTTTGATTTGATGTGATTTGATGTTTACTTTTTCTTACTTTTGTAAATTCTTACTTACTTTTGTTAATGACTTCTAGAAGTTTTCTAATCTTATTTAGTAAAAGTAAACATGTTTAATTAATTAATTAATACCTACACTATTTGAATATATATTCCTATATAAGAAAATAAAGGTGTGACGACGTTGCGATAACTTTTAATCGACACAACGTTGTTTTTCAATAAAATGTTTTACGGTTACATTTTGACATTTTAGTTAAACTATTTATTTATGTAAACCAAATTTAAAAATAAATTTGTATAATGTTATTTAAAAATATAAACACACATAAATAAATTAAAATAATTTATTTAACTATTGAAACTTATTTTTCTAAAATCAGCATTTTGTCACTTTTGTCGATATAAGTAAATGTTACTATTTTTGTGTATACTTCTCTTTCTAAATCCTATCTAATATTGTATGAATTATATAACATTACCTATTTTATATTTAAAATTACTTTAAATACTTTATTTTAAAGTGGCCAAATTCTGGGTCGTTACATTCTTCCATATTTAAAAGAATTTCGTCCTCGAAATTACAAGGACAAAAAAATATAACGAAAAAACAACAATTAACGAAAGTTAAGCACACCAAAAATACTAATATCACCCATAACCTCGGTCGAAGGGACGGTGCCTTACCCTATCCATTTTATTTATCAAATTAAGGTAGTTTCATTTTTAAAATTCCTAGGTTGATATACTAATCCTAGATGAATTTTACTTAGGCACCTAACCTAAGCTCCGATACCACATGTGACGATCCAGATTCTTGGACCAATTAAAATTGCCGAAAAATCCGTCCTTTCTAAAACTACCAACTTAATACACCATATTTGACAAATATTCAACATTACTAAATGTATAGAATACAATTTCAATTACACTACTTATCAGAGTAATTAATCTATTTATTAATTCTACAAAGCGTGGTTTAATACATGCGGAATACAATGACTATAAATGTAACAACCCGCATATTTATCGATTTTATATTTAAATATTTTATTTAAATATTTTATCGTTAATCGGATATTGGTCCGAAAAGCTACTTTTTGCAAACGGTCAAATTAGGACTCGAGACCACTTCCATTGAGTTCGAAATGCCGTTTACAATTTTTTAAGTATAAACATTGGTAGGTTTGGAGTTAGTGGAATTTCATTAACTTTTCCCGCTTTGGACTTTGGGTTAGATTGCCATTATAACTCAAGCCCAAACCCCCTTCCTTCTTCTCACTCTTCATAAATTTCCTAACAACCAAGCTTTTGCATTAATGGTGAGTGGAAGAGGAAATTAAAACTCCAAGCTTAGGTTTCAACTTTAAATCCATCATTCAACTCCAAAATCAAAGTGAAGACATTGGATTTAAGCTTCTTGTGCTTAGATAGAAGAGGGATTGATTCTTGGTTGCTTAAAACTTCATTTTCATTGATATTTGGTGCAAAGGTGAGATTTTTATCTCACAATTCTAGCCTATAACCATATTGGACTGTTGGGAATGAACCCCTATCATGTTTGCATGTATATTTGCATTTGGTTTGGATTGGATTGGCGAAAAACTCCACTTTTTAGCGTTTTTGGTGAACTTCCAGCCTTAGGTCGTTCTGGACCCTTAGGTCGCTCGGGTTCGTGACGCGCGCGTGGAAAAGTCGCCTGGACTTAAGTCGTAGGTCGTTTCCGACCTATAATCTCTAGGCAAACATTAAGTCGCTCGCCCTGGTTTATCTCGTAGGTCGTCTCCGACCTAAGCTCCTGATAAGTCGTTCGAGTTAGGTCGTTGGACCATTTACCTTAGGTCGCTCGTCCACTAAGTCACCCTGGTTTATCTCGTAGGTCGTCTCCGACCTAGGCTTCTGTTAAGTCATAGGTCGCGTGGTTTTTAGGTCGCATGACCTTCAAACTGATAGGTCGTTGGACCTATAACTCGTTGGGTTGACTCCCTTTAGGTCGTGAACCTTGTTAAGTCGTTCACCCTCCATTTCGTAAGTCGTAAGTCGTTACCGACCTTAAATCTCCTCTGCTAGTTTGGTCGTGTGCTTTTAGGTCGCTCGACTCTGTTAAGTCGTAGGTCGTTGGACCTTAGGTCGTTCGCCTTCCTTAAGTCGCTCGACCCCTCCACACTAGGTCGCTCGGCTTGCTTGAGTCGTAGGTCGTTGGACCTTAAGTCGCTTGCCTCCCTTAACTCCAGTTAGGTCGCTCGGCCATTGTGTTAGGTCGCGTGAACCCTTAGGTCGTTAGACCTCATTATGCTTTAGGTCGTAGGCCGCTTGTCTTCACTTAGGTCGTACCGTTTTGGACGGGGCGCTGCCCCCTGGACCCCCGCGACCTGACCGGGCTGGTCGAACCCCGTAAGCGGTGGCGTTGCCCCCGCACCCCCACCTTGGGGGGTTACCATCCCCCCGGACCCCCCCTCCGTAGGGGATCTTATCTGAAAAACATTGAGCTGATTTTGTTAGATTTTATTCACATCTCCATATGCGATTTTTGTGACTGGTTGTTTCTACAATTGCTTTTGTGTTTTGTCACTTTATAATATAAAGGTTTCAATACTAGTAGTAAATATCAAAACTCTTTTAACAAACAATTTCAACTCTATTTTTAATAACAAAGCTCTTTTCTTAAACCGTTTTCCAATCTATTAGTATATACAAACCTTTACCTCACTCGGATGAGAAATCTAATTAAACTACTTAGTAAAACAAGTGGTATGAAACGCTTGCGTTCACTTCGTCGGTTAATTCTTGGACTTGTTCGATTGAACCTCTTGTGACAATTTTATTAGTGAAGATTTACAGTTTGTTCGTAAATATTTAAGTTAAGCAAGTGGTTATGGGACATGAAGCTAAACTTCTATATTTACTAGCTTAGTGTAATTGACACTTCTCGTTGATCATGACGATCATTCTGATGATTTAGACTAGCAACGGTGCGATGTCTCTTGTTGCGAGGTTAGACTAGACACCACTTGTGTGATTCCACTCACACATACCTTTTTGCTTTTTGGTTAGTCTGGACCTTAATCTGTGTGATTCCATTCACACATGTGGGGTAGCTCCCCTTGGTCTTCGGACCGTCATGTGATAGGCCTCTTTCTCTTTTCTATGATTTTTGGACTTCTTGCATTGATTTCTAGAATTTATGTCATTGACTTGTCATGAGTACAAGTTTGGGGTATGATGCCCTTTCCGAATCTTTGAGAAGATTCTTGTGATATTGATTATCTCTTATTGATTGATCTTCTGTTGATCATTATTTACATACTTATAGTGGTATGTCATTATGGATATTTTATGTTTATGCCATACCTTTTATGTTATATCATGTCATCTGATATTTATAGCTAGACTGATCCGTTTATTATTTTCTTAAATAATACTCGGGTCAAACCGAGATGTTACAGGTGCTTCTGCTTGACTTCTTCCCAGGGATTCATCACTCTGACTTTTGGCTAACTGTTTAGATTAGCAGTTTTTGTTGTATACACTTGAGATATAGACTAATAGTTGTATTCTTTTGTATAGCACGTGTTGCTATTCTTTTGTATTATTGTGGATCTTACAGACCACTTCTCTGATGTACACTTTCATGTGTTAGCTATATATTCATATCTTCTTCCGTCCTTGTGATATGGATGTCTGTGACTGATTTGTGTTATGATTATTTCTATGTTTGTTTCCGAAGATTAGTCATAGCCACCGTGTGATAAGCAATTACAGGATGGTCGCTCCTCAACAGCCTTATTCTCCGCGCTAGTTGACAGCACTACCCCGTAGTGTTCTTGGCTAGCGTGGGTATAGAGGTGGGGCGTCACAATAAATCTATCATGCACAACTCTGATGACAGAGACAATACTATCCTTACCTGCGAACTAAATAAACAATGTAAATGCGAAATAAAATAGTAAGCATAAATGATACAATAAACAAAGTAAACAACAACCAATAACAGATAAACATGAAAGGGTTATATATTTTAAGGGCTGCATCACTACCACTTGTGACTGCCTACGTTCCCCTATCTAGTTGGGTACCCAATTAGATACAGAATCAAGCCAACGTAGTTCTCCTATCACAAATAGGACTCATGGAGCCTACGATGCAACAAACAATATGCAATTCCCAAAACTACCCACTTAGGCTTAGTCTTCAATTTTAGATTTTCAAATCTAATTACCTTTACGGAAATTATCACTTTGGAATTTATTCTCGAATTCTTATTTCAAAACTTTTGAAATATATATATATATATATATATATATATATATATATATATATCCTTTATATTCCAATTATACTTTACTTCGAGGTCGTAAATCAAATCACTTTTGAAAAGTTTATTTGGAAATCCCAAATATTGTAATTAAAACATATCAAATCATATTTAACCAGATCGGGAGGTTTCTCCCAATAATAAGGCAACTGGGTCCCAGCCTTCATACAATCGATAAATAAGTACATCCATCTATTCCAAGAGCGGACTATACCAAAAACATATGCCCACTTTTTAGTTACGGGTTACCCGAATCATTGGTAGCATAACAAATCATTTTATATCCCGAAGCGATAAATCATTTCACACTAATATTCACAAGTACTTTCAAATCTATAATAATTTTCATTTACCAAATCTGTTCAATAATCATCTTAAAACCATCGGGTTTAGTCCTCGAAATTCTTTTCATTTTATAAAACATTTTTATAAAACCATTCTTATATAAATCACTTTTATATAATATAACTTCAAAATATTCATTACCAAACATTTCTATTTCTTTTAAAGGGAAAACAATTCATAATATTTCAGCTTGAAAACCAATTTTCAAAACAATCCATTAAATTAAAGTGAATCAAATATTACCGCTAAACACCTTATAGTCAAATTGTGAAATAAATCACAAGGTGTTAGCATACAATTATTTTCTACCCAGCCCATGCATATGGATAATAAATTGCTCATAAACTGGTCTAGCAAAGTCAACAAACAATAATAACAATCAGTGCTCATAAACTGGTCAAGCCTAATTCAAACAACCAATCAATGAAATAAACGCAATAATAAATGATAAACAATGCTTCATTGTATAACATGTTTTATTTTATCTCGAGTTAAAATAATTTGATATTTATTTTGGAGCATCCGGGCTTTCACTTCGACATGTTCCGTCCCTTGCCCAAGTCTTCTTGGATCTCATAGATGAAACACATGTACTAGTCGTTTTCGAATACCCCATTAAGTATTTAACTTCTAAATTTTAAATTACTTAATTAACCATCCAAACATAATAGCAAGCAAGGAAATCAACCATTGTTTTAGAAAGTAAAGTAAACAAGAATTCAACAAGGGTTTTCAAACAACACTTTACAATTAAATTAGTTCTTACAACTTAGCAATGGTTTTAATGAACTTAAAATAAGAAATAAATTACTTTGGATTCTACTCCGTCAAACTTTAAGGCAAGGAACTTAAAATCTAACACATACTTCCTACCATGCTTCGAAACCAAGTGAAAATAAGCATGAATTCCTCCTTCCTAATGCTTGGCTAAGGCTTGAAATGGAGGTTGGCCAAAAGTACGGAGAAGAAGTGGTGGATCTTTGAACTTGAATTCTCAAAAATAGACCCCAAAAATAGGCCATCTTTTCTCTTATTTTTGACTCTCTTACTCTCAAAACTTAAAAAACTTATTGACATAAAAGTTGTTGAAAATTCTTTTCTCTTGAATTAAAAAAAAAGAATCATTTAAATCCAAGATTTTTTGAGGGAGATATGATAGAATGAAAATTAGTAATCGTCATATTGAAAAAATGAAGCCCGAAGATGCACTTCAAAGAATTGAGTTTCAGGTATAGCAAACCACAAAACTGGATAAAGTGAACAACATAAAATTGTAGTCACTATAATTTGATATGTTTTGAAAAAAATAATTTCTTAATTTTGGACTGTTATGATCAAGTTATAATCAAAACAAAATGGCATATTCTCAGGCTTAAAAACTGGGCCAGAAAATGCACTAGAAAGAAGTGTATTTTTGATATATTTAAATTTAGAATTAGACAAAGTAAAAAACAAAAAAGTTGTAGCTACTAGAAAAATAAATGATTTGAAAAAAATAATTTTTCATTTTGGTTTGGTTTTGAAGAAGTTATGACTGAGAGAAGAAGAGGTAAAATATAGAGAAAAGATGAGTTTGATTTGAAGAGAATGAACATTGATTTCTTTTGAATATTTTATAAATATTTTGACGTTATTTCTTTTTAATTTTTTTCCTATGGCTTGGAAGCCATTAAAAAGAAGAGGAAGAAGATGAAGAATCTTGAGAAAAGCGGAAGAAGAAAATGTGAATGAAATGAGAGAAGGAGATGGGTATTTATAGAAAAAGAAAGAAGTGGTAAATTTACCAAAATAACCTCTTACCAAATTACCAAACTAACCTTACTTCAACCTAAAGCAATCTATACTTTTTCAATACTTAACATCATCTTTCATATTCTTACTTTATGTCTTGGTCACTTAAAGATTAAATAAAGAATATCATAATTATGCTGGCTTTGATTTGATGTTTACTTTTTCTTACTTTTGTAAATTCTTACTTACTTTTACTAATGACTTCTAGAAGTTTTCTAATCTTAATTAGTAAAAGTAAACATGTTTAGTAAATTAATTAATACTTATACTATTTGAATATATGTTCCTATATAAGAAAATAAAGGTGCGACGACTTTGCGATAACTTTTAATCGACAAAACATTGTTTTTCGACAAAATGTTTTACAGACACATTTTGACGTTTTAGTTAAACTATTTGTTTATGTAAACCAAATTTAAAAATAAATTTGTATAATGCTATTTAAAATTATAAACATGCATAAATAAATTAAAATAATTTATTTAACCATTGAAACTTACTTTTTTAAATCAACATTTTGTCACTTTTGTCGATATAAGTAAATGTTACAATTTTTGTGTATTCTTGTCTTTCTAAATCCTATATAATATTGTATGAATCATATAACCTTACCTATTTTATATTTAAAATCACTTTAAATACTATATTTTAAAGTGCTTAAATTCTGGGTCGTTACATCAAAGTTGTAGGGATAGAAATATTGGTGGTTTAAAAGACTTTGAAATCGATGCTCGTGGTGGCATTTGAAAATTTGGTAGACTTATTGTACCAAATATTAGTGATATTCGTAAAGATATTTTAGAACATTCTTATCATTCTAAATTTACCATTCATCCCGGTAGTAATAAAATGTATGCGGACATGAAAAGACTTTATTGTTGGGATGGAATGAAATCTGATATTGCTAACTTTATTAAGCGTTGCATGACTTGCCAACTCATAAAGGCCGAGTATCAAAGGCCCGGTGGGTTATTACAACCTTTGTACATTCCAGTTTGGAAATAGGATTAAATTTCCATGGACTTTATTGACGGTCTTCCCCATTCTCGTTTGGGTCATGACAGTCTATAGGAGATTGTAGATAGACTTACAAAATCCATCCATTTTCTTCCCGTTCGGTCCAACCAGACCATACCTCTTTTGGCCTAAACTCTATGCTAGAGAAATTGTTAAATTATATAGAGTCGCTACTTCTATTGTTAGCGGGTCCGTTATTTACTAGTGGATTTTAGAAGGGTCTTCAAAATGCTTTAGGAACGAAGCTTAATTTTAGCACCGCTTATCATCCTCAGTCCGATGGACAAACCGATCGTGCGAATCAAACTCTTGAAGGTCTCCTTCGTGCATGTGTTCTAGATTTTGGTGGAAGTTGGAAAGATCATATTTCTCTTGTTGAATTTTCTTATAATAATAGCTTCCAATCTAGTATTGGTATGGCACCTTTCGAGGCACTCTACGGAAGGTCATGCCAATCACCTTTGTGTTGGCTTGAAGCCGGTGAGAAGTAGGTTTTAGGTTTAGATTTTATTCATGAATCCACAAAAAAGAGTGACCTTATTCGTCATAGGATGAAAGAGGCTCAGAGTAAACAAAAATTCTATACCGACAACCGAATGAGGAATTTAGAATTTTCTATGGAAGATTTGGTGTTCATCGTGTTTCACCTATGAAGGGTGTTGTGTGTTTCAGTCGATCGGGAAAAATAGCACCTTGTTATATTGGTCAGTTTTCCATCACCGAACACATTGGTCCCATGGCTTATCGTCTTTTATTACCAGCTTAATTTTCTTCTATTCATGACGTATTTCACGTTTCTCAACTACGGAAATTCCTCGGGGATTCCGATTCTATTCTTGAGCCCGGTGTTATTGAAGAAATTGAAGTTTCACCTAATTTGACTTATGGGCAACATCTTATTCATATCATTACTACGGAGGTTAAATGCCATCGTAATAAAGATGGTATACTTGTGAAAGTTCTATGGTCCTCAAATCCTAAGGATTGTTCTTGGGAATCCATAGAATTCATCGAGCGAACACATCTGAACTTACTCACTCGTGCTTCTTAAGGCGAACTTCTCACTTCAAAATTTTCTTTTGTGTCATTATGCCTTAGAGTGGTTGTTACTCTTTATTTTCTTCTTAAATATTATGAGGAAGCAATTTCTTTAAGGAGGGGAGTCTGTAACAACCCTCATATTTTATGATTACATATTTAATTGTTTTATTTAAATATAGCATCGTTAATTGAATTTAAAGTTCGAAACGTGACTTTTTGTAAACAGTCGAATCAGGACTCGAGACCGCTTACGTTGAGTTCAAAATGACATTTACAACTTGTTCAAGTATAAAGATCGATATGTTTGAAGTTGATTAGAATTTTGATATTTTCATTTGGGCAATGGGTTAGGTTCTAGTCGATTAACCCAATAAGCTAACCCAAACTCTTCTACCAAATACCCTAACTCCTCTCCTCTTCATTCATTCTACTCATAATAAATTCCTAACACTCAAGCCCTAGGAAGAATAGTGGAAAGAAGAAACTACAATTCCTAAGCCCTAGTTTCTCTTAGGAATTAAAGTTCTAGTTTTAAAAACAAAGAGAAGCTTAGGTAAGTATCCTCTTCATCTTCTCCATCTCAATCCCTCTTCAATTTTCATAATTTCCTATAACCTAACTTAGGAAATATTTGCATATGATCATAGATTGGAGCTTCTAGAGTTGAGATTGAAGTGGAGTTGATCTTTCCTTATTTTAGAGCTTCTCAATTGTGTTTTTGAGTTTAAAGATGAGTTCTTGAACTCATATCTATGTCTATAGCTTTCATTATTGTTAGATACAAATTCCTTACATCTATTTCATGTTCATTTGCTTTTGATTTGAATTTGTTTTGTGAATTTTCCAATTTTTAGTTTTGAATTCAAAACTTATGAAAATCCTACTATGTATGTTTGGATACGGTATTTAGGGTGTATCGAACAGCCTATAGGGCTGGGTTGTCGCTTGGCATAATCCCTAGCCTTCATCGCTCTTTCAGTCGCTTTCGAATTGATTTGACCATCAATGGCCTAGTCAAATTGTTGCCCAGCACTGGCAACCAGACGTTTGGTAGGCTTCAGGAAATAAAAAGAATAACGAGGAAAAAAAATATAAATTTGTAGAACTCTAGGTCAGACGTCTGGCCAAACCAGCCTGACGTCTGGTCCTGTTGAATTTTGCCTATTTTTGAGTGGATTTCCAATTTTTATCGATTTTTGTTGATCCGGTTAGTTGTTGTCATTTATTATCGATTTGATGACTTCTTTTTTGGAATTTTGGGAATATCCATTTGATTGGGAGCACCCCTTAGGGTTCAAGGCAGTACCACCCTCACAGGATCAACTTTAGAACCCCCCTTAGGGTCCAAGGTAGTGCCACCCTGTGGCACTCCTGAGAAGTTCATTCCAAGGGAGTGCCTTTTTCGCCAGAGCCAATCTCAAAACACTTTATACTATACTCTTATAGTATCTTCCAAATCATACACCTAGTATGAATCCCATATAAATTTCCTTTCTCAAAATCGATTATCCCAAAATCGATAATTCTCAAATTAGGCTTTTCCAAATTCCAATATTGAATTTACGCAAAAATCAAAAGCCTTTCCAAAATCCTTAGGTTCCAAAAACCTTTTATCTAGATCATTCTCATAAGATCCTTTATATATATATAGATATATATATATAACTTTACAAATCTTTGGATCACTTCAAACTTGTATAAATTCCCTTTTTATACTTCAAATACTTTCAGAAACCCTTTTCTTCTAGCAATAGATTCAACAAGGGGAGATTTATCTTATATAACAAAGATATATAATTTTGTTTATTCCAAATCAGATATTCAAATTTGATTACTCTATGAAGTCACTTACCATATTACTTACTTTCATAAAGTAAGTTTCTATCATGGAAATATCTATTCCATTTTATTTCATCATATATTTCACAAAATATACCATTCATTTCAAAAACAATTCCAAATTTCTTATCCACAAATTCCCAGTATCAATTTCATTCAAACCCGTACGATGTACACATATCATCTGTAGGCTATATCAATTTGATCGCTCACTCGATCACACAATTTCATTTCCGAACTAGTATCGTCCACCCGACTTCCTAGTGCGGATTCAGATCTGCTTTCTTGATCAGAAATCGTCATTCTCCTTACATAGCCATAACTACGATAGATAATATCCAGAACCAATCAACAATCCATATCTAGGTTCGCCATCGAAAATTGAGTGAAAAATCCCAATTCGGATCGATAAACTATCTCGAAATTCTGTGCTCGAATCCGGATCAAATCACTATGCGAATAGAATAATATACGTACATCCTACGCATTTATCTTTATTGATTATTAGCCAAATCAATTCTCTTTTCTATTCACCTTCACGTAATTTCTATTTACTTATTGACATTTGCCACAATCCTCTTCGGATTATCACTTTAATTCTTATCTCAATGGGTATTTAATTATAAACAGTTTGAATTCTGTCCAGCTTGAATTTAGAAAATAGCTTGAAAAATTAAAAATAGATAAGCAGTTGAAAAATAATTATTAGTTTGTAAATAGCTGTAAAATAGTTAAATAATTATAAAATAGTTGGAAAATAGTCAAATAGTTATAGAAATTTTAAATAATTGCAAACTAGTTGTAAAATAGTAATTAGTTATAAAGTAGTTGAAAAACAGTAATTAGTTTATAAAAACAGTTGCAAAATAGTTAAATAATTCCAAAAGTAGTTATAAAATAGGTATAAGATAGTTTTGGGTTCAATAAGAAAGGTTGTATATATAATAAATAGCTTGGAAAAATAGATTTGTACTAAAACAATTTATTTTGAAAATAGTCAAGAGTCAAACTGTTCAATTCCCAACCTCCATTTCCCATCAATTCAATTTAAATTTCCACTTCCATTTAAATTGACTCAATTCCAATTTAAATAACTTCAATTTCCATTGATTTAACCCCAATTCAAGTTGAATTAATCCTCAATTTATTTCCAAATTCAAATCGAATTCCATTTGAATTTTTAAACCTATTCAACTTCAATTTCATTTCAAATTAATCCAATTCAAAATTTCCATTTGAGTTTTTAAACTTATCCATCTTCAATCACAATTCCAATTAATTCAAATCAAATTCAATTTGAAATAATTCAATTCAAATTTCGAATTTAAACCATCCCCAATTATATAAATTCGAGTTAAATTTTTAAATATTGATTTAATCCTTTAAATCAAATCAACTTATATCTTTAAACCATTTAATCCTGAATCCAATTTTGGCTTAAAGATTATTAATAACAATAGGATGGTATCATTCAAATTATTTTAAAACATCCATCCATTTTCAATTTTCATGTCTCAAACCCATTTTGAGATCACACAAACTCCCAATTCAAATCAACCATTTAATTTCCCAAGTTAAATCCCAATTTCATCTTGAAATTTCCAGTTCAGGTTGTTTGTTCTAAGCTTATTTAACTTTCCCAAAGTTAAATTCAATTTACTTAATCCAGTCAACCCTACTCAAATTTGAATTCCCGCTTCAAGTTTTAAAATTCTTTCCCACTTATAAGTTCAAAACTTATATCCCTTTGAGTTTTCACATCTCATTCCAAATAAAAATTTAAAACTCAACATCTAGAGTTTATCTCAAATCACCTTTGATATTATGTATATCCCCACACACACACACACACACACACACACACACACACACACACACACATATATATATTGATTTCCTCTACACACCAAGTTATACTTCAAATTCTAAACCACCCTGGTTTCAATTCAAAACAAATTCCTTTATATTTTCAAACAACTCTTGTTTGAAATATGACCCTTTTATTCAAATACATTAAATAATATTATTTATTATTTCTTTATCCCTTTGAAACGATTTTCAAATTCTGGACCCAGATTTAAAACTTCACAATTTAGATCATCTTCAGTTCCAATTTATAAGTCATACTTCCTAAAATGTTTTACTTCCCTAAAACATTTCATTTTGCGGACTCATTAATGCACATATTATTATTAAACACAACAATCATTTATGACAATAACCAAGATTATCATATCTGGAAACCAATTCATTTTTATCTTATTCTGAAACTCTTCCCCAAATTCAAGATTTAATTTCAGTTTGAATCCATTTCAAACTTATCTTTATTTAATTTCAATTTGGTTGTATTTCAGTTACCACTTAATTTAACTCCAATTTAACAACCAATTACCTTAATATTTATCAGAAAGAAATATTGCTTTATATATCAAAATATATACTTATATAAAATCATTTAAAATCTTTATATAACACTCAACTCATTCTAGGGTACCATTGACCCTATTCTTAATGAGTAATCCCACCAGAGCCAAGGTTCTCGCTTAAACTTCAGCTCTGATACCAAAAGTAACGACCCGGAATTTTCGATCCCGAAAATTCCAGATAGTTAAAGAAAAGAAGAAAGAGATAGAAGAAGAAGAAGAACAGAAACACCAAGGCTCAAACTCACATTCGCAGCAGATAAAATATAATATCAATAGTATCTGTTTACAAAGAAAAACTGTACTTGTCAAATTACACTTTAATACATCAGAGTTACAACATACACAAACACTGGATAGATACAATCCACATGTCCCAGATAAGCTACAATATAACACAGCGGACTACACTCCATACGTTCCTGCCATCCAGCTCGCCACCTGAGCTCTAGAACGTCCTTATCTGAAAATATGTAATACACTGTCTCACCCGAGCATTACATCAAAGTAACATCTGGGTTAGGCTGGAAACTACGTGAGTAGTCCCATCTAACAAGAAATTCCAATGCAAAGAACCTTTTTAAAAAAAAAACCAGGGTAAATCGTTCATTACTACAAGTTCACAACTTTCTATAGTCAACATTTATTCACAATTAATCCCTAAGTACCTTTACTTAGTTTTTAAATAGTCCAGTTATTTAAATTGTTCCAGTTAGCCCATTGATTTCACAATCAAATGGTAAATAAACATTGTAGGTTACAAAACAAAGTGGATTCAGGTATTAGCTAATACCTGATCCCGGCCTCATTGAATCTAAAGTTATTCCTTAAACCAAGTGTGTAAGATAAACAAGACAATTTATATTCAGGATTTCATATTCACATAACAGATAAACCATAATATCACAGTGCAACCCAAAATATGTCATGTCTCAAAGCATCACATATCAGAATTATCAATCAATTCAAGTCATCCAGTATCATTCAACCATCCATAGGCAAGATTTATAAGATATATAATTCTTAATTAATTTAATTAATCTCTAATTAAATTAATCATGCACTTTAATTTCTTGGATTACCTTAATCCTGCTTACTTATCATTAATAAATTACAACAAAATTAATTAATCATTCTTTAATCATCCATCTTAATTAATCCTCCTTGATTAATTATTCTTTAATTAAATTATGTAATTAACCTTTAATTAATCACATAGATTAATTATCCTTAACCATTCACATTAATTAACCTCTAATTAAACACCTTAATTAATTAATTACATTAATTAATGATCCTCTAATCACTTCCCTTACTTAATTATTCTTTAATTAATTACATTTAACAAGTAATCTTTGAATTAATCACATTTATTAATTAACTTTAATTAATCTCATCCAGTAATTAAGTATTTTTAATCACCTACATTAATTAATCCTTTAATTTATTACTTTAAGTAATAAATCCTTAATTACTTACCTTAAGTAATTATCATTTAAGTAATTAATTTCCAATTAATTTATAAACCTTAATTATTAATTTCTAATTAATAATTAACTAACTAAGTAGTACATCCTAACCATTCAAATCTTAATTACTTTTTAAGATAATTCATCTATCTTAACCACTTTCTTAATCTTCATTTGAAATTAATAAACTTGGTATTGGTTAACATTAATTTGAAAATAATCATGAGTCCTTAAGTTTTAAGGATGAAACACTTAATTCTTCTTAATTATTACTATTTACATTATTAATCGAGTTTTGAATAAACTTAAGATTAACTAAATCTAAGTTAAAGTGAATCACAAAACTCTTCTTAATCAATCATTTAGTAGTCCATTATTGTTTAAAAGAAATTGTTCTAGGAAGATTTTGTCTAAACATAAATTTTCATTTAAAATTTTAAACTAAATAATAACCTCACAATAAACCCGAGATAAACATAGGGTTACCCAGCCTCAATTCCGAGCTCAACCTTCCCTCTTTTTTTTAACTAGTTTAAATTTAAACTGTACTTAAACCAGAAACTACTCGCGCACAACACAAAACAAAAATCGAGACAAAACTTCACGCATACGAGATCGATCCCGAGGCCATTACCATTGTACCCGAGATCCAAAAACCCAGATAAAAACAGATACGAGAAACGCTCATACACGTGCATAGATGGTCAGAACATCTCTGACCATCACCACCATCCCTGATAAGTCGATGACTACACACTAATGATTCCGATCATCGATCCTGAGCATCAAGTTCAAAATCGAAAACGAGCCTATAAAGTCAAACTGGAACAAAAGCCCTCGATCGGAAATCCCACCAGCGCCGTTGATCTCAACCATGAGATCCCTCGCCCGTCAATCAAAAGCTACGCCACTACTTCTACCTCAATTTCCCCCCATCGCGATCGAACCCGGTCCTTCACCAACGTCGTAAACACCTCGACAAAAACAATGAACAAACACCAACACTAAACCCTAAATCGAGGAATCTCTATCGCAACGGTGAACTAAAGATTCGCCTACCATTTTTGCTGAGCTCGACCACTCCGCCACTACCACTAACCGTAATTCCGATCCCTCAAACTTCACTGACCACCAGAAATCGCCCCAGATATGAATTTCGTTCATCCTTCCATCTTTCAAGAATTACAATCTTAAAATTCCTAATTTTATTTTTAAAATTCATGATTTTCAAATACAATTTAGGATATACAAATGAAATATTTAATCTTTGAGATTGAATTTTTGATATGATTAAGCTTTACTGCTATTTATCTTCCAGATAAAACTACTTCCATATTTAACTTAAATTTTTTCTTTTTTAAAAATAGATCTTGTCATAACAACAGATTATGTTAGTAAATAAAAGCCTAAAGATAATCAGGGAAAGAGAGGTTTGATAATTGAACAAATTTAAACCTGTAGAACATACCAACTTTTGTTTCCAGACATATATAACTACATTGGCTTACATATACTTATGCATTCCTGCTTTTAAACCTTCATGCAAACTCATATCATATTTCACTTTAAAGTAAATACTGCATGCTCCTAAATTTTAAACAGGTTTAAATCTTTAAATAAAATTGTTACTCACCTGGAAATCAGTTGAACAGAGCTTGAACAGTTTGAAATTTAAAAAAAACTTGAAATGCTTCATTACAGGAAACTTGATGCTGGAATCTGTTGTTGAGATTGGACCCGAGGCTTGATCTTTGAACTTGTATTTTGGTTAGTTTGCTTTCAGGTTTATTGAGCTGATCTTGTTTGATTACCAGATTGTAATTTATGTTGAATTCTTTGGCTATGTTATTTGTTTTCCTCTGGTTTATAATTTAGTCTTTAGCCTTTAATTTTTTTCTTTCTTCTTAGTTTTGTTTTTAGGAAATGAATTGTTAAAAGAAGTGATAGAGAAAAATAAAGAGGATTATATAACTTAGCTTTTCTCATTCATTAATTATTTTGGAAATAAAAAGGAGGTTAAAGACACTTGTTAAAATCAACTTACATTTGTTTACACTTGTAATTAGATGAATTCCTAAGCTTCCATTTGTTAAATTGTATATATATTTACCTTACACTTGTAATTTTACAAATTAAAATGTCTTTAGTTGATTTAAGTACTTTATTAACATATGTTTAAATGTTTTATATTATTTCAAATATTTTTATTTATATATAAAGCTTCAAAAGGAAATATATAATTCTTTTATTTAATTCTTATTTTAACTATTATACTTTTTAGATAATAAATACTTATACATATAATTCATATTATATACATTTCCTTATATATATTTATATTAAGATTAGAAAACAAATTTATTAGTTCCAAAATATAGAGTTTTAATTCCAATTTATTTTCAATTGAATTTCAAATCTAAACCTTATTTAAAAATCTATTTCTGTGAATATATAACAAATAAATACTTATTTTATTTTTTAGGAAAAAGAATAAATTTTAGATTATAATAAATGATTTATAAAAGAAATTATTTCATATCCATTTGCCTAAAATTCCGGAATATTCAGACATTTATCAGAATTTTATTTGTTCAAATTACAAATTTGTATTTTAAAACTTTTTAATCCTGTTAATTACCCAATTAACAGATGTCCAAAATCTGGGTTATCACAGTTTTCGACCCCGAAAATTTCAGATAGTTAGAGAAAAGAAGAAAAGAGATAGAAGAAGCAACAGAAGACAAGTCACAGAATCTCACATTCGCAGCGGATAAAATATAATATCAAATAATAGCAGTTATACGAAGGAAAACTATATTTGTTTATATACATCAATACATCAGAGTTACAAGCATGACACAAAAATTGGACAGTTAAAATTAACTTGTCCCAGATAAACATCAATAATATATGTATATATCGGAATACTCCAACATCCTGCCATCTTGCTCACCTCCTGAGCTTTGGAACGTCCTCACTTGAAAATCTATAATACTCGGTCTGACCCGGGTGTTACAATGTTATAGTTATTTATTTCTTTTGTGTTCTTCATGTTAGTGACTACAATGGTTCTTACGGCATAATACTACCTGCTCTTTTCTTTCTCTTCCACACATTAAATTACTCCTCTTCTTGCCAAATTTGATTTCATTGCTTCATGATCTAGGTTTTTCGGTTTAATTTGTACATATGTCTTTGGTTTCATTTCTCATTGATTTCACTAATTCACGACTGCGCAGATTTGCAATTTTAATTCGTGATTCATAGGTTTTTTGCTTGAAGATCAACCTCAATACTTCCTATAATTTAGACCTTTTGTTATTTCAATTTGTTGAAAAGTCACTGACTTTGAAAGGGATGAAAATATGAGTTTATACTTTTCAAAGGTGAATGTGGAGATATATTGAATTTCAAGTATAGATTCAATTGGGGAGGTAAAAATCACAATAACCAAAGGAAAAAACACATTTCCAGGACTAAGAGGTAATGACAAGTTTTTAATTACCACTTTTTAATTGACAAATGATTATCAATTATTCTCAAGGGAGAGCTCCCATAAAACTCTTGGACTATAGCATGTTGGATCATTTTGCCCATTTCTTGGCTTTGAGTACCATCAAATACATGTTTAATTAGTTATATAAAATGCTATTATGATATATCGTTTTTTCAATTCAATATATATTATTTCATTTGTTGTCAAATGCTTTCAAATGGATTTAGCAAACCAGAGTTATTGATTGGGGATTTCAAATGGAACATTATTAACAATGTTTATCTTTTTTTTTCCAAAATATATTACAGATTTGAAACATAGATTTATGTCGAATATGATGAACAATAATTTTAAAGTTTAATGGTCACATTAACACTTTGGGTTATGTCAGAATGTCCTTAAAAAACGTCCTTAATTCTATTATCTATATCATATGGGTTATTGATGCCAGTCTCATTCCCGAACAAATAAGGAGAGGAAACTGATAAAAATAGTAGTTTGTTTGCCGCCATTCATACTTTCATATTTGTTCGTTAGATGTTTGTTTTTATCATGACAATCTTGATAGAAATTCCAATCAATGAATTTTACGCATAATATATTTTCCCCTTTGATATTTACGAAATAATCAAATTTATGAATATAAGAATATGAGTTTTGTGTATGTTTGTACATACCATTTTGAACTAAAAAGAAGTTAACTTACTTTTTTCACACGTCTAATGGATATTCCAAAAGTACTGGTACTTTAAATTGTAATAGTATGCGGTATCTTGTGAATTATTTAGGCATACTGATTAGACAAACAAAACCAAAAAAGGAAGACCGGTACATCATTATTGATAAGGTTACTAACAGACTGCCACATTACAAAGGTAATTGTTTGTCAAGAGCAAGTACAGTTATTTTGGTTAACTCGATCTTATCGAAAATCTCAATCTTTAGCAATGTTATTATTGCTTCTATATTAGGCGGTAAACAAAATAGATAAAATCAGAAAGAATTTTCTCTAGAAAGGAAAAATAGCATGCTCTAGGCTTAGTTACCTTATCAATTAGGAGCAAGTTTGCAAGCCCAAAAATCAATAGGGTTGAGGGATCATTAACCATTAAACGCTAAACATCTCTCTTCTATGCAAAGGGATTTTTGAAATCTTTGGATGATAATAGCACGACGTGGAAAGAAATAATCATGAATTCTTACTATAATGGTTCCTGTTACTTATATATACCTCACAACTGTCGTATTCGTTTGGGATATAAATCCTTATATTCAAATGATGCATGGATATCAATTACCGCTTAAAAAAATTCTCTGATCTTTTAATGGTCAAGGATAAAACAAATGATCTCATAATTGACATATAAAGACCATAGGATGATTTTAAATGGAGTCCTACATTTAACTAGAACCTTGTTGCTAATGACTAGAATCGACCGTATCAATATGGATGAGCAACATGATTTTGTGGAATAGAGTTAGAATAAAAGGAAAGTGTACATACCAAGTCAATGGATAAATTCTTGAACTTCTCTAGTAATGAATGAACCTACTTTAAATCTATTTTGAAAAGTGCATACATTTCTAAAGCCATAATACACATGTGGATCGCACTGCACGATGAATTAAGCACCATTGACAGGTCAAACTTAAAAATCCTAAACAAGTACAATGCTAACTTGTATTGATATTGTGACCTAGATCCTATAACCACAATCCCTGATATTATGAGTGTCATTACACCTGTTACATCATAAATAAGTCAATTTATATTTTCGATCAACATCTAAGTAATACAATCCCAAATCCATATGAATGTGTAGTTATAGAATTAGATTTATATCAATGCATAAAAATATACTTGGGAATATTTACTACTTGGAATTTATGAAATGAAAGAAACTTTCACGACTTAAAACTTTGATATATTAATTATCAGTAGCCGTTTAAATTAAATTGATGACAAAAGATAATTTTGAGAAAATCGTCTGTATGGGGATTTTGATACTTCCGTTCTAGTTAGAAATATTAAAAACCTATATTTTGATATATAGCATTATATGCTTATGTTGGCATTCAAAAATGGGTATTCCAAGTCTTTTTGACCGCTTTGGCTCAACATTCCCCTTTTCGCCTATAAATAGAGTGCTATATGGAGTCACGAGTAGCTACCACTTTATTGTTTTTCATTTCCTAATCTCCTCTTCATATATGAATCACCCAAAACTAATGGATATTGTCTCTACTAGTTATAAAATAAGGCGATCTACAACTAAATCGAAAACTAGCCATTATTATGTCATAATGTGGTGCGATGATATAAACACGGTCTTTGTTTTCCATAATTCATTCGTATATGGTTGTAATATTTCCTATAAGCTATGAAATCGAAGGAAAATCCTAGTATTGATTCTAGAGGCAATCAATGGTGAAACAGTGACAATGGGACGATCAAAGTGTGCAGTAGTGAGGAGGATAGCCAGATTTATGTGGTTGAATAGGGTGTTTGATGTTAGATTGGTCCGAATTGGTGAAAAATACCGCTAGACATAGTTTATAGCAGTTGGTAGTGGGGACTTTGGGGCAATAGTCATTAGTCGGGTTGGATAGCTCAAGTGTAGGTTGGTCTAGTGATGGGGTATGATCGATCAACGATAATAATGGGCAATGGAGGTTACGCTTTGAAATCATCGGTGAAGTGGATTATGAAGGGAGATGTGTTATTGCAGGGGAAAGGTAATTTTTTCACATTAAATTCTATAAATTAAATAATTGTGATTTGAATCTTCTATTTTTTAAGCACCACAGCATACATATTCATTTCATGCATGGTTTATTTCGTTGGATTTGTGGCGAAATTACAGACATTTTGACATATGCTTTACCAATTTTTGTAGCTTTTGGAAAAAATCTTATTTACGGGTTTCAAAGGTCATACGAATTTATTAAAAAATAATAATTATTCATTGATAAAAGTATACATCCACTAATTTGTGTTATGCCTTTTTATAATTGTTTAATGGTTATGGTGTTTTGGATATGATATGTGATATGTTATGGTTATTATCTATTAATTACTACATAATTGGATAGTAGATGCTTTATAATTTTTCATAGAATTGGGTAAAATAGATAATTAAGTATAAAATACAAAAAAGCGCATACTGTTGGAGCAAATAAGGTTACTTCCAATATTGAGTGATATTTGCAAATGTTTGTGATTTAAAGATTTATGTTGATAACGGTGTTAAAAATTTAATAAGGTTATTATTTGTGAAGAAATTCACAAATAATAACGAAAATTTTATTTAAAGAGGATTTGAAAATTTTATTATTATTTAAAGAGTGTGGTAGAATTTAATAAATAGTGAAATGATTTTCTAAAAGAATGTGTTTTTTGAGTAAATAACAGTACAATTATTTTATTGAGTTTATTGAATATATTATTATTATTCTTTTATTATTTGAGTAACAAAATAAGAGATGTTTTAAGAATAGTAATAATAATGAAGATATATTTTTCACAAATAGTTCGGGGTAAATAAATGCTATTTTTTAGTTAAATAACAAAAAAAGAGAATATTTGTAGAATATTTAAATAGTAATAAAGCGGTTGTGAAAGATAATAAAACGATTTAAGTAAATATTATTATTTTGATGAAAAGTATAATAACATTTTTAGAAAATATTATTGTTTGAGATAATGGAGACAAAAGTATTTTATAATGAACAATAATAGGATAATTTTATACTTAAGAGAAAGTAATAGGTGTAAACACATTATTTTGGGTTGTTGTGACATGTATGATTAATTGTTGTTTTGAATTATCATATACGCTTGTTATCCGATGATGAAATCACATTAGATAGAGTTATGTGATGTTTAACACTATTACTACGCGGACATTGTGAAGTTAATCATATTTTGTTGTGTTAACGATATTGGTGTTTGTGCAATTAATATAAAACAGTTAGTGCATATTTGATAAGTTTGATGTTATGTTAATAATACAAAGTAGTTAACATACATTTGATGAGTTTGATGTTGTATTACTAACATGGAGTGGTTGGTACACATTTTATGGATTTTGTACTTGCATTTGTGCTATTGACCTTGTACAACAATGATAGGTGATTAGTACACATTTGATGGTATTTGTGGTTGTTGATTTATTTGATGTTTGGGGTTGACATCGAGTATTACTGAATTTTGTAGTATTTAATAGTATTTTGTTATTATTATTATTGTTACCCCATATTTATGATGATTGATTGCAGAGGCATAATATAATATGATGTTTATAGCTTTTATTGGTTGCTTGGTTACTATTGTTGTGAAATGTTATGTGCTAACAAGTATTTGATGTAGGAGAAGGGCAAAATAGAACTACATTGGCTTGATTGCGAAAGGGTACGTATAATGTCTTTTCCTATGTAATAGCCCATGGATACCTTAAGGCTGGAGTGCGTAGAGTTAGGCACGGTCGAAACACAGTTGATCACCTTTTCATTTTTACTATATATATTTATGTATTTGTAAATTGCAAATGGGAGCAAAGGAGGAAAAAGTGGTCTGAATGTAGACCACATCTGTAGGTTGTTGAATTAGCAAATCTTTCTTATATTATAGTAACATTATTTATAGATGTGAAAGTATTCAGTATATTGGAAAATGTAGATGTTTATTTGTTGCGTTGGATCTTGTACAATATTCATTTGTCAAAATAGTACATATATTGTTGTTTTAATTCCACTATGAGGTTTTTCCCTTTCATCCATATTGTTTTTAGATTTTGAATAATATAACCAATGACTCGCTATTTTTGTTACCTCAGATTAGTATGCAAGCATATTTTGGTGGATTTTGTTGTACCAACCCACCCTCCGAATACATCGATTCAACACCTAAAAGTGATGTCCGAACTCACGGCATGCCAAGAAGGTCGGATCGCTAGGGTTAGGTAGTTTGTACGGCATAGAGATAAAAATAAAATGTAAACATTTACACTTTTAGATCTTATAGCGGATGGAATAAAACATAAATAACCAATATAAATCAAAATATCTATACTTCAACGAAAGTGCAAATGCAAGAAACAAGCTAGAAAATTCTAGATAAACAACTGGAAATATGAATAAGTATCTGTTTGACTGCTATAGGAAGATACATATAAATTTACTAAAAACAAAGTAACTCTGGAGGCCACATTCTCCATGTTTCTTAAACTAGTCTCATCACCCTATAACCTTGTTAATGTAAGTAGGTATAAAAAGGGAAAGGTAGGGGGTCAGGCATGGCATGTTGAGTAAGAAATATCACTAATGGTATTGTATTATAGGAAATTAAATTAACATTTATAATCTATACAACCTAGTTGTTTTACTTGAACCTATACACTCGCATCCAATAAGTTAGCCAACTTAGGTGACATATGATGATAACCAATAATACACTTGTAATATGATAATAGTCCATATGGAACTCACCTAAAGGTCGGACATCTTGAAACTAATAAACATATCAATACACCGAGTATACGGTCTCGATGGTAAACCAATATATAATATAATACAAACAAATTTGGTGGTACATTGCCTAACAATACATCGAGTGTACAATCTCGATTGTAAACGCCTATCGATACATCGAATATCCAATCATGAAACTAAACTGCCTATACAATTACACTAACGTATCCTATGCTCCCTATAATTCAACTGTTAGCATACTGGATTGAACAACAAATCAATTTCCCCGTAGGTACATCAGCAGAATGACGTAAATCCTACTAATATAGATATCTCCATTTTCCCAATGGTTCAAATATCAAAATATGTCCTTGCGCTAATAGTTCCAGATAGTTGTGATACAATTGCATGCTTGAATTAAGTGTCACATTATACACCATCATAGCATTATATGAACTCTAGAACATTAACAATGTGGAAAAAAAGTCAAACCTTCCTACTTGGCCTGCATAAGGACTAGGTTCAACCTGGCCTGATGTAGGATTCTAATCGACTGACATCACCCATCAACTGTACATAATTTTCAGTCGACTTTTATCTATACAAGCACAGGTCGACATTTTCAGTCGATCGGAATATCGTTTCCAACTGGCTCAAACTCTACTCCTTCTCGGATTCATTCTCACCATTTTACCACTTGACTGCAACTTTCCACCAGAAACTCCTGCTTGTTACTTGCATTTCAGTACACCAAACTTCATCATTTCACCCATGTAAGCTTACATCTTTATCCTACCTTTTTCCTAGACTTTGAACATGGGGTATAATTCATTATAGGCTCATTCTATTATTTATTCATATTTATCAACGTCATATAATATGCTCCAATGAATATTATTTCATTTATTTTCCTTTTTAGTGTAATTAATAGTTCAATCTTATAAACTATACTATGCTAGATATATCTACAAAATTCATTTGTACTTATCTTCAATGATTATATAACTACTATTTTAATCCATTTTACATAGCCTAGAATGAATTATATATATATATATATATAATATTTACCCTCACCCCAATACATATTAATTCTATTATCAAAGCAGTGATTAACTATTCTTCAAATAATTAATTTAATAATAGTTATCAATTTAATTATCAAATCTGACTTAATTCACATTTTAAAATCCTAAATACATATATAAACGTAATTCCTTAATTCATAATTATTTTTATTAAAAATACAAGGTATTGCGTTCTTTTTCTCTACCTCTAGAAGAATTTTGCTCCCGAAATTTCAAGAGATGGAAATTGTTTCCTCGTAGACTCAACCACATGTACACAAACCACACCATAATAAAAGAATCCAAGTAATTCATATCAAACATATCCAGTTCTTAACATTTCCAACAATATAAGATATGATATCCACATGGATACCAACTATAATCAACATACAGATAATAATAAATAACCGCAGTAACACGTGTGCAAATGAACAATACACATCTATCCAATCAATTATATGTCATGATATGGCATGTGATAAATGCATAAATGCAACAGCTCCTACATGAATGCAAAATCATGGCTTATAAGCATCGATGTAAACATCATAAAATATACTGATAATTTCTATATGTACCAGTGTGAACCCGTGCTACGTACACGGTGTTTATCATATAACCTTTTTACCAACAATTTGAAAAATATTCTATTTAAAAAGTTAGAAGTGCACAATATAGAACATAACTTCTAAAAATCAAATGAGATCTCGTGCATGATACGTTTGTACAATGCCTTCTTGTTCATCTTGAAATCTAAAATTTTGACACACCCTTCTAACATTTTATATGCAGATAAAGAAATTATATGAATGTAATCTAAACTAACATGAAGAGAACAATAGGAAAAAAATATATACTTTAGTGCTACACGTTGGACTTGCATTTAGACATGATTTTTTTCAGTTATAAAAATATCCCTCCTTATCTCTCATCCATGAATGATCTTACATTCTAACAGTTAGAAAAACATTACTTAGAACTATTAATATCTATAATTGCATACATCATGTAAAACACAAAACTGTGAATGATAAAATAACAAATTGAATTATGGGATGCGACCATCGTATAATTCCAAAGTTGAAGTCAGATTTCCAATACTTTCACATGCTCATCATTTTCCGGTATTCTTACCACTTATATTAAGCATACATCCATATCATTGTTACCTCACTTTATACACTTTTGGGATATAACTTATTTCAAATTGTATGATATAAACGTTAAACAGAGAATAAAGGATGCTACTGTCCCGAACATCCAACCGTATATCTTGTGATGCCAATCATCTTCAATGATTGTATCATTCAAACCAACATCAGCTTTATACCTATACATAATAAACATAATTAACCATAATTGATATATATGCATTATACTTGTTACTTTAAAAGTGACCAATAATAACATTATTTATTACAATAAAATTTTACATTCATGATACAAAAAGTACCTTTTTTCGTCCAACTTTCACCTTTCAACTCCTTTAAAAATACTTTTTTCTCACGCTGCTTTTGCTTTGTGGCAAATGCTTCCAGGAGGAGGAAACGACTTCCATGTATTGCGGCAAATCAAGGAACACAAAAGTAGCATGATAGACCACATGACCAATACCATACACACATTAATAATGTTCTGAGTTTGATTTCCACGGGTTTAAAATGGAAATTCGGCATAGAGTTGTAAGCGAAATATTAATGAAACACGTGCACAACAATACTCTGTTTCCTAAAATAAATGGATATTTGAAATAATTCTTTATGACTTACACATAATAAACCAAATTAACCATAATTGATATATATAATAAATGGATATGTGAAACATGTGCATAACAATACTAAAGGAGGAGTGATTAACCAACATCAGCTTTATAACCTACACATAATAAACATAATTGACCATAATTGATATATATATATATACACATATATATACATATATATATATAACCATGCAGCCTAGATGAGTGGATACATATTTTTCTCCGTCACATTTACAGCCAATGGAGAAAGAGAAATATATCTACTGATAACAATTATGCATGCAATAATAACGGAGAAAATAAATCTGTTTAGTATCAGTTTGAGTAAAGTCAATTTTAAAATCAAGAAAGCTGACATTGCAAATATATATCATAAACAATGATAGTTGGGTTCAAATTGTGGAATGTAAAATAAAATTGCATACTTCCTTGAAAAGATTTGTCATTTGTTCCAAAGCTTACACCGTGCAAGTATATGTATTATGCATCAATCAAACATAATCATATACTCAAAAATACTGAATTACTTAAAAGTCCACTTACCTTTACCAATACCCAAATGAATAATGTATGAAAAAGGTTTAAAAAAATCAATAATGCAAATAATGAAAGTCGAGAAAATATAGAAACTGCATTGTATAAACCTGAAGATCATTGCTGCAACGGTAGGGTGGACGCCTATATTAAAGTAGGATAGTACCCTTATGAAAATACTGATACTATTATCGAGAGGTCAGGATTTTTTCTTATAGCAATGAACACCAAGGCATTACATATTTATGATCATTTATTTTTCTATAATTCCGATTTGTTTATGACTATAATTGTGTTGGTGGATAAATGTACTATCAATAAATTTTATAGTTAATTAGTCAGGAAGCTCAATAGTCGTCTTTATTTATCTATTTGTTCCTGTTTGTGCAAGAGCTATTATTCAAAAATCACCAAGTGGAATAGCAAGTTATGAGGATGGAAAAACTATCTATAAATGTATATAGTTTTTGCATTCATGTCATGATACATAATTAAGTATTAGAGTGATCACTCTTGTATACAAAACATCTTGAAATTGTGCGTTGTGATTGTTCGAAACCATTCAGTGCATATAGTTAAGTGTTTTAAAAATCAACTGGGGAAGTAAATGATAGTTTGCAAGTGCTGAACAACCTATAACTCATTACATAGGAAAAGAAAAATAAAAAGAGGTGTGATAAGAATGTATCGTGACATTCTACCTCCATTTTAATTTCAATAATCAACCAACAGTAAATCAAATAGATGTAGTATATAGACAACTAAACACATTTTGCCAATCCCACGATTAAGAAATAACATTCGTGCAATAATTGATTAATGATATTTAATGACATTGAATGATGTATAATGATAATAGTCAATTGGCTCTAAAACTATTGGGGATATGCCAAAATTCTTTCATAATATTTTCCAATTGAAAACCCTGAAATTTACAGCTCATGTCAAACATTATGAAATTCATATAACAAAGTAGTCATGCCTATTATAATCAAAGAGTGCCTGAAAAATTTGTTCACTTTGAACTAATTATTTATAGGTTTGTCAACTTGAAGAGAGTATATGATTCTATTTAAATTGGAACTAAGAATAGAAGAAATGCGTACATTTTCATAAAACATTGTGAAATGCCTTACATTTTCATAAAAGCTACATATTTTATGAAATACCATATTAATCATATAGTGATTAAATGCCCTAAAATAAATTTTGAAATTTGTAGGTTGACTACAAATGCATACCCAACAATTATCTTGTATACACGACTTCATTTTGACAAACTATTGGTTATTAGATAGTAATTACCATTTGGATTCTATTAGGAAATCTCAACATTATATATCCCATTAATTGGAAGTCTTTGATTATCAGCTTCATCTTTTGGTAAAAATAATTGGATTTGCATAATCAATTAAGTTAAAACTTGTAAATTGACCATACTGGAAGTAGTCAATAGTTTTTTTAGAATTTGAATATTTCAAAAAAAAAATCGAACTCAAAATAAAAGGGAAAAACTACCTGATCATATGTATGCCTCCTCCATAACCCCCATATTGGCTCCAATATAATTAGATGAAAGGAAGGACTCAGCTCCTATTGAGAAACTATAGCCATGTGAGAGCTACTGCGTTTTTGATTCACATAAATCCAGAAAATGATTCTCTGGTAAAGCAGTAAGCTGTATTCATGCAAAAATAATTTCTCCAATTGATACTCGATAATACAACTGACTTTAATAGCAACCGATGCTGAAGTTGAGGATTTAGACTTGTTAAACCTGTCTGATAACAAATCACGATCATGTTAAATTTAATAGTATGCACAACTATAATAACAATATAAAGAAACTTCAAAGATATCTCTTACTGTAATTGGCTGTAATTGAGTAATTTAATTGAGTAGTATTTTGACCTTTGGTCGGCATTGAGGAAGAAGTAATTGGCTGAGAAGTGATAATTTTACCAATGTCAAAGTTGTTTGTTGATATAAAGCTTGGGTTAAATGTGCTACTGTAAGTTTGAAACTCATGATTTTTATTATCTGCACAGCCTGCATAAAACTTAATTTACCAGTATTTTTTTTTGATGCATAACGCAACCCTATTTATCGACTTAAAAGTGCTGATAAAAACCACCTTGCATTAATGTTGATAAGACTTTTATCAACTGCACTAGGTTCAATAAAATCTCACTTCTATCAATTTTACTATTTTTATTCGTATTGGGTTGAAAGGAGCTCTCAACAGTCAAATGATCATCGGTTTTGGATAAAGAATTGAAATTCGGAGCATCACATATGGTTAGAGAGTTATAATGTATTTGATTATCTATATTTGCAAAACCCGTAGTAAACATGTTTATCATAAATTAGTACCACCACTGTCATTTTCTTTAGTTCCCATGCTAGTATTAATAAAGCGGGTAATATTCATGCTTCAAACACCATCCTTTTCGAAAATTATTATGCATTGAACATGCAAGAATTTGTACTTAATGACTGTTTAAGTCGGTGAAAATGTACAGTGATCGTTTAGTGAATTTATTTCTATTTCAAAAACGTGTAGTAGAATTATTATGGAAAATATGAAAAATGAGCAGCATATGGGAAACATAAAATAAATAACAGGAGAGGTTGGTACATCGTACAAAAAGCTGGCACGATCGCGTACGCAAGGCATGTTGTCCGAATTTCTTTGCCATATCTATAACTGCACATAAAATATAGGTTAGCAAATGTACATCAAATAGATGGTGTGCGCACATAGGCTGAATTCTTAGAGAAGCCAAGTATTTCTTAATTTTAGGAACCATCATCCTATACACATTTGGTAAAATATGCATATGCCAACAGGTACGTGTGTGAATACAACCGAGAGGCGTAGTACATTAACTTTTGGAAATTCAAAAAATAATTGATATAGCACATCATCGACTCCTACATAGATAATATATTCGTATATAAATATCTACGTTGTTATGGCAGTGAAAAAAACCTATAGGCAGTACTAAGGCAAACCCATGTCCAATATAAATATAAGAGAGAATGGGGTAAAAATAAATAAATACTTGGTACCACAACAAACATTGAAGCAACCATCTTGAAGTAAGTAAATAGTTGCATATAGCTAAAGAGGCAGTGTACATGAAAATGTTGTTATATTTTTATAAAGCAGCAGTCATATTGGAAAGCTGTAAACTATTGAAATATAATACTTGATATGTTTATAATCCAAACATAAACAAATTTACAAATAAATTTTTTTCTTCGTTCAGTCCAAATGAAAATATAAATATCAAGTGGTAACATCTTTGAATCCAGAGACAAAAGAATGTAAGTGTATAATAAGTCATATTTTTTTATATACATATAATACTTAAAAATGTTATATGTTTGCTAATGTACCACAGTAGTACAGAATGTGTTTGGAAAATTAATAGGGAAAATGGTTGTAAAAATAAAGAGCAGCCCACTGAAATTAATGTAAGATTAACCAAAACAGTGAATATTAATGGAAATAAGGATGAAAGCATGCACAATTAGCATATGAGAACTTCTGTCAGCACAATGGTGCATATTAACTTGAACATAGTAGTTTTGTTACAGTATAAATGTTTAGGTTATATTTTTTTTGCGCTAAGTTGAATAATTCCTGAGACACATGTAGAAGTACAGTTAAGATGAGTTTCATAGTGTTTTAATTTCAGCATATATTTTATACATTGTGGCACGAGTTCATATTTCATATATCTGGTCAGTATGCAAGTAATAATTAATAAACATTAGTAAAATAGTTGAATAACTTCATTGACTTTGAAATGTATTTTTATTACTTTGTTTTCTTCCATGTCAATTTGTTCTCAAAAAAAATGCAGAAGATCATTATCTCACCGGTAATAATTGTCTTACCAAAACTATTTCTAAATCCAAAACAATTCTTAATATCATAAAAATGTTAAAAGTCTAAGCTAATGATACATTTACAAATGCATGATAAGTTCACCTTTTATAAAAAACAATTTGTTGTAACGATAAGCAGATGCATTAAAACACAAGTACTGACAGGTGGAAAGACGTTTAGATGGAACCAAACATAGTTTCTTATTAAATAACAATGATATAGACGTGTGTATCAAAATTTGGTACAACCCCCGAATTCTGCGATGTGTAGCAAGAGACAAAAGAAATTTTTTATTAAATAAAATTGGAACAAAAATATTTTGCTTGGTCGTATACTTGGTGGATTTTAGGAAATGTTGCAAACGTTTGTATTAAAGTATTGCTCAGTTTTTTGCAGCAGAATTAAATCGGTACATTGTTCAATTAAGTACAATCCCAAACCAATAGGGAAAGAAAAAGTGGTCTAAGAAGAAACAAATAAATCAAACGTACAGGAAATAGAACAAATAGGAACAGTGATGGGGCATTAGATTGAGATTAGTTTTGCTATAGCTTCTCTTGAATTTTAGTTGCAGTTAAGTCCTTGTTAATCTAAGATTCATCGACATCCTCCGATAATGGACATAAATTTGGATCGGAGTGAAATTAAGGTATTAAGTTAACATTGAATAAGTTATGTACATAGTAGCAGCATCTATATTGGTCGTTCTATTGCAATGCAAAACGACTATACAAATTCGAGGTGGTTGAAAAAGTTTTGTTTGGTAAATATGAAAGAAAAAAATAGAAGTAAAAAAGGAACACCACTTAAGTAGAATAAACTTGTGCCAATAGCATATCCGTGCAAAAACATATTAAATACCTCAACAGTTATAATAACAATATTACTAACAAAAATTTTGATTGCGTGGATTTAGTCTCCCGTCCAGTTGGAAAAGAGTAATATGAATTCTGAAACTAAAAAATTCATATATAAAATGGCGACCTGAATAAGTGGTGTAATGCTTTGCAGTTAAATTTTGTTAGTAAGGAAGCTAGTGAAAATCTCGGTGTTAGCATCAAAATTGATCACTAACACCCTTAGAAAGATTGTGTAGAGAGATTAATGAAGAGAGTAAATTAAAATAGACAACAATATGTAAATTTCAGTGCAGAAGACGAGAACACCAAATTTATATTGGTTCGACGTAACTGCCTATGTCCACTTTGAAGTTGATTTCTATTGATTTCCTTGATAGTTGATTACAGATACAATCCGTTTCTAATTAATTGAATACAATTGCAAAACAAAAGATTAAGTCTTGAGTGAGTGTTGAATGCGGCAGAGTTTCCCCAGTGCTCCCAAAAAACCGATCCTTTTCACTGTGCCTCAACCTCTATATTTATAGACGAAGATGGATTGGACTTCCCTGGTGGGCCCGGTAGTTGAATACCTCGGCCCAAATGGGGTGAGCTCTGTATGCCGAACCATATACGCCGAACGGCCAAATGCCGAACCAACATCTTTGTGCTGAAAGGTGCGATGGGTTGAGTAATGCCGAACCATTATCTTCGTGCCAAACGATGCGATGCGTTGAGTGAGGGGTGCAGGCCGATCGAGGACCGATGACGAACGAGGATGAGGCCGAGCGAGGCTGGAATGTTGAATAGTCTAGGAATGCCGAGTGAAGCACGAATGCCGAGCGTTCTAAATGCCGGACACCCCGAATGCCGAGCGTTATCAATGTCGAACGCTTTCCAGATGTTGGGCGTTATCCAATGCCGAACGCCCACTAGATGCCAAGTGCTCTGCCATGCCGAACGAACTTGTCTGCTGAACACTTCCCAATACCGAACGCTTCTAAGTGCCGAGCGCTCCTTTCTGCCGAGTACTTCCTGGATGCCGACCGTGACGATGTGCCGAACAATCCAATTGAGCTGAGTACCAAGTTTCCTGGTTAAAATCTCCAGGAAACACTTGCCCCCCATAGTGTATCGCGTGGCCGAACGTGATGCGCTTTGAATCACGTGTCCCCTGGGCTCCTCTTCGATCCTTGATTAATTTCTCTTGAGGTTGTTTTCCCATGAATATCAGAAGTGGTAGTGTGTGCCGAGCGTAACGCGAATGCCGAGCGGTACAGCCGAACAAACCGAGGCCGAACGATGTTGCTTTGACCGGTTCTACCAGTCATTGTCATTTCGCCTCCTTCTTCTTCCCTATAAAAGCCAGCATGTTCCTTCTTCTTCTCTTTTCACTTTTTACTTCCGCTATTTTTCACTTACTAACCTCGTCTATTAACGGATACGAAAGACTTAACTAACCCTTCCCAAGCCTCGATCTTCCAACTAGGTACTGACTCCTCTTTCTAAATCCTTTCCGTGATTAAACAGTTTCAATAAGAGGCTTGAGTTCGTAACTTAGATCCATAGCCGAGAGGGAATCGAAACTCGATTAGGATATTTTTAGGGTAAATGATGTGGAGGAAAGGAAGGAAGAATTGGCTAGGGATGAACACACGAGGGAGTTGTTCGGTGATGTATTGTGGTTCGGCATGGTTTCTTCGTGCCGAACGAAATTGGAAGAAAAGAAAGAATAGAGGACGAGTAGGAGGAGGTTAAGATGCCGAACGGCACGGTCTGGAATGACTCGTCGAACAATGTGTTCTTGTTGTTCGGCGTGGATGGAGGAGGAGAGGAAAAAATAAAATCGTAGTTAAGGGCGGAGTGCCGAGCGTTGGAGCTCGACGTAACTCTGGCTTGGCATGACTCACCATATGCCGAACAGTGGGATGGAAGGTGAGAGAGGAAGCATGAATTAGTGGGGATGCCGAACGTTATTTCGGCCGAGCAGAATTTTGGTCGAATGATACCTAGTTCGAACGATGCTTCGACCGAATGATACCTAGGCCGAACAATCACGAATGCCAAACCACCCTTTAGCTCAGGCCTAGTACTTATTTACCTTGCCTAATCATATAACAAAACAAGGACAAAGACTCCAGCATACTAGCATATCGAACTGGTCCGGACTGATAACTTTCTAATTTCAGTAGACACGAACCTGAACTTAAATTGACATAATCGGATAACTTCTTCTAACCTTTTCTGAATCCGAAATAGTAGACACCATAAGGCAGGCTTTTGGAGACGGTCAGCGATGACGGTTTTTGAAGGCGATGACTCGGAGCTCAATTTTATACCAGTAACCCTGCGACTTTCAATTTTTCAGTGCTTACGCACAAATGATCACACTAGTTCACACACCACACGGGGGGAATTCTTGTGTTGTTAATTATGACGTCAATTGTTTTTCGAGTATAGTTCAATTAGGTACTCTGCAGGATTCACTATTTATTGGAAATGTCAAAGAGATCTAGCTCCGCCACGATTTCAGATAGACCGAGACCGTCCACCCGACAAGAAGTCGCGGATGTTTCAAATCCGTCACCCTCCCCTGCATATAACTTAGCCCCCAATGCTTTGGAGGCAGCAATTATCTTGGATAATCTTATTGATTCACAGACTTCGAAGGTCAATGAAGTCGCGCTCCGGCGAATATGCTCCATCCATGGAATACCTTTCGATGACGTGCTAGTTCCATCGGAGCACGATCAGCCACACTTGCCCCCAGTTGGATACACGGTGTATAAGAAGTTTATGTGCTAGGTCGGTAGTGTGCCACCGTTTAATTTATTTCTTCGGGACATGTTGCAATACATCGACATTGCCCCGTCGCAACTGCACACGAATGGCCACGCGTTTATCTACGGGACCTACGTCCTCTTCATGGCCGTCCTCTCTAGGCCTCCAACTTCGGGCGACATCAGATATATATATATATGATCAAGAGGCGGGGAGATAGCCCCTCTTACATGTTTCTCGAGCCATATCGCAAATGCCAGATCCTAAATGGGGCGTGGAGCAAAGTTGCCCTGTACAAACATGAATGGTTCTATGTGCGTTGCTCCTCTGGGTTCGCGAGGAGATGGGTGGAAGGAAGTAAGTCTTCTCTCTAGATTGATATTCACATTTGGTCAAAGCCATGCCTTTTCTAATTCTTTTCTCGTCTTCTGAGGTATCAATCCACGTCCCGACGGCCGCGCGTATTCTGCAGCCGTTGAAGCCATTAGAGCTCTTCCCGTCGAAGAACGGGACATTCGAACTCTCATTTCAAATGAGTCACTATCGAGGTTCGGACTGTTAGCAGAAGGTCGGCGGATTAGCCTTCCTAAGGGTGTCTCCCTACCCAGATCCGCATCCGGTAAAGGGAAAAAATTAGCCGAGTCGTCGTCACGCCACACCCCTGATGTACGGGAAGAGGGGGAAATCAAAGAGAAAGAAACACTCGAAGCACAAGGTGAGAATTTGGGTCCCGCTCAGGATCCTATAGTCGAAGTGCACGACATCAAAACGTCATCTTCTCCTTCAAAGAGGAAAAAGGGGTTGACGTACAAGGTTAGAAAGGAAAAGATCGGTGGAACTTCGAAAGTTACGCTTATTGCAACGTAGAAAGAGGGCTCTTCACAGCACGTAGAAAGTTCTTTAAAGGGTCTATCAAACCTCTCCATTCCGGATGATCTTCTCAATTACGATTTTGATGATCCGGAGGCATTTAAGCTTCATTCGTCTATCAGAGGCGATGCGGGCATTCTAACCCAAAGTCAGGGAGAGAAAACTCCTATTAGCAAAGCAACTGGTTCGTCGGGGGGAAATACTAGGACACACACGAACACTTGTACTTCAATTTGCACTTAGATTTTTGTCATCACGCTATTCTTTGCTAATTCGCTGTTATTTGAATTCTGTACATGTGACATGGGGCGCTCACATGGATTCGATCATCTTCATGGTTCGTCTATTTTTTTATCAGTCCAGACGGGATTCGGGTTCCGGGAGATGTCGAGATAGAGATGGTGATGGCGATAAAGACCATCATTCCCGGGACTCGTCATCTCGGAGGAAAACTTACTATCAGCCAAATACCACCAGGATACCTCCTCTCACCCGGAGCAAAGTAAAGACAAGCGCGGCCATAAGAGGTCACAATCTGATGCTTCCCGGGACCAACACTCTGATTCCTCTTCCACTCGGCAGTCCCGAGATTCTCACAGAAGAGGCAAACTTTCAAAGCCGTCTCCTCCCGCTCCTGCAACAGACCCGACATTATCGGAGAGGCTGGCCGAGCTTAAAGATAAATTTCCGAAAATCTGCTTCGACGGCCTAAAATATCTCCCGGCGATTCATCCTATCCCCGGACACGTCAAGTAGAGCGCCATCGCCTGTACAAACGACGACTATGTTCAGCACGACACATTTGTTCATTTGGCTGAAAAACTTTCTGAAGTCTCCGTGGAGCGCCAACATGAAATCGATCGTCTGAAGCTTGAGGCTATCCATGACAAAGATATCATTAAAGCTCAAGACGAAGAGATTGCAACTTACAAGTCTGAACTTGAGGTCGCCCATCTGAGCGCCAAGGACACTGCGGAGGCTGTCACTCGTCTGGAATCAACTCATAAGAAAGAACTCGACGAGGCGGTTCAACGATGTGGGGATTTGGCTCTAGAGAACGACTCAGTTCAAAAGGAGAGGGACGCACTCAGCCTCCGAGTCAAGGAACTTGAGGAGCAGCTTCGCAGGGAGAAGGAAGAGAAAACGGTCACCCAAGAAGAGTCACAGCGATACTGTGACGAGATCGTTGCCACTCGACTCTTAAAAGAAAAACTTGAGGGTGAGCTTTCCAGGGTTGAGGCGTTAAAGAGTGAAGCCCATGAAGAGGGCAAGGAGATGGCGTCCAAGGATATCGACTCGCGTCTCGAGGCGGCTAGAGAAGAAGGCAGAAAGGAGGTCAAAAATATGTTTGACCCGCTAATTGCTGAGTTCAACGCCCGCGTTCTCATGCATCGAGACTTGACTTTCTTGGGAGGGTGAGACCCCCTTGACCGTTAAGAGCCTGCCGAAACCTGGTAGATAACTCTTCACTTTAAGATTTCAAATGTCGTCATTCTTTATGAAGGACTATTGTATTATAATGAATGTTTTTCATGCTTTCGCGCAGTTCGTTCTGATTCTGGGCCCACTCCAAGGAGCGATGTCGCCAAGGAGGTGGAGGAAAAGATAGACGAGGCCAGTCAGGCAGGGGAAACTCCTGGGCCAGATGCTCAGGTAATTGGGGCGCTAGATGAAGACAAATCCGACACTTCTTCTCCCATCGAGGGGAGTTATGAAGTAGAGATCACATGCACTTCCGAACACACATCTGAGCTAAGTATGAAGGAGCGGCTCGAGAAGGAGAAGAGAGAGACGACCGAGATCAAGGTCGAGCCTCGAGTTGTGGACTCAGACGATCCCTTGCACAAGCAATTGAAGGTCATTCTTCCTGGCAGGTCCAAGCCCATGGATGTTCTCCGTACCTCTTCAGCTGCTACCCCTCCATCAAAGAAGAGTACCAAGGGTAAACGCACAGGGGAGGAGCCGTCCGAGAAGGCCACGAAGGTGAGGAAGTCGAAGAAGCACAAGAAGTGACCATTACTCTTGTTCAACGAGAGTTAGTTTAAGTTATGTAATTATTTTCATCTACTTTCGTGGTCTTTGTAAATAGATTGTCTACTCCGAATTTTGTAGTAAAAGCTTTGTCTGAATAAAGTTTAGTTCCTTTTTTCTGTTTTTCAAAAGGCTCTAGTCGTTCAATTTTTGTATGATTGTGATTTAAATCCATGTTGTTGTGAATAACATGGACTTCTCGGTTCCCCTTCATATAGCTCAGAGAATCTTCGAGAGTTGTCTGTTTTTCCTTCCGCGCTTCAAGCACTTAGAATATTTTTTAGTCCGCACATCGGGGACTTAGAGTACTCCAGTCCGCGCTCTGGAGACTTGGATATTTGGGTCATTTATACTCGAGTCCGCACTCTGGAGACTCAGAGTACTCCAGTCCGCACTCTGGGGACTTGGAGATTTTGAGTCGTTTATACTCGAGTCCACGCTCCGGGGACATAAAGTACTCCAGTCCGCACTCCGGGGACTTGAGATTTTAAGTCGTTTATGCTTGAGTCCGCACTCCAGGGACTTAGAGTACTCCGGTCCGCACTTTGGGGACTTGGAGATTTTAAGTCGTTTATACTCGAGTCCGCGCTTCGGGGACTTAGAGTACTCTTGTCCGCACTCCGGGGACTTGGAGATTTTAAGTCGTTTATACTCGAGTCCGCGCTCCGGGGACTTAGAGTACTCCAGTCCGCACTTCGAGGATATGGAGATTTTAAGTCGTTTATACTCGAGTCCGCACTCCGGGGACTTAGAGTACTCCATTCCGCACTCCGGGGACTTGGAGATTTTAAGTCGTTTATACTTGGGTCCGTGCTTTGGGGACTTAGAGTACTCCAGTTCATACTCCGGGGACTTGGAGATTTTAAGTCGTTTATACTCGAGGCCGCGCTCCGGGGACGTAGAGTACTCCAGTCCGCACTCCGGGGACTTGGAGATTTTAAGTCGTTTATACTCGAGTCCACGCTCCGGGGACTTAGAGTATTCCAGTCCGCACTCCAGGGACTTGGAGATTTTAAGTCATTTATACTCGAGTCCGCACTCCGGGGACTTAGAGTACTCCAGTCCGCACTCCGGGGACTTGGAGATTTTAAGTCGTTTATACTCGAGTCCGCACTCCGGGGCTTAGAGTACTCATGTCCGGACTCCAGGGACTTGGAGATTTTAAGTCGTTTATACGTGTTCGTACGTCAGTGTAATGTCCCGAAAATTTTCGACTTTCGAAAATTCAACATCGATACTCACTTTATCGACTGCCGAGAAATCGAAGGCCGGAAACCCGAAATGTTATGGTTTTAGAAAAAGAAAGAAGTAGATAGAAAAAGATAGAATAGAACAGAAGAAAATAACAGAACAACATCAGAATCTCACAATTCGCAGCGGAACAACATATAATAATAAATGAATAATCTTTAAACAAAGAACTATCAGTTATTACATTACATTTGATTTCATTACATCATATCATCAGAGTGTACAACAACATACAACAACAAACAATGCAGCGGAAAAAGAAATACTATATAAATTAGTAATACGCCATGCCATCCAGCTTGCCTCCAGCAACTCCTGAATATCCTGAATAAACCTTAACTCTTGACTGCCCGTGTAGAAATTGGTGGGCACCCAGAGTTTAGGAAGGAAAACAATAAACTCCGAGTCAGTCATGTGACTGGTGTGAGAACTCAAAACAGTTTATTTATCTTTAAAATCAAAATAGAGGAATATTTTTAAATTCAATTCGCAATGCTTTTAAAAATGAGACTACCATAAGGCCTCCCGCACACACACATGCAAACGCAGAATCGGAGGAGATTTCTCCTTATGATAGTCAAAGATGCTTGATACGCATTTAAAATAACATTTGATATTATTACTAGTGCATAGTGTAGAAAATTATTTCAAAAATAAAGATATAGATCTTAGCCAACATACGACCATTATCGTATGCCTACTATAGCTAACCATGTTCAATAGCAGGTTACCGCCACATTCCATGGCAGGTTCTACAACTAAAACCGTACAAGTCTCGTATTGTTTCTTTGGATTTCCAACAAATGGCCAGGCCAATGAACTTCCCATTGCCACATGAGAATGTCTCTGGAAGGACATCCCCGAGAACCAAACCGGATCTCTGCCAACACAAGGCCGGGTTACCCCTAACTAGGTAACTACTGACACAAATATGTCATCCCCCGATCGTAACCGATCTATCCGAGGATCCTCGATTTCCAACAACCACAAAAATATGCAGTAACAACATAGGTTAAATATCTGGGCTCCATACCATGATACCACCTCTATCCAGAAGGAATGACATACACTAAAGGGTGCTACCCCTAATAACCTTGATGCATCCTTCCTGTTTTGACCATTTCCGGGGTGTGAGGTCCGACGAAGTCTCGTCCACAAAAACACACTTTATACAAAAGTCGTGCTTTGGGTCACAAATGATCATAGAAATGATTACAAAGATAAAAGATCAAACGAATGATCCTATCACAAATGATCAACACAATGATCATTTCACAGCAACACTCAGCATGCCACACTACCAAATTGGGAGTATATCACTAATAACCTTCAACTATATAACCTCTGAGCTCGTACGTCTCAGAGAAGGGTGTTAAGCTAAAAGAATAAATTCTCCGCCACCAACAGAAATATATTTGAAAGAAATCAGCTTTAAATCTCAATTTGTAATGTCAGACATACAATCCATACAAGTCTGTTCCGGGATCGAACAGAACCGAAGGCACTTACAAAGAAGTCCTTGCAATCCGGATATTCACTAATCACGACAGGACTTCCCGTCACTAAGGGTGATAAAACCTCTATATCGGAGATCAGCCGATGTAGAGTAACTCGACGGTAATCCTTCCATTTTCACAAACATCCGGTCTTCAACACCGGTCATCAAATGCAATCCATAACGACGTATCACATATTCGGAATGGGTTATACGACCCCATGGTCCTTTCCCGGTTAACCCGAATAGTGAGCGCTTATTCAAAAATAAGCGTGGCATTCAAATTCAAGCAATTCACAACAAATACCTATTTAAAGGTAAATATTGATAGTCGGATTATTTAACTATCAATAGGCATGCTCAACATCACCAAATCCAAATAATTTCCCCAAATTATTTACTTTCCAAAATATCTTTACTAGATATAGAATTTTCCACACTTCAAACATTTGAAAACAATTCTTCAAATCACTTTTCCTTACTCGGAAATTTCTTTCATTTCAACATGGTTCATTTAAACCAATTAAATAAATCCTTAACGATTTACTTTTTATTTACGTTCCAAATTCGTAAATTTATTCCCACACTTTAAAAATAAATCAACGTTTATTTTTAAACTAATTCTCCTTTCTTTTATAAATTCCATAGTGAATTTATAATCCAAAATATCTATTTATATACGATTTTCTAATCGACTTCTATTATTCATTTTCAATTTACCTTACAAGGATAAATTCTAAACATTCATTTCTCATTGGAAAAATATTTCCATACTTATTTAATAATAAGTACATCACAAATCTATTTATTTTCAACATGTGAAAATATTCAATATACTTAAATCAAAATTTAGTATATATTTCATTCTTTAAGGAAATCATTCTCTTAACACATTTATTTGGGCTAAAACGAATGTTGCGTAAAACATCGTTACGACGACCCAAAAATCACTAGTATAGGGATTAAAGTTTAAATAGATATATAAATCCCAATACTATACAAAACATTTCCTTTCGGAAACCATTTACTATAACAACAGTGTTATAGTCCACCATTTCCTTCTATTTCTCGAAAACGTCTATTTCAACAATAAATGTTGAAATCTATGTATTCGATACTTAATGCATTTTAAAACGTCTTTAAAATCATTCACTTCATTTCATAATGTTCCTTCCCCAAAACATATCCATTTCATTTAATAATATATTCACTGTCCAAAATCGTGAATATAATTCCTTTCATATATTCCTATATCCAACTTATCAAATTCAATTGATTTCGGATTTATAAACAACGTTTATAAACTCCATTTATATTTTTATAAACTTCTATTTATAAAAACCCTTTTTATATCTCATTTTAAATGCCAAAATCCGATTTATAAGCTAATCTCTTATAAATCTTTTATTTTACAAAACCTATTTATATTTATAACTTCACGATTTATAAATCTATAAATCTTCATTCACTTATAAAATCCATTTATATTTCTTTTTAACACTTATAAAACGGGTTTCACAATTCCTATATTTTTAATCCATAAATATCAATATTTTAAATCTTTTATATAAATCGTTTATAATGATTCAAAAATCCCAATTTAAACCAATTTATAAATTAATTAACTATTTATTTCCAAAAATCTTAATTTGGTTATATTTTACAAAAATTATAACTTTTATAACATTAAACTTATAACGTTAATTTATTTAAAATAAATCAATTCAAAATTTCAAATAAAACATATACTTTCAAAATCTCTTTAAAAATCCTTTTAAAAATCAAAAACCATTATTTTTAAACTTTAAAATGGATCCGATGATGTAACATGACCCAATAGTCAATCACGACCTTCAAATATCATATATCGATATGATAATCAACAAATATCAAAATATCTGTAAATAAATCAATACAGTTGAGGAATCCAGTTGGATCCCTCCAACCTGTTTCCTGCATCCACAAACATTAGCACAATACCAATTCCGCTCCAGTACGGAATTATCGCGGTATATGGGATTTATAATATTACCCGCTTAATAACGGCGCAATAGGGTCTCATCCGCTAAAAAATGCGGGAAATCAACAACTGCAATATATACATATGCCAATATATATATATATATATATATATATATATATATTGATATTATATATAATACCAATTTCACTGTTTATGAAATATTCGCGGTATATGTTTTTAATAAATAACATCCGCTTAATAACGGCGCATAATGTCTATTTTAACAATCAATAGATAGCAATCATCATTCAAACATGCATTCAAATATTTTAAATCTAACTATTAAAAATATAAATCGAAACCGATTCGATTGAGTGAGAAGTTCTCACCGTGATTTTATTTCCGATTTCAGCGATTATTTCGAATATAATTAAACACGCGTTTAATTATACCCGAAATTTTCACTATCTCCAATCGACTCCAATCCAATTGCATCGCGTAGTGCTCGTCCATACGATTCCAACGCACTTTGATTCGTCACGATCCGACCTCGTATGAAAGAGATACATCGTTTTTAAGATACACGAATTATAAATATAACTAATTTACATTTATATTACATTCTTAAACTCAAAGCAATCTGGGCCGCACATCACACTACCCCCCTCCCTCTCTATCTTCACGCGCACGAAAGCATCTCCTCACCCAGGCTATGAAACACGCAACCAAACCCAATTTATCTCAACTAGGGTTTCGAACAACGGCCACTTCACTCGACGATACGTCGATCAAACGCTGCCAGCATGCTCGCCTAGCCAAGCTCCATACTCGACCCAAACATCACCAAGCTCGGCCTCCCCTAGAGCTCTAAAAACGCACACGAACTGGCCCCAAACGCGGCCTATTTGCACCTTCCACACTGCTCCATTTTTAATCATAGCCGTTGGATGTCAAGAGCTTGTTGAGCTCGACACTTTTGTAGTTGGAGAATTCTTGTGAAAGTTTGTAGATTCAAAGAAAAACGGGGAAGAACGTGGGAGGACCATGGCCATTGAAATGAAGAAGACGGCGGCCGGCCATTAGAATTTAGGGTTTTAGTTTTTTTTTTGTTTTTTTGTGAATTATGAGCCTATTTATAGGAAATATCGAACACTATTCATCCGGGTTTTCTAAACTCCGATTTACGCGCCGAAACTGACGTTCCTAGGGTTTATCCCGCGTTCCGGACACAATGGAACAGGTTTCGGAAGCTAATTCGGACATCTGTGCGAGTTATGGCAACAAACGATCGATTTAAATTAAACCGATTTAAACGATTTTCTAGGCGTTTTAATTTGTACCGGACAAACGGTAAATCCAATTGACACGAAATTTTAAACCATACAATAATATCATATTACGGATCCGATGAAACTGGTTTCATCGAAATCCGAGACTTTTTGAAAAATGGCTATTTTAACTCGCCAAATAATATTAAAAACAATTTCGATGCGTTTCGAGCTACCACGATCAAACGACAACTTCGTTTGCTACGAAAATTGAAATCAGGTAATAACTAACTATTACGGATCCAATGGAACTAGTTTCGTCTAATTCTGAGACTGTTCAAAAATTGGCTATTTTCACTAGTCGATTAAATATTAAAATATTCAATTTTCACAAATTAACTCCAAATTCAGTTCTGAAAGTTCTAAAACATTTCTATAACTCCAATATGATAAACTAAAATTTTCCAAATCATTTTCAATCATATTAAACTTGATTTACAAATTTTTCTGGATTTTAACTTGTTAAATTATCGATTTAATGTCCAAATTAAATCCAATATTCGATAAATAAATTATTCGACTTATAAATTTCACTTATTAACATTTAAAATTAATTAAATATTCAATTCTAAATTATTAAAAATTCTGGGTCGTTACAGTCAGCCAGAATAATACGGTTTCGTTTGCCATCATATGTAAAAACATTACTCATTTATGGAAAAGATGGCTTCAAGCCTTTATTAATGAGAGAAAGTTGAATTGTCTTACTACATGTCAAGAACTAGAAATAAAAGCGTACTGGAAATAAGTGCAACTAATACATGAAAGAAATAGACTAAGTATAATAATGCCGCAAGTGCTCGCTGTTCCATGCTCGGGGGAGTGTTGCACCACCGACGGTCGTTAGCTTGAAAGTTCCTTCTCCAAGCTTCCATTCGATGACGTATGGACCTTCTCATGCGGGATTCATGTGAAACGGGATCGGAAAAACTCGTTTCAAAACGAGGTCTCCCACACTAAAAATTCTTGGTCAGACCTTTTCGTTATAATATTTTGCGACTCTATGTTTGTATGCGGCCGCTCCCAAATTGGCCTCTTCGCGTTTTTCGTCAATGAAGTCCAATGATTCCAATAAAAGATTCTAGTTCGACTCGGGGTCGTAATAAGTTACCCGATGTGATGGAACTCCAAGTTCCACGGGTATGACAGCTTCCGTGCCATATGCCAAAGCGAATGGAGTATGGCCAATCGCGGTCATGTGGGTGGTCCTGTAGGCCCAAACCACCGTTGGAAGTTCATCCACCCACTTGCCTCTAGTCTTTTCCAGACGTTTTTTCGATATGGACTTGATTATCTTGTTTACGGCTTCCACTTGTCCATTGGCTTTCGGGTGAGCAACTGCTGCAAACTTCTTCTCAATGCCATATTTCTGAAAAAATTCTTTGAAATCTCTACTTTTGAATTGAGTCCCATTGTCTGTAATGATGGTCTGTGGGAGGCCGAAACGACATATGATATTTCGTACGATGAAATTAATAACCTTTTTGGTGGTTATTGTAGCCAGAGGCTCTGCTTCCGCCCATTTGGTGAAGTAGTCAACCGCAACTATTGCATATTTCGCCCCGCCTTTGGCTATGGGTAAAGAAACAACTAGGTCAATTCCCCACATTGCAAATGGCCAGGGACTAACCATTTGCGTGAGCTCCATCGGCGGGGCTCTCGGGATTTTACATATATCTGGCATTTATCACACTCCTTACATAGTCTGCAGCATCACGATTCACAGTTGGCCAGTAGTATCCATAACGAAGGATCTTCTTTGCTAATGTCTGCCCCCCGGTATGGTCGCCGCACTCTCCTTCATGGACTTCCTTCAGGACTCGTTTTATCTCACCATGGGCAATGCATCGGAGTAGTGGGGTCGAGAATCCCCTTCGATACATTACTCCATCCTGTATCACATAGCGAGAAGCCCTACGAAGGACTCGTCGTCTTTCGCTCCTTTCTTTGGGTAAGATCTCGAATAGCAAGTACTGCCTGATTGGGGTCATCCACGATTCCTTCTCGATTTCTATTTCTAGCACGAAATCTACCTCCATCATATCTATACTCGAAGCATGGAGGGTCTCAACAGGAAATAACCCCATTTGTTGTGCATCGCCAGTGCTTGCGAATTTTTCCAATGAATCGGCTGCTCTGTTTTTCTCACGCGGGACATGTGAAATGTCGTAGTACTCGAGATTCGCTAGCAGCTCCTGAACTCAGACCAAATATGGGGCAAGTCTTTGCTCCCTTGCTTGGTAGTCTCCTCTCACTTGGTACAACACCAGTTGAGAGTCGCTAAAGATCTCAACCGATTTTACTTCCAGTTCTTTAATAAGTCTTAAGCCGGCGATCAACGCTTCATATTCGGCTTTATTATTTGTCGCTGTGAATTCGAGCTTCAAAGCGTAGCAAAATGATCGGTTTTCAGGAGTTACAAGAACTATACCAACCCCCGAACAACGGTCGTTAAATGCCCTCATCGGTGTACATTTTCCATCGAACGGGAGGTATGACATTGTGATCGTTTGATTCGTCTATCACAGTGAATTCAGCAATGAAGTCAGCGAGTGCCTGTCCTTGTATGGCCCTTCATGGCGGGTAGGTAATGTCGAACTGACTTAGCTCAATATTCTATTTTAACATTCTTCCGAAAGTTTTCGGTCGTTGGAGTATCTATCGCAAAGGTTAATCAGTATAAACACTGATTGAGTGTGCCTGAAAATACCAGCGAAGCTTGCGTGATGCAATCACTAAACAATTGGCTAGTTTTTCGATCTTTGGATAATTTCTTTCTACCCCCGTCAAGTGTTTACTAACATAGTAAACTGGCTTCTGAACCGATCTTCCTCGCCAACCAGGGCCGTGTTGATAGCGTGCTGGGAAACAGCCAAGTATACGTACAACGTTTCATGGTCTATTGGTTTTGACAATATCGGCGGACTTTCCAAGTGCCTTACAAGGGCTCGGAATGCTTCCTCACAGTTGGATGCCCACTCGAAATCCCTCTTTCCTTTCTTTATGACATCGAAGAAAGGAATACACTTGTTTGTGGCCCTGGATATGAATCGGCTCAGCGCGACCACCTTTCCATTCAAGCTTTGCACCTATTTTATGGTTCTGGGCACTTATATATCTCGGATAGCCTGAATCTTCTCCAGGTTAGCCTCGATTCCCCGAGCATTCACAATGAAACCCAGAAACTTCCCTGATGCTATGCCAAACGTACACTTCAAAGGATTAATCTTCATTCCATAATGCCTGAGTATGTCAAACATTTCCGCTAAGTCTTGGATGTGGTCGTTTGACTGCCGTGACTTCACGAGCATGTCATCCACGTAAACTTCCATCATTTTACCAATCTGGTCTTTGAACATTCGATTTACCAGACGCTGATAAGTTGCTCCCGCATTTTTCAATCCAAAGGGCATCACTACATAACAATAAAACCCAACGTTTGTGACAAAACTGGTATGTTCTTGATCTTGGAGGTGCATCGGGATTTGGTTATATCCAGAGTATGCATCCATGAATGATAGTAACTCATGTCCGGCAGTTGAATCGACCAGTTGGTCAATCCTCGGCAACAGAAAACTGTCCTTTGGGCATGCTTTGTTTAAATCAGAATAATCAACACAAGTCTCCACTTTCCATTCGCTTTCTTTACCAGCACCGGGTTAGATACCCATTCAGGACAGAGGGCGTCACGGACGAATCCATTGGCTTTGAGTTTGTCCACTTCCTCTTTGAGAGCCGCGGACCTCTTCGGGTCCATACCTCTCCTTTTCTATTTTATAGAAACGTACTTGGGTCTATGTTCAACATATGACTCACAACTGTTAGAGAAATCCCGCACATATCAGAGCGAGTCCAAGCGAAAACATCAAGATTTGCTCGGAGGAAGTCAGTGAGGTTCTTGGCCACCACGGGGTCGAGTTGTGATCCAATATTAAGAATTCATGAGGGGTCATCCCGGCTGACTGGGATATCAGTTGTTTGTTCAGCCGGTGCTGCATTTGTTTCCCTGGGTCCCCCATTATCGTCTCTCGAATCTATGTCTCTATAGATCCAAGAATGTTGGCCAAGCCAGGGCTCGGGCGCTACTTGTCAATCATTAGAATTTTGGATGTGGACGAAGCTGTCCGCAACCTTTCCTTTCTCTCTACGCCGAGCCTCTCTCAGATCAGCCACATAGCATGCACGTTCGGTCGCCTGATCGCCGTATACTACTCCAACACCACTGTTTGTGGGAAATTTCAACATTAGGCACCAAGGGGCCAATGCTGCCCTAAATTCTGCCAATGCTAGACGTCCTAGAAATATGTTATATGGAGAGTCAACATCCAACACTATGAATGGTAGGATTCGCACCCTCCTACGCTCGCCTTGCCCAGTTCAACTGGTAACTCCATATATCCCACTACATCCGTTGCTGCGCCGTTAAAGCCATGGATTCTGGCATTGGATGGTTTCAAATCCTTAGCCTCCAGCTTCATTTGGTCATATGCTTTCTTGAAGATGATGTTAACGGAACTTCCGCAATCAATTAGAGTTCTCTTCACAAATGTCGGCCCGATTGTCGCAGATATGACCATCGGGTCGATAGTAGAGGCCTCCACCTTATCTTCATCTCGGCTCTTGAATACAATATCATCATCCATCGTGCGCTGTTGCTTTGCAGGAGTCCCATCTCCACATTCGAACAGCACTCGTACTTCGCATGTCTTAAAGAGATAGAATATCGCTCCATCTCCTGTCAATTCTTATCCGCAGGATGAGGTCCGTCCGCAATCGTGTTGATAACCAATCTACCCACAGTTCGAGCAGGTTGTTCTGGTTGGCGTGGAGCTGGCCCATGTTCGGGGTCCGATGTCTCTTGTCTTCCATCTTGTGGGTCTTTGACAAACTCCTGCAGCTTCTTCTGTCTAATCAAATTTTCAATAGCGTCATGGAGGTGCCTGCACTCCTCTGTGTTGTGCCCATAAGACTCGTGAAAGCGGCAATACTTCCCAGTCCGCTTCTGTTCCTCCGATGATTCCTTTGGACATGGTTTCCTATACTGAAAAGTGTTGCAAGTTGACAAATAGATGTTCTCAAGTGATGTGTTGAGTGAGGTGTATTCATTGTAGGTCGGGATCCTTGACTTCCATTTCCCCGTCTCTCTTTTCTTCCCGGGATTTCCACCTTCGGATCCTTTAGACTGTCTAGGCTTGTTTTTGACGTTGACTTGAGCTCTTCCCGAATTATCGTCAGCTTGCTTCATGGCGACGGTACTTTTCACGGTCTCCTGAGTAGGCCCTGGTGCCTTGTCTCGTCTCGTCCGTCGAGCTTCTTCCCTTCTTATGAACTGATGATCTTTCAAATAAAAATGCTCCAGCGTGGTTGGAGGCTTTCCTGCCAACCAATCTCCAAATTCAGAGTCTGGATCCACTCCACGCATTATCGCCATCAAAATTGCATGGTCGTTTGGATTTCTCACTTTAGTAGCAGCAACATGAAATCTCTATAAGTATGCTTTCAATGACTCTCCCGGAGCTTGGATTACGCTTGATAAGGACATCACATCCCTTGGACGAGTGGTGTGTATCCTGAACTGCTCTATGAATTTCATTACCAACTCGTCAAAGCTGGATATAGATCGCGGGGGAAGTCGAGTAAACCACATGGTGGCAATCCCGGACAGAGTGATTGGGAAGCACCTACACTTGGTTGCATCATTAGCTCTTGCAGAATCCAGCATCCATCCATACCTCATCACATGCTGCATGGGATCAGTCTTCCCTTCGTAGGCTGGGATAGTGGGCATACTAAACTTCTTGGGGTACTCAGCTTGCAGGATACCATCCGTAAAGGGAGTATGGCTTCTGGTCACTCCCCAATCTTCATTGGTCAAGCCTTGGTTCTCTCTCATCAACTGCCTGACCATAGCTGTCAAGTCCGGAGTTTGCATGGAGGATGGAAGGTTAGTTTCCGTTCCACGGGACCGTGTGGGTTGGTGTCCCGCCTGATTTGGATCTTGGAGTTTCGGGCGTCCAGTCTCTTCACGGGCTTGATTCCCAATGCCTGCTTGTGCACCTTCCTCCTTACGGCATCTACGCCTAGGAGGTTCATCAGCTGACGTTGAACTATCAGATTCAGAATAAGGGGCAAGGTTACCTCCAGCATTCTGGCGCTGCTGCTGAGCGAGCTGAGTCAAGTGGTTAGTGTTGGCTTGGATCTGCTCAGCAAGTTGCCTTCTACTTTCCTTGAGTTCTCTTATCAAGTCGTTGAACTCCGTTCGGGAAACGACTTCCGCTTGGTTTTGGGTGGAGGGCCCTGCACCTCTTGTTGCTTGCTAATTTCTAGGTCCAACTTGTTGTACGCTAGCAGTTTCGTGGACATCTACGTTATGGGAGGTCGATCTAGTTCGTGGTCTTCCCATGTTAGAGTTGTTGGCTGTAACTCTAAATAAAATCAACAGATGCCCTGTGACTGATCTTGGATCTCCTTTGGGGGATTTATGCAATCCAATAGCTACAAAGCAGATCACTAACAGCCTAAGAATTCAATTCTCAGTGAAAGCTCCAAAATGTTAGCACCAAAATTGGTCACTAACACCCTTAGAAAGATTGTGTAGAGAGATCAATGAAGAGAGTAAATTAAAATAGAGAACAATATGTAAATTTCAGTGAAGAGGATGAGAACACCAAATTTATAGTGGTTCGGCGTAACTGCCTACGTCCACTTTGAAGTTGATTTCTATTGATTTCACTGATAGTTGACTACAGATACAATCTATTTCTAATTACTTGAATACAATTGCAAAACAAAAGATTAAGTCTTGAGTGAGTGTTGAATGCGGTAGAGTTTCCCCAGTGCTCCTAAAAAATTGATCCCTTTCACAGTGCCCCTGCCCTTCTATTTATAGACGAAGATGGGTTGGACTTCCCTGGTGGGCCCGATAGTTGAATACCTCGGCCTAAATGGGGTGAGCTCTGTATGTCGAACCATATATGCCGAGCGGCCAAATGCCGAACCAATATCTTCGTGCCGAACTGTGCGATGAGTTGAGTAATGCCGATCCATCATCTTCGTGCCGAACGATGTGATGCATTGAGTGAGGGGTGCAGGCCGATCGAGGACCGATGCCGAACGAGGATGAGGCCGAGCAAGGCTAGAATGCCGAATAGTCCAGGAATGCCGAGTGAAGCACGAATGCCGAGCGTTCTGAATGCCGGACACCCTGAATGCCGAGCGTTATCAATGCCGAACGCTCTCCAGATGCCAGGCGTTATCCAATGCCGAGCGACCATTAGATGCCGAGTGCTTTGCCATGCTTAACGAACTTATCTGCCGAACACTTCCCAATGCCGAACGCTTCTAAGTGCCGAGCGCTTCTTTCTGTCGAGTACCTCCTGGATGCCGACCGTGATGATATGCCAAACAATCCAATTGAGCCGAGTACCAAGTTGCCTGGTTAAAAGCTCCAGGAAACACTCGCTAAGAAAGATAAACATACAGCGAATGGTTTTTCGAATATACAGATGACAGCAAAAATTGAACTTTATAAACAATTACTTGTAGAGTTTTAGCCAGTATAAGAATCATTTTGATTAGGCATAAGCAAAGGGTAGCATGAAATCGAGTCTGTTATAACATGAACAAAATGTTCAATCTAAACGTAAGCAAACAGAATCTATAAATAGAGTATAAACAGAATCAGGAAAACCTAGCCTTTTGTAACTACGAACAATATTTCATTCATTTTGGAGAAAAATTTATTTCATTATGGTTACACGTGATATACGGAGCATTCCTAATATTTTCTCATGATGAATATGACCTTAAACCAAAAAGGCATAACACCATACTTAAAATTCTAAAAACAAATGCTCCTAATATTTACTCATAACGAATATGACCTTAAACCAAAAAGGCATAACACCATACTTACAATCTAATAAAAATCAGAATGTAAGTGTAGTGATTAGGCAGTTGGAGATAATAATTTTGTACTATGTTGCACAACTAATCCAAAGCAGAAGCAAATTAAATTAGTAACATGAAAACAGTATGAAGACGCTACAAAGCTTTGTCACTTGAACAAATCATCAGAGTAGTAATAAAACGTTATTAGAAGTGTAATATGTAATAAAAATAAAAATGCAGGTTTTGGAATAGCTACATGAATGTAAAGGCATTCATTCAATTCATTATTTTCCCTCAATTATGTCATTGACAAAAATTGCACAATGTACGTTCCTTCTCATAGTTATTCAAATGGTACATAAATCCTGAGCATGATGAAGAAAAAGATGATTGTTGGAAGTAATACTGCTTAGTTCACTTAAGTAAAATAGTACCTACCTTTCCATAGAACATAATTGCCTTTTCATGCATGCAATATTAAAATAGAACATCTCACCGCCTGTACTCTTTAAGTCCTCTAACTTATTTAAGCTTTGAACTTGTCCTTTTCTGATTGGAAGCCTGCATATTCACAGCTACACGTTTACAGATAACTCATAATATGGAAAAAAAGAAAAAAATACTTTTACATATCATTATTACCTATTGCTCTTAAAAAATATATTTATACACATAAAGAAGTTACAATATTAGGTCACATGTAAGAAAACCAAAGAGGTTACTTATTTAAGCTTTAAACTTGGCCTTTTTTATTTGAATAGCCTGCATATTCACAGCAATACATTTACAGACTACACATACCATTTAGGAAAAAAAACCTTTTACACATAATTGTTACCTAACTGTTCGTAGGAAAAAGTATGTTTGTACATACAATGAGGTTACGCCGTTAGGCCACGCATAAAAAACCAAAGAGTACGGTCAAAATAAAAAGGAAAGTGGGATAGCCCGCAACAAAAATGAGTCGGTACGGATTTTTTATACTGCATCAAATTTTTATCAGAACGTAAGCATATTATTTTATATTTTAGTAGAGTGATAGTCACATTTAACACAGTTTAGTTCTAGCATTTAGTACAGTATAGAAAAATCATATTGTCAGAGATGAAAGCATCACAAAAATAACTAAAGCAAAGCAAGCAAGCATGTTGAACTGTAGCAAATAAATGAAGCTTAGTACAACACAATGACGAATTTGACAAAAAAAGGGCAGCAGACAGTGTAATCTAGCTTGGAAATTAAAAAGCTTAGATAATACCTGTCGATGTTCTGTGCCGCCAAGCAAGATGGAAACCGATTTTGGCCGGTTGTTGGAAATTCATGCTGTGGTGGTTGGATACGGCAGAGAAGGAGGAAAATGGAGGCAAGCGAATGCAATGCGGTACAGGAAGAGGGGAAAAGGAAGACGACTCCGTAGATTGAAGGGCAGTTTTAGGTTGTAGGGTTTTAGTGGAGAGTGGTTGTTCGCAAGCGGGGGATGGAGGGTACGTGGAGAAGTGGATGTGGAAGAACAGCGGGGAGAAAGGGTTATTTCAGAAATTGGAGGCCATTGGTAGGGCAGAGGGTTAGAGTGGGGAGCAGTTTGTGAATTGGGAAAACAACTGAGATGTGGGAGGGGAAGTGGGTTTTTTTTGTTTTTAATTTTGCCGATAATATTAGGTGGAGGAAAAGCAGAAAAGGCAGGGGAGTAGAGGAATTTGAAAACTTGAGCGGGTGAAAGGCCACGTTAACAGTTTTAGTATTGTGCTTTTAAGTTTTAAGTAATAGATAGTATAAATAATATAATGGTATGGACATAAATTTGGTGACTGTTCAGTTGCCGAAATTCAAGGGGGCTTGTGTGCTCTTAAAATTGAACTCGCTAATAATATAATAGTATAGATGTATAACACACACACACATAGAGTCACACATGGATACATACATACATACATATAAATCAAGTCATATTATACGAAAAAAGCCACACAACAAAGCATACCATATCATCCAGTTTCCTAATTTAACTAGGAACCCAAAAATGGAAACATACCGAAAAAGTGTAAAGGTTAAGAAGCTCTAATCTTCTCCTCTGGCTCCCAAGTAGTCACAGCCAGATCATTTCCCTACTGAACTCTAGCCATTTTAACTACTTTATTTTAGAGTCCTTTTGTCCCATACTCAATAATTCAAGTAGGTGCAAGATGAACAAATGGCTCGCTCTTAACCATAATTGCCTCTAACTTACTCTACTTGACCATACTAGTTGAATCGTATAAACACTTTCGCAAATGTGACATAGAGAAAACATCATGAACTCTTGCCAACTTTAAAGGAAGCTTCACTCAACATGCTAAATCCTTACTCTCCATAATATTAGTGAAGGCCATATAAACCTCGGTGCTAAATTTCTTGATCTACCTAACCTTATAATATGTATCAGTGGAGAAACAATCACAAAAACTATGTCGTCTGTAACAAACTCCAACTTTGTGTGTCTCTAGTTAGCATGTGATTTCTACCTATCTTGTGTAGTTTCCATCCTTTTGCAAATCGAAATCTACTTTCTTCGAAGTCTCCTTGATCATCTCTAGTTCAAGAATATCCTATTTATAATATCCCACCGATAAGATGGAGATCTGTATGACATCCGTTATAATGCATTGAGTGGTGTCATCCCAAAAATTGCATGATAATTGTTATTATGAGAAAACTTTATAAATGAAAAGCCGTATTACCAAGAATCTCCAAATCCAAAATACACATTAGCAATAAATCCTCCAACACCCATTTTACCCACTCAGTCTATCCATTTGTCCGTGGATGATAAGTTGTACTCAAATTCAATTCAGTGCCTAAAGCCTTATATAAACACATCCATACTTACTAGTAAAAAGCGGATCTCGTTCTTTGACAATACTGGAAGACTAAGTGCAGTTGAACTATCTCTCTGGTATATAAAATCAACAAAGACGCGGCCATTATGAAACTCTTAACTGGAATAAAATGAGCACTTTGGCCAATCGATCAATAATAACCCAAACTCTCTTATTCCACTTCTACTCTTATGTGGTAGATCCATAAAATCCATTAAAGTACTTTCCCACTTCCACTATGAAATTTCTAAAGGTTGTAAATAATCCATCGAGCTTATCTGACATGTTAAAAACTTCTAAAAAAACTCCACTATGTGCATCTTCATACTCGACTAGTAAAATGCCATCTTCATGTCTTAATACATTTTATCACCACTAGGATGAATAATCATCCTAGAACAATGGGACTCTTATAGCACCAAGTTAATCAACTACATAATAAGTGGAGCAAGCAACCTACCATCCCTACGGAACCAATGGAATAATGGTTCAAATGACCTGATTTCTTGTCTCTTCTTAGCTTCACAAAAACATCTAATAATCCCACGCTTTTGACTCGAAATAATATGGTTCATGTGAAGGCTGAACATCCAAAGATTCTAATAATCCTGGTGCTAGATATGATAAATATCGTAAACCAAATGCAGAAATGAACTTCAAGTGCTTCCGCTCTAGAAACATAGAACCAAGCATTGCATGTTTACTACTTAAGACATTTGCTACATCATTGCCTTTATCTGGAGTTTACAAAAGGCAAAATCATATAATGCCAGAACTCTATTATAACCCCTCGTAATTTTAACGATAATTAATAAAGAAGAAATTAATTAATAATTGGTAATGCTAAAAAATACAAATTTTATAAACGTCAGAATTTGACTATGAAACTCACAATATTGGGTTCATTGTGATTTTCCAATCAAATTTCGTATATAAAGATTTCGGTTGCATTTCAAATGGGAAAGTTATAAACATTTGAAATTTTGAATTAAAAATAATTATATAGTGACTATGAAAATAGAAAATTAACCAACGTTGATTATAGTCGGTTAAAGTTAATGGAAGGTTAACGTTGCTTAAACGTTAAGAAAAATGTAAATGGAAGGAAATTAAATCGGTCGGTTAAACAAGGGACGAAATAAAACAAATCAAAGCATGCTAATTAATTAATGCCAAAAACACACCACAGGTCAACCTTAGATGCCATCTAGTCGACCTGTAGCAGTCGACCGTAGGCATATGGCGGTCAACCAGTGCTATTGAAAATTCGACAGCAATGAGTGGCCAAATGGCCTATATTCAATATGCTTTAATTGAATGGCTGTCATTGATTTGACCTCTATGTATACTATCTAAACCATTACTTCTACATTCATATTTTCGAAGCGACGTCGGAGCTCTATCATTTTCTCTTCTCCTCCAAATTCTAAGTTTCTTAAAAATAGTTATAGTTACGTATATACAATTAAAGAATCATAAAGGATGATTTGAGGAAGAGAATAGAGTCAAATCAAATCATCAAAGTTAAGGTAAATTGCAAATCAAATCCAGATCTCTTTTCTAATCTAGGTCTTTAATAAATCTATGCATGTTTGTGGTGTATATACCTAAATAAGGGGAAAAAGGAGTCAAACTAGAGTAAAAGGGATAAGATCTTGGGATTTGGAAAGCTAAAAAAGTGAGTAAGATTATATATTTTTATATGATATTAGATTTATGTCATTTTAAATATTTTCTATATGCCTGAAATGTAAGTTGGAGTTGTAGGCTAAAATTGTATACGTGAAACAAAATTATAAATCTTGCTTACATATTCTATTGTTGATAACTTTTATTACACGTTGTGCTTATGTAAATCTGGAAAACTGAGTAATAGTAGTCCCTGAAATTTATAGAATATACGATTGTTTAAGATTTTTGAATTTAATATGACTTGTGCAAATAAAAACGTAAATTGAGTTATTATAGTAAATTGTAGAGATTTAGGTAGTATTTTAATTTATTGAGTTATATAGCTTGTTGCAATGTGAATTTCTATACGTCATCAAGTTTTAGATTTATAAATAAAAGTATAGCGGTTGAATTAACAAGAAATATACCTAAAAAGAAAATGATGTATAAAACACAAACATTTTACTTATTTTCTACTGTCTGTTTCAATAAGTATGAAAAGATAATTCCATATAATTCCAAACGTAACACAAATTCCCCTTTTATGTAAGGTACAGAAATTTACAGTATTAACCTTTCCATTTGAGAGAAATGTAATTCCATTATATTAAAATGCAGAAATCCCTATAGACAAATTTAAAGAGTATAAATGGGAAAATAAAATGGTTTAAGAATATATGCAGTATAAATACGATGGAAATGAAATAAAAGAAGTGAAAAGTAGACAAGTCATGATTTAAAATAAAAAAGGGTATAGATAGTCCTCTTGTAACAACCCGTAAATTCATCGCTTACAAAATTTTTTTAAATTTAAATGAATAAATAACGCTTTTTAAATCAAAATTAAAGCTCTTTACTAAAAATAATAATAGAAATATTATTTTCAAACTTTGTTTACGAATATATGTATGTTAAATAAGAAGTGAAAATATGACCGGAAATCGAAATCGAAATTCATAACGATTCAACGTATAGAAGTTGTAGAACGTTGTGAATTATATGTGACATCCAAATGAATACGTACATATACCCATCTAAGAAACCATGTGCACATGTACGTGAACACTTATATATATACATATATAATAAATATATAAACATATAAGATATTATAAACAACTCCTTCTCACTTAAGCAATCAACCCTTACCATCAAACATCACATCTATGAAAGCACATAGGCTGATGCAACATGGCTGAGCTAAGGTGGTATTGGAAGGAGGTAGCCATGCATAAGGTTATGATGAAAGGAGGTGGAGCATGTGGCGGTGGATTGAGAATCAAAACTAATTATCACATATTATCACCATCAAATATCAAATCAAATAGGTACATGGCCTTGCCCCTCCATGATGTGACCACGGCCGTACCTAAGAGGTAGTTGGTCGACGGATGGTGACGGGTGGAGGAGGTGGCACGATGATGCGTGGTGATGAAGGAGGAGATGTTTACACTCTTCCATTTGCCTATAAATACCACTTCACTTCATTCAGTCATCTTCTTCTTTATTTTTCTAAAAGCTTCCTTCACATTTTAATGGCTTCCATCTAAGAAAAAAATTATAGCAAATTACATCTAAATTTTATAGTATACATGCACATACACACACATACATATAGCAGTTCAAAAATCATCCAAACCCTTCCTCTTTCTCTTCAAACCTACGGCCAACCAACCTAGCCGAGCTTACCACCCTCACAAACCAAGGTTGTGACCCCTTCACAAGTTGCTGAGACCTATAGGAGCTTCGGGATGAGTGTTCGTGAGCTTCGATTCGAGTTAGAAACTTAAAAAGGATAATCCGCTTTCTAGTTAATTGTTTTATTCCACAGTGAAAAACTCTATTTTATTATATATATATGCACACACGTACACACACACACACACACACACACATATATATATATATATATATATATATATATATATATGTATGTGTGTGTGTGTGTTTTGATGTGAAATGATTGCCATGGGCACTTGTTTATATGTTGTTCATCAAGTATTGATTGTTATTATAGTTTTGTAATAAGTCACGTTAAACATACGTCGATATTACACAAGGAAATCACTTTTAGAATCAAGTTAAAAAAGTAAATACGAGATCATTAAACCCCTTGAAAATGACTAGGAACATTTTGTAAACATTTTATAATCATTCTAACTTGTCTAGATAAGTTTTAAATGAAAATTAATAATCGAGTCATAACTAGGCGCGTCACGTAATGGTAGTTCATGATATCGCGCCGCATAATTCAAATGAGAATATAAAGTGGAATATAGCGAGGAATTCTTCCTAGTAAGAAATTTCCGGACTATTATATCCATAATTTTCAATCAAAGAAATAAAAACAAATTTTCATCTTATAGATTTTCAAATAAGTCCAAAACAAATTTTCAAAAATATTGCGGTTTTTGCAGTTTAATGACCAAAGTTTAAAAATGATTTAAAATGGATATTTTAAATGTTTAAAATTATAAATTAAATCTTATAAATCTTTTAAAATGTCTTAAAAGAGATCTGAGTTATATATATAAATTTTCAAATGATATAAAAGTCATTTGAATCAATATAGCATTTAAAACTTATTTCGTAGCACTTTCGAATAACTTCTAAAAATATGATTTCAAACTTCACAATTCTTTTCCAAACTTTTACAAATGTTTTCTAATAAGTAAACAAGTGTTATAAAATGATTTAAAGGTTTTATAATTTATTTAAAGGAGTTTAAATGAATAAACTAAAGTAAAGATGTTATAAGCAAATGATTTAATCTTACCTTTAATAAGCCGACGAGTACACCTTATTTTTCTATTCATGAGACTTAGTTAAGCTGCTTAAACTAAAGAGATGTTCAAGAGCAACCAGTGCCCTAGCTCACTTAGCCTTCCCTTGACGAGGGATAGATAAAGTCAAAATTTTGAAAACGAGTTAAGTATAAAAGATTACACTTTTCAAATTTAAACAACTTGGATCATATAGAAATAATCTTCTTATACTTGGTGTTGAATTTAGAGGAGGGAACTTATACTATTCATGGAATTTAAAAGGTGGTTTCACCTTATTTTGCCTATAGTACCTGCGTAATATGGTAATTAAAATTGAGTAAAAGTAGTATAATTTTCGTTTAACCCTATTTTGCTCAATAATGTATTCTAAAATAATTTGTTAAATTTTCATAAGGAGGTTCAATAAATTTCGTGTATACTAAAAAGAAATGTTTTCAAAAGACAAAAATCTCTAAAAGATATCTTTGGAAAAAAAGAAAACAAATAAATGGAATATTTATTATCCAACCACTTAACATCTTTTTATCAATGATTGGTTCATCGAAGCTAGAGTCGGGTTTGGGTAATCCCTATCCGAAAACCACTTCGAACCAATTTATGCATTCGAAAGTGAAGAAGATATATTGAAGACCATGATTTTAAACGTTAGAGGATCTTTATTTCGGAAGAAGTGCTTGTCGATAATCTTTGTATAGCTTCCAAGATAAATAAATAGCAGTGGTCCCTTTGCTCTCAAAATCTCTGAAATATGAGGACTATTCGCTACTAATCTTAGGGATAATTTCCGATAGGATGTGCTAGGTAAGTGCTTTCGGTTTATCCTGTTCCTGGAAAAATAGTATGGACGAATGTTTGGCGTTGAATTTTTGAACTGTATTGATTGATCTCTACGAACGTATCATCTGTTTGGTGGTGGAGAAGGAAACTTCTTAGCTTAACCCCTTTCCTGATGTATGAGCTTAGGAGTTATACATTGCTACAAATCAGTTGTGTGATTTTGAAATGGAATAGTGGCATTCAAAGTGGAAGATGTGCTATGTAAAAAAGGTAATCGTTACCCAAGACTTACACTCGAGAATGGTGAAACAAGGGATGCTTTAAGGTTAGGTGGCTCACAATCAATCAAGGTACGCAATCCCCTTCTAGACCTATAAAATTTCTACCTACTACAACGTTGGGTTTAGATTATATGATGTATGCTCAGGATCCTGGATAGGTTGGTAAGGGCCATGTAATGTATTTGATGCTATTTGTGTAGTTTTCGGATAGGCTGGTCTTAATTTGCATGAGGACCAACATAGGGGCCTCGGGTGCATTCCTCTAGAAATGCACTATATACGGGACGTAGGCCCTTACCTTACTATTCAATTGGAAATCCAATACCCAACAAGTGTCATACGGACTTAGCTGTGCAAATACTAAAATGTGAGATGCAAGAATTTCGTCTAAAATTTATAAATTTATTTGAAAATGTTTTCAGAAAAATGTCATTAAAAATAATATTTCAAAAATTTGCATATCAAAAATTTCAGTTATCATAAGATAAAATCCCATTCCGTTTTTATATGAGGCATGGTCTTTTAAGACATTATTTTGTTTTCAAACATCCATATTTTGAGTTTCTCACACCAGTCCCATGACTGATCCGAAGTTTATTTTCTTTTCCCTTAAACTCTGGGTGACCTATTTTTTCGACAGTCAGGTAGTCAGGTAGCTTGGAGCATTTTGGAAGGAGCTCGGAGTATGAAGACTAGAGGGTCCTTTTTCCATAGTTATCTATTTTGAACTTTTTGCTATATTGTATACCATGTATATTGTATCTACAACCCATACGAGGATATGCAGTTATAAATATCCTAAGCTAGGTATTAGTACTTATCGTAACTTTGATGAATCACTTAAAGAGATTATATGTACATTCCAGCTGTATAATTATGTTGTTTAATACGATCTGAAATTATGTTATTATTCTATTTTATTCCATTATTTCTTTAAACCCCTGATTATTTGCTTTTTCGACACTTGAATTTGCGGAATGTGAATACCATGGATATATTAGTATCAATCTTCTAGGGTTGAAAGGTGGGTCATCACAGCTGGTATCGGAGCTTAGAGTAGCAAGTACCTAAGCCTTGATGGGGTTGACTCATCAAAGAGAGGGTTAATAGTACCCTAGAATGAGTTTAGTCAATGAGAGGGCGTATCTATCAAAATAAATCCATCCAAAATCGTATAAAAGCTTAACACATATTCCCTAAGACAATCTCATATATATGTTCTAATTTGTTCCTTTGCTATATTCAGATAGTAAGAAATGAGCAATCTCAGAGGACGAGAAAGGGGAAGCTACAACACGACAAACACTAATGGTCATAATGCTATGGCTGTGGAAGAAGTAGTAATTCTAGTACAACCTCAAACAAATTTCGCTACTCTTTCCAAGAACTATACTAACTTCGGAGGAAACCATTCCAAGGAATCGAGTCTATTGTCAAAGTACAGACATAGCTCCGCTCGTATGAAAGGATATTCAAGAAAAAGAGATTTTTGGCTTCCTAATAGTTGCGGGAAGAATCTCTTGTGTGGTGTGAATCCATCACTTTGAATGAATCTAATGATAACTTCTCATGGGCAATATTTAAGAAAGTATTCGAGGAGCAGTATATACCTGCAGTTGGAAAATCCCATTTTTATAGAAATGCCATGGACTTAAGACAAGAAGATATGTCTATAGAGGAGTACTCAAATAAGTTCACTGAGTTATCTTCTTTTGGCTAGGACTAATAGACACACCCTTCAAGAAGAATGAAATGTCTATTGTGGGAATGAAATATCAAGAATGAATAACTGGCCGCGTGAAAGGAACCTTTATGGACTTACTAGATAAGGGTTTCTGGTATGAAGCAATGAATAAAAGAAATCTAGTGGTAGCCCAAGCAAATAGCAACAATCAGAACAAGAGGAAGAAGTCATGATAAGGAAAGAATGGTGGAGGGCCCCAAGAGAATCGTTATAAGGATATTGTTTGTTTCAATTGCCGCTAGGAAGATCATCTCTCAACACAATGTAGAAGTCCCAAGATGAAGATGTAGGAACAAATTTCTCTTATGGTTCACAAGAGTCTTTGTTATCATTTCCATCAACCAGGTCACTGGAAGAACAAGTTCCCGTTGATGAAGAAGGGAGAACAGATTAAGGTCTATGCTATAAAAGGCCAGCCTTCAACCGGTGAAAACGTTAATGATATTTCAATAAGAGTTTTATTTGATAATGGAGCTTCCCACAGTTTTATTTCTAAGAAATTAGTTGATAAATTAAAACTTATCTCGGAAACAGTAGAAACCCCTCTCCACGTATCAAATCCCATATAGGCGGTACGACCAATCTCTGCATGTCCTATGAAAGTGTAAGATTTATCTACCAAACCCATCTATTCTTTTACAACCTATTCATCTTTGATTTCATTGGGTTTGATATTTTACTCGAAATGAATTGGCTATCCAAGTATAGAGCTATTCTAGACTGCAATAATCAAGTAGTCATATTAGATACCATAACCGGAGAATGTTGGACAAAATAATATGTGAAGGACCAGTCAAGTAAGAGACAACTTCATGTATAATTTGGATTCATCTCAAATGGACTTAAGAAGGATATCTATCGTTAAAAACTTTCAAGATGTTTTCGAGAAAGGAAGAAGTTTTCTCCCACATCGAGAAATAAAATTCCGAATTGACTTAATCCATGGTGCCAGTTCTATTATTCACCCTATTCGTGGGATGGCTCTAAAGGAAAAGTTTGAGTTGGTAAACCAAACTGATGAATTATTAAAGAAAGGGATAATTAGACCAAGTCACTCAAGTTGGGATGCAGCTGTAGTTTTTATGGCAAAGTCAGATAGTACTCTTAGACTTTGTGTAGATTACAAAGACCTATATAAGCAAAAGATTAAAAATAAGTATCCTCTATCCTGTATAGATGACTTGTTCGATCAATTATGTAGTGCTTTCATATTCTCAAAGATGGACCTAGCTATGGGATTCCATTAGTTAAGAATAGCAGAAGACTGCATTCCCTTTACAACATTCTGAGGGCCAGAGAGCTTCTTTGAATGGTTAATTATGCCACTCAGGCAAACCAATGCACCTGCCTATTTCTTAGATATTATGAATAGAGTATTTAGAGATGTACTCAATAAATTCATGTCAGACTTTATTGATGACATTCTTATATACTCAAAGACCGAAGAAAAACATGAAAGTCATTTGGAGATCATGTTGGAGATATTGAGGGGACTGAAAGCAAAGTTCTCCAAATGTTATTTTTGGAGAAAAGAGATGAGATTCCTAAGACATATTGTGTCAGGAGATAGAGTTTCAGTGGACCCAGGGAAATTTCTGCTATACAGGATTAGAGCAACCACATGCTCCGAAGGATATCCGCAGCTTCTTAGGATTAGTTGGATATTATCGAAGATTTCTTCAAAATTTCTTCTCACTTGACAAAAATCACTATGAAGGATGCTAAATTTGGGTGGACGTAGAAATGTAAAGAAGCATTTCAAGAAGATGTTAACCACTGGTCCCGTATTAGCTATTGCTGATGAAAGTGGCGGTTTAACCGTTTATACTGATGCCTATGGAGAAGGAGTTGGTGCAGTCGTAAGGCAACGTGGAAGGGTCATCATTATGTGAGCAGACAGCTAAAGATCCATGAAAGAAATTATGTGATGCACGACTTAGACTTATTAGCCGTGGTGTTTGCATTAAAAATGTGGAGATATTATTTGCTGGGTGAAAAGTTCGATCTCATTACGTATCACAAATCTTTGAAATGCCTTTTCATTTTGGAAGGATTTAAATATGAGGCAACATCATTGGTTAGAATTTCTTGGATTATAAAATTTGAATATTCTATATACAAAGGGAAAAGCCAATGTTATGGCAGACACGCTAAAGTAGAAAGCATGCTATTATAGCTTATTTAGTAGTGCATCCAGCGTTGATGCTCAAGGATCCAATTCTTGCAAAAATAGCCAAATAAGTGGAGGAGAATGAACTACTATGAAGATGGTTAAGATTCAAAGTGGATGAGCAAGGAATTCAAAGGACGAATGGAAGGTTATGTGTTCCCAATTTTGATGGGATTAGACAAGAAGCTTTAACAAAATGTCATAATTCTTCACTCGCAATACATCTAGGAGTTACTAAGATGTATAGAGACATGAAGAACACTTTCTAGTGGGAGGGTATAAAGAGAGACATTTCCATCCATGTGAGTAGATGCGCAAATTATCAATAGATAAAGAGTAACTAACAAAAGATTGCTAGACTACACCAATCACTTGAGATTCCAAAGTGGAAATAAGACCAGATATCCATGGACTTTATCGATTACTTGCCTTAATCAAGGAAAGGGAATGAAGGCATCTAGGTTATCATAGATAGATTAAGTAAAAGCGCACACTTTATCCCAATAAAATATACAAGAACAGCCGTAAGCTTGGCAGACATATATATGAGGAAGATTGTCAGGCTACATGGAATTCCTACCAGCATCATAAGCGATCGAGAATCCAATCTTTACCAATTTGTTCTGGAATGCCTTATAGACGGCTTTGGGAACGAAGCTAGATGTGAACACCGCATATCATTCCCATACTTATCGGAAAACGGTCAACAGTGTGTTGGAAGATCTCTCGAGAGCATGTGTATTAGACTTTGAAGGTTCTTGGGAAAGCTACCTTTACTTAGTGGAGTTCTCTTACAATAAAAGCTATCAGGATAGCATAAATATGGCACCTTATGAAGCCTTGTATAATCATCCGTGCAGATCCCCATCATGTTGGATCAAAACCGGAGATTAATTGGTACTTGGCCTTGACATGATTTTAGAAGCTGTAAAGAAAGTAGATATAATCATAAAGTAGCTAAAGGAGGTGTAGAGTAGACAGAAGAGTTACATCGATCGAAGGTGTAGAAATCTCGAATTCTCATTTAGAGACTTAGTATTTCTAAAGATCTCTCCAATGGGGGGAGTGGTAAGATTTGGAAGATCTGGTAAGCCGGCCTCTTGATATATTGGACCTTTTTCAATTCTTGAGCGAAATTTCCCATTAGTCTATCGAGTAGAACTACTAGAGAGGTTGTCAGGCGTACACAATGTTTTCCATGTATCTCATTTATGTAAATATATGTATGACCCGGACTAAGTTATAGAAATAGCTGCTCCAAAAGACTTGTAAGTAGAACCAAATTTAACCATCATCAAACAACCAAATCGAATCTTGGATCATGACCAGAAACGATTAAGATAAAGTGTTGTGCAGTTAGTTAAAGTATAATGGATGGCGATGCTAATGATAGTACATGGAAAACAGAGGATGGAATGAAGAAAGCCTATCCCGAATTTAGGATAGATGAATCGATTATATATATTATTTCGATAAATTATACTCACTACCTGTGGTGCTGTCACTTATCACATCTTATATATATTTCATCATATAAGTTATATCTCTTGAGTTATCTTCTTCTCGTCTTTACTTTCAAGGACGAAATTCTTTTTAAGGAGGGGAGTCTGTAATGACCCGTAAGTTCATCACTTATAAAAAATATGATTGAATTTAAAATTTTAGTTTAAATGGCTAAATAATGGTTTTTAAATCAAATTTAAGAACTCTTTATTTAAAAATAATAATAGAAATATTAATTTTAAACTTTGTTTACAAATATACGTGTAATAAATAAAAAGTGAAAATATGGCCGGAAATCGAAATCGAAATTCATAACGATTCAACATATAGAAGTTGTAGAACACTGTGAATTATATGTGACATCCAAATGAACATATACATATACCCATCCAAGAAATCATGTGCACATGTACATGAACACTTATATATACATATATATAATAACCATATAAACATATAAGATATTATAAACAACTCCTTCTCACTTAAGCAACCAATCCTTACCATCAAACATCACATCTATGAAAGCATATAGGTTGATGTGACATAGCCGATCTAATGTGGTTGTGGAAGGAGGTAGCCATGCAGAAGGTAACGATGAAAGAAGGTGGAGCATGTGGTGGTGGAGGGAAATTTAAACTAATTATCACATATTATCACCATCAAATGTCAAATCAAAGAGACATATGGCCTTGCCCCTCCATGATGTGACCACAGACGTACCTAGGTGGAGATGGCCGACGCATTGTGATGGGAGGAGGAGGTGGCGTGATGATGTATAGTGATGTAAGGAGGATATGTTTACACTCTTCTATTTTCCTATAAATACCACTTCACTTCTTCACTTCATTCATTCATCTTCTTCTTCATTTTTCTAAAACCTTCCTCCACATTTTAATGGCTTTCGTCTAAGAAAAAATTCAAAGAAAATTATAGCAAATTATTTCTAAATTTATATACCAAACACACACACATACATACATATAGCACTTCAAAACTCATCCAAACCGTTCTTCTTTCTCCTCAAACCCATGGCCAACCACCCTAGTCGAGCCTTTCGATTCGAGTTAGAAAGGATAATCCATTTTCTGGTTAATCGTTTTATTTAAGGGTGAGAAACTCTTTTATTTTATTATATGTGTGTGCCCGCGATGTAAAATAATTGTCATGGATGCTTGTTTATATGTTATTCATCAAGTATTGGTTGATATTATGGTTGTTTAATAAGTCACATTAAATACACATTGATATTACACAAGGAAATCACCTTTTAAATCAAGTTATAAAAGTAAATATGAGATCATTAAACCCTTTGAAAATGACTAGGCATGTCAAAACTAGGCGCGTCACGCAACGGTAGCTTGCGATTTTGCGCCGTAGAATTCAAATGAGAATGTAAAGTGGAATATAGCGAGGAATTCTTCGTAATAAGAAAGTTTCGGACTATTATACCTATAATTTTCAATCAAAGAAAGAAAATTAAGTTTTCATCTTATAGATTTTCAAATAAGTCCAAAACAAGTTTCAAAAATATCGCGGTTTTGCAGTTTAATGACCAAATTTAAAAAATGATTTAAAATGGATATTTAAAATGTTTAAAATTATAAAATAAATCTTATAAATATTTTAAAATGTTTTAAAAAGATTTGAGTTATATATATAAATTTTCAAATGATATAAAATTCATTTTAATGAATATAGTTTTAAAACATATTTCGCATCACTTTTTCAATAACTTTTTAGAAATATGATTCCAAACTTCACGATTCTTTTCCAAACTTTTGCAAATGTTTTATAATAAGTAAATAAGTGTTTTAAAAACGATTTAAAGGTTTTATACTTTATTTAAAGAAGCTTAAATAAATAAATTGAAGTAAAGCTGTTATAAGCAAATTGTTTAATGATTGCTCTAATAAGGTGACGAGTACACCTGATTTTTCTATTCGAGAGATCTCATTGAGGTGCATAAACTAAGGAGATATTTTGGAGCAACTAGTGTCTTGGCTCATTTGGTCTCCCCCAGGTGAGCGATTGATAAGGTCGAAATGTCGAAAACAGTTAAGTATAAAAGATTGCACTTTTCAAATTTAAACAACTTGGATTGTATAGACGTAATCTTCTTATACTTGGTGTTAAATTCCGAGAAGGGAACTCATACTATTCATGGAATTTAAAAGGTGATTTCACTGTTATTTGCACATAGTACGCATTGAATATGAAAATCGAAATTGAGTAGAAGTAGTACAATTTCTATTTGACCCTATTTTACTCAATAATTTATTCTAAAATATTTTATGAAAATAGTTTAGTAAATTTTCATTAGGAGGTTTAATGAATTCCGTATATACTGAAAAGAAATGGTTTTCAAAAGATAAAAGTCTTTGAAAGATATCTTTGGATTAAAAGAAAACAAATAAATGGAATATTTATTATCCACCCACTTAACATCTTTTATCGATGATTGGCTCATCGAAACCATAGTCGGATTTAGGTAATCCCTATCTGAAAACCTCTTCAAACCAATTTACGCATTAAAAAATGAAGAAAATATATTGAAGACCATGATTTTAAAAGATAGGTTCGGAAGGACTGCTTTCTGATAATCTCTAGGTAGCTCCTAAGATAAATAAATAGCAGTGGTCCCTTCGTTCTTGAAATCTTTGAAACACGAGGACCATTCGCTCCTAATCCTAGGGATAATTCCCAACGGGTTATGGTAGAAAAATGCCTTCGGTTTATTCTTTTCCTGGACATCTAGTATGGACGAATGTTTGACGTTGCATTTCTGAATATTAATCGATCTCTACGAACAGATCATTTATCTGGTTGCGGAGAAGGCAACTTCTCTTAGCTAATACCCTTTCCTGAGACGTACGTGCTCAGGAGTTATACGTTTGTAGAAATCAGTCGTATGATTGTGAAATGGAAAAGTGGTATTCAAAGTGGAAGATTTGCTATGTAAAAAAGATAATCGTTACCTCAAGCCTCACAGCCAGGAATGGTGAAATACGGGATGCTTTAAGGCAAAGTGGCTCATAACCAATCAGGTATGAAATCACCATCTATACCTATAAAATTTCTACCTACTATAACATTGGGTTTAAATTATTTGGTATATGCTTAGGATCCCAAATAGGTTGATAACGGTCGAGTGATGTAATTTTCGGCGCTATTCGTGTAATTTTCTGATAGGTCGGCCTTGATTCGCATGAGGACCAACATAGGGGCCTCGGGTGCATTCCTTTAGAAATGCACTATATGGGAGGTAGTCTCTTACTAGCTATTCAATTGGAAACCCAATACCCAATAAGTGTCGTACGGACTTAGTTGTGCGGATATTGTAATAGGAGATGCAAGCAGTTTAGCTAAGTTTTATAAGTTTATTTGAAAATGTTTTCAAAAGAATATCATTAAAAATAATATTTCAAAAATTTGTGTATCAAAGATTTTGGTTATCATAAGGTAAAAACCAATTCCGTGTTTATGCATGGCGTGTATTATGAGATGCCCTTTTGTTTTTCAACATTCATATTTTAAGTTTCTCACACCAGTCCCATGACTGATCCAGAGTTTATTTTTCAATTCACTTAACCTCTGGGTGTTCTATTTTACGAGAACTCAAGTAGTCAAGTAGCTCGGAGCATTTTATAAGGAGCCCACAGTATGAAGACTAGAGGGTCCTTTGTCTATAGTTATATGTTTTCAACTTTCAGTTGTATCATGTATTTTGTATCTACCAACCATAGAAGGGTATGCAGTTATAAATATCCTAAACTGGGTTAGTACTTATCGTAACTCTAATGAATCACTTGGAGTGATTATATGTACTTTCCACTTGTATAATTATGTTTTTAGTATGATGTGAGATTCTGTTATTATTCTAGCCACCAATAGTTATGTATACATTATACTGATGTGTGATATATCCAACTTTAGGACCTTTAGAGTTATGTACACTTGCATACAAGTAAAGGAATACCCTCGATAGAGTCTGCTTCAATTAAATAGGGGGATATTGCCTTGACCATGTTAGGCAATCTGAATAGGATGGTAAGCGGCTCAATACTCAGTATGTTGGTCCCAAATCAGGAGTTGGAGCTGTACATAGGTTGAGTAAGTCATCAGTCCTACGTGGGCAATGGGAAAGACAGAGTTTCACATAATGAGTTGCACCTCTTACTAGGGTAGATCACGTTATATCATGCACCACCACAATTGTTTGCTAGTTTGTTTGTTAAGGGCAAGGTTAGTTGACATATAAAAGAGATCTTTCAAAACGAATGGAGTAGTCCGAGGAGCCGAGTCCTATATAGTTTGTGGAGCTTAGTTCATAATAGAAAGCACACAAGTGTAATTCCCAAGGCGAGGTAGAATGTGGCTAAACTATTATGATGCGGTTATTAGGCACTGCATGAGTTCCTTGGTAGGCACGATGACAAGAAAGTGATACTGCATTGATGATGGATCCTGATGGTGTGGTGGGTTATGGATATTAGTGGGGAAAATATCCTGGTCCAAAAGGGGACTGTGTTACTTATATATTTATACATGTATACGTATGTAGTTATGATCTACTGCAGCTAGATGTGAGCGTATTGTACGAGTACGTGGAGTCAAGATGACTAAGTAAAATAAAAGGACATAACATGTAATGGAAGGCGATCGACATAAACTAGTGTTATGTATAAAGTGTATACCATTCACCAAAATTTTGTTCTAACCCACTCCTTATTACAACCCCATATGATAGCTTTAGATGAATATGTACTGGTGCAAGGCGGTAATAGTTAAAGGACATATTTCCTTATGCATGCTTGACACTAATAAAGAAACTAATTATTGGAAGTGTCAATCTTGGCAGTACTACATGATTAATTATACTATACTATTCCACTACGAGTTATATCGATAGTGCTCTGATATGCACTTATTTATTTATTTGAAAAATACTAAACCAATGATCCATACTTTGATAGACTTGGATTTTCGATTTAAATAAAATTCAGGCTCATTGGGGTGCATGTAACATTTGGTATCATAGCTTAGGTTAGTCGATCTTGAAAAGTTAGGAAATTTTGAGTGAATGTATTTTTATTTTTCTTATAAAAATAAATATATTATATGCTAAATCCTATAAATTTCGACTATAGATTAGTGGCAACCATACACTGAAAAGATGTGTAAGTCAATTATGAGTCGGAACAGTGGATCAAGTTGAAGATGTACACCTACCCCGATTGCCCAATGGGAAATATGTTCTATGGAAATACATTGACTTAAGAAGAGCATGACTACAACATATTGAAGGTCTTGGAAGCTGGATAATATGTAACTCCCTAGTTGGGCCCCCGAGAGTCCAATGGTCGTAGTTGATGTGCACATAAATGTGCATATTTTTACTTCCATATTTAATTGAATTTAATTAAATAAATGATCATGTATGGTATTTTCACATGTTTAAATCAAAATTTCAATTATTTTCAAATCATCATTTAATCATCTTTATATAGGGAAAAATAGTCATTTTTGTGCATGTATTAATTTGAGAAAATTTATTTGCAAATTTTTATGTTATTTTGTAGGAATTTGAATTCATATTACAAGTGGCTCCATGGAAAATATGCATGCAAAAGAGAATACAAGCAAACGACGATGGAAATAATTCATTTCATGATAACATGGAGGACCCCGCTAGGACTAATTCATGCTAATGATAACTTGGTGGTCACACTTCTTTAAGGGCAATTTGGGTAATTTCCAAAAACATGATTAGGATTTCCAAACATGTATAAATACCTCATATGTTCATGTAATTAATCACTTAGCCTCCTTGTCCTCCATTTTAGTTAGTTTAGTTTAAGACTCAAAAATAAACAAAGCTCACTTTTCTCTTCCATGGCCACTCAGCCATTTTTCTTTTAATGCAATTTTAATTCAATCTTTTTTTTATTTACATGATTTTTTCCTTTCATGTTAGCAGTGTAGATCTTTTTATTTATGCGAGTAGATTAGCCTTTATTTTATATTAATTAGCTCTCTGCTTACTTAGCTTGCATTTTCCTTTTGCTTTTGTTTCATGTTGCAATCTACAATTGTTGAATTGATAACAAATATGATAGGCTAAACCCTTTCAATTTAGGGGTAATGAAACTCTCTTAATCAGGTAGATTAAACATTTTGCTAATTAGTGATCTCTTTTTGTGCTTAATGTAATTCGTGGATGTGGTTAAATTTTGTTGTTTAGGTTTGAATTTGATAGCTTATGTTGTTAACACCAAATAGGCTATGCTTAAACAAACAAACCACAAATTACCTCTTCATCTACATATGATTATGGTAATAAAGTGATTTTAAAATCAAAATTTGATGGTCTATATTTTCAATTAATAGTTAATAGGCCATGCATATAATAGATTTTATTTTTAATTTCATTGTCATTTTTATAAGAGTTAAGAAGTGGTTTAATGGGTGCGTTGTAGTTTAATAGTTTATATTATGTTAATTAATAGCACAAATATTCCATGCTTATGATAAATACATCAACTAAATTCACTAATGACCAAAAAAAGAGATCATAATTTCATGTTGTGTTGATTTATGTGATCAAGAGAGTGGATTTATCTCTTAATTGCCTTCTACTCTCATATTTTTATCCACTTTTTTTTGTTGGTTTATTTACATTTTTAGCTTCGCACATTTCAAATCTTGGTTTAATTTGAATTTAATAGAATTTTAAAATCTAAACAATTCCCTACGGATCGATCCGTACCCGCCATGTACTAATATTATATGCCATGCGCTTGCTGTTAATTTAAATTTAAATTTGATTGGCTATTTTCTAATCTGATAGAAAATTGACCGTCAAACAAGTTTTTTGTGCCGTTGCTGAGGAATTGATTTGATTTTTTTCTATTTTTCGAATTATTTTCGTTTGATTTTTATTGTGTGTTTGTTTTGTGTGTTAATTTGTATTTAAAAAAAATTATTGTTGTGTGTTTGTGTGTGATTCTTGTTTGTATTGTGTTTGTGTGTTTGTTTTCTAGTTCTATTTCCATTTGCATTTTTATTATAATACACACACGTATACACACACAATTTCAAAAACAAAATATTTTATTTCCTTTCATTTACAGCTTGCGTTTACATTTACTGCACTGCTACATCACAGTTCTCTCTGTTACATTTCAACATTTACTACAAAAAAAAAACACATTGCTGCCTTCAACTCTGTGACATAACGGTTCTCCATTCTCTGTTCTGTCCACTATTCACAACCTGTCACCAATTTCTACATCCTCCCTTACATACAGTTCCATAATACAACCACATCCTGCCACATACAAACTCTTCATCACAATTTTACAACTCCTCACATACCCACACCACTCCTTTTCTATATCAACATTCCATATCACATCCCCTTTTCTACATATACACATTGCCTGAAACTGTTATCGGTGCCATTACCATCATCCACAACTGCTGCAACTCAACTTCAACCACTCCCCTACAACCCTTCAATCACATACAAACCGCCTTGCTTCGACCAAACCCTTGGCATACAACAATACCTCAGTGCTATAAGAATCAATGACCACTGCTGTACTTCAACATCGCCTGCAACTACCATTTTTGCCTACACCAACATACAACGACAACACACCAGTGAACCATCGAACTGTGCATACATTTTGCCAAACAATACTACATCACAATCCTAAACTGCCTGTCAATTCCATCCACTTCTGCCACTGTTAACTGCTGTCATCACCATCAACCACTTCATCTTCATTCAACATATACGAACTTTGCACTTCACTGCCATTTCCATACATTATCACTTCAACCACCATCTCTACTCTCTGACCAATTGAACATATATACATTACTAACGTCAAAACTTCACTATTTCATATACTTCTCTACTGCACATCAAACTTCAAAACTGCTCATTCCTCACTTCTGACAGTTATTACACTTTCACCATAACATTACACTTCCAAACTTCTTACCACAACCATTTCAACATTCACCCATCAAAACAATCACTCCCCCACCGTAACTGTTGCAACCAACAACATCCACAAACCATAATATACAGCTTTCATCCACTGCACATCATTCATACATCAGTGCATATCATTCTCAAAGTCTTTGTCTGCAACCATTCACCCCAGTCCATCTACTGCCATACCTCCTCGATCAACAATCCAATTAACTGTATCTTTGCTCTTCCTCCACTTCATCATACTGCCTCTGTCTCAAACCATCACAGGCTTCATCACACCTCTGCCTGACAATAGACCCCACTTCTCGATGCACCATTGTGCACACTGCATATCATTTTTGTATAAAAAAAATTCAACATTCAAAACTTCCTACCACCTCATCACTGTCAATACTTGCTTCCCCCACAACCTTGCTAACATTTTCACATCTTCATACTGCTCTTCTTCCTTGCTCTCTCCAAAACTGACATCACTGCCTTCATAACATCCAAACTCCAACATTCTTCTCACCAAACAATCCCCTACCACAGCCACGTACTTCATTCCTTCTAGCCACTTATAACATCCTCAAACCCACACTGACCATCTACAAACTGACACAACCACCCCTGAACATAGTCACTCCACCTACATCTACCTGCCATTTACTTTTCACCACTACAAAACTATAGATTTCATCATACTCACCATCTTCAAATTCAACTGCTGCATTTGCTACTGCACTGCCCTTCCAAAACCCCTCTGACCCATCGCAACCACCACTCATCAGCATCATACAAAAACCACTTCTGCCATCTTCCAATCACGAGCCAAAACTCCAACCACCTTCAATTCTTCTCCGAACCAAAAATTCCAACTTCACCTCATCTGACTTCACCCAATCGCCATGTTGAAATCCCCCAAACCAAAAACCCTCAACCACCGCGTCCACATAAATAATTTACCCTTCGCAAACATATACGACCCAATACCAGCAACCTGAAAGCTCGCAATTGCCATTTTTATTGATTTTGAATTTTTTAGGAAGGGTGAACGCGTGAATAAGCAGAGAATTTTTGGTTTGCCCGAGACTGTGAAAATGGAAGTTAATTTAAAGCTAATGGGCTTTGCTTGTGGGCTGCGGGTTTAAGTTTCTAAACTCTTTTGTTTTGAAAAAGTTTTCTTCTCCTGGAAAAAACAAAAAGGAAAAGAAAACGGAAAAAAAGAAAAAGAATTTTTCTAATCTTTCTGAGTTTCTTGCCAAACTTCATAAAAAAAAAAAAAAACCAGTTGTTTCACTCGAGAATTTCATTTGTTTTTTTAAGTTTCACTTCTATTTTATTTTCATTTGTTTAGTTTTTACTTTATATAAAAAAGAAGTTTTGTGTATACTGTTGTTATTTTCAGGCTGCAGGTGGCAGAAGTGCTTGTCAAAAATAATTTGCTCGCTTGCTTATATATATAAAAAAATCGCCGCTAAAAAAAATTAACATTTGCTAATAATTCTACACGTTGTGATATCGTGCCCTTAAATCTTGTTTTTATTTTGATTTGCATTGTTGGTTGCTTGCATTTTAGAGAGTAAAATTTCAAAAAACAAATTACATCCGTAGTTGCATTGTTAATACACGTTTAATTTTAGTTTTGCATTCCATCTTAGAATTTTGATTAATAATAACGGTTAGACATCGAACTTAAGGGTGTCGCGAGCTCATCTAGGGCTTAATTATATATTGAGAAGTTGTCTTCTTTAAACAATTTATTTTCTTGGTGTCTAAGGTACGATAGAGCAATAATTAGTTATAAATATAACGTTGATTCATAAATATTATACTGATTGTTTCTCTGAAGGCACTTAAACCTTCGGTTGCATTACTACGGTGATTCGTGGTGTACCGATAAATCATGTCCGTTACCTGGCTGAGAACTATCTTGTTGGATTAAGACAAAGTATGATTATATAATTTTGGGTTAGGAACTACTTAGGGTAAAAAATTTGTAATTACGTCCTAGCATTCATTTAGTTGCATTAATTCACGCGTATTTTTAAAAAAAAAATTCAAAACGCGAAACTAAAAAAATTATGAATATTTCTTAACTTAGTTATAATCCTTTGAAATTTTTCTAAAAAAATTTTGAGTTAGTTTTTTTCTTAGAAGAGCAAAAAAAAATCCAACAAAAATATTAAACCTTATTAAGAAAAAAATTTGAAAATCCAAAAAACAAAAATCAAATTTTCCTTTTTAAATAAATTCCCTTTGGTAAATATTTTTTCTTTTTCTTTATAAAAAACCATTTTTGAAAATGTCTTAATTTCCCTACTCGCGAGAATTTTACAATAGTTGTGAAAATCAATATAATCCGTACAATTTTACACCAAATTCTTATGAATATTTCAATGAAAACTATTGTACAAATAATTTGAATTTTGGACAATAAAATTTTCAAAACGATGACCAATCCTCAAATCTTGAAAATAGCATTAAAATGATTTCGTCTTTACTTGAACTATCTACACAACAAAATTAAAGGATAAATGATTTGTGTAATTCATATTTATGCAATGATTCAAGCCAAAGTTTTCAAAATAATCAGATTTGAATTCACTTCAAAATTCAAATGATTTCGATTATAACTCATGCCAATACAACTTCGAACTCCAAAATAAATTTCAAAGTCAAAATAGAAATGTAAACCACTTTTCAAATAATTTTGACAATGCGAATAATCTCGATTATGGTGCAATTGAAATTTTTTGTTCTCAACAAGTTCAAGTCGAAAATTTTCAAGTTGATAATTATAAATTTGATTTTGTTGAGAAAATGGATGAAATTCACAAAGATCACTCAGACTTTGTTATTTGAAACATACATAAAATAACGTGAGCAACAAAATCAAATCCCAACGTGTGACGAGTCAAGTGATAATCCATCTTTTACCAAAATTGACGATTTTCAAATAACAACTTTTGAAATTAAAGACGACAATTTTAGTGAAGTTGTTGAAAATTCGATAATTGAGTTGGATTTAAATTCTTTTGAGCGTGTAGAACCAAATTTAAATTCGATCTTCCTTTTGTTTTGATTTCGAAATTTTGAATACAACAACTTTGGATTTTAAACTTGATATATGCAATGAAGTAGTTGATAATCCAATAAAGGAAGACGAATTTAATGAACATAATTTCTTTGGACTTTTCGAAGACGAGTTGTTGAATTCTGAGGGGTAAATTTAAATCACCAATTTGATTTTGAAATCAATAATTTTGAAGAATTCGTTAATGATGAGCGTGAATTTCAATTTGGTGAAAATAAACTTGAACTTCAACCAATTGTTTTATCAACCTCAAAAATCATCGAAAATAAAACAACTCATATGATTCTTAATAAAACGATATTCATTTTTCCAAATCAACATTAAACTCTGAAATCTTCTATGATTTGGTTTTCTGTACTTAAGCTGCATCTCTCATACTTGACGAGACAAATGAATTGGTCTTTGGAAGACCGTTCCATTACTCTTCGACATTATATTTTCTGATGTCATGTAAATAATAATATTTTTATTTTCAAGTAAATAAAGGTCATATTTTTATTTTTATTTTACTTTTTTTCTTTCACTTGGTTGACTGTGGGGATACAGTCAAAATCAAGTATGGGAAGAGTATCATCTGCATTTTTTATTTTTCATGGTTAATTTTTTTCATTTTCTTTCCAAAACTCAAAAATTTAAATAAAAAACAAAAAAAATCTCAAAAGAGGTTTCTTTCTAGCATTTTGATTTACTTTTAAACAAACACTATAGGATAGATATATGGTTTTGGTTATCAAATTGAAAATTTTGAAAATTTATTTGTCTTAACAAAAATAAAAATAAATTTTATTGCAAGTAATTATGGTTTAACTAGTATATATGAAGATTTATGGGTGATAATTATGAAGTATATCCTAACTGAAAATCTTTGCTTAAAAAAGTGGCGGATTTAAAGTAAAGGATATAACATTTTTTTATCTTCTGAGCTAAATTGTGCTATGATAATTTTGCAAAACTTTCACTTCAAAAAAAATATATAAAAAAACAAAAAAATTATTTCTATATATGTATATATTTTATTAACACCTAGAGTCATAAGTTCACGCGCAAGTATGTACACTCGCCATGCTCTGTACCCTTCTCATATAAGCCCGAACGACAGTGCATGATCAGTATATCTAGCCCCAGTTTATCTGAGTTAGGTGTATGTATATAAAAATTCTTTTGTTAATAATGCCTACAGTCAATATGTGTTCGCACTTGTGTGTTCACTCGCCACGCTCTATATTCCCCTCATGTAAGCCCGCAAGGCAGTGCATGGGTAATATATCTGGCATCAGTTTTCTGAGTTAGGCATATGTAAATATTGTTAATATCAATAAAAATCTTCGAATAAATAGAGAATAAGCAATTGAAATCCAAGTACTATTATAACTTATTTTATGTGACTTGTATTCAAAAGAAATGAAAATACCACTTTGAGAAACTTTGATAATCAACTAAGGATTATTTCATATTTACACTATGTTATCAACCGAAACAACTAGCCAAACTTGAGTTTAATTGTGATGATTACTTAGTTTTTATTACAAATTTTGACAAGTAAAATGACTAAAATTTCATGATGATAAAAAGAACTTATATTTAACTTATTTGTGTTGATTTAAAAGTAAATTCTTCATTTGTAAATATTTTAAAAAACTTGCATCCATCTCTTTGTAAAAAAAAATCTTGCATTTAGAAAATTTCATTTCGCATTTGGATTTTGTGGGTAATATTCGCTGAAAACCCTCATGAAACAACACTCGTTCTACTAGGGACACCTACAGGTTTAATGGCTTTTTGATAACACTCAATGCAATCTTGCTTCCAACGAAAAAGGATTTATCTAAGTTTTAGTTTATTTGAGGATGAATAAACAGATAAGTGTGGGGGTATTTGATATACATGTAAATGTGTACATTTTTACTTCCATATTTAATCGAATTTAATTAAATAGATGACCATATAGGGTATTTTAATATGTTTAAACCGAAATTTCAATTATTTTCAAATCATCGTTTATTCATTTCATATAGGGGTAAAATGGTCATTTTTGTGCATACATTAATTTGAGAAAATTCACTCAGAAATTTTAATGTTATTTTGTAAGAATTTGAATACAAAGTACAAGTGGCTTCATGGAAAATATGCATGCATAAGAGAATACAAACAAATGAAGATGGAAATAATTCATTTTACAAATCATTAAAGATCCCACCTTCCTACTTACCATGATCTCCTATTTGAAGCTAATGCACATGCTAATAAAGATTAAAACTACATGCACATTTAAATGGAGGACTAATTCATGCAAATGATAACTTGGTGGCCATACTTCCTCAAGAGCAATTTGGATAGTTTCCAAAAATATGATTAGGGTTTCCAAACATGTATAAATACCTCATATGTTCATGTAATAATCTCTTAGCCTCCATTTTAGTTAGTTTAGTTTGAGGCTCAAAAATAAACAAACCTCTCTTTTCTCTTCCATGGCTACTTAGCCATTTTTCTTTTGTGTAATTTTCTTTTAATGCAATTTTAATTTAATCTCTTTTTATTTACATGCTTTTTTCTTTCATGTTAGTAGTGTAGATCTTTTCACTTATGCAAGTAGATTAGATTTTATTTTATGTTAATTATCTCTCTTCCTACTTAGCTAGCATTTTCCTTTTATTTTTGTTCATGTTGCAATCTAGAAATGTTGAGTTGATAACAAATATGAGAGGCTAAACCTCTTTAATTTAGGAGTAATTAAGCTTTCCCAATCATGTAGATTCAACATTTTTCTAACTAGTGATCTCTTTTTATGCTTAATGGAATTTTTGGATGTGGTCAAATTTTGTTGTTTAGCGTTGAATTTGATATAGCCTATTTTATTGATACCAAATAGGCTATGCTTAAACAAACAAAACATAAATTACCTCATCTACATATGATTACGATAATGAAGTGATTTTAAAATTAATATTTGATGGCCTATATTTCTAATCAATAGTTAATAGGCCATGCTTAGAATGGATTTTCTTTTTAATTTGATTGCCATTTTTATGAGAGTTAAGAATTGATTTAATGAGTGTGTTACAGTTTGATGGTTTATATTGGGCTAATTAATAGCACAAATATTCCATACTCATGATAAACAGAACAATTGAGTTCACTAATGACCAAAAAAGAGATCATAATTTCATGTTGTGTTGATTTATGCGATCAAGAGAGTGGATTTATCTCTAAATTTCCTTCTACTCTCATATTTTTATCCATTTTCTTTTGTTAGTTTATTTACATTTTTAGCTTCACACATTTCAAATCTTGGTTTAATTTTATTGAATAGAATTTTAAAATCTAAACAATTCCTTGCGTATTGACTTGTACTCGCCATGTACTAACATTATACGCCGTGCACTTGTGGTTAATTTAAATTTAAATTTGATCGTCTATTTTCTGATCCGATAGGAAATTGGACGTCAAATAGTAGTCCTGTTTGATTGCCGATTGATGATGTAAAGTAGGTCCAGATAAGGGGAAAGTAAGAGTACATATGTTATAGATATCTGAAAGCAATTGAGTTCTTGAACGAAGTGTAAAGTAGTCATACCAAGTTAGTAGCTAGATTTTTAATATTTGAAAGAAGATATGTCAGTAAGTAGAAAAGAAAAATGTCCAAAAGAAGGGGCGGATAAAAATTCGCTCTGAGTCAGACCCCATATAAAAGAATTTAACATGAATTTGAAATGATTTTAACATAGAAGTTTAAGACTATATATATATATATATATATATATATATATATATATATATATATATATATATATATATATATATATATATATATATTAGAAATGACAACCAAAGGAATTATTTAAAGGTAGAAAAATCCTACTCTTGAAAAGTAAGTGAATATTAAATTTTTGGAAAAAACATAAATAACTATGTTATATTAAATAAAAAGTTTTAATAGGAAATTTAAAATTTGTTGGACCAAAAATAACAGTAAATGGGTTTTAATAAAAAGGTTAATTCTTTAAAAAATAATAGTACTAGAGCATATGTAGCTCGTTGATTTTCTCTAGAATGAAAAAGTTTTATGTTGGAAAATTCTTTTAGGGGTGATACAGGAAGTGGTACAAGTTTTAAATGGGGTAAAAAGAATGGATAAGAAAATTAGAATCCAAAATAAAGTAGTAGTTGAACGCATTACAATAGTTCAACTAAGAAGACAGTAAATTGAGAGGCAAGCAATTAGAATAAGAGTAGTTTAGTTAGAGGAAGGTTGAATAGTATTATCATTGCAAAATATAAATAAAAACAATATTAGGAATTTATATAAAATAATGTTAGTAATTAGAAATAACGTCAGGAGGCTATATTAAAAATATGCTAGTAATCTAATTAGAAGAAACATATGAAACTAAAGGCAAAACAAATGAAAATGGACATTTTCCATTGTTGTGAGCATTTACTGCAGATATCTTTTAAAAGTTCCCCACACATGATGTTAGAAACTCTACCAAGGATTGAAAATAGAGATAGTATTAGTGATAAGAAAATGATAGAGTGGGAGTTGTTCTTATCTACTCAAGTTTTTATTATTTATGAACTATAAAAGATGTTTAGAAATACTGTTAAGAACATTTATGAAAAAATGTTTTGATATAACAATTGAGTTTTTATAAAGAAAAGCATAATAAATTGTTTGAGCTAAAAGTCCCGATTCTTAAGTTTAAAAGCCAAAAAGGTCATTAAAAGGAAAATTAATTTAAAAAAAATCAAATTGTAGTTTTAAAAGTCAAGACACTAAGTCATACTTGAATTTACTAAAAAGTTTCTAAGTTATACTTTTAAAGATAAAAGTTTTGAGATTAAGAACTTCAAAATTTTGAAGTTTTAATATTTGAACGGTGAAGACCAAACCAAAATTTTATATATAGAGTAAATAGAAATGACGTCTAGGTAAGACGGAGTAAAAGATAAGGCTATGAGTAAATAATGATGAATGCTCATTGAGTAGCAATAAGGAATCCTCATAAAGTGTAAAGAATACTAGTGAGAACCTAGGAATATTTGTTAGACATGTGTGCAAACCATAAGAAAAACTCGAATAGGAATGATTAATGGTATTAATTTTCACTTCTACGAGTTCCAGGGTATGCTCATACGAAGGATCAAAGATAAAGAAAGTAAAAACCAAGGTTTGAGAGTACTACAAAGATATTTGGATTAAGAGAAGATAGTAACAGAGGATAATGAGATGGCGAATGGTAGACTCAAAGTAAGGAAGATAAGATAAAGAGAGGAAATATTATTCTGCCAAGCCAATTTACCATGAGTTGTTTAAAATGTGCATTGTTTGTATTGCCTACCCACTATAGTGTGGGGAAGCACAATTATTCCATAATTGAGTATGTTAATGGAAGTAATGGATAGACCTTGTTCATTAGAAGCCATAAAGGAAATTTGAGACATGTTGGTTGCAGAAGGATGACATATTTGAAAGGTCCATCTAATTTAAGTAAGAAGTGACAGGGCCACAACATCGTTATTGTCAGTTTGATGTTGAAGAGCAACTTTCAGCAGTTATTTCTTTGAGGTTTTGGTTGCAAGCATTAGTTGTTTCTGTAAAACGTGTACGATTATTACGACCAGTCTTTCTATCTCCAGAAAAATGCATCATGATTTAAGGAAGAAATGGATAGAAGAAGAAAAGATAAGAAAAGAAGAAACTCAACAACATCAGATACTCACAGCAGAACGAATGAAATATAATATATCACATAAAATATTACATAGTATCATATAGATCAGAGTACACAACTTATACATTCATATTAGACAGTTATAAACATCTGTCTAACTATACAACTCAAGATAGAACAAAGATACAGACACAACATAAACACAGCGGAAACATTATATATCTACACGCTGAAGCCTCCTGCTCCACATCTCCTCCAGAATTCGTCAAGCTAACCTGAATCCCTCGACTACACATACATAATATGAGTACCCAAGAGTTTAATAAAACAGAAAATAAGCACTCGGGTCAGACAGAGGTCTGGTGTGAGTAAACGGTTTAAAATTGCTTAACTTTAAAAATCCTTTGGAAAGAAAAGGTATCACGTAAGACTTCCCACACATAAACATGGAAAAGTTTTTACCTTACGCTAACCAAAACATTTGATAGGAAATCCAGTGATATTATATTAGTGTCTAGGGTTTCCAAGTAAATAAGAAATAGAAGAAATCGTTACATGATTAAATTCCAGCTACTAGCCACAAAAGTGGGTAATACAATCAAAACCATAGGGTCTCGTAGGAAGAATGGGTTTCCATCAATGGCAGGGCTACTGAGGTACCGCCCATCACAGTACATGACCTAGATCACCGTACCGAGGAGCCACCCTAATTCCCCTGCAACACAAGGTCGGAACCATCCCTTACTGGACAGTCCCGAACAAGACCACCCCGTGGTTGGCGCGACCAACCACACACTATGCCGAAATAGAAAGGGACCTCTAGACAGGGGTATATCTCGTCCTACTTGGGCATGACCCACTTAACCTTGTTGCACCTCCCCTGTTTTAGCCATTCCCGGTTGATGAGGCTTGAGGCTGCGATTACCTTTATAGAACACATCTATCTTAGAATGCTCATCGCCCATCTGACGATGTTCTGAAAGCACTCAATCCATACAAGTTCGTTCTGGGTTCGAATGAAACCGAAGGCACTATCTCGTTACACTCATTTTGGAATCACCCTCAGAGTAACGACCATAGCACTTGCACTCAGAATCACCATTTCGAACCTGAAAGTACTATCCCTGTTAACTCATCTTGGAATCACCCTCAGAGTTTATAACGATGAATAGTTCTTACACTTCGAGTCTTCACTAAGCTCTTCTCTTGGATTCACGACCTAACATTTTATTTGAATCGATGTGGTTTTCGGATATCCAAATATGGAAACCCGATCCCGGTCTCACCGAAATCCAAACGTCATTTTAATGTCCAAGTTGTTTAATGGTTTAAACAATTAAACTTATATTCAGGATAATATAACAGATAAATGAATCACATTATCACAATAGATAATTCATATTAACCAATCATCTCACAAAGCAGCATATCACATATCGAAGATATCATACCCAAATCATCCAACATCATTCAAACATCCAATATCAATCATCCGATATCAATCAATCATCCATAAGCAGGTTTGATTAACTTCTTAATCAATTTAATGAACCTTTAATTAAATTAATTACTATCCTTTAATCACTTGGATTATCTTAATCCTATTTCATTGATTTATTACAAATTAATTTATTAATTATCTCTTAATGATCTTTCTTAATTAATCTCCCTTGATTAATTATCTTATAATTACCTTCAAGTAATTAGCCTTTAATTCTTTGATTAATTCTACAAATTTATTATTCTTAACCATATACATTAACTAACCTTAAATTACTATCGTTAATTACATTAATTAATGATCCTTCACTTGCTTCCATTAATTAATTAACTATGATTAATTACATTAATCCATTATTAATTACAATTAATCATACTTTAATTAATCATTCATTCATCAGCCTTGATTAATTTCATTTAATTATATTAACTAATGATCCTTTTTAGTTAATAATCCCTTTCATGTAATTAACCAACTCATTAATTGGTCTTAATTAATCATAATCAGTAATTAACAACTTGTAATTACTTATCTTAATTAACTTCTTAATTAATTAGATTAATCCTTTGATTAATTATACTAATTAATTAATCTTTAATTACTTCATTAAGTAATTAATAATTAATTACATCAATTAATAATCCTAAATTAATTACTTTATTAATTAATTACATTTTTAATTAGTTACATTAGTAATTAATCTTAAATTAATCACAATCATTAATTAATTAATCACATTAATTAATTGACTAAATTAACTGAGTAATTAAATTTTAACTACTTACATAAGTAATTATTCTCTAGTTAATTATTCTCTTAATTAATTTCCTTAACAAGTAATTAATCCCATCATTAATTAACCTCAATTCTTCAATTAATTAATCACTCAATAATTAATTAATTTTCAAATCAATTAATTTAATTAATCCTTAAATTAATTACATCAAGTGATTAACCCTTAATCACTTCACTCAGTTACTTCCATAAGCAATTTCCCTTCTTAATTATATTCAGTAATTATCCATAAATTACTTCATTAAGTAATTACACTTAATTGATTTATAATTAAGTGATTATTTAAAATTAGACAAACAATTAACTAATCATTTAATATTAATTAAATAATTAGTTAACTTCTTATATTTAAAAATCCCTACTTAATTAGGAAAATCATTTATCTTAATTAAACCTTTACTTATTAACAAATCATATTAATTAAGTATTCTTAAGTTCATAACAATAATAATTTAACCTTATTTATCTTCACAAATTAATTATTTGAATAAATCAAATCTTAATAACTTAAAGACAAACTAATTTTATTGGTTTACAAAATTATAACATTAACCTTATTTGAAAATAAAGCATTTAGAAATCAATTTGAAATTTAAAAACAATATAATCATCTAATTTAACTTTAAAATCTTTAAAACTTTTCAAATCATTTAATTTAGATAGTATAAATATTCGTTTCTGGACGCTTAATTATCTTATCTTTAAAACTTATCCATTCAATATAATTTGAAAACTTAGTTTTTAAAACATTACTTAAAAACTTTGATTTAATAATTTAAATTGAAAACACTTCTTTGAAATTAAAATTCAAAATTTAATTAAGTTAATTACTTCCAAAAGCAATCATCTTAAAACATTTTAAATTTGAAATTATATTCAATTAACACTTTTAATATTTTGATTAACATTACTTCAAAAGAACAAGTTTTAACTTTGTAAATTTATTTCCTTTTATAAAGCTTGTTTTACAATTTAAAGCTTGATTTTATTTATTTAAAACAACAAGTTTAATTTGCAAACTTTATATCTTACAGTACTTACCAGGTTAGCACCACCTAAAAAAAACTCGACTCGAACACTACATCTACACGTGCCTGCCCCGAGACTAACCCCAGTCTCATCTACTTCGAGTCGAAACCATGAAAACGCGAGCATCACCCGAGCCCAGCCTTCGTATTCCCCGAAACACCAACCTCCCAGAAATATCGTGCACATGGTGCACGTATCCCAACGATTCCGACCACTGTAGGTCATCGCGGCTATCCTCGACGACCATACGAACCCACGCGAGCCCCTTCGAACACTCAGATCAACCAATAGTTACGCGAATCAAAATTTCGATCATTGATCGAAAACTGGACCCAAACTCGACCCACAAAATCTCCTAACGCCGTCGACCACGTTGACCGAAAATCCCAGAACCTCTTCCAGAGCACCGCGTATCACCACGCAACCATCCCCCATCTCGCGATCGCATCCGATCCATTACCCATGTCAAAATTGCCTCGATAGCTAAGACGATTGAAACACAAACTTAAACCCTAGTTCAAACGAATCTGATCACCTCGGCCATTGGAAAAATTCGAGAGCATTATTCCCTTCATCCACGATACCACAGCAAGCTTCGACCACGAATTCAGCTCCAAACATCGAGTTGATCATCGGCAATTCATCAAATTGCCGAAAATGTTCAATTCAAAATTTCCAACAGATTATCGAGTTAAAAAGCATGAAATTAGTGTTAAAATTCGTGATTTCCCTTCATGAATTCATTCATGCAATTCAAACTAAAAATTGAGTTTATTGATTTTTGACTCAAATGTACATATTACTGTATTTTTCAAAAATTCGAGATAAATATTAATTATAAATTACTGGGATTATTTTTTTATAATGGTATTGCACCAATTCAATCATCTTTCATTTGCAAATCAAGACTAAATATTAATTGTACGTTGAGATTTTGAATTAATTGAATGATCTAAACCTGTAAATAACAGAGCATACTTATACAGTCACCATACATGCATATCATCTTTATATACAAACATGAATTCATCTTCACAACACATTTGCAACTAAACTACTGTATAAATCATCACACATGTCTAGGTTTAATAACAGGTTCAAATCTGTTTTTAAAAAGAAGATTTACTCACCATTTTGAAATGGCACAGCAGGTTCTACGTCCTTTTTTTCTCTCCAGGTTTTGATTGTTTTGCTGTTGAGATTGAATCCTTTGCATGCCCATAAATCTTTGATTTTAAATGCAAAAACTTGCTGTTGATCTTCCAATTGGGTTATAGGTTTGCAAATTTGAATTTTTCTTTTGGTTTCAATTTCAGGTTTGAAAATAGTTTCTGGTTTGCTATTAATTTTTGAAAGAATAAGGGGAGAAAAAGAAAAGAAATTGAGAAGAAGAAAGTTTTGAATTGAAAGTGGAAAACAAGTTTCTCTTCAAACTATATTTTTTAATATAAATCTAAATTCTAAATGAAAGAAAATGTTGCCACTTGTTCATTAATTTAAACAAATGTCATCAAAATTTTGTTTTAGCTTACAAGTGTTGAAGATGCATTATCATTGTTTTACAAGTGTTCAAACTTCCTTTTATTAAATCATTTAAGTTATATATGCATTTATGAAATATATTCATATGCATATGAAATGTTTTTATATAAATAAGCTTTTGAATTTTAATAAATATACAAGAGTGAAATCTTTGTAAACATTTGTTTTATAAATAGCTTATGTTTTTAAATCAAATAAATGTATTATATGTTTTCCCTTAAATTGTGAAATATGAATTTGTATTTATATTTATGTAAAATGTGAATCTAGTAAATTTATCAACATATTACTTATGTTTTACAAATTATTCTAATTCAAGAATTATTTAAAAAGAAATTTTATTTGTAACTTTATTTATAACCATTTTAATTTAAGCATTTTTAAAAGAAAACAAAATAAAACTTTGATTAAATCTTATTTAAACTATCACTTTTAAAAATAAATAATTATCTTATACTTTGAAAATATAGAATTAATCCTAAATTAGCTTTTGAAAAATATTGAATTTAAAACCAAAGCTTCAAATCACAATATATTCATACATATATATATATCAATAGATTATATTAAACTTCAAAACAACTTCAAATTATAACATATACATACATATATATATTACAATTTGAAAATACAACTTTTATTTAACAAAAGACCTCCTATTCATAATATATATATATATATATATATGCCAATATATATATTATAAATAGAATATAAATTTTATTAGCTTTGAAAAATAATTCTTATGAATTTTAAATTGTTAGAAAGATATTGACAAATATTGCCAGATTAAATATTTATTAACCTTTAGAAGATTAAATTTACCAATTTAAATTAAAATTATAAAAGAAAATTATCAAATCAATTTAATTATAAATACAGATTATTAAATTGATATTGCCTAAAATTCTGGGTCATCGCATTCCTCCCCCCTTAAAAGAATTTCGTCCCCGAAATTTAAAAGCAAAGATAATTTAATAACCCATCAAAGATTTTAATCTCAAATAGCAAAGCATACTTATAATCCAGTAACTAACAACCACAGCAACCAATCAAGCAAACAAACCTAACTAATTATCTTGACAAAAATCAGGATAGATCCTTCTAATACTATCTAGACTTTCCCAAGTATAAATCATTGGGAGACTCGCTCTACATAAGCTAAACTAACTACACCACCATAATCCAGAGCTCCTCTCATTTCTAGATCCATCAATCTGAACAGAACATCAGACTATACTTAAGTCTAGCTCAACTTTCAAAATCCAACTGAACTGCAGATTCTACAACCAACGATGAATCATACACGTACTCCCTCAGAGATACGTGAAATACAATGAATCCCAGTCATGGCAATTCAATCCTATAGACAAAGAACTTATCCTATGAAGAACACAGACAAAAAATCCCAAATACCTCAGAACTAGCCATCCAATCTTATCCAATTACTTCTCTCTTAACCAGAGAAATCTTAACAACAATGAAGTCTCCAACTTCGAATTCTAGATTCCTTATCTCATATCTGCATAAGTCAACAGACAATCCTGGGCTGCCCATCTTCTTAATCAGATCAACTCAACTTATGTTGATGCTTCCAGAAACAACTAGAACAAAGCAAACCAGTTTCTGGATCATACTCAACAAAATGGTCCTCCAAGATCCGCCGAAATCCAGAACACAATCCCTATTAGCCAAGCAATAGCAAACTGAACTTGCTTCCTTCCTCGCACGGCTGCTACCTCGCTTTCGCTGCACAACTCTGATTCTGAAGTAGATGAGAATACCTTGGATGAATACGAGTACAAACTTATCCAATATATCCGGGATACTTTGTTCATCAAATTCATAAAATCTTAGTGACCCATATGACTCGGTTACACAACCTTGTAGCAGAATCCAACTCAAAACTAGATCTAACCAACCCAAAATCCAAAAAAATTCCGAGCTGCTACACCAACTCCTCCTTCTCCCAGAACCATCCTACCTCCAGGCTAACCACCTGTACCGCTTCTAGAATCAATTCAATATGGAACTCAACTCCAGATGCAGACAAACTTCTGATTACTTCAGTAGCTCCTACTTTCACATGAGAACCCTCAATCTCAAACAAAAGATTGCCCAAGATAAATTTCCAAATTAATCGCAAGTCACTTTTGCGATCCTACCTAGTTTGGATTCCAAAGAAACTATCCTCTCTTTACCAATTAAAACAGCCTTAAGCTTCTCCAACAAGGTTAAATCTTTAAGAAAACTTTCACCATCTGCCCGGACCGCTGATAGAAGAACCATTAAAATTCCTGAACCATCGGAGAAACGGGCCACACTGTTGCTTCCAAACTCTACCTTGATGATACTGCAAAGCCAAAAGACATTCTAGTCGGCACACCGAACACTTCGAGCTGCACTGCTACCACAGCTACCCAAAGCTCCTCGAACCCTAAAACCAGCATCTAACTGCACACATGACTTCTCGAGATGGGCAGACATCCTCTCAAGAAACTCGAGTTCCAAACCAAGCATCAACATCACTCTCTCCTTAAGGGATGACAATGAGACCATGCCAAAGCGAAGCAACTCATAGACCTTAGTCTCATATTCCAAAACAGCCAACCTCTTTGCTAGAGATCTAGATAACTTCTACACAGACGAGTCTTCCCTGCGGCAGGTAAAGACTGTTCCTCAACTACTTCTAAAACTGCGTCAAGAGAAAACATCTTCGGAAATACCTATGGATACTGCATCTCACCACGTAGCTATCAAGATACCATCACTTGCTTCTTCACTTCCGACAGATCCAAACTTTATAAAATCCACTCACCCGAGCGCAATCCAAACTTATACTTCAAAGATGGACTCCGAATCCTTAAAAGATTTCCTTCGAAGATCAGAGAAATCCTTACTCCAAGCTGCAAAGCTCACTTGAGACGGTATTAGGTCTACAGTCTCGACAAATATACTTCCAACCTCATCATATGGACCTTTTCCATCAGTGGTAGTCGTGTTACACACACACCACTGCTCCATCTACCCCTAAAACTTATGTTAGAAAACCCAAACAGGTAACCCAACAAATCAGGTAGATATAGATATATAAATATATAGTTATATATAAAAATTACAAGTACGCTCTCTCAAGAAAGACACTACTCTAGAGCCTAGGTATTCACTCAACCTAACGCTCTGATACCAACTGTCACGACCCGTCTTTCTATCTCCAGAAAAACGCATCATGATTTAAGAAAGAAAGGGATAGAAGAAGAAAAGATAAGAAAAGAAGAAACTCGACAACATCAGATACTCACAGTGGAACGAATGAAATATAATATATCACATAAAATATTACATAGTATCATATACATCAGAGTACACAACTTTTACATTCATATTAGACAGTTATAAATATCTGTCTAACTATACAACTCAAGATACCATAAAGATATAGACACAACATAAACACAACGGAAACATTATATATCTACACGCTAAAGCCTCCTGCTCCACATCACCTCCAGAATTCGTCAAGCTAACTTGAATCCCTCAACTACTCATACATAATATGAGTACCTAAGAGTTTAATAAAACAGAAAATAAACACTCGGGTCAGTCAGGGGTCTGGTGTAAGTAAACGGTTTAAAATTGCTTAACTTTAAAAATCCTTTGGAAAGAAAAGGTATCACGTAAGACTTCTCACACATAAACATGGAAAAGTTTTTACCTTACGCTAACCAAAACATTTGATAGGAAATCCAATCATATTATAATAGTGTCTAGGGTTTTCAAGTAAATAAGAAATAGCCGAAATTGTTACATGATTAAATTCCAGCTACTAGCCACAAAAGTGGGTAATACAATCAAAACCGTAGGGTCTCGTAGGAAGAATGGGTTTCCATCAATGGCAGGGCTACTGGGGTACCGCCCGTCACAGTACGTAGCCTAGATCACCGTACCGAGGAGCCACCCTAACTCCCCTGCAACACAAGGCTGGAACCATCCCTTACTGGAAAGTCCTGAACAAGACCACCCCGTGGTTGGCACGACCAACCACACACTAAGCCGAAATAGAAAGGGACCGCTAGACAGGGGTAAATCTCATCCTACTTGGGCATGACCCACTTAACATTGCTGCACCTCCCATGTTTTAGCCATTCCCGGTTGAGGTGGCTTGAGGCTGCGATTACCTTTATAGAACACATCTATCTTAGAATGCTCATCGTCCACCTGACGATGTTCTGAAAGCATTCAATCCATACAAGTTCGTTCCGGGTTCGAACGAAACCGAAGGCACTATCTCGTTACACTCATTTTGGAATCACCCTCAGAGTTAATGACCATAGCCCTTGCACTTTGAATCACCATCTCGAACCTGAAAGTACTATCCCCGTTAACTCATCTTGGAATCACCCTCTAAGTTTATAACGATGAATAGTTCTTATACTTCGAGTCTTCACTAAGCTCTTCTCTTGGATTCACGACCTAACATTTTATTTGGATCGATATGGTTTTCGGATATCCAAATATGGAAATCCGATCCCGGTCTCATCGAAATCCAAACGCCATTTTAATGTCCAAGTTGTTTAAGGGTTTAAACAATTAAACTTATATTCAGGATAATATAACAGATAGATGAATCACATTATCACAATAGATAATTCATATTAACCAATCATCTCACAAAGCAGCATATCACATATCGGAGATATCATACCCAAATCATCCAACATCATTCAAACATCCAATATCAATCATCCAATATTAATCAATCATCCATAAGCAGGTTTGATTAACTTCTTAATCAATTTAATTAACCTTTAATTAAATTAATTACTATCCTTTAATCACTTGGATTATCTTAATCCTGTTTCATTGAGTTATTACAAATTAATTTATTAATTATCTCTTAATGATCTTTCTTAATTAATCTCCCTTGATTAATTATCCTATAATTACCTTCAAGTAATTAGCCTTTAATTCTTTAATTAATTCTACAAATTTATTATTCTTAACTATATACAGTAATTAACCTTAAATTACAATCATTAATTACATTAATTAATGATCCTTCATTTGCTTCCATTAATTAACTACGATTAATTACATTAATCCATTATTAATTACAATTAATCATACTTTAATTAATCACTCATTCATCAGCCTTGATTAATTTCGTTTAATTATATTAACTAATGATCCTTTTTAGTTAATAATCCCTTTAATGTAATTAACCAACTCATTAATTGGTCTTAATTAATCATAATCAGTAATTAACAACTGGTAATTACTTATCTTAATTAACTTCTTAATTAATTAGATTAATCCTTTGATTAATTATACTAATTAATTATCTTTAATTACTTCATTAAGTAATAAATAATTAATTACATCAATTACTAATCCTAATTAATTACTTTATTAATTAATTACATTTTTAATTAGTTACATTAGTAATTAATCTTAAATTAATCACAATCGTTAATTAATTAATCACATTAATTAATTAACTAAATTAACTAAGTAATTAACTTTTAATTACTTACATAAGTAATTATTCTCCAGTTAATTATTCTATTAATTAATTACCTTAACAAGTAATTAATCCCATCATTAGTTAACCTCAATTCTTCAATTAATTAATCACTCTATAATTAATTATTTTTCAAATCAATTAATTTAGTTAATCCTTAAATTAATTACATCAAGTGGTTAACCCTTAATCACTTCACTCAGTTACTTCCATAAGCAATTTCCCTTCTTAATTATATTCAGTAATTATCCATAAATTACTTCATTAAGTAATTACACTTAATTGATTCATAATTAAGTGATTATTTAAAATTAGACTAACAATTAACTAATCATTTAAAATTACTTAAATAATTAGGTAACTTCTTATATTTAAAAATCCTTAATTAATTAGGAAAATCATTTATCTTAATTAAACCTTTACTTATTAACAAATCATATTAATTAAGTATTCTTAAGTTCATAACAATAATAATTTAACCTTATTTATCTTCACAAATTAATCATTTGAATAAATCAAATCTTAATAACTTAAAGACAAACTATTTTTATTGGTTTACAAAATTGTAACATTAACCTTATTTGAAAATAAAGCATTTAGAAATCAATTTGAAATTTAAAAACAGTATAATCATCTAATTTAACTTTAAAATCTTTAAAACTTTTCAAATCATTTAATTTAGATAGTATAAATATTCGTTTCTGGACACTTAACTATCATATCTTTAAAACTTATCCATTCAATATAATTTGAAAACTTAGTTTTTTAAAACATTACTTAAAAACTTTGATTTAATATTTTAAATTGAAAACACTTCTTTTAAATTAAAATTCAAAATTTAATTAAGTTAATTACTTCCAAAAGCAATCATCTTAAAACATTTTAAATTTGAAATTATATTCAATTAACACTTTTAATAGTTTGATTAACATTTTTAACTTTGTAAATTTATTTCCTTTTAGAAAGCTTGTTTTACAATTTAAAGCTTGATTTTATTTATTCAAAACAACAAGTTTAATTTGCAAACTTTATCTTACAGTACTTACCAGGTTAGCACCACCTAAAAAAACTCGAGTCGAACACTACATCTACACGAGCCTACCCCGAGACTAACCCCAGTCTCATCTACTTCGAGTCGAAACCATGAAAACGCGAGCATCACCCGAGCCCAGCCTTCGTCTTCCCCAAAACACCAACCTCCCAGAAATATCGTGCACGTGGTGTACATACCCCAACGATTCCGACCACTGTAGGTCATCGCGGCTATCCTCGACGACCATACGAACCCACGCGAGCCCCTTCGAACACTCAGATCAACCAATAGTTACACGAATCAAAATTTCGATCATTGATCGAAAACTGGACCCAAACTCGACCCACAAAACCTCCCAACGCCGTCGACCACTTTGACCGAAAATCCCAGAACCTCTTCCAGAGCACCGCCGTATCACCACGCCACCATCCCCCATCTCGCGATCGCATCCGATCCATTACCCCTGGAGAAATTGCCTCAACAGCTAAGACGAATGAAACACAAACTTAAACCCTAGTTCGAACGAATCCGATCACCTCGGCCATAGGAAAAATTCGAGAGAATTTTTCCCTTCATACACGATACCATAGCTAGCTTCGACCACGAATTCAGCTCCAAACATCGAGTTGATCATCGGCAATTCATCAAATTGCCGAAAATGTTCAATTCAAAATTTCCAACAGATTATCGAATTAAAAATCATGAAATTAGTGTTAAAATTCATGATTTCCCATCACGAATTCATTCACGCAATCCAAACTAAAAATTGAATTTATTGATTTTTGACTCAAATGTACATATTACTGTATTTTTCAAAAATTCGAGATAAATATTAACTATAAATTACTGGGATTATTTTTTTATAATGGTATTACACCAATTCAATCATCTTTCATTTGCAAATCAAGACTAAATATTGATTGTATGTTGAGATTTTGAATTAATTGAATGATCTAAACCTGTAAACAACAGAGCATACTTATACAGTCACTATACATGCATATCATCTTTATATACAAACATGCAATCATCTTCACAACACATACATTTTTGTAGCAGAGAAATTCTTGTCGGCTGAAGCTCTTGTTGCCATATATTCCCCTGAGCGTTCAGCAGCTGCTGATATTGAGACTCCAGCTGAACAATCTGATCAGTCCCCATCAAAGACTGCTGCTGTTCATTCTGCTGATCACACAAAGGCCTCATCACTGGTGGATAATGATGATACACCTAATAACATTCAGGAAATTAATCAGTTGGGAATTGAATTGGAAATTGAGTCCATAAATTCAGAAGAGAAGCTTTATTTTTCTGACCAATATACTAAAGATAACCCAAAATATGAGGAGCAATTTATTACCAAAAATAGGAAAAAAGTGAAAGGAAGAAACACTTTGGCTCGGGTGACAAGGAGCCAATCTCGACACTCTTAATGTCTATTATTTGCTGGAATGTTTGGGGTCTAAATGGTGATGCTAGAAGATTGGACCTCTTTAAACTTAGGAATAAATTTAATCCTACTATAATTGCTTTTCTTGAGAATAAGATGGGAGATCATAATATTAAGCTATTTGCTACTATGTTTGGTGATGATTGGGGATGGATAGACAATAATTCAGCATCTTCTAAAGGTCGTATACTTATCACTTGGCATAAATCCATATGGGACCTTTCTATTAAAGATAAATCTTAACAATTCATCACTGTTACTTGTACTAATGTGGGTGGCTTGAGCTTCATATGCACTTTTGTTTATGCTCATAATTGGGCTTCTCTTCGTAGACAGTTATGGTCCTATTTAATTCATACATCTAAGCATATTAATCATAACTGGATGGTCATGGGGGACTTTAATGCTGTTCTTAAAACAAATGAGAAAAGAGGTGGAAGTACCCTTAGATTATCCCAAACAGAGGAATTCAACAAATGTATTGTAGCAGCTGGCCTCTCTGAAGCAACCCACTCTGGCCTGAAATTTTCTTGGTTTAGTAGTGTAGTAAAAAAAATTGCTTACAGACTTGATAGAGTACTTATCAATGACAAAATCCTGTCCAATATCCCTAATTTGAAAATTTCTGTACTTCCTAGTTCAACCAGTGACCACTCTCCATTACATATTTAATTTAATCAACATATTAACATTACTAAAGGAAGGCCTTTCAGATATGGTAACCACTGGCATTTAATTGAAGGTTATGCTGATGCTGTAGATTTCAATTCTATCCCTAAAACAGATGGAAATGGTTGGTTTTCCATGGTCATGATGTTAAAAGAGCTAAAGCATAGATTGAAAATTTGGAACAGAGAAAGATCAAAAACTCAGGACACTATAAATCAATTACAACAGGAATGTGAACAGCTGCAGACTCTTCTTGATGCAGACCCACTTAATGATATTTTAATTTCTAATTATTTATCTACTCAGGAGCAACTTAAAGAGGCCATTCATTTACAAGCTATACAAGCAAAACAAATGGCTAAAGAGAAATGGCTCACTCAAGGGGATGACTGTACCAAATTTTTCTATGCTAAGATGTCTTTCAGGAGGAACTGCAATGCTCTTATTAATTCTATGAATGATCATGGGGATTTAGCTACTGATATTTCTCAATTTGAACAGGGAGCCATTTCTTATTTCACTAATTTATATAATAGTGAAAATAAGATAACATTACCTCATATCACTTGCAGGGCACTTATAACAGATGTGGGCAGGCAGATGCTGCAAGACACTGTTACTGAGGAGGAAGTAAGAGCTGCTGTTTTCTCTATTCACACTGATTCTTCCCCAGGGCCTGATGGGTGGAACTCTAAGTTCTATCAACTCCATTGGCAACACCTGAAAAATCAACTGTTAGAAGCTATACAGGAATCTTTCAACACTGGTAAAATTCTTCATGAATTAAACCACACATTTATCACTCTTAGTCCAAAGGTGGAAAGTCCTACTAGGATTGAAGAATTTAGACCCATTGCATGTTGTAATGTGTTATATAAGATTATCAGTAAGGTGATATGTAATAGACTTACAAAAGTTCTTCCTGATCTTATTTCTGAATGTCAATCTGCTTTCATAAAAGGAAGACACATATCTGAGAATTCTTTACTAGCTCATGAACTGATTAGAAAATTCAATAAACCTGGAGCTGACAAGATGTGTCTAAAGATTGATTTACATAAGGCTTATGATAAAATCAACAGACAGTTTATCATTCATGTATTACACTGTATGGATTTTCCTACTTCTTGATTAATCTCATTGAGGAATGCATCTCCACCCCCACATTTTCCATTATCATTAATGGTACTCCTAAAGGTTACATTACTAGTAATAGGGGCTTGAGACAAGGTGATCCCCTCTCCCCTGCTTATTTGCAGTTGCCATGGAATTTTTCTCACTTCAAATGGAACTAGCTTGTTATAATTCTTTGTTTCAGCCTCTGTTTAAACATGATCCTAATGTCAATCATTTATTATATGCTGATGATTTGAATATTGCTGTTAGAGCTTCCTCATATGCTGCTCAGGGTTTACTTCATATTTTTAATCAATTGCATCTATTTGTGGGTCTTGAGCTAAATACTACTAAGTCCAAATGCTATTTTAGCAAATATTGCACCTCTAAAACAGCCATTTTAGACATTTTGCAAATTAAGGAAGGTCTGCTTCCTGTCAAGTATCTTGGGGTTCCTCTCTCAACTAATGTCATTACTGACCGTGAATGTGGTGAACTTGTTGGAAAGATTAGAGACAAACTTAATGGTTGGAGTTCTAAATTACTCTCTTTTGCTGGTAGAATTGAATTGGTGCATACAGTTATTACTGCTAAAGTTAGATTTTGGCTTCAAACATTTCACATTCCTGACAGTTTAATTGAGAAGATTAATTCAGCATGTGCTAACTTCATTTGGAGGGGGGGATTACATAAAGTTAGTTATGATATTCTTTCCAGACCTAAATCTGAAGGTGGTGTTGGGCTCGTCAACCTGAAAGACCTTAGAATGACTTATCAAATTAAACATGGATGGAAAATTCTAACTTCTAACACTCTCTGGGCTAGGTGGATGAGAAGCAGATATCTAAAGGGGAATTTCTGGACTACGCATGAGGATATTAACTCTTCTGGGGTCTGGAAATGCATTTTAAGGAGCAGGGATGTTTTGAAAACATGTATCTCAAGGAGAATTGCTAATGGTAGGGATACTTATCTTTGGAGGGACCCATGGATTAATGGACACTCACTTGCCGACAAATATGGCTGGGGTATGATTTCATGTATTGGAGATTATGATGATCTAGTTGCTTCCATTATCCAACATGGTGATTGGATACCTGACCAGAAAGGGTTTCATGTTATTGCTGAGGATGTCAAATATGTTCCTATCTATTCCTCTGAACCTAATGATACTTGGACTTGGAACTATACTAAAGATGGTATATTTACTACCAATAGTGCTTGGGAAGCTCTACGAACTAAACATAATAACAAATTTTGGGCAGCTCCTATCTGGTCCAGATCAAACAACCCTAAGTTGGCATTCACGACTTTCAAAACCATTAATTTAAGACTTCCTACATCTGACAGACTAGCTAGATGGGGTATGGAGGTCAATCTAAACTGCAAATTATGTAACTCCCACCCAGAATCACACAATCATCTATTTTTTGAATGTGAATACTCTACTCGTGTGTTCAGTCATGTTAAGAGTAAAAATCAAGACATGCAAGCAATTTCTACCCTAGAAGATGAATTACTGTATCTGAGTTCCCACAAGAAAGAGGATTTGCTGAACCAACTGCAGCTTATTTGCCTCACCACAACAGTTTTCCATCTCTGGAAAGAGAGGAATCGAAGAGTTTTCAAGAATACTGCAAAGAATCATCACCAAATTCAGATCGCAATTGAACAAGATGTCAGGATCCTAATGAAAAGAATTAAAAGCAAGATCTTTACCTGTGCGTCAGAACTGGAGAACAAAATCCTTCGAGAATGGAAAGTGGATCCGCCATGACTTTTAGCTTCAGTGCTTTAGCTTCGACAATAGAAAGTAGGAGGCAATAATTATGTGCTTTGATGTGGAATATATGTTTAATATTCCAGTTTGGTTTTCGTGTTCTTTTTGTCGCATTCATTTCATTTAAGCTGTATGAGACTTTGTGAGTCTTTGTATTGGTCTCTGTGAGGCATCAATAAAATTTGCCATTCTTCAAAAAAAAAAAAATCTTCACAACACATTTGCAACTAAACTACTGTATAAATCATCACACATGTCCAGGTTTAGCAACAGGTTCAAATCTGTTTTTAAAAAGAAGATTTACTCACCATTTTGAAAAGGAAGAGCAGGTTCTACATCTTTTTTTCCTCCAGGCTTTGATTGTTTTTCCGTTGAGATTGAATCCTTTGCGTGCCCATAAATCTTTGATTTTAAATGCAGAAACTTGCTGTTGATCTTCCAATTGAGTTACAGGTTTGCAAATTTGAATTTCAGATTTGATTTTTTCTTTTGGTTTCAATTTCAGGTTTGAAAATAGTTTCTGGTTTGCTATTAATTTTTGAAAGAATAAGGGGAGAAAAAGAAAAAAAATTGAGAAGAAGAAAGTTTTGAATTAAATGTGGAAAACAAGTTTCTCTTCAAACTATATTTTTTTTATATAAATCTAAATTCTAAATGAAAGAAAATGTTGTCACTTGTTCATTAATTTAAACAAATGTCTCCACAATTTTATTTTAGCTTACAAGTGTTGAAGATGCATTATCATTGTTTTACAAGTGTTCAAACTTCCTTTTATTAAATCATTTGAGTTATATATGCATTTATGAAATATATTCATATGCATATGAAATGTTTTTATATAAATAAGCTTTTGAATTTTAATAAATATACAAGAGTGAAATCTTTGTAAACATTTGTTTTATAAATAGCTTATGTTTTTAAATCAAATAAATGTATTATATGTTTTCCCTTAAATTGTGAAATATGAATTTGTATTTCTATTTATGTAAAATGTGAATCTAGTAAATTTATCTACATATTACTTATGTTTTACAAATTATTCTAATTCAAGAATTATTTAAAAAGAAAGTTTATTTATAACCATTTTAATTTAAGCATTTTTTTAAAAAACAAAATAAAACTTTGATTAAATCTTATTTAAACTATTACTTTTAAAAATAAATAATTATCTTATACTTTGAAAATATAGAATTAATCTTAAATTAGCTTGTGAAGAATATTGAATTTAAAACCAAAGCTTCAAATCACAATATATTCATACATATATATATTATCAATAGATTATATTAAATTTCAAAACAACTTCAAATTATAACATATACATACATGTATATTACAATTTGAAAATACAACTTTTATTTAACAAAAGACCTTCTATTCACAATATATATATATGCCAATATATATATTATAAATAGAATACAAATTTTATTAGCTTTGAAAAATAATTCTTATCAATTTTAAATTGTTAGAAAGATATTGACAAATATTGCCAGATTAAATATTTATTAACCTTTAAAAGATTAAATTTACCAATTTAAATTAAAATTATAAAGGAAAATTATCAAATCAATTTAATTATAAATACTGTTATTAAATTGATATTGCCTAAAATTCCGGGTCGTCACAACGACATCATGAAAAATGTTACTTTTGGAAATTGTTTTCTGGGTGAACATCTACATTAATAGGAAAACTGTGTAAGGAAGGAAATCTTATGTAGACACTTAACTAATGCAAAATAAATAACTAAAAGGCTAGAAGTCTATAAAATAAATTACGTAATTTATTGAATTGGATAATAAAAGAAAAGGTTTTTAAAAGTTGAAATTTATAATGGATTTAGATAGAGCCCACTATGGACGTTAAACTATTGAGTAAACACGGATTTCATGTGGTATGGAATAATTTGTTTTGAACATATATACATATACATACACACATACTTTTGAAATTTTTTGTTCAAATTTCTTGGTTTTGGAAAATAAAATACCTCTATAAGAAAATGTTGAAAATTTTGTGACGAAAAATTTAAAGTTAATTTTTTTTACTGTTTCGAAAAAAATTATAAGAATTTTAAGTGGAAAAAGAAGGAATTTTCTAATTTTTGAAATGCCACATACTTATCATGGGAGAAATAGTTGACGGATTAGCTAATATGGATTTTACTGTGCATTAGAAGTGATAGTAAAATAAAACATGGTTAGAGACAAGGGAAAAAGTTGTTTTAGCTATGAAGTTACTTCCTCCATACCTTGTCAGTAGGTGCACTAAATTAGTTTCAAAATAATTCTATTTTAAAATTTTAAAGATTCAAAATAAAATTTACTTATGCGGACTATACTTAGAAAAGTACAAGATAATTGGGGGTAAACGAGAAGATTCCAAAGTACAGTGAAATAAGAGCACATAAGAAAAGAATGAAAATATGGAATTTTCCATCTAAAACATTTTCCAGCATAAGAATATAGGTTTATAAAACTGGATTTTTCTAAAACTTAAATGATAGCGATGGTGTGCTAGGATTTTGGATGGTAGATATCAGATGAAAAATTGGTTGAACAATGCTTCCACTCCTAAAAGTGCAGGAAAATTTGGATGCAAAAACAAAGTTTTTAATTTTCAAAATTTGAATAAATATAGAACCACTTATATATATATATATATATATATATATATATATATATATATAGGTTGCTTGCATCATATTTTCAAAAATATTTCTAAAGAAGCATTTATATAAGAGGCGTCGATTTAGAATTGCTTAATATGCACATCATACATGTAGTGGTACACCAAGCACTTGTACAGATTGGTTGAAATATTGACTACACACTAATAGTTATGCATTATGTTATGTGATTAAATCCTTCAGGAATTTTAGAGATGAAATTCTTTTAAGGGGAGGAATGCCACACCTCATTATTTTAACGATTAATAGTTAAAATAAAATTAATTACTAATTAGTAACGTCAAAAAATAGAATTTTTACAAACATCAGAATTTGATTACTAAACTTACACTATTAGGCTCGTGACGATTTTCTATTTAACTTTCATATATAGAGTTTTTCGATCGGAGTTCAAACAAAAAATTAATTAATGCTTGAGGTTTTCGAATCGGAAATAATTATATATGTAATTAACGAAAGAAAAATAATTAACTAAAATTAATTACCATCAATTCAAGTTAACAGACGGTTAACGTGGCTTAAACATTAAGAAAAATTTAAATGGAAAGTAATTATATCGGTTGGTTAAACAAGGAATGAAATAAAATAAAATAGAGCGTGTAAATTAATTAATGCCAAAACCATGCCATAAGTTGACCCTAGATGCCTATTGGTTGACCAGTAGTGGTCGACTGTAGGCATAGGGCGGTCGACCGGTGTCATTGAAAGTTTGACGGTAATGAGTGGCCAAATGGCCCGAATTCAATATTGTAGTGACTCTGAAATTCAAACACTTTCTTTCCGAATATTGATACATTTTAAGATATGTTTAAGTGTTAGAAATATGATTCTATAACCTTATTTAAGATCATTAAATTAATAAATTATGACAAGAAACTTGTTTTTAAAATGTATTTATAAAATATATTCTTCAAAGAAAAATCGATAATGTGACCGAAAATCTGTTTATAGATTAACAGTCTTTCGATTGATATAACTAGTTCGAACTATTATGCACTTAACTAATGATCAATTGAACACATTAGTAACTAATTAACACATTCTCCTCTTCATAAAGTATGGAATGTTCTAGAAATTTCCATTAGGATAAGAGATATTATTTGGTAAGGGTATAATGGTAAAATGAATAAAGGAGAAGTGGCGTAAAGTTGTCATAATAAGAAGAAATTAATGCATTAGGGTTTTGTGGGATTTTAATCTTTCCCAATCACATTACTAAGCCTATATAAGGAGGGGTACACCCTTAGGAAATAAATCAAATATATTCCTTAGCTCTGCACTAAAATTTCAGTATCTTCATCTTCTTCTTCTTCTTAACTTTCTAAAGAAAATAGTTTGTAAACCATCTCCAAATCACCTTAAACTTTGAGGAAAACCCTTTCCACCATGTAACATCACCTTCTACCTAGTTAGATTGTGAAAAAGCAAAGCCAAACTCCCCCCACACCCTTAGGCCATGAGTTAGAGGAGGCTTGAGCAAGGTAAAGCAAGGAAGAAAGAGGAAGAAAAGGAGGTTGCTAACTTGGGTTTGAACTTGAGTGCTTAAGCTTTGTTGTTCATTAGATTTAAGGTGAGATAACACACCACTTGGATTGATAATGTAACTCATATTTGATTATATTTTGTTTGTGTTAAAGTTCTTTGAATTGTTAAGTGGCATATGTTGAAAATATTGATTTGTATTCTTGTTTTGAAAACAATTCCACATAGGATCCATATATGGAATTGAATTAACTTGAATGAACTTGTATGATATATGACTAGACCTTGAACAAAATACATAGGTTGTAGTTGAACATAGGTTGAGATATGAATCAGATTTGAAAGTGCGCTTATAACCATAGTCGTAATGGATGCAGTTTGGAATTGTCATGTTTTGACAATTGTTATGGGACTTTGTAGAGAGATCAATATGGATTTCTTGCTATGTTTTATATGTATGTCTTTTGCTACTAAAATCTGAATAGTAAAAAGTTAAGTAACATCTCGAAAATGGCCAAAACATCAGTAGTGCAAAACTGCCCCATTTAACCTTGATTTTTGTATTTCAATTATTTCAAAAAGGACTTTAAGTTCAAGCGATTTATTTCATTCTTTTTTAATGTATTACCTAACTATTTTTAGAGTATTTTAAAATAGTTTGAAATATTTATGAATTTTTAAGAACAAGTTATGAATTTTGTAAAAAACGAAATTTTGGAATAAAACATGTTCTTTTTCCAAGTGTTGTTGATTTTTCAAACTTATTATCTTTAAGTAATATTTTGGATAATTCTTTCAAACCTATTATAAGTATTTCCAAGTATTTTAAATGTTTTCAAAAATGAGTTAAAATTGATAAATGGCCAAATGATTGATTGTTTAATTACCTATTTGAAAAGTAATTAACTATGCTTAATACTATTAAGCCTTCGTATTCTTATCTATTTGTAAGAGTTAAGATTGATGTCAAGTAAGGATGGAGCAATAGAGCTCTAACTATCAGGTTACCCTATTAAACGAGGGATAGGTAAGTGGAAAATTTTGAAAACATGTTAATCGTGTTGGTTACTTATTGTTTATGGAAAACATTAATATTATATTTAACACTAAAAGCGACGAGATTGATTTAGCCATTTGTGAGATTTAAGACTGAAGTATCTAGGCAAGACATGGAGCAACCAATACCTAAACTTACCTGGCTTTGCTCTTGGGCGAGGAATAGTTAAGTTGGAATGTCAGAAATGGGTTAAACATATGAATCATGACTTGTATTAGCAACTGCTTGATTAGATAATCGATTAATCGATTATCAAACTTTGCGTAATGTTAACTTAGGAAGTTATCAAAATGCTTCATGATTTTATACCAAAGAATCTTGGGGAGGAGTATTGGTACAAACGTCTCTAGCTTTCGCTTACTTTTGAAAGAACCAAATTTGAGTTTACCAAAAATTCATCGATTGGTTTTAATGAGTCCGGGATCAGTAAGTGTTCTACGTACCTAATACCACTTCATAACTAGTATACAAATTTTATGTTTTGGAAGCAGTTAAAGAAAGGAATCTATGTGGAGATTCGAGATCCATTTAAGATGCTTGAACACATGTAGTTATTCGTGATCTATTCAGGATATGGAAATCCATGTGTAGTTTCAAGAACTCTTCGAGATGGGAATCCAATTTGGAATTCATGTTCTATTCAAGCAATGAAGACTCATTGAAAGATGCCGATCGTGACCTCGACATTGGAATTGGCTAAAAATAGAGTAGGGTATAGCTTGGGGTTTTGCTAGCTTATGACAGGGTATTATCGACTCCAAATCTAGAGTATGCTTATCGATATGTTGGTGCGTGGAGTTGATGATATTTGAGATCACATGTTTAGATGTGGAACGGCTATGTTTTTCTTAATGGTATATTTTATCTAGAGATATACGATGCTTGGAGGTAGATTCTGAACCTTGTGAAGGAGATTAGATTTCGGCTCAACCGTAGGAATTTCCATGGAAAGTCTACTAAGCGAATATACCTTAATGGTTTTGAGTGTAACATAATATGTTATGGTGTGACAAATGTAAGCATCACATCTATTTGATATTATTATATCCTGCACCCTGGATATTATCTATCATATCACTATATCAAAGTTAATAAACAGTAAGTTTCTTTTTAAGGGAAAACCGTTACAAGAATCTATATGATCTCAATAGTCACTATTACGTATATTCATGTATCTTGAGTTTTCTCTTACCAAACTTATGTCTGATGCTTGGTTTTTGCTTTACCTAAATTCCTCATGTACTCTTTCGAGCAGGCTGCATATCAGGTTTATCTTAGATGCTTCAGAGTTCCAAAGACGAGCTGAAAGCTTCCATTATCCATTTATTTCTGTTTCCATTATTCCTTATTAGCTATGTATATATATCAGCAACGTAAGGACAGACAGTTATAACTATCCAGGCTAATGATAGTACTTAGGTTTTGTATCTCAGAAAATCGTATATTTAGAATAGCTCTTTGTACGTTTCTTTTGATATTACATATTATCGTTCCGCTGTGAGATTCTGATGTTATGTTTTTCCCTTCTTGTTCTGTTTCTTTTTCTTTTAAATTTTACCCTAACTTTCTGCCTTTCCGGCACTTGGGTGCTTGGCACATGAATACGGTGGATGTATTTAGCATTGACATTCGACGGTCGAAAAGTCGGATTGTTGCATTTGGTATCAGAGCACAAGGTTGAGCAAACACCTTGGCTTTAGTTGGTATGGCTCATTAAAGATAGGGTAAGCGACACCATAGGATTAGTTGAGTATATACGAGAGAGCGTATTTGTATTTTCTATAAACCTGTACCCCTTTTTTACTTTCCTTAGGAATAATCTCTTTCTTCAAAATAACTCTAGCCTTTCATATTCTAAATATATTCTGCTATGTTCAGTTTGTACATCATGAGTACCAGGGCCGCCAATGCTCGAGGAGGTAGAAGTGGTCGGGGTCGTACCGTCATAAATGGGGGAGATCGAGCACCACGGAATGTTGCTCTAGTCAAGGAATCAAGGGTGGGTATTATAGAGGAGGTTGTGCAGGTCAAGCCTCAGGTGGATTTTGCTTGTTCTACCGTGATTATGAAAGGTTAGAAGGAAAAAGGTTTAGTGGTAAGGTGATAATCATAGAAGTATAGACTTGAATGAAGTTATGTGACCATATATTTGAGGATATGGAGTTAGATGATATGATGGAGCGTCGGCTGGCATCACAACATCTGATGGATGCAACCATGGATTGGTGGAGTTCTATCACTACTGATGTCCAAAAGATCGACTTCTCTTGGGCCTAATTTAAGTGAGTTTTGAGATGAAGTTTGTCCTGAAAGCCGAGAAGACTTTGTTATTTAGGAGCTTCCTAGAGTTAAAGTAGGGGGCCATGATAGTGCCGGAATATGATAACTGATCGCCGCCTTATCCTAGTTTATGCCTTGTTTGGTAGATACACCCTTGAAGAGGAATGAGATGTTCATTATAGGGATGCATTCGAATTTCAAAGGTAATACTACTAATCATATCTTGGGGTCTTATGTGAATTTGGTGAGCATGGGGTTAAGGTTTGAGAGCATGGCTCCGAAGCCGTCCATTGCTATACTAGTTGAGAACAATAAGCATAAGTTTCAACCTACTAGAGATTTTTCTAGTCTCACTTGTTATAAGTGTGGGAAGAAGGGGCATCTTGTTCAGAATTGTACATCGGTTGGGGGAGGGCAGGAGACAAAGGCACTGTCATTGAGGGAACCTATTGCTAAGGTACTAAAGCCAGAACCACAGACTGCCAAGCCACATTTTGCATCAAGGAGCTACTACAACTGCTATAATCCCGATCATATTGTTAATGATGATCCAATTCTTTGTAAGGTGGAGCAACCTAGAGCTTTTGTGCTTGCTTCAGCACTTTCCACTTCTGCCACAGCAAAGGGAAAGCAAGTTTCGGAAGGTATTCTATCCATTTTTGGCATTTATAATCATGTCTTATTTGATATTGGGCCTTCTCTTAGTGTCTCATCTTGTACTCTTATGGATAGATTGGAAGTTAAGCCAGTTATGGCTTTAGATTATATTTATCTGTCGAATCTTATTGGGGGCTCGACCAATCTTAGTATGATCTTCTTAGGAGTTTCGGTTTGACCAACTCTTTCGTTGTGGTATGTATGTTCTTGGTTTTATGGGTTTCGATGTTCATCTTGGGTGTACTACTTGTCTCGATGGCAAGTAGTCTTGAATTGTGAAAATAGGACCGTCTTATTGAAGAAAGAAGGAGGAACTATGACTGTATCCTGTAAAGGACCTAGCTTACTTACGACTAGTTTCCTTTATTCTCTTGATGTAGTGAAGGAGGAGTTAGGTTCGATCCCTATTGTTTAGGGATCTGCAGATATCTTCGAGGATGTGTCAGGTTTACCACCTCATAGGGAGATAGAAACTTGGCATTGATTTGGTGAAGGATACAAAGCCTATTGTATTACTAGTTCGTAAACTTGCCTCGAAGAAGAAATTGGAGCTAACAAATCAGGTTAGTGATTTGTTGCAGAAGGGCTTGATCCAACCAAGTCGTTCAAGTTAGGGAGAGCTTGTCGTCTTTGCTACGAAGGTGGACAGTTCCTTAAGATTGTGTGTAGATTACAACGAGCTCAATAAGCAAACAAGGTTTCATTAGTTGAGGGTGGCAGAGCAGAGTGTACCCTTAACCACTTGTAGATCGACTACTTTTATGAGTGGTTAGTTATGCTGTTCGGCCTAACTAATGGTCCAACATATTTCGTAAACTTAATGAATCGAGTTTTCTGAGATGTGTTGAATAAGTTTGACATTTTTTATCAATAATATTGTGGTCTACTCCAAGACCGAGGAGGAACATTCGCGCCATCTATGGATTGTTATAGAACTATAAGAGAGCATATGTTGAAGGCTAAGTTTTTAAAGTGTCATTTTTGGCGTTCAGTGGTTAGGTTCTTAGATCATGTTGTTTCGACGGAGTGTATTTTTTTTAATCCCGCGAAGGTTGTGGCCGTTCAGCAATGTAAGAGGGTGTGAAGCACAACTAATATTAGAAGCTTTCTAGGTCCAGCAGGTTATTACAGGAGATTCATACAGGATTTCTTAAAGATTTCCTCTTGCTTAACGAATTTGTCGAAGAAAGATGTCAAATTTATGTGGACGGGTAAATGCAAACAAGCATTCTTGGAGCTAAAGGAAAAGTTAAATAATGATCTTATTCTTACTGTGTCAGAAGGAGGTGAAAGTATGATTGTTTACACTGATGCATGTGGAACGGGTTTAGGCGCCATGTTGATGCAGCATGAGGGGGTTATCGTTTATGCGAGTCGGCAACTCAAACCGCATGATGTGAGGTATGCAACTCATGACTTGGAGTTGTTAGCCGTTGTATTTGTGTTAAAGATATAGAGGCATCGTTTTCTAGGTGAAAGGTTCAAATTATACAATGACCATAAGTTTTTGAAGTATCTTTTTACGCAAAAAGAATTGAACATGAGGCAGCAAAGGTGATTGGAGTTTCTTACGGCCTATGATCTAGATATGTTTTATACATTAGGAGAAGCTAATGTTGTAACTGATGCACTCAGTATGAGGTTTGTAGTTATGGTGAATGTTGAGGTTTGTCCGGCTCTGATTAGTCATATCGAGGGGAATTAACATGGCAATCTTCATTTTTCTAGGAAAGCTAAGAATGTAAGCGAGAATGAGGCACTACAGAGGTGGCTGGGATTCAAGGTGGATAGCCATGGCATTTTGAGGATGAATGGTAGATTGTGTGCCTTGAATGTTGATGGGATTATGCAGGAAGTTCTGGTAGAGAGTCACCATTCTAGGTTAACGATACATCATGGGGTCACTAAGACGTATCAGGATACGAAGAGGATGTTCTAGTAGGAGGGCATGAATGGAGATGTTTCTATCTTTATGAGCAAGTGTGCTAATTGCCAACAAGTATAAGGTACTCATCAGAAGATGGTCAGGCTGCTTCTGCCACTTAAGATTCCAAAGTGGAAGTGGAAGCATATTTTATAGATTTCATCGATGGGTTGCCTAGGCCGAGGAAGGGTAACTAAGGCGTGTTGGTTATTGCGGATCGATTGAGAAAAAATGCACATTTCTTACCTATTAAGATTACGAGGACAACTTCTAGTTTGCTAAGTTATATGTTAAGGAGATCGTTAGGTTGCATAGTGTTCCATGTGACATCGTGAGTGATAGAGATCCGATATTCACAATCCCATTTTGGAAGAATTTGCATGAAGCATTGGGGATCGAGCTTAGTTTAAGTACCGCTTACCATCTACAGACAGATGTGAAAACGGAAAGGGTGAACGGAGTGTCGGTGGACTTTCTTTGAGCATGCATTTTTGGTTTTGGAGGCTCATGGGAAAGTACTTACCACTTGTTCATTTTTTATACAAAAATAGATATCAGGCTAGTATCGGAAGGGAAACATGTAAAGCATTATATGGAAGGCCTTGCAAATATCCATATGTTGGGTAGAATCTGGAGATCATCTTATGCTTAGGCCTGATATGATCCAAGAGGCATCAGAATCAATAGAAGAGTTATGCAAATGAGAGGTGCAGAGGATTGGAGTTCTCGGTTAGGGACTTTGTATTTGTAAAGGCTTCTCTGATGAGAAGTGTTGTTCGATTTGGAAGGGTTAGGAAATTGGCTTCTCGTTATATAGGACCGTTCCCGATTCTTGCGAGGATTGGTACACTTGCATAAAGAGTCAAGTTACTTATTAGGCTATGAGGTGTGCATAATGTATTTGTATCGCATTCGAATAAGTCTGCGCATGATCCTTCGATAATAGTGGAAGCATCGCAGGAAGAAGACTTGAAGATTGTGCCAAAATTAACTATATTGAGATAGGTTGTTCATATTGTTGATAAAGATATGTAGCAATTGAGGACTAAGTTTGTAAAGTTAGTCAAGGTACAATGGAGCTAGGATGCACAGTTGTATGTGGGGGACTGAGAATAATTTGAAGGAATCATATCTAGATTTGTTCTTAGACTAGAGCTTTCTTATCTTGGTTTGCAGTTGAGTTGCAGTTTGGTTTGTATATAATTTCAGCGGTGCTATAAAAACACACACACATATATATCTTGTTCTTCTATCTTCTTTGATTATTTTCTTGTTTGAATATCGAGGACGAAATGTTCTATGTGTGGGAGAATGCAGTGATCCTTTTCAAACACTTTGCCATCGAATATCGACACATTTTAAGATATGTTTAAGTGTTATAAATATGATTTTATAACCTTATTTGACATAACTTAAATAATAAATAATGATAAAAAAATTGTTTTTGAAAAGCATTTACAGAAATGTATTCTTTAAGGAAAATTGATAATGTGATCGAAAATCAATTTATCGATAAACAATTTTTCAATCGATATAAGTTGTTCGAACCATCGACACTTAACTGATGGTCAAACGAACACTTTAGCAACTAGTTAACACACTATCCTCTTCATAAAGCATGGAATGTTCTAGAAATTTCAATTGGAATAAGAGATATTATATAGTAAGGGTATATAAAATGAATATAGGAGAAGTGACATAAAGTTGTCATGATAAGAAGAAATTCATTCATTAGGTTTTTTAGGGCTTTTTGTTTTTTTCCATTCACATTTCTAAGCTTATATAAGGAGGGGTGCACCCTTAGGAAATAGATCAAAATATTCCTAAGATTTGAGCTAAAACTTCATTATCCTCATCATCTTCTTCTTCATAACTTTCTAAAGAAAATAGTTTGCAAACCGTCTCCAAATCACCTCAAACTTTAGGGAAAGCCTTGTCACCACATAACATGACCTTCTACCTATTTAGATTGTGAAAAATCAAAGACAGATGCCCCAACACCCTTAGGCCATGAGCTAGAGGAGGATAGTGGAGGCTTGGAGCAAGGAAAAGCAATGAAGAAAGAGGAAGGAAAGGAGGTCGCTAGCTTAGGTTTGAATTTGAGTGCTTAAGCTTAGTTGTTTGTTAGGTTTAAGGTGAGCTAGATCACTACTTGGATTGATAATATGACTCGTATATAATTATAATTTGTTGTGGTAAAGTTCTTTGAATTGTTAACTGAAATATGTTGAAAACATAGATTTGGATTCTTGTTTGAAAACTAGTGGCACATAGGATTCAATATGGACTTGAACGAACTTGAATGGACTTGTATAACATACGACAAGACCTTGGACAAAGCACATTGGTTGTAGTTAAACATAGGCTGAGACGTGACTCTGATTTGAAAGTGCAATTATAGCAATAGTCGCTATAGATGCAATTCGGAATTGTCTTGTTTTTTTACAACTGTTAGGGACTTTGTAGAGAGATCCATAGGGATTTATCATCATTTTTACAATGTTTTATATGTATGTTTTTTGATATTAAAAGCTTGAAAGGTAAAAAGTTAAGTAACATCTCAAAAACGTCGTGCACATCACTAGTGCAAAACTGCTCCGTTTGACCATGATTTTTGGACTTCAATTATCTCAAAAAGGACTTTATGTTTGAGCGATTTATTTCATTCTTTTTAAACGTATTTCCTAACTATTTTTGCAATAATTTAAAGTAGTTTGAGATATTTATGAATTTTTAAGAATTAATTATGAATTTTAAAAGAAAGAAATTTTAGAATAAAACATGTTCTTTTTTCAGGTTTTGTTGATTTTTCAAACTTGTTATATTTAAGTAATATTTTGGCTAAATATATTAAAACCTATTATAAGTATTTTTAGGTATTTTAAATGTTTTCGAAAAGGGATTAGCATTGCTAAATGGCTAATTAGTTGATTGTTTAATTACCTATTTGAAAATTAATTAAGTATGCTTAACATTAATAAGCCGACGAAGTAACCTTATCTTTTTATGAGAGTTAAGATTGATGTTGAGTAGGGATGGAGCAATAGAACACTAACCTACCGAGCTTCCCTCTTAATCGAGGAATAGGTAAGTGGAAAATGCCGTAAACATGTTAATCATGTTGATTTTTTATTGTTTATGGAAATCATTAATACTATGCTCAACACTTAAAGTAGGCAAGGTAGATTTATCTATTTGTGAGATTCAAGACTGAAGTGTCTAGGCAAGGCTTGGAGCAACCGATGTCCAAACTTACTTGGCTTCGGTCTTAAGCCAGGAATAGTTAGGTTGGAATGTTGAAAACGAGTTAAGCGTATGAATCATGATTCGTATAAGCAATTTCTTTGATTAGATAATCGACTAATCGATTATCGAACATGGCGTAATATTAACTTAGGAATTTATCGAAATGCTTTGCGATTTTACACCAATAAAAACCTCGAGGAGGAGTTTTGGTACGAACGTATCTATCTTTTGCTTGCTTGTGAAAGAACCAGAATTGAGTTTACTGGATATTCATTGACTGGTTTTGAAGAGTCCGTGATTGGTAAGTGTTCTACTTACCGAATACGACTTCATAAGTAGTATACGAGTTCTATGTTTTGGAAGCAGTCGAAGAAATGAATATATATGGAGATTCAAGATCTATTTATGATGCTCAAACACATGTAGTTGTTCATGATCTATTCAGGATGTGGGAATCAATTTTTGGTTTCGAGATCTATTCGAGATATGGGAATCCAATTCAGGATTCGTGTTCTGTTCGAGTAATGAAGACTTGTGTAAAAGATGTCGAATGTGACCTCAACATCGAAAATGGTTAAAATCAAAGTAGGGGCATAGCTTGGGGTTTTGCTAACTCACGATAGGGTATTATTGACTCCAGATCTAGAATATGCTTATCGATATGTGGGTATGGGATGTTGATGATATTCGGAATCATGTGTTTAGATGTGGGCCGACTATGTTTTCCTTAATGGTATATTTTATCTAGAGATATACAATGCTCCGAGGTAGTTTCTGACCCTTATACAAGAGACTGGATTTCAGCTTAGCCAAAGGAATCTCCATGGAAATCTATTAAGCGAACTACCTTAATGGTTTTGAGTGCGACATAATATGTTGTGATGTGACATGTGCAGTTAATGCCCCCGCTATTACCCAGCTATAACCCCGCTATAACCCTGCTAAATCTCGTAGAGGATTTCTAACGCTACGATTTTTCCATATAGCCCCAATATAGCCTTTCTGCTTTAAGCCTCGCTATTTCCGCTATATCTTCTTTAAAAGAAATGAATTGAAAAATGATATTTATACATTGTAAATATTAGGAAATTAATTTATTTAATCGATTTCTTAATATATATTTAGAAATAAGAATACTCTGGCATTTTACTACATTAAGCTATCTAATATAACAGTTTTATGTTTATTTACAGTATATTTAGTATGTATTGATTATAATTCAATTGAATGTCAATTTTTAAATTAATTACCACTTATATATTTGTAAAAACATTAAATATGAGTTTTATATGTTATTTTAAAGTCAGCTGCTATATCCCGCTATATCCTCGCTGTATTCCCATTATGACTTTTTACACCTCCGCCACATTGGATCTTCCGAGCACTTTAACTGCACAGGGTGTGATAGATGTAAGCGGCATAGCTATTTGATATTATTATATCCTACACCCTAGACATTATTATTATATCATTGTATTAAACTTAAAAAATGGTTGGTTTATTTTGAGGGTAAAACCATTACTGGAATCCATACGGTTTCAATAGTCACTATTACATATATTCATGTATCTCGAGTTTTCTCACGAAAGACATATATCTGATGCTTGGTTTTTTCCTTAAATTCCTATACTTTTTCGAGTAGGCTGAGTATTAGGTTTTATCTTAGACGCTTTAGAGTTCCGGAGACGAGTTGGAGTCTTCCATTATCTCTCCATTTCTATTTCTGTTGTTTTGTAGTAGCCATGTACAAATGTTAGCAACGTAAGGACAAGCAGTTATAACTATCCATACTGATGTTAGTACTTAGGTTTTGTAACTCTGAAAATCTTGTTTTTAGAGTAACCGTTGGTATAGTTCTTTTGATATTATAAATTATCGTTCCACCGTGAGATTCTGATGTTATATTATTCCATTCATATTCTATTTCCTTTTCTTTTTAATATTACCCTAACTTCTGTCTTTCTGGCACTTGGGTGCTTGGTACACGAGTACGGTGGATGTATTTAGTGCCGATATTCGAGGGTCGAAAAGTCAGGTCATTACAAATATACTTCAATTGAATGGCTGACATTGATTTCAACCCTTATAAATTTATATCTAAGCACTCACTTCTAAACTAATATTTTTGGAGCAATACCAGAGCTTTTCCATTTTCTATTCTCCTCCTACTTCTAAATTTCTTAAAAATAATGATAGTTTATACATATACACAATTGGAGAATCATAGAAAATGATTGAGCAAGAGAATAGGGTTAAATCAAATAGAAGCCAGGGTAAATTATAAATAAAATCTAGATCTCTTTTCTAATCTAGATCTCAGATAATGCTATGTACACTAATGGTGTATATATCCAAAAAGAGAGAAAATAGAGTTAGATTAGAATAACAGGGATTGGATCTAGATATTTAAAAAACTATAAATATGAGTGGAAAATTACATATTTTTATATAATATTATATTTATATCATTGTAAATCTTTTCCTTATGCCTAAAATGTAACTTGGAGTTGTAGGCTAAAATTGTATATGTGAAATAAAACTATAAACCCTGCCTATAACTCTATTGCTGATAACTTGTATTGTACATTGCACATATGTAAATCTAGAAAATATTGGGTATTAGTTGTCCTTGAAATTTATAGAATATGTGATAGTTCTGGATTTCTAAATTTAATATGACTTATGCAAGTAAAAACGTAAATTACTCACGGTAAATTGTAGGGATTTATGTAGTATTTTAATTTATTGAGTAACATAGTGTGATGTAATATGAATTTCTATACAATATCAAGTTTCAGATTTATAAATGAAAATGTAGCAGTTGAAATAACAAGGAATACACCTAAAAAGAAAGAGATGTATAAAATATGGATCTTTAACGGTTTTTGTAGTATCCCTTTCAATAACCATGAAAAGATAATTCCTTGTAACTTCAAATGTAAAACAAATTCCTCATTTAGGTCAGATATAGGAATTTACAATGTTAACCTTTCCATTTGGGTGAAATGTAATTCCAATACATTAAAATGCAGGGATCCTTAAGGACAAATTTAAAGAGTAAAAATGGCATAGTAAAACGGTCTTTGAAAATGCGCATATGAATAAGACAGAAATGAAATAAAAGAATGGAAAAGTAGACAAGTAAAAATTTAAAATAAAAAGGGTATAGATAGTCCTTCAAAATAAGGTAGGGAATTAAAGGTTAAAAAGAAATGGAAATAGAAAGTAAAATAGTATGGAAAAATGGGAAGTACATGAGAAAAGTGTTGAATATGCGCTTATATGATTTTTTGTTTGATGATAATAAACATATATACATTCGTTTAAATGTATTTGTTAATGTACTATAGATTAAATAAATATTTGTTGATTAAAATAAATTACACAGAATTTGAATTCAAACGGAAATTTTATTCAAACAAATATTTATTACATTTATGAATAGTACAAATTCAAGCTCTCACTATACATATACAATTTTGTTTACAATACATCACAATTTCAATTTACATAAATTTCTCACTACATATCACTCACACTCGTAGTTTATCTTCAACTTCATTCCAGTTAGAATCCAGCATCTGAGCAATCTGCAAAAATATTCACTAACGCGGTAAAATTGAAAAAGAAATATTTTTGCAATATAAAATGAAATATGATTTTTGAAAATATGATTTGCCTCAGTTATTTGGGTTGTTCGTCATCATTCACATTTGAATTTATCATACACGAACAATGTGACATGCACAGTGTATCACTGTACATGCCACAAGGCCGTGCACATCGATATACACTTGATAATGCTACAGGGATAGGTGAGCACAGGTCAAACCCAAATGAAAAGCCGGGTTCAACTCACGTGCAATATATCACGACACGAGCACAAGGTCAAACCCGAGTTTTTGAAACTGGATTCAACTCAAGTGAAATTTCAAAAATCAACATGAAATACATGGAGACAAAGTAGACCAGAAGTACAAACTGAAGACTGCTAGAAGTATGCAATTCGAAGTGATATAACAACAAATACCACAATATCAAGTTCAAGTCAGACCAACAGCTACATGAAGCAAACAGCATGAATGTCACAAGCATGAACACAGGAAAACATGCATGTAACATGGACTGCAACAAACATCAGAATAACAAACAGTGAATCAAGACAGGGCCGAGCAACTGCTATATGGTGATGCAGTTAACAACTACTCAAAGCAACAGTGACAATGAAGTGAATGCAACTACAGGAACTCAACAAGGAAGATTACAGCATCAAGTCGGGTCAGACCAACCAGAATAGATGCAAAGACCACAATGCAATGTACATGAATACAACTACAGGTACAAGGCCAGAAGTTCAAGTGAACAGAAGACAATTGAACAACTACAAGGTCAGGGAAGCAAAAAGAATACCAGAGACTACAAATAAAGCAAGTGCAAATACAAGTTGTACAAGATAACAGCAACAATGAAAATCAGTGCAACATGTAGACAGCAACTTCAATATGCTCAATTGAATGAAAATTCTATACTCAATGCAATGAACACAAGTCAGTGGCAAGCACACAAACATACCAGATCAAAATCGAACTAAAGTATGGTGAAACACTGCAACTCAAAGAGAATCAACAATGCAACACTTCAATGAGCTACATACAATGATGCAATGCAAATCAAAACAGAGATAAGATGGTCAGTCACCATAATGATGAAAATGTCGAGCTCAATGCAACACAGTGGCAACCACAAGATGCAGACCAACCAGAAGTACAAGTGCAGTTTAAATGACCGGGCAAGTGCACAACTAAACCAACAAACATCAGCAAGTACAATATCATAAAACAAATGTCTATGCCGAGAAAACAATGAAACAATCAGAGAATGTAAAGTCGAAAACCACAGTGGATGAACAAAATTCAACAGTGCAGAAATGGTCTCAAGTCCAAGACGAAATCATGGAAACATACAGAAGTCAAGAAGGGGATTCGTGAATGTATACTGTCAAAAATCAAAAACGTATCTTTGAAAAAGTCACAAAGTAAAAGAGGAAAGTTTTTTCCGTATCAACCAAGAATAAATTGAACGCTTCAAAATCAAAGTCGTGCGCATCAAGGCAAAAATATATCAGGAAAGGAAAAATTTGGAAAGTATCGAATTGATACGAACAAACTCAAGTGTCTCGGTATTCATATAAATACCAGCACCCAATTATCATCATGAGCATGAGCGAACAATCGAGTTCAAGCAAGCAATTAAACCAGCAACGAAAGGAAAAAATATACATGCCACAATTTATCGAACTCGGTCAACAAAGGAGCAGCTGCGAACGAGAGCAAGTAAAGCAACAAGAGAAACGATCACCAGAGAAGCAAAGAGCAACAAATTCGATCGGCATCATCAAAGACCACCGAAGCCCTAATTCAGATCGAACATAGAAAGCAACGGCCGCCATTCTTCACAAAAAAAAGGATCGGGTTAAATAATAAAAGGGGCCGGCTTTATATTATTAAGAGCCTTTTAATTTTTTAATTAAGGTTTCTTTGTTTAAGGGCAAAAAATTAGCACTCAAGTTTGTATTTTAATTTTTGCTCTTGCTTTTATTTTTGAAGTCTGTTTTTCTTTTCGAGCCAAAGTCTTGGTAAATCACCACCTAGGTTGTAGGTAGTGTCAGATTTTCTAGTTAGGATTAGTTCAGTGAGCAAGGTGTGCGAGTTTGCAAAACTCTATAGGCGGGAGCAGGGTTTGCGAGTTTGCAAAACTCTATAGGCGGGAGCAGGGGTTGCGAGTCTATTAGAGTGTTTGTAAGCGGGAGCAGGGTTTGCGAGTCTGTTAGAGTGTTTGTAAGCGGGAAACTGTTTATTTCTAATAGAAATCTGGGAATGCAGCAGTAGGCAGGGGTTGCCGAAGCTGGGTAAATTTTGTGTGTGATTTACTTTTCAGCATATTTATTTCTCTGCAGTTTGTTTTTGTGTTTAATTCGAGAAAATTTGCTATAACCCTATTCACCCCCCCTCTAGGGTTAATCTAGATCCTACAAGTGGTATCAGAACGAGGTATTTTTTCTTTAACCCTAGAGTCATGAATCCACCAAATAATGCTTTTTCTGAGGGGCAATCTATTGTTAGACCACCCATGTTTAATGAGAATGATTATGCTTATTGGAAAGTTAGGATGGGCATTTATCTTAGTTCTGTTGATTATGATGTTTGGGATATTATTGAAACTGGCTATAAATCTCTCACTATAACTGTTGGTGATACTGAGATTCCTAAACCTAAGGATAAATGCTAACGATAAGAGATTAAAAACTACAAATGCTAAAGCCATGAATGCTTTGATATGTGCTCTTGATAGAACTAATTTTAATAGAATTTCTCATTGTAAAACTGCACAGGAAATTTGGCATACCTTGGAGGTGGCACATGAAGGAACTTCTCAAGTCAAGGAGTCTCGTCTAGCCCTATTCAGCAATGAATACGAGAACTTTGTGATGGATAAAGGCGAGAGCATAAAGGACATGTTTGGACGCTTTTCAACTTTGGTGTACAATGCTAGAGCGCTTGGGAAGGTATTCACTGAGGTAGAGCTTGTGAGGAAGGTGCTACGAGTCTTACCGATGAACTTTGAGGCAAAAGTCACGGCAATACAAGAATCGAAAGATCTGAGTAAACTAAGCATGGAGGAGTTGATCGGCAACTTGATGACATATGAGCTTGAACTAAAAGCAAAGGAGGAACGCAACAACTCCGAATCAAAGAAGAAGACGATTGCCTTAAAGAGCAAAGAAGAGAGCGACGAAGAAGAAGATCCAATTGAAAAGCTTGCAATGGCTGTCAATAATCTTAGAAAATTGTGAAGATTCAGGCCACGCAAGAAGAAAATAAGTGGTAATAGGTCATTTGCAGCGACTTGGGATGATGAAGAAGGAGAGGAAGTTTCAAATAGTAGCTCAGAGTAGGCTAACTTGTGTCTTATGGCAAAATCAGATTCAGAAGCAAGCTCAGAGGAATCTAGTGAGGGAGGTGACTATTCTTATAAAGAACTTTTTTTTATATGTCTTGATCTTACTAAAGAAGTTGATACTCTTGAATCTAAAATTGAAAAACTGAAATCTGATAGGAGAGAACTTGCTCGTGAAAATTTTAGGTTAGAAACTGAACTTGAAAATATTCAAAATCTAGACTGTAAAAAATGTAAAATTTTAGATTCAGAATTATCAAGACTTAAGAATAGCTTTGAGAATCTTGAAAAAGAAAACTTGAGTCTTAAGGAAACCATTGACACTAGGAAAAAGGATTTTATAAATAGATGCACCTCACTTGTAACTGAAAACACAACACTAAAAGCCAAAGTCCAAAATCTTGAGAAATCTCCGAATAACTTTTCAAGAGGAGAAAAATCATTCAACATGTTATTGGGAAATCAAATTTTCACTAACAACAGAAAAGGATTAGGCTTTGGGAATACACAAGTTGATGATAAAGCAAAAGGTAAGAGTGTCTTTGCTAGGTGTGAAATAATTGGACATCGTGTTGAAAATTGTAGTCATAGGAACAAGAACACAAAATTTATACAAGTTTGGGTTCCTAAGAATTCTACAAACAAATTTCATGTCTATTGGAACAAGAATCAAAGGACTAAACAAGTTTGGGTTCCAAAGGGATTATTTATTCACAATGCTTCAGCCACTAACAATCATGGACCTATAAAAACAAATAGGCCACAAAAATCTTTCATTGTGTAGGTATGGTGGCAGGCTAAGGAACAACAACAGTGTTCTCTGGATTTTGGCTGTTCTAGAAACACAACGGGCAACAAAGCAAAGTTCCTTAGCCTAGTACAAAGGTGACAGAATCACAATGAGCAACCATGAAAAATTATCGTAAAGGTAAAACAGGTGAAGGTATATTTATTTGATCGATATATTAAGTGTGATAATCTGCACCGTATTCTGAATGAAATCAGCCAATAATGTGAGATGATGATTTTTTTTTGACTTGTTCAACATAGTTGGCCAATTATATTTATGCCAAAAACACTATTCTTTGAATTACTTCATACATATACGTTTGGATTAAAAATAGTGTTTTGTTGGATGATAATATTTTTGGTTACGGCTAACTCTATATTCAAGGTTTTCTGATTATTTACATGGCTTCAATCCAAATTCAAGAGAATGTCATTTAAAATGCTGTGTAAAATTGAGTTTGAAATTTTTGATGCACACTTCATGGTTTGGTCGATCAAATTCAATTAATGATAATTTTTGAGTGAAAAAGAAATTCAGATGCAGATTACACTGGTAATCTAGTTGATAGAAAAATTAATAGCTGAACGTGATTATTGAGACATTTAGTAACTGCATCGTTTTTCAAAGAAAATATCTGCATAACTTTCATTACAAATAATTTTCAATTAGCAGAAATTTTTTCTCATATAACCCCTTCGAGAAAATCATTGTTGACCATATTTTCAGATTAGTCATTTTTATTTGATTTTAAATGACAAATTTTGACTAATCCGACTCCCTACTAATTATCAAAAAGATAAATAGTGATTGAAAAGGTGATAAGTATTGATATTTAACATACATTACTCAAGACAGTATATTTGGAAAATTTCTTTAGGAATTCAAACAAGAGATATAAAACTTTTTGTTGGGTAAAGATTCCATGACCATTTCTATATCTATCGTATTTCTATCGACCATTGTTTTTCAAAAATTCAATATAGTTTGTCGATGTGTGGTACTATAATCAGGGATCATTTGTTTTTCATTTCACATTTTTTTTGTAAAAATAAATAAATATCCAAAGTATTCACTCTCATTTAAAAGTCCTCACGGTTATGCATGGGTGAATTACTTGGATTTTTTATTATGTGCTTTCATGCTCATTTAAAAGTCCTCATGGTTATGCATGTATGGAACGCATATCAAAATTAATTGATTAAATAGACAAGTTGATTCTAATCCCATTTAAAAGTCCTCACGGTTATGCGTGTTAGAAGATACTTGAATTCATTTTTAAAATTGAATTGGAATACTACTAATCTCATTTAAAAGTCCTAACGGTTATGCATGATTAGTAGATATTCAAATTCCTGATATAAATGTACCACAAGTAGATACAACCGTATGATTTTATATGAGAACATCATTCTAAAAGTGGAATATGCGCCTAACAAGGGTAGTTATGATTTTTATTTGATTTTTATTGAAGTTTAATATTTATATTCAATTTGAGTTTAATGATGGATTAATATCGATCACTCTATCTCTATTTTCTCTAACATTATCATTCTTTTGCTGATAACAAAAGGGGGAGAGAAAAATTAAGATTTTGTCAAATAAAATCAAGCAAAGGTCAAATAATTTTCCATTTGCATCTAGGCTCATTTGTATATTTCTATTTGTATGCATATATGTAGGGGGAGCATCATGTAGAGAGGAAGCATTTAAATGGGGGGGCAACTAGAGTATATCATTGATCAAATACATTTAACACATGTACAAAATCTTAAATATATGGTTGTTATCATCAAAAGGGGGAGATTGTTGAATATGCGCTTATATGATTTTTTGTTTGATGATAATAAACATATATACATTAGTTTAAATGTATTTGTTAATGTACTATAGATTAAATAAATATTTCTTGATTAAAATAAATTACACAGAATTTGAATTCAAACAGAAATTTTATTCAAACAAATATTTATTACATTTATGAATAGTACAAATTCAAGCTCTCACTATACATATACAATTTTTTTTACAATACATCACAATTTCAATTTACATAAATTTCTCACTACATATCGCTCACACTCGTAGTTTATCTTCAACTTCATTCCAGTTAGAATCCAGCATCTGAGCAATCTGCAAAAATATTCACTAACGCAGTAAAATTGAAAAAGAAATATTTTTGCAATATAAAATGAAATATGATTTTTTAAAATATGATTTGCCTCAGTTATTTGGGTTGTTCGTCATCATTCACATTTGAATTTATTATACACGAACAATGTGACATGCACAGTGTATCACTGTACATGCCACAATGCTGTGCACATTGATATACACTTGATAATGCTACAGGGACAGGTGAGCACAGGTCAAACCTAAATGAAAAGCCGGGTTCAACTCACGTGCAATATATCACGACGCGAGCACAAGGTCAAACCCGAGTTTTTGAAACTGGATTCAACTCAAGTGAAATTTCAAAAATCAACATGAAATACATGGAGACAAAGTAGACCAGAAGTACAAACTGAAGGCTACAAGAAATATGCAATTCGAAGTGATATAACAGCAAATACCACAATATCAAGTTCAAGTCAGACCAACAGCTACATGAAGCAAACAGCATGAATGTCACAAGCATGAACACAGGAAAACATGCATGTAACATGGACTGCAACAAACATCAGAATAACAAACAGTGAATCAAGACAGGGCCGAGCAACTGCTATATGGTGATGCAGTTAACAACTACTCAAAGCAACAATGACAATAAAGTGAATGCAACTACAGGAACTCAACAAGGAAGATTACAGCATCAAGTCGGGTCAGACCAACCAGAATAGATGCAAAGACCACAATGCAATGTACATGAATACAACTACAGGTACAAGGCCAGAAGTTTAAGTGAACAGAAGACAATTGAACAACTACAAGGTCAGGGAAGCAACAAGAATACCAGAGACTACAAATAAAGCAAGCGAAAATACAAGTTGTACAAGATAACAGCAACAATGAAAATCAGTGCAACATGTAGACAGCAACTTCAATATGCTCAAGTGAATGAAAATTCTATACTCATGCAATGAACACAAGTCAGTGGAAAGCATACAAACATACCAGATCAAAATCGAACTAAAGTATGGTGAAACACTGCAACTCAAAGAGCATCAACAATGCAACACTTCAATGAGCTACATACAGTGATGCAATGCAAATCAAAATAGAGATAAGATGGTCAGTCACCATAATGATGAAAATGTCGAGCTCAATGCAACACAGTGGCAACCACAAGATGCAGACCAACCAGAAGTACAAGTGCAGTTTAAATGACCGGGCAAGTGCATAACTAAACCAACAAACATCAGCAAGTACAATATCATAAAACAAATGTCTATGCCGAGAAAACAATGAAACAATCAGAGAATGTAAAGTCGAAAGCCACAGTGGATGAAAAAAATTCAACAGTGCAGAAATGGTCTCAAGTCCAAGACGAAATCATGGAAACATACAGAAGTCAAGAAGGGGATTCGTGAATATATACTGTCAAAAATCAAAAACGTATCTTTGAAAAAGTCACAAAGTAAAAGAGGAAATTTTTTGCCGTATCAACCAAAAATAAATTGAACGCTTCAAAATCAAAGTCGTGCGCATCAAGGCAAAAATATATCAGGAAAGCAAAAATTTGGAAAGTATGAATTGATACGAACAAACTCAAGTGTCTCGGTATTCATATAAATACCAGCACCCAATTATCATCATGAGCATGAGCGAACAATCGAGTACAAGCGAGTAATTAAACCAGCAACGAAAGGAAAAAAATACATACCATAATTTATCGAACTCGGTCAACAGAGGAGCAGCTGCGAACGAGAGCAAGTAAAGCAACAAGAGAAACGATCATCAGAGAAGCAAAGAGCAACAAATTCGATCGGCATCATCAAAGACCACCGAAGCCCTAATTCAGATCGAACATAGAAAGCAACGGCCGCCATTCTTCACAAAAAAAAAGGATCGGGTTAAATAATAAAAGGGGCCGGCTTTATATTATTAAGAGCCTTTTAATTTTTTAATTAGGGTTTCTTTGTTTAAGGGCAAAAAATTAGCACTCAAGTTTGTATTTTAATTTTTGCTCTTGCTTTTATTTTTGAAGTCTGTTTTTCTTTTCGAGCCAAAGTCTTGGTAAATCACCACCTAGGTTGTAGGTAGTGTCAGATTGTCTAGTTAGGATTAGTTCAGTGAGCAGGGTGTGCGAGTTTGCAAAACTCTATAGGCGAGAGCAGGGTTTGCGAGTTTGCAAAACTCTATAGGCGGGAGCAGGGGTTGCGAGTCTATTAGAGTGTTTGTAAGCGGGAGCAGGGTTTGCGAGTCTATTAGAGTGTTTATAAGCGGGAAACTGTTTAATTCTAATAGAAATCTGGGAATGCAGCAGTAGGCAGGGGTTGCCGAAGCTGGGTAAATTTTGTGTGTGATTTACTTTTCAGCATATTTATTTCTCTGCAGTTTGTTTTTGTGTTTAATTCGAGAAAATTTGCTATAACCCTATTCACCCCCCCTCTAGGATTAATCTAGATCCTACAAAAAGGTATCTAAATCTTTAAAAAAAAACGGTAAATGCCCTTAAACTAAGTAAGATGTAAATGCATAAAGAAGTAGAGAAATATTGTTAACAGTAAAAAGTAGAGGCACAATAATTAAACAAGAATGAATGAAGATATAGACACACACACACATATACATATACCTATACACACACACATGTAGCCTCAAGTATGAGTTATGACGGGCGTGAATTATTAAGAGTTAGTAATTAACTTAGTAAATAAGAATGAAATGGTCATTAGTATAGATTGGAATGCGAGGTTAGTACTGTTACACAATAGAAGTCTGCTCATCGCAAGTGGCCACCAACAGTTGTTTATATATTATGCTGAAGTGGGACAAATCCAACCGTAGGACCCATGGAGTTATATGCACTTGCATATAGTGAAGGAATACCCTCAGTAGAGTTTACCTCAGTAAATTAGGGGGTATTACCTTAATTGCATTAGGAAATCTAAATAGAATTGTGAGCGGCTCGACGCTATGTTAATGTATGTTGGTACCAAATCAAGTGTAGGAGCTATGCATAGGTTGTGTATGTCATTGGTCATGCACAGTTATCGAAAAAGATAGGCTTACACCTAACGAGTTTCACCTCCTACTAGGGTAGGTCATGCTAGGTCATGCAATGCCATAGTTTTTTGCTAGTTTATTAGTTAATGGCAAGATTAGTTAACCCATCAAAGAGATCTTTCAAACCGAATAGGGTAGTACGAGGAGCTAAGGCCTCTAAAGTCCATGGATCTAAGTCCATAATAGTAAGTAGACAAGTAGTAAATCTCCAAGACAAGATAGAGAATGGCTAAACTATTATGATGCCATTATTAGGCACTACGGGAGTTCCTTAGTACACACGACGATGAAGATGTGATAATGTGTTGATGATGGATCTCGATGGGGTGTTGGGTAATGGATACTAGCAGGGATGGTATCTTGGTCCAAAGAGAGACTGTAGTACTTATACACACACGCACACACTCATACGTAGTTATGATCTACTTCGGGCAGATGAGGCATATTGTACGCATACATGGAGTTGAGATGACTAAGTAAAAAAAAGGGACATAACATGTGATGGAAGGCAATCAACATAACCTAATGTTATGTATAAAGTGCATAATTTATCAATCACGGGAATGTTGTTTTAACCTCCCTTCCTAATTAGAACCCATAGGATAACTTTAGAGGAACAGTTATCGATGCAAGGTGGGAACAATTAAAGAACATGTTTCCTTATGCATGCTCAATACTAACAAAGACACTAGTTATTGGAAGTGTTGATCTTGGTCAGTGCTATATATATGATTTATTATACTTTACCATTTTATTGTGAATTATATCAATAGTGCTCTGATATGCATTTATTTATTTAATTGCAAGATACCAAAAAAAAAGATCCGTAATTTGGTGGAATTGGGTTTTCGATTTAGCGAAATTTCAGGCCCACTAGAGTGCGTGTTGTTTCATCCATCCACCTCCACTGCCTCACATTCAAATCTTTCGTAGAAAGCAAACATATTAGTGATCTATGATATGTAAACTCAAATCGTTCCACTAAAAGGTAATGTCTCCAAGATTTGAGAGAAAAAAGAATAGCTTCCAACTCAAGATTATGAGTTGGATAAAGTTTCTCAAATGCTTTTAACCATTCACCAACATAATAAACGACTCCACCCTCCTGCATCAAAACGAATCCAATCCCAAGCGTAAGCATTGGTATACTAGTAAATGATTTCGAACCATCAGAAAGTACCAAAATAGATGCATTATTTAATGACTCCTTTAGCTTAATAAAAGCATGTTTGCACTTTGAGCTCCACGATAAAACCAAATTCTTCTAGGTAAGTTATGTCAATGGCAAAGAGATCTTCGTAAAGCCTTTAATAAACTTTATGCAATAACCAGCCAAACCATGAAAACTTCTTACCTCTATAGCATTTTTCGGTGATGCCAATCTTAAACTGTAACAAATTTACTTCGATCAATTGATAATTTGTTCTTAGAAACAACATGACTAAGGAAGTGATCTTCTTTGCACTAAAAGTGATATTTGGAAAATTTCACTTTAAATTTATGCCTACGTAGAGTATTTAACACTTCACTCAAATGCAATTAGTGCGCTTCTTTTATTTTCGAATAAATAAGTGTATGGTCTAAGAATACCACCACAAACTTATTTTTCAATCCTTCGAAGACTCAACTCATAAAATCGAAAAAACATGTTGCTGCATTGTCAATTCAAATTACATGACTAACAGCTCAAAAAGTCCACCAGAAGTATGAAAAGCGGTCTTCTGAATACTATCTGTGACCACACACAACTGATGGAATTCAATACTCGAGTCAAGATGATAAATTATTCTTTCTCCAACTAACTGATGAAATAAATCATCAATATGTGTTAGTGAATAAAGATTCTTTTTTGTCACCTAATTCAGCTCACAATAGTCAATGCAATGCCTTAAAGAGCCATCTTCATTAGTAGCAAAGAAAACAAGTGCTACCCATTTTAAAACGTTGCCCCACATAAAACTCTTCTCCAATAATTCATTCACCTATTTACCGGGCTCGCTTCTTTCTTTAGGAGTCATATGCCTAAGTGGTAGGGTAATAGTTATGGCATCCGTTTTCAAATAAATATAAAATTCGATCTCCTTATGCATAGGAAAACCAAAAAACTGGACAAAAAGGGAAATCCCGAACTATAGGAACATAAGATAATTTATCTTGTGATAGGTCTACCGAATACAAATTACTAATCATAATAGAACTCTATTAGACTCGTAATAAACATCATGTTGCATCCACTACAAATACCAGAGAGAACAACACTCCAATCACAATCTAGCACCGTTCCATATAAACATCCCGTCCATTCTTAGAATTAAACCAAAACCAGAAATTCTAATACAAATACATCGCAATCAAATCTAATAAACGAAGTATATAGCTTCAAACCCTTATAGGTCATCGAGAAATGGATCGATCCCCTAACATAATTTGGTAATATAACAGGGTTTGTGACTATACTAGTCTTTAGATCGAATTCATCTACCATCTTACTCCAAAAAATGAGTGAGATGCTCCAGTCTCAATTAAAGTGAGAATAGATAAATTAGAAAGAGTAAACAGACCTTCCATGATGACTTTCTTACACTTGTCAACTGTTGGGAATGTACTTGAGCTAGGAACAACATCAACATCATAAGCTGGAGCCGCCTTACTAGAAGTGATAAGCAAGGTAAAACATTCTCTCTTTGTATGTCCAGTTTGGTTGTAATTGAAGCATTTAACCTTAAAGATATTGACCATAGTTCTTCGCCTTATGCCATTTCATGTTGCACCTTCTTCATTTAACTCCATGTTTCTTTGCTTTGCTTTACTTTGAGCTTTCTACCTCCTTCACCCTCATGTTTATTCTACTGAACTGGCTTTCCTTCTACCTACTTAGGCTCCTTTTATCAACTAAATTAAGAAAAGCCATCTCCACTAAACTCTCAAAAGTATATCCTATGGGTACAGGGGTCAAATCTATAACAAATATCCTATCATAATCCTTCATCCATGCTTGAATGTCAACAAATGTTTAAGTTCCCATAAATTTCTTTCCATCCAAACTCTAGAAATCCCGGTACAATCTAGAAAATCCAAAGAAGGTGGAGGGGAGGGAACTGTACCAAGTGGATGAGCTGTAGGTCCTCCATAAGGGTTAACTTCAGTCTGGCCACTTGCTTGAAGATATCGGCGAAACCATATAGAATGTTCACACATGTAACCTCAGTTGTTGTCTCACAAGAACTATTTCTACTTTGATTGCTCATTTCCAATTATATGTAAATAATAATGATTAGCAACTTTCCTTAAATAACAGTAAGCATTAGTGGAATTATATATGTGTATCTTTGTACTATACATACATATGTAATTTTAAAATATACAAGTACACTCTCTTAACATATGCTTACATCCTAAGGAACTCTACACCTAAGTAACAATACTAGCAGTATTGACTCGCCCTTTTAAACACACTAATTCAACAACTAAAAGCGACGTTCAAACTCGCTTTGTTCCAAAAAGATCAGACCATTAGGTTGGGATAACTTGTATGGTATAAAGATAAACATAAAACTTAAATATCTACACTTTCAGATCTTTCAATGGAAGAAACAAAACATAAATAACTGAACTAAACCAAAATATCTATGCTTAAACAAATATTGACCAGTATAGGAAACAAATAAGCAAAAGTTCCTGATAAAAATTTAAAAATATAAGTACTTGTCAGACTAGTACAATAAGATGCATATATAATGACTATAAATAAATTAACTCCAGAGCAAATGATCACCATCTCCATGTATTTTACTCTAGTCTCACCACCCTATAACCCTATCAAACTACAAGGTAGCTAGAAAGAGAGTGGCTCAGACAAAGTCTGATGGGCAAGAAATAATACTAATGGTGTAGTGCTGATAGGCAATTAAATTAATATTTTATAATCTACACAACCTAGTTATGTTTACCTAAACTTGTGCACCTACACCTAATAAGTTAGCCAACTTATACAGTATAGGATGATAACCTACAATACAACTACAATCTGATAACATCCTATGTGGACCCTAACCAAAGGCTGGACATATTGAAACTTAGTAAACTTATCAATGCATCGAGTATACATTGTCGATGGTAAACCACCTATGCAATATAATACATCATATGAACAATTCGGATGGTACACCACCTAGCAATACATTTAATATACAATCTCGATGGTAAGCTACCTATAGACACATCAAGTATACAATTTCGATGGTAGACCACCTATACAATTACAAGAACATGTCATATGCCTTCTAATTATTCAACTAAATAGCATACAAGGATCAAATCAAAATCGATTCCCTCATAGGTATATTAGTCGAATGATGTAAATCCTATCAATAAGGATATCTTCATTCTCTTAACTGTTTACATATTAAAACGTGCAACCATGGTGCTAATAGTAACAATAAGAGCATCTAATTATGAACAATCACATACTCGCATTGAGTGCATGTTATACAATATGGTAATGCTATGTGAACTCCAAGAAACCAATAAAGCAAGAAACAAGTCCCCAAAATCTTCCTAATTGGCCTGCACCAAGTCCAAGTTCAACTTGACCTGACGCAAGTTTCCAGTTGATTGGAAATATCACCGGTTGATTAGAAATAATTTCCAATCGACTGGTAGCCTGTAATAGGCACCAATCTGCATTTTCAATTGATTGAAACATTGTTTCCAATCGACTATAACTCCACTATTTCTTTGGTTTCTTTTGTGCTTTCTACTAGTTGATAACAATTTTCCACCAGCCGACTCCTCGCTTGTTTCTTGTATTTTAGTACTCTAAAGTCCAAACTTCATCATTTTTCCATTTTTTCTTAGTTCTTCATCCTACCTACTTCTGAACTTCAAACATGATGTATAATTCATTGTATATTGACTATATTATTCTTTCATATTCATTAACATCAAATAATATGCTCCAATTATTAATTTATTAATTTCTATTACGATCCATTTTCAATGTAAATCAACAATTTAATCATATATGATATAATATGATTGATATATTCTCAAAATTAACTTGTATTCATCTTTAATGATTATATAATTATTTTAATTCTTTTTACATAGTGTTGGGTGAATTATAAATATAACAAATTAACCCTCCCCAATTCTTAGTAATTTTGTTTTCAAAGTAGCTATCTACTATTCTTAAAATTTGTAATTTAATGATAATTACAATTTAATTATCTAATTGTCCTATATCATATTTTAAAACTCAAAATAGAAATATAATTGTAATTTAGTGGATATCTAGTAAGATAAACATTTCGTAGATAAACCCACTCACCTTGAATTGTCAATCTGTTTGAATTTGATTGGAATCTACAAACTTCCGCCTCTGATCTAATTTGAATCGGTAATTCCCTCCTTTTAATTTTGATTAATTTAGATTGCACTTGCTTTTCTTTTTTATTTGTTATCATTTTTGAAGAATTTAGAGTAGATTTAAAGAAGAAAAGTGAAATTATAGATCTAAGGTTTAGTGGCGGCTACTAGATGAAGAAAGAAGAGATTAGAATTAGAAATATGTACCTTTTCTTTTGATTTATACACTAATCTTGATAGTGCACCTCAACCTCACTTGGGCATCCGTCCTATTTGGCTCGAAAAGCACGATATGGTAATAGTTTGTATCTTTTTCATTTGATTTCTGTTTCTAACATTTTATATATGGAAGCTGGATAGAAAAATCCACCTAACATATTGGTTAAGTTAGATGTACAAAATTCGTCAATTTGCAAAAATTCTTTGTTCTGTATTTTATGTAAAATTGCTTAAATTCCGTTTTGAATTAATTAGTTATTTTTACTAGAAATAAGGGGTATTACATCCCCACTAAAAGAATTTCCTCCCTGAAATTCTAAGAGAAGGAATAATGTTTCTTGAAGTTTCAAGCATACAATAGTATCCATGTACATGTGCAATACATACACGCAAACTACATCATAATCCAACCAATCCTAACAATTCATGTCAAAAGTATCTAATTCCTAATATTTCTAGCAATATAAGATGTGATATCCATATGGATACCAACTATAGCCTGCATATAGATAATAATATATACCAATAGTAATATACAAGCAAATAAATAATACACATCCACCAAACATATGTCATGAAGATGGCATTGATAAAGGCATAAATGCAACTAATGTGGCGCTTATATGAATGCAGAATCATGGCATATAGGCATGGATGCAAAACATTTTAGAATTTACCAATAATTTCTATATGCATGGTTACACACACACATACACATATATTCATATATTTATATACGTCAAGTAACACCATAAGAAAAAAGCCACAAAACAAAGCATTACCACACTATCTAATATCCTAATTGTACCAAACAACCGAGTCATGGAAAACATACCAGAAAAGAGTGATGGATGAGAAGCTCTAATCTTCCTTTAGCTTCCAAGTACTCCCAATCGGATAATTTCTTTATTGTCTAATGTCATGCAATTAATTTCGCTTGGCACATTTCTTGATATTTTGTTATCTAAATACTATTTTAATGATTTACCTTTCATAGCACCCAAAATGCACGCATAAAAGCAATTAGATTCTCAACAATGTCATGGATGACATTTCGTTAAGGGTAATATATGTAAACAATAATAAATATCACTTAGCATATCTATTACAAGTAACTAATTCTTACAACGAAGCGATATAAAATATAATATCAACATACACATGCATAGGACTAAATACATATCTTATCATAAGATGGAAGATCTAACATCATAATACAAATAGTAGATGATACATCTAATCCCATAAGAGTACCTGCCACAAAATAATACATATGTCTACATATCAGTACACCCAAAAACTGGATAGGCATAATCATGGCGGTAATATAGTTACGGCATTTTGAATCACCTCTAGCTAGCAGAGATCCCTATCTAAGTCAGCCTACTCAAAGAATAAATAACAAAGAAACAACGAAGAGAGCATCAAATATATTAATACTAAATGCCAATACTTAAGTTAGTGGAACCATATCTCAACCTCTATCTTCACCTGCATCCAAAAAGTTAGCGTATTATACTATCATACTATGCTATTTAATAAAAAGCCACGACACCAATCGTGTCTTAAGTGTCACACATAAGGAAAGTGCACCATGGGTCTCCCAATAATTCCAAAACCCGCTAAGCATGGTCACTAACATATAACCAATGCTAACACGCCCCAACATGTATGGTCACTAAAATAAGACCAATAATATATACAGTCACTAATATAAGATCGATTGTGTGGTAGCTAATATAAAGCCAATACTTTTTGTCTATGAATCTATAATCCCAAGGTTGAAGCCAAGAGGTACGAACTTACTCCATACACGTAATATCATATGAAATTGTATATCTTAATATACCGGTCTTTGCATCTCAAAACCCACTAAACGGCTCTATAAAAGCTACCATAATACAAATAAAGCACGTCTCCAAAATCACATATGACCTTCATACCATTCAACTTCTACGATACACCCTTCCAGTCTATTTCAAAATCCATGTTTTTGGAATATACATCGGTGTGTGTCCTGCATGAGCCTCGAATTCATAGTACTCCCAAAACCTACCAAAAATTTAACCTCAATAATGATAACTACCAATCGAAGTTACGTCTCAATCTGACTTCTTTTGTGAAAGATAACATATCCCGAAGTTTCAATTAAAATCGATCGACTAAATTAAATAACATCAATTCAAGGGCTTGAAATTATAATTTCGGCTTTTGAACTATTTTCATATTTCTGAATTGGAATTTTAGATGTCTGAACCATGTCTCCTGATGTTTGATTTGAAAATTCTGGCGTTTGAAACTACCCTAAACACACTAGTTCGGCTTTTCTTCATTCATCCCATGTTTAGACATCTGACTTCATTTTCAGATGTCTAAATTCCTTTTTCATACATCTAAATTGAATTTTCAGGCATCTAAATCCCTGTTATAGACAGGGCTGAAATTCAAACATACACAAGTTTTAATCTATAATTTTAATTGACATGCCATTTCTTCCATTACAACATCCTTTGATCTAGAGACAATCTTAGATGCATACACTCTACATTACATTATTTCCCCAGGCTTTATTGGTACAAAGTATTGTATAATTAAGATATGCCATTCAGACACTGGTCGACATGAGTTGATGCCTTTGTTATAAATCATTCAATATATGGATTGGTGAAACTTCAAACTCAACAAACGCCTTTGAGGCAATAAACTAGTTCAACAACCATACAAGTTTGATTACTTGATTAACCATTTCAACTTCGAACTCCAATTTCATAATGATAGCTTAAATTAGCATTGAATATAATTCAAACATTACTACCAATAATTCAATCAACAATCAAACCTAACATCTATCATTAACATTCTATTGTTACTAATTCCCACACATTAAATTATATGGTTTATACTTTAAAACATTCATTCAACAAGATTCTCATCTCTAAATCACTAATCAAGTTCATTACTTAGTCCCTCACCAAAATTTGCATCAAACCCTGATTTTAACATATCAAATAATTACATAGCCTAGAGAAGAGGTCTCACTCACTAAACTTCATAAAAATCTAAGCCCCAATAATAATCCAATTTGAAGCCTTTATTTGTTTCTCAAGTTCTAACTCTAATCTTTTCAAAAATATAAACTTGATGGTATGGATTTAGGGAGAATCTTCTGACTTAAAATTAGATATTTTATTTGAGATTTTTGGTTAAGATTTGCAATAATTACGATGACTGATTTTCAAAACCCTTTATTTTTTTAATCAAAAGTTGAAGAGGAAGAGAGAATGAATAGATGTAGAGGAAAAATATTTAATTCACAATTGTATAATACAATTCTAGTCAAATGATCATTTTTCTCCTAACATCTCTTTTCTTCTCATTTTTCAAATTTTATTCGATTTCAACAAACTTTAAATTTATTTCATGCGTAAATGACATTGCAAACTCAATAAAATATGTCCCAATTCCTAATTCATTCATCTTTAAAAAAATTCTTCTTTTAATTCACTGGATCACTTAATCTTCATTTTAAATGATTAATTACAATTAATTACTAAGAAAAATTTACAAGTTCTTACAAATTCGATCCACCATATACAAATTGAAAGCATTTCAAAGATTCAAACCCGTACGTTGATATAATGAAAGCATCAATGCGTCCCTACAACAATTTGTATCATATAGTCAGCTGCGCTTTCATTGATATTCATGGTTCAACAAGCTCTTTATTCATTAATTCATAGTTCAACAAACAGCAGTCCTTCCTGTTGTTACCAACTTTAGTGGAGCAAAGTTCTTTGTCTATCACTTTATAGTTCAGCCCTATTCATTTTCCAGTTCTGGTCGAATAATATCCAAACATCTTTATCCCAAAAATGCACATATTGCACCATATTTAAAACATTGCAACATTCGTTTCTATTTTGTATGCCTATGTGTATGTTTAAATCCAACTTTATCCAGATATGTGGCTGCCCATACTTTATACATAGCATCGACTTTTGTAGATCATGTTTTTAATGATCATATATCTAGAAGTCTTGGAATTAATTTGTAAGTCTACCACCAAGCTTGTTGGTGATCCATGTATTAACATAATAATAAAGTAATGAGTGCTCTCGTCATTTCGATCACTCTTTCATCAAAATCTGCAAAAAAAAAAAAATCGATTTTCTACATATAAAATTAGATCTTGTAACATTGTGTCAATAACAAAATTTTTAAATCAATGTATCTTTTTAAATCAATGGTAAAAATTTTAAAAAGTAAAACACTATCAGGATATGATCTTTCATAGTGAAAGCACCAAACTTGTAGAGGGTTTTTAGCTATAATTGTTTTATAGAATTTTTAGAAGGAGAATAGAATTACGGTAATAAAATAGGAATATAATGGAAATACAATATGATATAAATAAATCAAACACAAGAACAAGAATGCAAAGTACTGAAAGTAAAAGTAAACGACGTTAGATTTATAGTGGTTCGACATAAACTAACAAATATATGCTTTTATCTCTTTATATTTATATATGTATATATGTATGTATGTGTGTGTGTGTATGAATGTGTGTATGTATAGATATCCATTTTCAAAAAATGTACATATACCTATCTTTTTATGAATCTTGAATCCGAATACAAATTAATGATAAAAGTAGCAAAGTGGTAGTAGAGTAATGACAAAGCTTTGGCATTTCTTTATGTATAGCGGAGTTGCTGTGAAATAGATTTTCTCATTCTATATTTCTATTCCAATGTATGATATTTATAGTTTTGAATCGTTTATTTTGACTTGGAAATTTTCTAAGAAGTTTCTCTTTTTCCAAGCCCTCCGCTTATGCTTTGACACTTTTGTCCTCCAATCGAAACCTTCTTTACTTTTGGATCATAGCCCTTTTCTTTTCTTTTTGAGCCTACTCTAGTCTAAGAGTAGAGCACTCCAAATATAGAGCATTCAATATTGAGAGTGCAGAATATCTCTGTGGCACCTCGACGTTTGCTCCAAGGTAATGCTTAAGTGGACCCGAAGCATGCTTTGAGTCCATATTGTAAGCTTGAAGTGCTCAAGAATTAGTTTTCCTTAGCTTCAACCAAAGCGCTTATTTATGGGTGTTATCCCGAAGATTTCTTCGGATTCAGCTTTGAGTGGACACAAAGCTAGCTTCAGGTCCTGTTGCAGCTTTGAGTTCCCATTTATAAGTGAACCTTTGAGCGCTACACTAATGCATGCTTGAGGGTTTAACTTGAGCGGACCCAAAATCTGACTCAGAGCCGACGTCGAGTGCTAGTTCAAGCCCAATTTTGATTCTTTTTTGGGTGCCGCCTGAATCCATTCTTCAATCCATTTTCACAACTATTTCTCTGCTTTCCCAATTGTTTAATTCAAAACTTACTTTGAGTTTTGATCTGGGACTTCCTTTGAATTTTTTTTATGCAACCCAGAGTTGACTTCGTATTCGCATCTAGTTGAAATTTTCATATTGTAAGTTGACTTTTATGGTGCCCTCTTCAATAAGTTCCTAGTTTTTTTTTCTATTTATCTCCTACCGATTGAAATTAGATGTGCAAAAATATTCAATATCAATGTTTGGCTTACAAAAAAAGAATTAAGAGGAACAAACCAATGGGTTTTCCACTCATTATCCTTAGCAATACATTATCGTTCATGATAATGCATGAGTATACAACTCATACTTAAACCTCTTTTCATGTCATAGCGAGGTGGAAAAGAGCACAAAGGGTTCTTTGAACTCCACATTACACCCTCTTGCATAGAAAACAGTTAGCATATATAATAACTGCAATGTGATCATTCAGTGCTCATCCTCAGAATATCCAATTAGTTTTCACTAGTATGGGTGTAAGCTAAGCAGATAACCTTAACGCTTTATGCACTACTTACCTTAAATATACAATAAGTTATAAGTACATGTATGAAAGTCTCCAATGTCAAGTGATATATCAGATGCACCTCCACTTTTATGATCAATAATGTCTATGGTGTTCATTTATGGTTATCTATAGAAAAGTGCACTCTATATGATTTTGTTCTCTAAGATTAGTAATATCATACTTTAAGATATATCATTCTAAATTTTTAAAAGAGTTCGATAGGTTGCTCATTTAACTCTAGTCGGTGAGCATCCTTCCTCAATATTTAGGTGCATATGTATTCACATAGTCAAAATCCATTTAAATTGATAAACATAGACTTTCATTAATTATTATCCATCCATCAAACTGTTTAACCAATATGATAAACGACCAGGTCTATCGTGGATTCAAGGTGCGACTACTTAATCAATCATAAGCCAGAATCCTCAGTTAGTGTTTACCTATTTACTAAGTGCCTGCACATCACATGCTACTTTGAGATTTTAATGTAGTCTCATAGATTCCTTCAAGCATGATCACCATGTATGAAAGGATTTACCCTATGTACTTGTGATCTCACATAAATCCTTATTGTGCAACTCTATTCACCCAGAAATTTGCCTCATCAATCTCACTTGTAGTAAGGCACCCAATTACTTTTCCTTTTCGATATAGTGCACTAAAGCATGTAGGGTATCACGGGGATGCAATCTCAAAAACATCATTTGTATAAGTTTACATCCAAACAACCATGAAAACTATATCACAAAGTATAACTTAACTAATAAAATTGGTATATGTTCCATAGGTCACCTAGTAGTATCAGTGGCTTACTTGATTTCTTCTCTTTTATTTCATACCATGTTATTATCTTAATATTAATATAAGATCAATAAATGTATGGATGCAAATTGTTAAAAATAGGACGTTTCGTACCATCTAGTGTTACAAAACTATCTGTTATATACGTGGCAATTGTTGTTATACTATAATTTTTATAAACTTTTTATGTGTCCTTACAAGCATATTAAGTATTTGAAAAGTTTGATTCAACCATGAAACAAGAATAGGGGATGTAGCAGAAATGATCAGCACCCTTGAATCCTCTAGCCCTCCCTATTTTCCTTCCTCCATTTTAGATCCATATGATCCCATTTAATTTTGACTGGTTGAAGTAGCATGCTTTTTATGTATTGATGACAAACCTTAGAACACATGTAAAGCTCGGTCTTTATGTACTTTTCTTATGAACTTTGAATTTCAGAATCCAAATATCCTACCAGTGTTTACTTGATGGAGAGCAATCCGCTAAAGCGAGACAATATAACTCTATCGAAACTCTCAAATGAGCACATTACATAATTTGACCAACTATTAAAAACATCAAATTCTTCAAAAGATATCACAGATTCTAATACTTTTCAAATTGCCACTTGGCACCATTCTCAGTAATGCTTAAAGTTTCATTAGCACATACTAGTGTGCAACCCATGCATTGCACACCGTAGTATTATAACTTATGGTATTTATACTTTTAATATTAAAATACGAACTTTGTTATGCAATGTATGATAACTCCACTGAAACAAATGAACCAAAAATTAAAATTATTACCATTATTTATATGTAATTTGTGTTATGTAGCTTACATATATGTATGTGCATGTGTGTATAAGAGAAATAAAATATTTTTATTAATTTTGCTAATATGAATTAGTATGCATGTTGAAATTGACGTATGCTAGTGATTTATTAGATGAACTAACAAATATTATTTAATGGAATTTGTTTATATAAGCTCAATTTAAAAGTCATGTAATTAGTTTAAATATACGGAATGAAAAGTAAATAGTAGGAAGAATAAAGAAGAATTCTGCAGAAAATTGTATAAATTTGATGTGGAGTTATTGAAGTTGAAAAACAGAATTTTGTAATATAATGTGTGATAAATTCTTGATATAAACGAATTACAAGTGATTTACAAATTATCTTTGTCGTTATTGTTTATATGCATAATTTATGTTATCTGATTTGTTTATCTTTATAGTTGAATGAAAAAACCGTTTACTATTTTTCTTAATATGAATATATAATATATATAAATATATATTAAAATTGGCGTATGTTTTTAGGATTTATTAAAAGAATATACTAATTATTCCAAATTTGAGATCTTTGTAAGTAGGTTAAATATATGGATTTTTTTAGGAACTAGAGATAATGGTTTTTGTAACAACTCGCATATTTTACGATTGTGAATTTAAATATTTTATTTAAATACAGCATCGTTAGTCGGATTAAAGTCCTAAATGCTACCTTGGCATACGGTCGAATTAGGACTCGGTACCACTTCCATTGAGTTCAAAATGTCGTTTGCGACCTTTTTGAGTACGAACTTCGATATGTTTGGAGCTAGCTAAAATTTGACTATGCACTTTGGACTTTGGGTTTGGGTTGGCCTAAACTATTAACTCTAGCTCCACTCCCACTTCTCTTCATTCACTTTCATTTCCTAATACCTTCAAGATTTCATGAAAATGGGGGAAGAGAAAGAGAATTAGAATTCTTAAGCCCTAGTTCCATTGCAAATCCAAGTTCTAACTCCAAATTCAAAGTGAAGCTATTGATAAGCATCCTCCTCTTCTTCTCCAACTCATTCTACCTTCAATTTCAGAAATTCCTAAAGTCTAACTTAGGAAATGTTTTTCTTTTAAGCTTAGATTCAAGCTTCTTGGGTTGGAATCGAGGAATGATTGTTCTTACCTTGCTCTATAGCTTCTTCTTCCTTGTTTTTTGTATAAAAGGTGAGATTTTTATCCCACATCTATGTTTATAGCCTTCATTTGTTGTTAGGTATGAATTCCTAACTCTTATTCCATGTCCATTTGCCTTGGATTGAATTGGTTTTATGAGTATTCCAATTTTTGGTGTTTGAACTCAAATCTTTAAAAATCATAGCTTTGATGTTTGATCATGCTTTTAGTGGTGTATCGAAGAGCCTATAGGGCCGAGTCGTCGATAGGCATAAACCCCTAGTGCCTATTGCTCGTCGGGTTGCAATTTTGGAGGAGTTGCTCTTCATTTGATAGGCTGAAAAACAGCCCCAGTGCCAGTCAATCGACAGACCTTTGCAGTCAGTCGACTGGATGTAGCAAATGAATATTCCTGGGCTATCGGTAGAGGCTGGAAGTCTCTGTTTTTTGCAATCAGTCGACTGGCCTCTGTAATCAGTCGACTGACCTGCTTGTTTTTGCCTACTTAGCCTATTTTGCTTGAAATTCCAATTTTTATCGATTCGTGGTTTTTCGATTTGTTGTTATCATTTATTATCGACCTTGATGACTTCTATTTTGGAATTTTAGGGTATATCCATTTTGATGGGTTGGGAATCGATTTCTTTGGATTTAATTCACGTCTTTGAACATGAAATTTTGGTGATTGATTGTTCTCACAATCCTTTTTATGGTTTGTCACTTTAAAACGCAAAGGTTTATATACTAGTAGGAAATATTCAAACTCTGTCTCAAAGATGATTTCAACTCTATTTTTAATACAAAGTCCTTTATAAAACCATTTTCCAATCTATTAGTATATACAAACCTTTACCTCATTCGTTCGAAAAATCCAATTAAACGACTTTGCAAAACAAGTGGTATGAAATGCTTGCGTTTACTTTGTCGGTTAATTCTTAGACTCATTCGATTGAAATTCTTGTGACAACTTTCGAGTGGAGATTTGCAATTTGTTCGTAAATACTTAAGTTAAGCAAGTGGTTATGGGACATGAAGCTAAATGTAACGATCCCGAATTTTAATTAATTTTAAATTGATAATTTATTTTAAATTTGAATAAAAATTTGTGAAATTTATTTGGTAATTAATATAACATATTAGTTGAATTAAGGAATTGCTTTTAACTAATGTATTTGAATTCAATCGAATTGGGATTTATAAATAATAATAGACAAGTAAATTAAATGATTGGATGGTTAAACTTCAAATAAAAATAAAAATAAGAAACTATTATATCAACATAAATATAAAAATAAATAAAAAATTTCTAAATTCAAACAACATAATAACTATAGAATTTCATTTATATTTTAAAGTAAGAAGACAAAATAAAATATGAATACTAAAGTAGACATATGAAGCACCAAGGCAAAGAAAATAAATAAAACAAAGTACATATGTACATGCTTATATAAAGCAAAGAAAACTGTGCTTACATAACAAAGTATAAGCTGTAAACAAAAGTAGAGACACATGCATTTATTACCCCATCTCCTCTGTACAAAATATATCATCCAAGCCATGTAAGTAATGCAGGCAAGGAATAAACATAAACAAAGTAAAGTAAACATCTATTGTACAAGCAAAGTTAAAAAAAAGTATAGACTTGAAAGAAAAAAAATATATACAAATGTTTATGTATAAAGCAATTAACGCTAACACTATTATCTGCCACCATAGTAGAAAACTCTGTCCTATATTGTACAAACAAAATGATATAACCTATATTTGTACAAAGAAAGTATAACATCACTTGTACAAAATGAGATCAACCCGTAGCTTCTTTCTCTACATCACTTTCTTCATCTCAGTTCGTGTATCCAAAGCTATGAAAACCTGTAATCAAATTTTCATCAAACCTGGAAAAAAAATTGAGTTATAAATGCAAATCCAAAGCCTGGGAATTCATCCTGTAAGCAAAGCAAAACATGATCATATATCAAGTACAAAATCAAACCCAAAATATAATTCAACTCAAAGTTTTTGGAAAAGCAAAACAGATTAAAGGGCTGCCTCTGTTCTTCTCTGCCATTTTTCTAGGTGAGCAAACTTTCTACTTTGAATCTGTATGGTTGTTTGTGAGTAAACAAGTGATTTAAACTTGAGTTATTATAAATTTGTATATTTATATGTTGAAGTTGCTCTGCATATCTATCTATCTATCTGTGCTGTGAGATTCACTATCTTCTTTGTTTAGTTACAGGGAATACAATAAAAAGATTTTGAAGAAAAAAAAAAGAAGAAAATTCAAATTCTTCTTTTCTAATCAATATTAGGCTTTAGTTTCAAAACAAAAGAGTTGTGTTTAAGAATGAATTGTGATATAAAAATAGTTTCATGAAGAGTAAACATATACAGGATGAAAAACTCAAAAACTACAGAGCAATCTTCAAATATGTTAAATTTCGAGTTTCTTAATTCACAAATTCATGAATATAAATAGAATTCGTGTACAAAAATATGATTTTTAAAACAAGATTCGTGATTTTTAGAGGAGGGAGTGAGGTGCAGTTCGCACTCGACTGTTTTGAGCATTTTAGGTCGCCGTAGGTGATCGTGTTGATGGGAGAGGCCGGGGCTTCGCGTGGAGGTGGAAGGGAGTATGGCGGGTTGGGAAAAATGGTGGCTCGTGACCTAGTTCATCGTGGCGTTGACCGGAAGGAGGAGTAAGGTTTAAGGACAGTAAAATACGCGTTTGGGTTTTCGGGCTCGTTCGCCTTCATTGATGCATCGAGTGCAGCCTGGCTTGGAGGAGGAGTACTCGGGTCGTAGACGAAGGTGTGGACGGAGGAGCGGCGGTTCCGGTGGTGGGGATGGCCGTGGCGAAGCGATTTGTTGGATGGGTTAAATGTTTTAGTTTTCGAATGGTAGGCCAGTTTTCGCTTGGTACTCCGTGATGCTCGTTCGAAGGTTGGGGTAGTACGTGGGGACGGTCGGTGACGTGTTCGTGGTGTCGCCGGAGGTGGCGTCGTCGTTGACGATCTGTGCACGTGCACATGATGGTGCACGGCCGAACGTCATTGAGGAAGAAGTAGTAGATGAGGAGGAAAGAAGTTGTTCATTGTTTTCACAGGGTAGTGTGGGCGTTGCTTTGTTTTCTATAGGTTTTAGTTTTAAACCTGGCAGTGTTTTTAAAATTTGAACAGAAATTAAAAGTTGAAAGCCAAATTTTAAACAAAGTTTAAATACAAGTTTTTAAGTTGGTTTCAGATTTAATTTGGTATCTTGGTCCTAAAAAAAATGAAATGTTTAACAACTTTGAATGTTAAGTTATATTTTTAAAAAAAATGATTTGAATTTTAGAAGTTTTGGTTTAAACTCTTATATAATTTCTTTATAAAGATAAATGTTTTACAACATTCGATTTAAAAGAGTTTAACTTGGTTTAAATTTGTTAAAGGTTGAATTTGTAATTATTTCAAATCTTTGATTTGAAATGAAATTTAAAATTTGAATTTGAAAATAAATGTTTTTTAATGTGTTTGAGTATGATAATTAAATCATTACTAAAATGATGTTTTATCTTAAAGATAATTAAGGTTTAATGATTTATAATTCATTTAATTATTAAGGTAATTAAGATGGATAATTAATTAATTTAATTAATTAATGATTTGGATTAATTAGATAAGTAATTAAAGGATAAAGTAGTATATGAGGGATTAAGATTAATTTATTGGTAACTAAGGATTTTTAATTAAACTTTAATTAATGATTAAAGTTGATAAATCAAGTGATTAGGCAAAAATTAATGTAAGGATAATGTGATAAATTTTTAATGATTAATTTAGATTAATAAATTAATGATAATCATTATGAAATTGTGTAAGTGTAATTACTTTATGGTAAGTAATTAAAGGTTTAATTTCTTAAAATAATTAACTAAGGAGTCAATTAATTATGAAATTGGTTTAAAGGTTAATTTAATTAATATGATTGATTAAGAATAATTTAATTAATTAAAGTGTTTGATAAATTAATTTATATCAAATGATTTGGAATTAATAAAGCAAAATTGGATAATAAATTCATAAGTAATTAATTAAATTGGAAATAAATTGAATTAATTAGGATTAAACAATTAATTAATCCTGTTTATAAATGATTATCAAATGCTTGACCTTACTTATGAATGATTGTATTGTATGAGATGCATTGAAATTGATTGTCCTATCTGATCTGTGATATTTTGTTTTGTGACTGTGTATAATTTATCCATTCATTTACATTGTTATATTATCTATGAATCTGTGAATGGATGATAAACGTTATAGTTTATATCGCTTATCAACTATATTTCTGTGTTTTAATCTGTGATGATTGAATAATGTTGCACTATTGTGTTAAACCCCTGGACCACACTTATACACACACCAATATGGATTTCACGAGGAAATCGATTAAGTTACAGATTTTGAAATAGTCTAAAAGTTGAATATTTAAGTCCAAATGGTTTGGAAATGTTTTGGATTAAAGTGAAAAGCTTTTGAAATGGAATTTCAAAGATGAAATTTATTTTGAATAACTTGATTGAGTTTTGAAATTTAAATATTTTGATTTAAATTTAAATTCAATATTTGAAATTGAATTCTATATTCAGTATTTATGATATTAAATGGTATACAAGTTTATATGGGTTTTAAACCATTTTGAGGTGTTGTTTTTTAGGAATTTGAATTAACCCAAAGATTTTAACTTGTATAAATGAGATCGAATTTCTCCGAAACGAAAACAACTTGTTTTCAAATAAAAATAACTTTCGTTTAAAGAAAGGATTTCCAAATTGGGTTGAGAAGTTTCAAGTTTGAATTGGAATTGTTTTGAAAGGCTATGAATGAATCTTTGGAAATGATTTTTGAAAGCTATAAGTTGAATCTTGATTTAAAGATTCAACAATTTAATCGAATTTTGAGAGCTATGAGTTAAATCTTTGATTTAAAGATTTAATGAGTTAATCCAATTGGAATGGAAATTGTTTTGAAGTCTATGAATTGATCTTTGTGAAATAAATCTTTTTGTAATATAAAGATTTGAAATGGTAATTGGTTTAAACCATTTGAAAATGATAGTTTTTGGGTTTTAAGTTGTGACTTAATTGAAATCCCAATATCCATATGTTTTTGAAATATTGCGCTCACTATTCGGTTTAGCCGGGAGAGGACCTTTGTGTCATATATCCCATTCCGAATATGTGATATGTCTTTATGGAAAGCATTTGAAGACCGGTGGTGAAGACCGGATATTTTCGAAAACGAAAGGACAACTCGTCGAATGTCTTTGCATCGACTGGTCCCCGGTATAGAGACTCCATATGTGATGGGCAGTCCGAACGTGATTAGTGAATATCCGGATTGCAAGGACTTCTTTGGAAGTGCCTTCGGTTCTGTTCGAACCCAGAATAGACTTGTATGGATTGTATGTCTGACATTACAAATTGAGATATAAAGCATATTTCTTTCAAATACATTTCTGTTGGTGGCGGAGAATTTATTCTCTTAGCATTAACACCCTTCTCTGAGACGTACGAGCTCAGAGGTTATGTAGTTGAAGGTTATCAGCGATATATTCCCAATTTGGTAATGTGGCATGCTGAGTGCTGCTGATCATTTGTTGATCAAAGCGTGGCTTTTGTAAAAAGCGTAGCTTTGTGGACGAGACTTCGTCGAACCTCACACCCCGGAATGGTCGAAACAGGAAAGATGCGGCAAGGTTATTGGGGGTAGCGCCCCTTAGGGTATGTACATTTCCTTTTGGAAAAGGGTGGTATCATGGTATGGAGCCCAGATACTTACTCATGTTGAAACACTTTATTTATTACTGTGTGATGTTGGTTATCGAGCGCTCGGATAAAAGTCTTAAAGGACCGGGGGATGGCATACTCGTGTCAGTAGTTACCCAGTTAGGGGTAACCCGGCCTTGTGTTGGCAGAGACCCAGTTAGGTTCTCGGGACGTCCTTCCAGAGGCGTTTCCATGTGGCAATGGGAAGTTCCTTGGCCTGACCATTTGTTGGAAAATCCAAAGAAATAATACGAACCTTTACGATTGCAAATTGTAGAACCTGCCTCCTCAGGAGGTAGCTATAGCGGGCATAATATAATGGTACCTATGCTGGCTAAGATTTATATTCTACTTTCGAAATGTTTTCTACACTATGCATTAATAATAATAATCAAACGATTTGATTTTGCGTAGTAAGCATCTTTGACTAACATAAGAAGAAATCTCCTCCAAATCTGTGTTTGCATTGTGTGTGTGGTGGGAGGTCTTATGGTAGTTACATTTTCAAAAAGCATTGCGAATTGATTTTAAAATTCTTTTGTTGATTGTTTTAAAAGATAAACTGTTTTTGTTGCTCACACCAGTCCCACGACTGATCCGGAGTTTATTGTTTCTTTCCTAAACTCTGGGTGCTCATTATTTTCTACACGAGCAGTCTAGAGTTGGGATTTTCAGATAGTCAGGTTTAGTAAATTATCTGGAGTTAGTTCAGTTTGTGGATCACACCAGTCTTGCTTAGCTTGGTGCATCGTTATTGGGAGTTCAAGCTATTTTGGAATTGGAGCTTTGGAGATGGAGATTATCCACTGCTGGTGTTATCGTTTTCTTTTCCGCTGCTATTTCTTGTATCATATCTCTGATGTATATTGATATTCATTGTATCACTCTGTTGTATCAGATATTGTATCTATGTTGTATATCAATGTATTATTTCTTTTATTTCCGCTGTGTTATTTACTTGATGTTGTTATAAGCTCCGGCGAATCGGATTTGAACGGTCGAATATACGGCATTCGAATACGATTTGAAGTATGGATGTCGATTTTCGAGCGTGAAAAATCCCGTTCGTCACATGTGGTATCAGAGCTAAGGTTAAACTTTAGCTCAAGAGTATAACACATTAAGTAGCTCATTAGAGATAGGGTGAAGTAAACCCTAGAATGAGTATATCCCTAAGATATCCGTTTGAATGCCTCAGTAAATTCTCTTACTATCCAATTATAGTGAGTATGAGTGCAAGAAGAGGACGAGATAGGGGACAGGGAAATACCACTATAAATGGTCAATACCCTGTGACAGTGGAAACAATTTTCTCTATCAATTTCCTTTGATTCGATTCCAATTTCTTTTGATTGCTTCGTGACAGCTCCAGAAAGAAATTTCGGTGCGGTGATGCCCTACGTATCATTGTAGGAAAATCCTTACTTCGTATCTTCATCAGTTTCTTATCAGTTTTTGATTTAAACCTTAATAAATATGAATGAATTTGAAATTTGGAATTGAAAATTTAAATAAATTGAAAATTTTAATTTGAGTTAAATTGATTAATAGAATATAGAGCTAAATTTGAATTGAATCGATAAAACGATTTCGTTTAAAACCAAATTTAAAATTCTGTTATAATTTCTTGTAACTATTGTTGATATTCTGATTTGGTGAGCTAAATGCAAAATTGATATCCAGTTCGATCTGGAAAGATATTTCTCTATCTTTCATCTATCTTCGTTATCTCTCTCTAGCAAATTTCGAGGACGAAATTCTTTTTAAGAGGGGAAGTCTGTAACGATTCCGAATTTTAATTAATTTTAAATTGATAATTTATTTTAAATTTGAATAAAAGTTTGTGAAATTAATTTGGTAATTGATATAACATATTAGTTGAATTAAGGAATTGCTTTTAACTAATGTATTTGAATTCAATCGAATTGGGATTTATAAATAATAATAGACATGTAAATTAAATGATTGGATGGTTAAACTTCAAATAAAAATAAAAATAAGAAACTATTATATCAACATAAATATAAAAATAAATAAAAAATTTCTAAATTCAAACAACATAATAACTATATAATTTCATTTATATTTTAAAGTAAGAAGACAAAATAAAATATGAATACTTAAGTAGACATATGAAGCACCAAGGCAAAGAAAATAAATAAAACAAAGTACATATGTACATGCTTATATAAAGCAAAGAAAACTGTGCTTACATAACAAAGTATAAGCTGTAAACAAAAGTAGAGACACATGCATTTATTACCCCATCTCCTCAGTACAAAATATATCATCCCAGCCATGTAAGTAATGCAGGCAAGGAATAAACATAAACAAAGTAAAATAAACATCTATTGTACAAGCAAATTTAAAAAAATAATATAGACTTGAAAGAAAAAAACATATACAAATGTTTATGTATAAAGCAATTAATGCTAGCACTATTATTATCCACCATAGTAGAAAACTCTGTCCTATATTGTACAAACAAAATGATATAACCGGTATTTGTACAAAGAAAGTATAACATCACTTGTACAAAATGAGATCAACCCGTAGCTTCTTTCTCTACATCACTTTCTTCATCTCAGTTCGTGTATCCAAATCTATGAAAACCTGTAATCAAATTTTCATCAAACCTGGAGAAAAAAAATTGAGTTATAAATGCAAATCCAAAGCCTGGGAATTCATCCGGTAAGAAAAGCAAAAAAGGATCGTATATCAAGTACAAAATCAAACCCAAAATATAATTCAACTCAAAGTTTTTGGAAAAGAAAAACAGATTAAAGGGCTGTCTCTGTTCTTCTCTGCCATTTTTCTAGGTGAGCAAAATTTCTACTTTGAATCTGTATGGTTATTTGTGAGTAAACAAGTGATTTAAACTTGAGTTATTTTAAATTTGTATATTTATATGTTGAAGTTGCTCTGCATATCTATCTATCTATCTGTGCTGTGAGATTCACCATCTTCTCTGTTTAGTTACATGGAATACAATAAAAGATTTTGAAGAAAAAAAAGAAGAAAATTCAAATTCTTCTTTTCTAATCAATATTAGGCTTTAGTTTCAAAACAAAAGAGTTGCGTTTAAGAATGAATTGTGATATAAAAATAGTTTCATGGAGAGTAAACATATACAGGATGAACAACTCAAAAACTACAGAGCAATCTTAAAATATGTTAAATTTCGAGTTTCTTAATTCACAAATTCATGTATATAAATAGAATTCGTGTACAAAAAAAATATGATTTTTAAAACAAGATTCGTGATTTTTAGAGGAGGGAGTGAGGAGTAGTTCGCGCTCGACTGTTTTGAGCATTTTAGGTCGCCGTAGGTGATCGCGATGATGGGAGAGGCCGGGGCTTCGCGTGGAGGTGGAAGGGAGTATGGCGGGTTGGGAAAAATGGTGGCTCGTGACCTAGTTCATCGTGGCGTTGACCGGAAGGAGGAGTAGGGTTTAAGGACAGTAAAATACGCGTTTGGGTTTTCGAGCTCGTTCGCCTTCATTGATGCATCGGGCGCAGCCTGGCTTGGAGGAGGAGTACTCGGGTCGTAGATGAAGGTGTGGACGGAGGAGCGGCGGTTCCGGTGGTGGGGATGGACGTGGCGAAGCGATTTGTTGGATGGGTTAAATGTTTTAGTTTTCGAATGGTAGGCCAGTTTTCGCTTGGTACTCCGTGATGCTCGTTCGAAGGTTGGGGTGGTACGTGGGGATGGTCGGTGACGTGTTCGTGGTGTCGCCGGAGGTGGGGTCGTCGTTGACGATCTGTGCACATGCACATGATGGTGCACGGACGAACGTCATTGAGGAAGAAAAAGTAGATGAGGAGGAAAGAAGTTGTTCAATGTTTTCACAGGGTAGTGTGGGCGTTGCTTTGTTTTCTATAGGTTTTAGTTTTAAACCTGGCAGCGTTTTAAAATTTAAACAGAAATTAAAAGTTGAAAGCCAAATTTTAAACAAAGTTTAAATACAAGTTTTTAAGTTGGTTTCATATTTAATTTGGTATCTTGGTCCTAAAAAAATGAAACGTTTAACAACTTTAAATGTTAAGTTATATTTTAAAAAAAATGATTTGAATTTTAAAAGTTTTGGTTTAAAATCTTATATAATTTCTTTATAAAGATAAATGTTTTCAACATTCGATTTAAAAGAGTTTAACTTGGTTTAAATTTGTTAAAGGATGAATTTGTAATTATTTCAAATCTTTGATTTGAAATGAAATTTAAAATTTGAATTTGAAAATAAATGTTTTCAAATGTGTTTGAGTATGATAATTAAATCATTATTAAAATGATGTTTTATCTTAAAGATAATTAAGGTTTAATGATTTATAATTCATTTAATTATTAAGGTAATTAAGATGGATAATTAATTAATTTAATTAATTAATGATTTGGATTAATTAGATAAGTAATTAAAGGATAAAGTAGTATATGATGGATTAGGATTAATTTATTGGTAACTAAGGATTTTTAATTAAACATTAATTAATGATTAAAGTTGATAAATCAAGTGATTAAGCAAAAATTAATGTAAGGATAATGTGATAAACTTTTAATGATTAATTTAGATTAATAAATTAATGATAATCATTATGAAATTGTGTATAATTACTTTATGGTAAGTAATTAAAGGTTTAATTTCTTAAAATAATTAACTAAGGAGTCAATTAATTATGAAATTGGTTTAAAGGTTAATTTAATTAATATGATTGATTAAGAATAATTTAATTAATTAAAGTGTTTGATAAATTAATTTATATCAAATGATTTGGAATTAATAAATCAGAATTGGATAATAAATTCATAAGTAATTAATTAAATTGGAAATAAATTGAATTAATTAGGATTAAACAATTAATTAATCCAGTTTATAAATGATTATCAAATGCTTGACCTTACTTATGAAGGATTGTATTGTATGAGATGCCTTGAAATTGATTGTCCTATTTGACTTGTGATATTTTGTTTTGTGACTGTGTATAATTTATCCATTCATTTACATTGTTATATTATCTGTGAATCTGTGAATGGACGACAAGCGTTATAGTTTATATCGCTTATCAACTATATTTCTGTGTTTTAATCTGTGATGATTGAATAATGTTGCACTATTGTGTTAAACCCCTGGACCACACTTATACACACACCAATATGGATTTCACGAGGAAATCGATTAAGTCACAGATTTTGAAATAGTCTAAAAGTTGTATATTTAAGTCCAAATGGTTTGGAAATGTTTTGGATTAAAGTGAAAAGCTTTTGAAATGGAATTTCAAAGATGAAATTTATTTTGAATAACTTGATTGAGTTTTGAAATTTAAATATTTTGATTTAAATTTGAATTCAATATTTGAAATTGAATTCTATATTCAGTATCTATGATATTAAATGGTATACAAGTTTATATGGGTTTTAAACCATTTTAAGGTGTTGTTTTTTGGGAATTTGAATTAACCCAAAGATTTTAACTTGTATAAATGAGATCGAATTTCTACGAAACGAAAACTACTTGTTTTCAAATAAAAATAACTTTCGTTTAAAGAAAGGATTTCCAAATTGGGTTGAAAAGTTTCAAGTTTGAATTGGAATTGTTTTGAAAGGCTATGAATGAATCTTTGGAAATGATTTTTGAAAGCTATAAGTTGAATCTTGATTTAAAGATTCAACAAGTTAATCGAATTTTGAAAGCTATGAGTTAAATCTTTGATTTAAAGATTTAATGAGTTAATCCAATTGGAATGGAAATTGTTTTGAAGTCTATGAATTGATCTTTGTGAAATAAATCTTTTTGTAATATAAAGATTTGAAATGGTAATTGGTTTAAACCATTTGAAAAGGAAAGTTTTTGGGTTTTAAGTTGTGACTTAATTGAAATCCCAATATCCACATGTTTTTGAAATACTGCGCTCACTATTCGGTTTAGCCAGGAGAGGACCTTTGTGTCATATATCCCATTCCGAATATGTGATGTCGTTATGGATAGCATTTGAAGACCGGTGGTGAAGACTATTTTCGAAAATGAAAGGACAACTCGTCGAATGTCTTTGCATCGACTGGTCCCCGGTATAGAGACTCCATATGTGATGGGAAGTCCGAACGTGATTAGTGAATATCCGGATTGCAATGACTTCTTTGGAAGTGCCTTCGGTTCTGTTCGAACCCAGAACAGACTTGTATGGATTGTATGTCTGACATTACAAATTGAGATATAAAGCAGATTTCTTTTTAATACATTTCTGTTGGTGGCGGAGAATTTATTCTCTTAGCATTAACACCCTTCGCTGAGACGTACGAGCTCAGAGGTTATGTAGTTGAAGGTTATCAGCGATATATTCCCAATTTGGTAATGTGGCATGCTGAGTGCTGCTGATCATTTGTTGATCAAAGCGTGGCTTTTGTAAAAAGCGTAGCTTTGTGGACGAGACTTCGTCGAACCTCACACCACGGAATGGTCGAAACAGGAAAGACGCGGCAAGGTTATTGGGGGTAGCGCCCCTTAGGGTATGTACATTTCCTTTTCGAAAAGGGTGGTATCATGGTATGGAGCGCAGATACTTACTCATGTTGAAACACTTTATTTATTACTGTGTGATGTTGGTTATCGAGCGCTCGGATAAAGGTCCTAAAGGACCGGGGGATGGCATACTCGTGTCAGTAGTTACCCAGTTAGGGGTAACCCGGCCTTGTGTTGGCAGAAATCCAGTTAGGTTCTCGGGACGTCCTTCCAGTGGCGTTTCCATGTGGCAATGGGAAGTTCCTTGGCCTGACCATTTGTTGAAAATCCAAAGAAACGATACGAACCTTTACGATTGCAAATTGTAGAACCTGCCTCCTCAGGAGGTAGCTATAGCTGGCATACCTATGCTGGCTAAGATTTATATTCTACTTTCGAAATGTTTTCTACACTATGCACTAATAATAATAATCAAACGATTTGATTTTGCGTAGTAAGCATCTTTGACTAACATAAGAAGAAATCTCCTCCAAGTCTGCGTTTGCATTGTGTGTGTGGTGGGAGGTCTTATGGTAGTTACATTTTCAAAAAGCATTGCGAATTGATTTTAAAAATCTTTTGTTGATTGTTTTAAAAGATAAACTGTTTTTGTTGCTCACACCAGTCCCACGACTAATCCGGAGTTTATTGTTTCTTTCCTAAACTCTAGGTGCTCATTATTTTCTACACGAGCAGTCTAGAGTTGGGTTTTTCAGATAGTCAGGTTTAGTAGATTATCTGGAGTTAGTTCAGTTTGTGGATCACACCAGTCTTGCTTAGCTTGGTGCATCGTTATTGGGAGTTCGAGCTATTTCGGAGTTGGAGCTTTAGACATGGAGATTGTCCGCTGCTGGTGTTATCGTTTTCTTTTCCGCTGCTATTTCTTGTATCATATCTCTGATGTATATTGATGTTCATTGTATCACTCTGTTGTATCAGATATTGTATCTATGTTGTATATCAATGTATTATTTCTTTTATTTCCGCTGTGTTATTTACTTGATGTTGTTATAAGCTTCGGCGAATCGGATTTGAACGGTCGAATCTGCGGCATTCGAATACGATTTGAAGTATGGATGTCGATTTTCGAGCGTGAAAAATCCTGTTCGTCACACTAAACTCATCTATTTACTAGCTTAGTGTAATTGACACTTCTTGATGATCATTGATGATCATTTTTTGTGATTTAGACTAGCGATATGGTATGTCTCTTTGTCCACGTAGGGGACGGTACCTCGTTTTATGGAGTTTCGTCTCATTTCTTTTATAGGCTAACGGCTGTGTATTCTTTGGAGTTTCGACTCAATTTTTATGGGCTAGCGACCCATGTTCTTTGTGGGGTTCGGTCCCTCGGACGTACCTTTGTACTACGTTGTTGTACCAGCTTATCAAGATCATAGGGCGTACTGTTGTACTACGTCGTTGTTCCAAATTATTCGAGCTTCAGGTTCCTCGGGTGTACCGATATTGTACTACGTCGTTGCACCGGCTTTATGGTTAGTGACCATGGGATAGCGTCTCGTTTGTGATGCATATGTTGGTGAGTCTACATGCTCCCGTTTATGATAGGCCCCCCTTTTGTGATTTTTGGATTTCTAATTGATGATTTCTAGAATTTGTGTTTCACCAATTTTTATGATTGGCATCGATATGATGTCAATATTTGTGGTTTTGTGAATAGAGTAAAGAATATGACATTCTTTTTGATGTTATGAGATTTCTTGAGATATTGTATGATTTTTGTTGTTGTCAAATGTATACTTTTCATAGTATGGCATTATTGTTATCATACGTTTTGTTATATCTCATCTCATTTTATCTGATATTTATAGCTAGACTGATCCGTTTATTATTTTCTTATTAAATAATACTCGGGTCAGACCAAGATGTTACAGGTGCTTCTACTTGACTCCTCATCTGGGAGAATTACCTGACTTTTGACTAACTACACTATATTGGTAGTTTTTGTTGTTATACATTCGAGATAGAGACTCCTTGATGTATACATATTCTTTTGTCTTGCACTTGTATCTATTCTTTTATTATACCGTGGATCTTGTTTGACCACTTCCCTGATAAACATTTCTAAGTGTTATATTCATATCTGTTTCCGCCTTTGTGATATGCATATCAGTGACTGATTTATGTTATGATTATTTCTATATTTGTTTCTGAAGATCATATATAGCCACTATGTAGATGCTTTGAGTTTGTATCAGTGTGTCGGATTTCCTCTTGTTATACCATCTGACATACCGTTGCTCGCACAAGGCAATTACATGGATGGTCGCTCCTCAACAACCTTATTCTTCGCGCTAGTTGACGACATTACTCTGTAATGTCCTTGGCTAGCGTGAGTATAGAGGTAGGGCGTCACAGTTTTGATGAAAACAACTTTTCTAACTTATTTTATTATAACTTATATAGTAACACTATTGTTTAGATATATATGAATGTCATTATGCAGGATATATATAAGGCAGGTATTGATTATTGAAAACTGTACAGTATATAGATTAAGAATGAAGAAATTAAATATGAAGCATCGTGAGTATCAAGATCAAGATTTTAAAATAAGTGTCTAGTTTTTGTTAAAACTTCATAATAACACGGAAATCTTCATTTCAAATTTCATTTGGGATGGAACCTATTTCTATCTTCTTAGTGACTTACATATCCACGACAAGTAGCATACAAACCTACGACAAGTGGCTTACAAACCCACGAACATCCTGCTTTTGTACAAGTTCTCGAGTCCTGATGTGATGAAATATTCTCCAGGAAGAAGCTTGCAAAACTACTTCAAAATGGTTTTTCAAAATGATTTTCAAAACTGCTTTTCAAAATGTTTTAGCCTTAAAAATTGTATTTTCAAATGATTTTCAAAAAGATGTTTTAGCCTTAAAATATTCTTTATTTTTGTTTTTAAATAAACTCTTGTTTTAAACTTCGTTTGTTTTTAAAACTATCTTCTGATTTTTAAATATTTTTATAATATATATACGTGAGATTTAAAATCAAATTTATATATACATTCTAAAAATATATTTTTCTACTCTTCTTTATTTTAAAACATAGGAAAATTAGTTTATTTTACTTCAGAATCCTTTTTTCTTGTTTTCTTTTCAATACCATTTTCAAAACAAATTTTACATTATTTTTTAACTAAGGATGTCAACATCATGGGATACCCCATGTCGACATTGCGGCCGTTGAATTCAAAAGTTTCAATTTTCAGAAGAAGTGTATATTCGTTTAAATCTCTTCACGAATGGTTATGACCGTTGGTACTCTATAAATAGCCTTCACAAACGAATTTTTTAACTAACTATTTTCTTATTTTCTTCATTCCTTCTCAATAAATCCATATTCTAAAAAATTTCATATTTTTAATATGGTGCCGAAATTCTACCGAATTCTTAAGTGAATCAAATTAGGAATCTCATTCTTGTTTGATTCTCTGCCCTCTCTCGAAGATCAAAGTGCTATTAAGAGTTATAGGATCAATTTGTAATCAAAAGTTTATCGATTCTCTCTATAAGGTGTGGTTGTGCTGGAAATCAATTGGGTGATCTTGTGTTCCATAAATCAAAAGAGTTTGCCTCGGACTCGAGAGACAGGAGGGCACCTCAAGGCCTTTAGAAATTGAGGATTGTAATCTTGACATTGGTGTAGTAAAAATCTGTATGAGGTGTTTGCCTTGGTACAGGACTGGATGTAGGGTAACTCCGAACCAGTATAAAATACGGTGTGTTCTCTCCTTTTACTATTTTTTATTTACTTTATGCATCTGTATTTGATTCTATGATTGTTCTGTGATTAAGTTTTGCATCTGTTTATATCATAAATTTTAAATTAGTCCATATAAGTCTTAGAATCCATTAAACACTATTCAACCCCCCTCTAGTGTTAAATTAACCTTAAGATCCTTAACCCGCACTCCCTTTCAGATTTACGTATAAAATATCAAAAACGAATTAATAGGATTTTAGTAAATAAATGTAGAAATTTAGGTATTTGAAGCGATAAATTGAAATTTTAACTGTAGAATTGTAACGACCCATAAATTTTATGATTTTTATAACGTAATTAATTGAATTTTTGTGAAATTTTAAATAATAAAATTTTGAATTAAATATTTGGAATACGTCTACTTAAACATAGCAAATGGTAAATTTTCAATAAATAATATGAAAGTTTATTTTATTGTGTAATTTTATTCAAATTCAAATCAGTCAAAAATTGATGATGATAAAATGTTTTCCAAACCTGAATATTTTTATACAATAAATTAGTAAATCATCTTCTGAGTGAGTCGTTATCTTTCGTTTTCCTAAATTTGGAATGCTATTGCCTTGTTTATCTTGTTACTGGCAAATTAGCAGTATTTTTGGTACCGATTATCAATTTTTGATAAGTTGATCGTACCACTAATATCTGTATATCGTTTTGATCGTCTCGTCATGCTGATCTTTGTGGTATATTCAATTCTGTATTTTGAAGTTCAGTACGTGGCGGAATCTGTAAAACGTCGGACTGTACTGGTACACATTTGAGCCTTTTTGTTCTCCACCGACCATTCGTTTGTTCCAATGGTCAGAAAATGAATAGATGTTGCTTTTATTAATTCTTTGAGTTTACTTTTACTATTTTCCGACCTTTCATTTCTATCGTTTTACGGTTTCATTATATTTATACATAGGTAAATAGGCATAAGGAAGAAATTTCAAAAAAAATTAATCTCAAGGACAACAAGTTTGCTTTTTAGTATGAAGGACACTTTTTAGTGTAAACTGAAAATGATGGTTACAACTATCTTTCTGTAATTTACACTAAAAGTATCCATCGGCCTAAAAAATAAACTTCTTGTCCCTGAAACTAAATTTTTCTTTAACTTTTTCCTTGAGCCTAAAAACCCCATTTATACATATATAATAGTTCACACGTTATTTTTGGTCTCTGACTTCTATTTTCTACCTTTTAAATTTACTATCCCAATTCAATTTTTTCATGTAGATTTTCTCTTCTCTATCCCCTTCATTGTTTTAGCCAGCCTTTCTCTTGCCTATCATCACCCCTCATCTAGCCTCCATAAGTAGCCGCATAAGCCGCCATGGCCTCAACTCCAACTCATCCACTACCTCGCGTGCAAGTTCGTCCTCCCCTCCTGATGCTTGCCAGCCTCCTGAACGTCCAACAACCTTCCGCTATCTCCACGCCATGTTCTACTCGACCGGCCTCATGTCCATCTTGTCCCATGGCCGAACCACCTCCAGATTGTCAAACCTACCCCATGCTTGTGCCTGCGTGCATCTCTGTTATATATAGGTAATATATATATATATACAGTATATATATACTGTTTTAAAATCTGTGTTAAATGTAGGTTTAAAATATATATATTTATGTATATAATATATTGCTTAGATCTGAAGTTTTCTTCCACCTGTAATATATATTTGATTGTATGCGTATATGCTAGTGTGTGTGTGTATATATATATTATATGTTAGTTATATAACGGTATATATTTATACATAATTATATACAGGCTGAGTTTATATGAATAGTTGATATATATATAATACTTTTGTTTTAATAACTGTAGAATAGTTTGAAATGTATACTACAAGATCTGTCTATATATATAGGGTTATATGAATTTTATATATGATTTATATTTTCTGTTGAGTTTTGATGTATAAAGTTATAAAAAAATAATATTTGTTTTGCTGTTTAGTTTACAGGTTATATAGATTCAACATAAGCACTGTATATATAAATGATACTATTTATATAAGTTCATATTTTGGATCTGGTTATTTATATATATGGTTTATATACAAGTTATTAAATCTGTTAGTATACATATATGTTTATGTAAGTATGGCTTTTAAATATAACACATAAGCTTTGATTTTCCTGAGATGGCTACTTGTAGCATTTTATATAATATATATAGGTATGAAAGTTTATACAGTTTATAATTTATAAAGTATGCAAAGTATAAAAGTTTATATATGTGGTATTTGATATGTTGCAATAAACATACATTATATATGTAAGTATATTGTATTTTAGTAAGTTTATATATATATATATATATATATATATATATGTATGTATGTATTATTTATTTCATATTATATATGGTATTTATGTTGATTTTTAATATATGTGTTTTAATGTTAAAAACAATGATTTTGATTTAATTTAATATATGCTAAAATTTAGAATATGAATTGATATATAAATAGTTATATATATTGTTATATGTTGTCATATACATATAGGTTCACTTATATCAATTATCTTCATCGATCCAGTTCTGATTTGATTTCGACTATTTAAGTTATCATCTTTGGTCGTTGAATTCGTGCCAATCTTGCTTTCCTTTGAAATTCGTGCTCCGATTCGTAACTCATTTCAGTTTCAAATCTAACTAGCCTCGAAAGGTAAGCAATTACTCACGATTAATGTTCTTATATTTATTAAATTTGATTTCAGTTGAAATGGCAATTGAAATATACTACTGTTAGTTATTTACATTGCTATATATATATGCTATTATCTGTATCTATTCACTTGTGACATCTGACACCATTATCCATTAGTGGAAAATAGGGATAAGGACAAACATAAAAAATATTTTAGCGCAAAGACAGCACATTTTTTTCTAAGCACGAAGGCCAAACTTCCTACAAAAATTAATCACAACGCCAAACTTAAAAGACGACTAAAATGGTGGTAGTTTGGCAAACGACGTCACGACAAATGAGGCTTGGAATGACGACGAGATGGTAGCGGCGTGGGATGGCAACGATGTTGGTCGAGGTAACGGGATGGCAGCAGCTTAAGAGGCGAAAAGGTGGTTAGTCGAGGTGGATTAGGAGGCGATGGAAGAAAAGAGTGTTGGAGGAGTAGCCGTGATGGTCAAGTCGTGGCATCGCTGAAGGTGTGGTCGAGGTGGATTGGGAGGTGACGGCGACAGTGTTGAATGCAATCGATTTTTTTGAATAATTAAAAGCCGAAAATGCTAAATAGCATTAGCATTATCCATAAGTGAAAATTAATACAGCATTATACGTAGCATTTTTTAAAGTGTAAAAATAAATTATATTTGAAGGTAGCATTTTAGTTACAAAATCTAGTAGCATTTTTATGATATTTGAAATGATATATTGATGTAGCATTTTAATTATAACTTTGTTTGCAAAATGATAATTAATTTTAGCATTTTCTGAACCATAGAGAAATGAAAATGGTATTATGTTGATTTAATGCTAATTTAATTTTGCATTTATTTTTTGTTATTGATTTTTTTTAAAATTCAGATCGACGTCGACGATGTTGGTGCCTCCTTGAGGTGGTACAACGGGGATGGCCGCGACGATGAGGTGGTGTGGTGTTTGTTTGAGGAGTCTACGAGCTTCTCGCCGATGAAGAAGAAAGAGAGAGCGACATCGACATCGGTGAGGCAGAGCAAGGCGTAGTGCAGGTCATGGCCATGGTGGTCGATGTCGAGCTGTTGAAGGCGATAGTGATGCAAGGGAGAGGGGCTACAAGGTGTTGATGTTGGCGATTGAAAGAGACAGTGACAGTTGAACGTAAAATCGAAGTAAACATGGTTTTGTCCTTGAGCCTAAATTTGAAAACTTCTGGACTGGATCTAAAAAATTGACTAATGTTTGTCCTTTTAGCTAATTACCTCGGTTTAAAATTTATATTTTTAAATTTATATGTTTTAAAATTTTAAAGGTTAAAAGTTAGTTTTGAAATGTTATATTTTAAGATTTTACTTATAATTTACTATTTTAAAAATATATATACTAAGTTTTAATATAAAATAAGTTTAATAATAAGATTTGATTGAATAAAGTTTGATTTAATTTATATATAATATTTTTAAGTATTTATCTAAAGTTTATATTTTCAAAAATAGAGTTTATAATGACTTTAATTCAGGTTGGAAAGAGAAATAGAAATTGGTTTGAAATTGAATTTATTTAAGAATTATACTCAAATAATTTTGATTTAAAATTTATTAAACTTGGGATTTTAAAGATATGATTTTATAACTTGATTTTGATTTAAAAGTGATTTAAATGAATATTTCAAATTTACATGATTTAAATGATATATTTAGTTTTATTTAAATTAGAAATTTGAAGTTTTATTTAAAAGTTATTTGAGTGATTGAGTAAACATTTCAAAATAAATAATATTAAAGCGAATTATATATATATATATATATATATATATATATATATATATATGAATTTGTCAAATTTATTTTGAAATGTTGAATATTTAAAGCTTTGAAATATATTGAAATTGAAATGGTTTGTTTTGTGGTTCAAATCTGTATTTGAAATTGATATAATTTGGAATGGTTTTTTTAGAAACTGAATTGAATTGAAATTTGATGAATTGAGGTTTTCTTAAATTGGAAATTTGGAATCTGAGTTGATTTGAATTGATTTGTGAAATTTAAGGGAACTATTTTATTATATAAAGTATTTTTAAATTATATTTAAACTATTTTATATTTTACTTTATAAATCATTTTTAATATAAACTATTTTAATATACTAATCATTTTAATGTAAACTATTATGCTAATCATCTTAATATAAACTGTTTTAATATACTAATCATTTTAATATAAACTATTTTACTTTATAACTATTTTTTATATAAACTATTTTTAATTTAAACTATTTTATTATACTAACTATTTTATTATTAACTATTTTAACTTACAACTATTTTTATATAAACTATTTTTAATATAAACTATTTTATTATAAACTATTTTAACTTATAACTATTTTTGTATAAACTATTTTATTTTATAACTATTTTATTATATATACTATTATTAATATCTAAACGGTTTAAAGGAAATGTTATGATTTCAAAGTGTTATGATTTCCAAAATTCTATGATTTCAAAGTGTTATGATTTCCAAAATGTTATGATTTCAAAGTGTTATGATTTTCAAAGTGCTATGATTTTAAAATGTTGTGTTTTCCAAAGTGTTATAATTTCAAGTGTTTTGGTTTCGAAAATGTTATAACTTTGAAAGTACTATGATTTTGGAAGTGAATATATTTGAAATGGAAATGATATCATATCGATCTGGTTTTGAAATTGAAATGATATCGTATTGATTTGGTTTTTGAAATGAAAATGATATTGTATTGATTTGGTTTTGAAATGGAAATGATATCGTATTGATTTGGTTTTGAAACGAAAATGACATCGTATTGATATGGTTTTTGAAATTGAAATGATATTTTTCTTTTGAAGTATAAACTATTTGAAATGACCGCGGTGTTATAATAACGTTGGGCTGTTAAAGAGACCGGGATCGGTTATTGTCATGCTCTCTACCAATGCCCAAAACCACTTTAACAACCGTGTATGCGGTGGAGATTCTAGAATAAAGTAGGATGGTGGCAACGATCCTATATGAGATATATACATGGACCCGACTCCCGTGAGTTGGCACAAGGTGGCTAAAACAGGAGCGATTGACGGGCCAAGTGAGGTAGCTCCTCCGACCGGACACGCTTCTTCGTATGCCATTCTATTACTTTGTGATTGATTTGGTGCGCACCTTTGATTTGGGAGTGTGGCTCAAGGTGGGCGGTAGCTACGGCTATGCATTACCACCATCCTATACGCGTAATTGGTATATCTACCCTGACATTGTCTAGTTGTGCCGTGTCACCTACCCCATCGAGACTACTACGAGTTTGTTTTGTGTCGTACCTATGGAGTATCCTCTGTAGCCTCCCGATCAGGAGGTATTACGGTACTGTATAGACCACTGGCGCTATAAAATGTGTTAAGGGGAAAATGGGTAACACATTAATGCTATTTTAATAGTTTACTTTACTTTAGACATTATTATAATAACGTATATTACTACATAGTAGATAGTTTAACGGGTCCTTAGAGGATGGTTATCCCAAACATCCTTTGAGTTACTTGTATTTCAGTTGTTATTTCACTTGAGTTGTATTTATTGATATAAGAATGTTAATCCTGACTCAAGTGTTGTTTTAATTTACGCTCGGGTCAGACTGAGTGGTACAGCTTTTGAGACCCACCTCGAGAGTTGGAGCTCTGTTTGGAGATCCATCTACATCTTTTCAGCTTGTAGCTATTCAGTTGATTCTATTGATGTATTCTAATCTTGAATTTGACTACTGTATTTGAGACTTCTGTTGTATCTTATTTAACTCTGTTACATATATAGTAGCTTTATGAAGTACTATTCTTTTGTTTCCGCTGCTTATTGTTACATTACTCTGTATCTATGATTCCATGATTTATTTATTTACTGTATATGCTGAGTTTTGCAAATATAAATTAACAATCTGATATTTTAAGCAATTCATGTTCGACATATATGGATGCGAATGGTTGAAAATGCCAGGTCGTTACAAGTATGTAATAAATTTATTGAGATATATTTCAAATTCGTAAACATTGTTTATGTAGATTATTTATGTTATGTGAATTATATATCTTTTTATTTGAATAAAAGCCTAATTTTATCACTTTGTTAATACGAATTTGGTATACAAATTAAAATCGTCATATTTTAGCATTTATTAGATGAAATGACGAATATATATTAATTAAATTAATTTAAATAAATTAAAATCAAGATCACATAAATAATTATAATATATTGACTTAAATGTATAATGTTAGGTGATATTAAGGAGCGTTTTATAAATAACTATATAAATTTCAAAATATATGTAATGACCTAGGATTTTATCGTTTGAGTTTTGAGAATATTTAACTAATTTTAAATATTTGATTTGTGGTTTCAAAAATAAAACGAAATTAAATTTAATAATAAAATTAATTTATAGAAATTTTCATATTCTTTGATTTGGAAAATATTTAAATTGTCGTTTGACGTATTTTACGTCGAACGTTGAAATATCAAATACAAAATCACACACATATATACATGTCCCTACTTTTAGTATATACATTGCAATCTTCACCCCTACTTCTCGCGCTTATCAACTCAATGCAATAATTTTGTTCCCACGCCCTTTTGTCTCCTTTGTCCCACTGTCCCTCTAGATTTCCTACCATGATAATGACTTTGTCTGGGTAGCTTAACTATGGAGTAGGTAGTTGCTCTGCATACATATACACATGCGCAGACACTTTTTCCCCCTCTTCACATTTTATTTCACTTCCCTATAAACCAAGTTTCTAACTCCTCGAATGTTCAATAATTATTCCCTCCAAATCTATAAACTTTTAGCAAAGTGTTCCAACACTAAAAGTGTTTGTCTCGGTCCATAGTTTATTCTAAAAATAGTTTCAAGATTTTTCGTCAATGTGGTAGGAGTTGCGTGTCGATTATAGTAAGTTATAATGAAATAGAGAATTTTTCACGATCATAATTTGGCAAATGGAGTATGCCATCATGTTCATCTCGACAAGTTGAGATTTAGAAGTTGTTTGCATAATTTCTAGTGGCTTGCTTCGTCATGGAGGAGATGATAAATTTCTGTTCAAAAAAAAAATTTCCGATGATGGGACAGCCGTTGGATGTAGTGAGGAGGAGCTTAGGGTCGAGATGAAGGTGTTGACCATAGCCGATTTTTCTCTGGTGTTCTGAAGTGGCAGGGATAGCTAGGTTTAGGGTTTGGGTGATGTATAGTATTTGAACGTGATTTAACTAGCGGTGCTGAAGGGTTTTGGGTCTATCGCGACAGGGCCGAAGTGTTGTATAACGACTCAAAATTTTGGTTATTTGAAATTGGAATATTGAATTGATTTTAAATATTTAAAAGTTAATTTTTAACTTGAATTTCAAATATAAATAATTATTAGACTATTTAATTATTGAATTAAATAATTGGCAATCGGGTAAAGTATTGAATCTTGAGTTTTAAGCTTGTTAAAAATAATTTAAAGGCTTATAAGATTTATATTAATAACATTGAAGATAATAAAAATGTTAAAATTGAATTTAAAAGTGATTTGTTCAGTTTTAAGAAATATATCGTTCGAACTGACATTTAAAAATAGCATTCCGAAGTACAGTCTCAGAATTCGACGAAACCAGTTCCGTTGGATTCGTAATAGTTTATTATTAACATATTTAAAATTTTGTAATGTTTGGAGTTAACGTTTGGCCGTACGGTATGTAAACGCGTTGAAATTTATATCGAAAATTTAATATAATAATTGAGTTCAAAAAGCTATATTTTCCATACGATCAAATTAGAACCCGAAACCTTTTCCATTGCATTCAGAATAGGTTTATAACAATATAAACGTCTAGCGGCATGCCTCGATAAAATGTCGAGATTTTAAGCTACAAATTCGAGATGATTTGAAATTTTAATATAATATACTGAACAGTTTGACATCAGCTTTTTCCCTTTTCAAATCACTATAGCCGTCCTTGTACACGCCAACGTCACATCCTGTCCCCCTCCGTTCCCATCTAAAACACGCAACAATTCAAAGTCAGGCAAAAACAACAACGAAAGAGAAGCATGGCTGAAAAACTTAAAAATAGAATTCTCCTTCCAAAATTCTCAAACAATAGAAATAAAATCTCCTTCCGTTAATTCGTGTTCTCAAATCGAATTCAAAAAAAGTACGCAAGTCTCGTTCCATGCTTCCCACTTCGGCGCTTGTTTGAGAGGAGGCAAGGAAAATAGAAAGTGGTTGGCTGAGGCAATTTAGTCGTTTGGCATGGGAGAGTTAGAGGTCGGGAAGCTCAAGTAGCCTACAAACGGGACCGAGGCGTTTCCGATGGGGATTCTGCTGGAGGAACCAGTGAAGCTACAACCTTTTATGAGCTAATGGAATCACACTTTTCAGTGTACGTGAGGAAGCTATAAAGGTATTTGAGGAGTCCAGAGCTCCCTAGTGGTTCGTGTTCGCCGTATGGTCGCTGTTGAAGTGGCGAAGTCGCAATTTGGGTAGGAGATGGAGGTGCGTCAAGGTGATGTCAAGGGGATAGAGAATTTAATAAGGACGTCGATGGTGAGGTCGTGCATCACATAGTTGAACGGAGAGTGAGAAAATGGAGGAGGAAGGCCGCGTGTCTATATTCCTATGCAGGCACGAGATAATTTGGGAAAGAAGAGGTTTCTTTTCGTGTGGGCTTGGGCACGTGCTGGTTGGGCTTGGTAGGTGGGAGAATGTTGAGTAGGGGCAAGTTAATTGAAATTAGTAATAATTTGCGATTAATTTATTTAATGAGCCCAATAGCTTATAAAATGTATATCATTTTCGTACAAGGTCCGAATTTAAAGCAACGAGTTCCATTGGGATCGTGCCAACAAATTCTACGTTAAGGAAGTGGATTGGAGCGGTATGGTGCTTCCAGAATTTTTAGCAAATTCGAATGTAGCGCAACGACAAGAAATAAATGTGAGTTAATCCCACGCAACTTCGGATTACCGTAGTTAATTTTAATTAGTTAAAATTAATTGTTAATTGATTGATAGAATTTATAAATTATTATCAGTTGGATGTGATACTATATAGTAGTATACATATATTGGAATGATTGATATTCCCGCATATATAAAGCGGATGAGACCCAATGCGTCTTGCATAATAGCGAATGACCTTATATACCGCGATATCCCCCTCGAAGTGGGATTCGTATTTTTATATTGTGCTAACATCTATGGATGTAGGGAAAACAGATTGGAGGGATCAAACTGGATTCCTCAAAATCGTTAAAATTATTTTTATATTCAGTGATATAATTTATTTGAATAACCTGTGATAGATTATATTGGAAATTGAATTTATTGGACGTTATGGTATTACTGGATAGATTTTTTACATTTTAAGATACCAGAAATATGAATATTGATTCTTTTAAAATAAAATAATTATGGTGAAGTTGGGTAAATTAAAAGTAATGAATTTGAGAAAAATAAATAATTGATTTTAAAATCCTATTTAATAGTTCCAGAATATGGAAAAAGAAAAAAAAGATTTTTGAGTAAATGTGAATAAAAGATTTTTTTATAAAAGAATAAGAACTTAAGCAATATTGTTTAAGTATAAAAGAATTTGTTTTTAAATTTGAGATTTAAATAGTTGGGAAAATAAAAAGGGAAATTTGAAAATAAAATATGAAGTTGGTGTCACATAATTAAATAAGAGTTTAAATTATAAAAAGAAAGGGAAATCTTAATTTAGTGTGGTTTGGGATATTTTGGGCTATTTAAGAAATTAAATTGAAAATGGAATTTAATTTAGGTTATCGATTTAAAATCGATTAGGTGTGGTGAAACAGTGATAAAAGGGAAAATGAGGCTATGAGATTTATAAACAAAGTTTATAAATAGAGTAGAGTAAATTATCAGTGGATAAATGAATATTTCTGAAATTAATTATTTAGTTGTTTAAAATGGGTTTAAGTATATTTTAAATTATGAGTTAAGATATTTAGTTGTTTAAAATGGGTTTTAGTATATTTTAATAACTTTTATTTAAAAAGTAGTATTCTTTAAAGTTAACTTGAAATTTATTTTAGAATTTACAAGCATTATTTTGAGAAAATTTTTAAAATAAAGTTTTCGAAGAGTATTTTTATACTCGCATGGTGTAAATCGGAGGTAGTGAGTGCCTGCAGTTAAGTTTTGGATTTCTCTGGGATAGAGACGTAACCATTGAGCTGTGATCCATGGTTTGATACCGCATATTTTTTACATTATTTTTAAAGGGTTTTCAAATATTTTTTGAAAGACAATTTGTAAATTTACTAAATTCGGTAAGATAAATATGTATAATCGGATAAGGAGATTTTAATTATTAAAATTAAATTTAAAAAGAGACTTAAAGTTTTCAGTGGAAAATGGAATATTGGTTGAATTGATTGTTTATTTGATAATTAAATAACCGGCTATCAAATCTGGACCAAAATAAAACACTGGAAATATTTAGAAGAAGCACGGGATTATATAGTACAGTTACCGTTCGAGGTGCTATACTGTATGTGTAACTCGTTTCGTTCTTCTAGGACGTTTATAAGAAAATCCATCCATTAACGGTAAGGAGGCGACCTCCGATTATATTTTCATCTGTTTATTTCCCAGAGAACCGAGGTTGAGTTTACCGAAAAATATCGAACGTTGTTTCGAAGAGACCGGGATTGGATAAGTTATCCGAAAACCACTTTGATCGAACGAGTACGTTTTTGAAAGGACAACAAGAGTACATAGTCGAAGATGGAGCAGTGAAGTGCAAGAGCCAATCGCTACTAATCTTGAGGGTGATTCCAAAATGGATGTAGAAGGTAATGCTTTCGGTTCCGTTCGGACCCGGAACGGACTTGTATGGATGAATGCTACCAGTACATTTTCATTGGAGGACAAAGAGTATTCTAAGTGAATATTTCTAAAAAGGTAATCGTAGCCTCTAGCCTCATCAACCAGGAATGACTGAAAATCAGGGGGATGTAACAAGGCTAAGTGGGTCGCACCCAAGTAGGGTATGTTTATCACCTTTCTAGATACCCACGGATATTATTACTACAATGTATGGATAAAGCTCGAGAGAGGGTGGGAACACCCGGGGTGATAGCATGTTCGGTCTATCCAGGTTAGGGGTAGACCGGTCTTGTGTTGCAGGGTATCCCGACGTGGTCCTCGGTACGCTGTTCTAGACGTGTACTGTGACAGGTGGTACCCCAGTGCCTAGTCATTCGTATAGAATCCATTCTCCACTACGTGCCTTTACGGTTTTGATTGTACAACCTAGTATGCTAGAATTTAATTAATGTAACAATCTCAGCTATTTGAATAAGTATTTGTACTTAGACACTTTTATAATATCAGATAATTTTGATATGAAATGTTTTGGTTATCGTAAGGTAAAAACCCATCGTGTTTATTTGTGGCGTGATCTTACGAAATACTTTTGATTTTCAAAGGATTTTGAACTTTAATAATTCAAATTGAGTATGCTTTTCTCACGCTGGTTTTCCAGACTAACTCAGGTGTTATTTTATTATAATGCTTGGGTTAGACCGAGTATTATAGAACATGATACGATGCTATGGAGCTCAGGAGACGAGCTAGATGACGAGACGTATCACAAATACTTGGCTTTTATTTCACTATGTATTGTTGGCTGTATGTTCAGCTTTGGTGGGGACAAGTTATTACAACTGTCTAGTTGTGCCATTGATCGTGTTGTATTCTGTATAAAAACAGTTATAATTCTTTTTGTATAAAGAGCAGTTGTTATCTATTATATATTGTTCCGCTGCGATGGTAAGATTCTGTGTTGTTATTTCTATTTTCTTTTTCTATCTCTTTCTTATTTACCCTAACGATTTGTTATTTCTGGCATTCGACTTCTCGACATGTAATACAGTGGATAATTTGATGTCGATTTTCGAGGGTTGAAAATCCTGTTCGTGACATGTTGAAGTGAGTGGGTAGATGATGGAGTAGGCGACAAGGGCTAGATGGGATCGATGCGGCGGTATTAGGCGATTTTAAGAACCTGGAGCATTTCGAATGAGGTCCTTTCATGGTTGGAAAATGGTGGAGGTCACCAGGGGAACGACGGCAGAGGCAGATGAACGAGGCCGAGGAATGGAATTTGCAGGAGTTGGAGGCCTTGGGATGGGCATGGTAGAGCGATCGTGCATGTGGGTTTCCAGGCAATGGAAAATTCGATTTGGGGAGAAGGAGTAATAATAGGCGGTTCAGGTTTGTTGAATTGGGCTTTATGCCTGATATTTGGTGAGGAACCTTTATATTTATTTGATTAAATATTAAATTGTGTGTTGAAATTAAAATTGGTATAGCTCACACATATGAAATCCATTTAAGATGTGGATTCTTGCATTAGACTCGTATTGATGAGTAGAATGCTCTGGTATAAATAGTTGACAATTGTTATCTCATTTTTGATCAAAATTGGAATATCAATGTTGTGTGCATTTCCACCACGACCGAACCAAGAAGAAGCAGCCAGCAAGCGTATATAAGTCTGGGATTTCACTCATGATTCAAGTATAAAAGTCCATTCGGTATCAAAGGTTTAAAGTTTCATTCGGCAATATAGAGCGAAATCTCATTCGGCATTCAAGATGCCTTGGTTCATCCGGCATTCCCAATACAAGAGCTCATTCGGCACTGTTCATTCGGCATTCCCAACACTGCCGAACCATCTCCCCCCTACATAGCCGGACCAAGCTTCATACACTCACCACCGAACCAAGCTACGTCCCCTTCACCGAACCATCCTTCTCCATGTGTCTACCGAACCAAACCAAAGTGTCAACACCGGACCGGATGCAAGGAGGCCACCACCGGACCAACCTCTACCGGACCAATCCACTTCCATGCATCACCGAACCAAGACTTTGCCGAACCAACGTTGCCAGGCCAGATAGCATTAGCACAGGCCCACCAGCAGCTATATACATCCAGGACCTCTACCCCCAGCCTCACTCTATAAATAGAGGGGCAGGGGTACAACAATGAGAGACAAGTTTGAGAGCTCAAGCACGGAAGGAACTTTCTAACAACTTTCAATTACTGGTAATCAAAGCTTTGTACTTGTAATCTGAAAGGAAAAGGAGAATAACATATAAAGTGGACGTAGGCACGTTCTGGCCGAACCACTATAAATCTGTGTGTCTTTTACAGTTTAGTCCTTGCTTTTTACATATTTGCATAAATCACCCAAATCGCTAAGAACACCATATAATCAACTAAATCGTACGACTTTGGGGTGTTTGCCCATTTTTTGCGCAAACATTTTGGTGCTTTCACTGAGAACTGAACTCAAGGACCTACCGCTTGGAAGTTGAATTTGAGAGTTTAGAGATTCAGATTGGAAGAGTCATGGCGAGACAATCAAGCAGAAGGCCAAGGCCAGAGCAAAGTCAACAGGAAGGGAGTCAAGAGGCTTCCTCAGGAGCAAACCAAGCTTCAGTCTTCATCATCAGAGATGAGATGGAGGCCATGATGAGAAGACAATAAGAGATGATCCAGAACTTGCTTCAACAAATTGGGCAACTTGGAGCACAAAACCAAGGAGCAACTGGAGTTCAGAACGGAGCAGGACCATCTGGCGTAGCATCAGAGATAGGGGGCACTCACGCAGAGCATGTTGATCCGACCCTAGGAAGAGAGATGGGGGCATCCGAGCCACCTGGTAGCAATAGAGGAATGAACGCTCATCCATGGGGCAGGTAAAATTCCCTCCTGAACTCGGGGGGCAGGTCGAAAGAGATGAACAAGTCGCAAACCTCTCACTAACATGGTTAGATCATTTACACATGTAAGCGATCGCGCACGATCCATTGGCATGCTCTGAATGACTACTGACCGCACCATAGTAAGAGTTTACACTTTGACATCCTCGTCTTGCTCTTGCTTTGATCTTGACTTGAACATTTCTGCTGTAAGATTCATATGATTATTGCTTTAACATTTACAATTCCATGGAAAAATTACTTGTATGCCCGTGGATCGCGAACGGTCCACGAGCACCTCTTGCATGGCAGCGAACTGCCGAAGTCTTTGATTCGGAAACTCCCCCAAACAATAACTCTGACACTGATATTATTAAGTCCCCCCCGGGCACACTCATTCGCCTCGAACGGCACCCGACCTCGAACGGTCACAACTCGCCTCGAACGGCACCCGACCTCGAACGGTCACAACTCGCCTCGAACGGCACCAATCGCGCAATTCGCCTCGAACGGCACCCGACTTCGAACAGTCACAAACTCGCCTCGAACGGCACAACTCATCTCGCCACAAATGTCTCGATCGCGAAAGGTCGCCATTTGAGGTCCACCTCCTGACCGCCAGCAGTCGCACCTTACCACGAATGGCTCGATCTCGAACGATCGTCATCCGAAGTAAGGCGCTTGACTGTGAACGGTCCCATTTCATCTTTTGCCGCGAACGGCACCGGCCGTGAACGGTCACATTTCACCCCAAGTGGCTTGATCTCGAACGGTCGCCATTTGAGGTCCGCCCTCTGACCGGGCTCGGTCGCACTTTACCTTGAATGGCTCGATCCCGAACGGTCGTCATTTGAAGTAAAGCGCTTGACCGTGAATGATCACATTCCACCGCAAATGACTCGATCTCGAACGATCGTCGCATGGATTTAGACGCTTGACCGCGAACGGTCGCACTTCACCTCAAATGACTCGATCGCGAACGGTCGTCATTTGAAGTTAGGCGCTTGACCATGAACGGCCGCGCTTCATCCCAAAAAGCTCGATCCCGAACGGTCGTCATTTGGGGCCATATAAAATATCAAGCTCTTTACAGGACATCAACAGGATATGAACATCCAGCTCATGGCATTACAAAACACGCCTTCCTACCGCAAGGACATCAACAGGATATGAACATCCAGCTCATGGCATTACAAAACACGCCTTCCTATCGCAAGGCATGTTTTGGGGGGCAAAGTGTTATCCCATTTTTGGTCAAAACTGGAATATCAATGTTGTGTGCATTTCCACCACGACCGAACCAAGAAGAAGCAGTCAACAAGCGTATATAAGTCTGGGATTTCACTCATGATTCAAGTATAAAAGTCCATTCGGTATCAAAGGTTTAAAGTTTCATTCGGCAATATAGAGCGAAATCTCATTCGGCATTCAAGATGCCTTGGTTCATCCGGCATTCCCAATACAAGAGCTCATTCGGCACTGTTCATTCGGCATTCCCAACACTGCCGAACCATCTCCCCCCTACATAGCCGGACCAAGCTTCATACACTCACCACCGAACCATCCTGCTCCATGTGTCTACCGAACCAAACCAAAGTGTCAACACCGGACCAGATGCAAGGAGGCCACCACCGGACCAACCTCTACCGGATCAATCCACTTCCATGCATCACCGAACCAAGGCTTTGCCGAACCAACGTTGCCAGGCCAGATAGCATCAGCCCAGGCCCACCAGCAGCTATATACATTCAGGATCTCTACCCCCAGCCTTACTCTATAAATAGAGGAGCAGGGATATAACAATGGGAGACAAGTTTGAGAGCTCAAGCACGGAAGGAACTTTCAAACAACTTTCAATTACTGGTAATCAAAGCTTTGTACCTGTAATCTGAAAGGAAAAGGAGAATAACATATAAAGTGGACGTAGGCACGTTCTGGCCGAACCACTATAAATCTGTGTGTCTTTTACAGTTTAGTCCCTGCTTTTTACATATTTGCATAAATCACCCAAATCGCTAAGAACAACATATAATCAACTAAATCGTACGACTTTGGGGTGTTTGCCCATTTTTTGCGCAAACAACAATTTTGGTGCAATATAATTTAATGATAAATTAATACCGACTGGCTTTAATTACGTAGTTAAATTAATTATATTTTCTGGGTGTCATCTATTTGGCCAAACAAACAACGTACTGTTGAAATAAATTGAATAGGGTAACTTGAACACCCGTTTAGTGGCATAATACACCGCTCCATTAATTAAATTAATTAGTCATTTAATTAATAGAATAAAACCTTGTCCTGCTTTTTTATAGATTTGGACACCTAATTATTTTTGTTAACTGATATGCCATCTTGAATAAGTGATGTGTTAACCAGTGATGGTTAATTATTGAATTTATTTACATAGATGTTGATTATGTAAATACCAGTTATTAATTTGGAAAGTTAAATTGAATGATACAGTAGCCAGAAAGTGAAAATGTGAAGGGCCTAGGCATAGTGTGGTGAGTAAGAAATAATACTAATGGTATAGTGCTAATAGGCAGTTTAATTAATATTTTATAATCTACGCAACCTAGTTATGTTTACCTAAACTTGCACCTACACCCAATAAGTTATCCAACTTATGCAGTAAAGGATGATAACCTGAAATACAACTACAGTCTGATAACATCCTATGTGGACCCTAACCAAAGGTTGGACAACCGAAACTTAGTAAACTTATCCATATACCGAGAAACATCGAGTATACATCTCGATGGCAAACCACCTATACAATATTATACATCGAGTGTACAATTCAGATGGTACACCACCTAGCAGTACATTGAATATACATTCTCGATGGTAAACTACCTATAGACACATCAAGTACACAATTTCGATTGTAAAACACCTATACAATTACATGAATGTGTCCTATGCCTCCTTATTATTCAACTGAATAGCATACAAGGATCAAACCAAAAATCGATTCCCTCATAGGTACATCGGTCGAATGATGTAAATCCTATCAATAAGGATATCTTCATTCTCTCAACAGTTTACGTACTAAAAGTTGCAACCATGGTGCTGATAGTAACAATAAGAGTAATCTAATTATGAACAATCATATATTTGCATTGAGTGTCATGTTATATGTAACGACCCTAGATTTTAATTTAATTTAAATTGATAATTAAATGAATTTTTGAATAAAATTGTAAGATAAATTGATTTAAATGGAAGCGAGTTTCCCCGAATTCGACTAGAAAATATATAAAGTCATATGGATTTGACAATTTGTATATATGTGAATATATATATATGTAGTTTTGTAAAATATCAAGTAAGTAAACATACTAAATAAAAATCTAACATATAATAATAATAAAAGACACTTCATTAGATTTCAAAGTATAAGACCAAACAAAATATATTAACATTTACACTTGCACTACAAGAAAATGCAAACATATCAGCCGAGCAAATACATGCAAGTAGAAAAAAAAAAAAAAATAACAACAAGTATGCAGCAAAGTAGAATAGGTATGTAGGCAAGCATGGGAACAAAGGTCATGCATTTAATGAAAGCATCCTCAGCCATGACTTGTTGTACAAAAGATATATCACTTGTAAAAAAAAAAAAAATATTATAACCTATAAGTTTCTTTTTATACATCAATCCTCATTTTGTTTCGTCCATCAAAACTGAGAAAAAAATGGATGAAGCAAATATCATATTCACACTTAAACAAAATTCAAACTATTTAAAGCTTCAGGCAGCTAAAAACACAAATTGGATTGCTTCTCTGTTCAATTTCCAGTTTCCAACCTATCAAGTTTTTATTTCTGCTTCATCAGCCATGTGAGTAACATTCTTTTTAAAATTCAAAGTATGAACTTATTTTGAATGTAAATGTTTGCTTGCGTGTATACGTATACATAAAAATGATGTATGCAGGTTTTAAAATGAAACATCTTCTCTGTTTAAACTAAGTACTGTGAGCAAACTTTCTTTCTTTTATTTGACTTCTTTGTTTTTACCTGTGAGTAAACAAATGATTTAAAACTCAAGTTATTTTAATTTATATATATATATATCTATCTGGATGTTGCTTTGTATGTTGATGCCTGTATTCAATGCTCTGTAAATTATCATCCTGTGCTAATTCACAGGGTATATGACAACCAAGAAATCCAATTTCTCATCATCTACTTAGTGTTAGGATGTGATGTCAAAAGCAAAGTTGTGTATTCAAGTAAGAATTATGATTTAAAATATATATTTTTTTGATCAATTAAGTAAGTAACAGTTAATAATGGGTAATTAAGTTTTATTAATAAAAAAAATTAAGGTTATTAATTTTAATAAATTAAGATAAAGGAATTGATCTTAAAGATAATTAAGAAGTGATTTATTTGATGTTTTGAAATTAATAAAAGGAATTTGATTTTAAACTGTTTTAAAATTCTTTCATAACAAAATATTACTTTAACATGTGAATTTAAAATGGATAATTTAATCATTTAAATTAATTAATGACTTGTAATTAAATAAGTAATTAAAGGTTCAAATCATTAATTAAAGTAATTAATTTGAGAAGAATTTATTTACTAAAGGTTAATTAATAAATGAAAGTGATTAAGAAATGATTTTAAGGATTAATCACTTATTGAAATTAATGTTGGATATTTTGATTTATTAAGGTTAATAAATTATGAAATTGGTTTAAAGGTTGATTTAATTAATATGATTGATTAAGAATGATTTAATAAAGTGTTTGATAAATTAATTTATATCAAATGATTTGGAATTAATAAATCAGGATTGGATAATTAATTCATAAGTAATAAATTTACTTGGAAATAAATTGAATTGATTAGGATTTAAAAACGATTTAATTAATCCTGCTTATAAATGACTATTGAATATTTGCCATGCTTATGAATGATTGTATTGTATGAAATGCCTTGAATTGATTATCTTATCTGATTTGTGATATTTTGTTCTGTAGATTGAGCAGTGTATATTTATTTGCATTTGTATATTATCTGTGAATCTGTGAATGGACGATGAGCGTTATAAGTTTTATATCGCTTATCAACTATATTTCTGTATTCTGATATGTGATGATTGTATGATGTTGCACTATTGTGTCAAACCCCTGGACCACACTTATACACACACCAATATGGATTTCACGAGGAAATCGATTTAGTCACAGATTTTTGAAATAGTTTTAAATTTGAATATTTGAATTCAAATGTTTTGAAAATGGATTGGGTTTAAAGTGAAAAGCTTTTGAAATGGAATTTCATAGATGAAATTTATTTTGAATAACTCGATAAAATATGAAGTTGAATAATTTTGATTTGAACTTAAATTCAAGATTTGAAATTGAATTCTATGATTTAAAACTAGGGATTAAAAATGTTATACCAGTTATATACGGGTTAAACTATTTTAAAAGTATTGATTTGGGATGTGAATAGAATTCAAGGGCTTTAACTCGTGTAAATATAATTGGATTTTTCTAAAACGAAAACTAATTGTTTTCAAATGATAAAAGCTTTCACATAAGAAATGAACGTCCAATTTGTGTTAAAAAGAATTTCAAGTTTGAAAATGAAGATAATTTCCAAGTTATGAAAACGATTTGAAAGCTATAAGTTGAATCTTGATTTAAAGATTCAACTAGTTAATCGAATTTTGGAAGCTATGAGTTAAATCTTTGATTTAAAGATTTAACGAGTTAATCCAATTGGAATGGAAATTGTTTGAAATCTATGAATTGATCTTTGTGAAATAAATCTTTTTGTAATATAAAGATTTGAAATGGTAATTGATTTAAACCATTTGAAAAGAAAAGTTTTGGGTTTTAAGTTGTGACTTAATTGAAATCCCAATATCCATATGTTTTTTTAATATTGCGCTTACTATTCGGTTTAGCCGGGAGAGGACCTTTGTGTCATATATCCCATTCCGAATATGTGATACGTCGTTATGAATTGCATTTGAAGACCGGTGTTGAAGACCGGATATTTTTGAAAACGTAAGGACAACTCGTCGAATGTCTTTGCATCGAATGGCCCCGGTATAGAGACTCCATATGTGATGGGAAGTCCGAACGTGATTTGTGAATATCCGGATTGCAAGGACTTCTTTGTAAGTGCCTTCGGTTCTGTTCGAGCCCGGAACAGACTTGTATGGATTGTATGTCTGACATTACAAATTGAGATATAAAGCCGATTTCTTTCAAATATATTTCTGTTGGTGGCGGAGAATTTATTCTCTTAGCTTAACACCCTTCTCTGAGACGTACGAGCTCAGAGGTTATGTAGTTGAATGTTATCAGCGATATATTCCCAATTTGGTAATGTGACATGCTGAGTGTTGCTGTGAAATGATCATTGTGTTGATTATTTATGATAGGATCATTTATTTGATCGTCTATCCTGGTGATCATTTCTATGATCATTTGTTGACCCAAAGCATGGCTTTTGTATAAAGTATGTTTTTGTGGACGTGACTTCGTCGAGCCTCACACCCCGGAATGGTCAAAACAGGAAAGATGCAGCAAGGTTATGAGGGGTAGCTCCCTTTAGGGTGTGTGCATTTCCTTCTGGAAAAGGGTGGTATCATGGTATGGAGCCCAGATACTTACTCATGTTGAAAACACTTTGTTATGATTGTGTGATGATGGTGACGAGCGCTCGGTTAAAGGTCCCAAAGGCCCGGGGGATGGCATACTCGTGTCAGTTGTTACCCAGTTAGGGGTAACCCGGCCTTGTGTTGGCAGAGATCCGGTTTGGTTCTCGGGGACGTCCATCCAGAGGCGTTCTCATGTGGCAATGGGAAGTTCCTTGGCCTGACCATTTGTTGGAAATTCAAAGAAACAATACGAGATGTGTACGGTTTTAGTTGTAGAACCTGCCATTTAATATGGTAGCTATAGTAAGCATACTATAATGGTACCTATGCTGGCTAAGATTTATATTCTACTTTCGAAATGATTTGTTCTACACTATGCACTAGTAATAATATCAAATGTTTCTTTTTAATGCGTATCAAGCATCTTTGACTAACATAAGAAGAAATCTCCTCCAAGTCTGCGTTTGCATTGTGTGTGTGGCGGGAGGTCTTATGGTAGTCTCATTTTTAAAAGCATTGCGAATTGAATTTAAAAATATTCTTCTATTTTGATTTTGAATAAAAGATAAACTGTTGTTTTTGTTGCTCACACCAGTCCCACGACTGATCCGGAGTTTATTGTTTCTTTCCTAAACTCTGGGTGCTCATTATTTTCTACACGAGCAGTCTAGAGTTGGTTTTTTTTCAGATAGCTAGGTTTAGTAGATTATCTGGAGTTAGTTCAGTCTTTGGACCACACCAGTCTTGCTTATGCTAGGTGCATCGTTATTGGGGGTTCGAGCTATTGCTGGATTGATTCTTGGAGATGGAGTTGCAGTTCTCGGAGTTCTCTTTTGAAGACTATCTTAGAGTTATATTGTTCCGCTGCTAGATGTCATCTATTTTCTGTTCCGCTGCTATTTTATTGTATCATATCTCTGATGTATATTGATATTTATTGTATCATCTGTTGTATCAGATATTGTATCAAAGCTGTATATCAATGTATTATTCTTTTATTCCGCTGTGTTATTTACTTAATGTTGTTATAAGCTCCGGCGAATCGGATTCGACATTTGAACTTGCGGCATTCGAATATAGGTAACGTATTCGGTGTCGATTTTCGAAGGTCAAGTCAGGATCGCTACAATTGGTATCAGAGCTAAGGTTGAACTTTAGCTCAGGAGTCTAACACGTTAGGTAGCTCATTAGAGATAGGGTGAAGTATCCCTAGAATGAGTAATCCCTAAGATATCCGTTTGAATGCCTCAGTAAATTCTCTTACTATTCACTGATAGTAAGTATGAGTGCAAGAAGAGAACGAGATAGGGGACGGGGAAATACGACTATAATTGGTCGATACTCCGTAACAACAGTGGAAACAATCTTTCTCTATCAAATTTTCTTTGATTCGTTTCTAAATTCTTTTGATTGATTCGTGACAGCTCCAGAAAGAAGTTTTCGGTGTGATGGTGGCTCTACGTATCGTTATATGAAATCTTTACTTCGTATTTTCATCGGTTTCTTATCACTTTTGGATTTAAACCTTAATGAATACGAATTTGAAATTTGAAATTAGGAATTTTGAATAAATTGGAAATTCTGTATAAATGGGAAATTTGAAATTGACAATTTAAATAAATTGGAAATTTTAAATTGAGTTTAATTGGTTAATAGAATATGAAGCTAAATTTGAATTATATCAATAAAACGATTTCGTTTAAAACCAAAATTTAAATCTAGAAATTCTATTGTAATTTCTCGTGAATACCAAAGTCCGAAGAGGGACAAATTGGTATGTATTTTGAGATATTCCGACTTGAGTTTGGAATTCATGTCTTAAGTTTGAGGAATTATAGGAGATCGAATCTGTCTATCTCTGTGTTGTTTTCGTGCCTGCGAATTTCGAGGACGAAATTCTTTTAAGGCGGGAAGTTTGTAACCACCCTAGATTTTAATTTAATTTAAATTGATAATTAAATGAATTTTTGAATAAAATTGTAATATAAATTGATTTAAATGGAAGCGAGTTTCCCCGAATTCGACTAGAAAATATATAAAGTCATATGGATTTGACAATTTGTATATATGTGAACATATATATATATATATATATGTAGTTTTGTAAAATATCAAGTAAGTAAACATACTAAATAAAAATCTAACATATAATAATAATAAAAGGCACTTCATTAGATTTCAAAGTATAAGACCAAACAAAATATATTAACATTTACACTTGCACTACAAGAAAATGCAAACATATCAGCCGAGCAAATACATGCAAGTAGAAAAAATAATAATAATAATAATAACAACAAGTATGCAGCAAAGTAGAATAGGTATGTAGGCAAGCATGGGAACAAAGGTCATGCATTTAATGAAAGCATCCTCAGCCATGACTTGTTGTACAAAAGATATATCACTTGTAAAATAAAATAAAATATTATCACCTATAAGTTTCTTTTTATACATCAATCCTCATTTTGTTTCGTCCATCAAAACTGAGAAAAAAATGGGTGAAGCAAATATCATATTCACACTTAAACAAAATTCAAACTATTTAAAGCTTCAGGCAGCTAAAAACACAAATTGGATTGCTTCTCTGTTCAATTTCCAGTTTCCAACCTATCAAGTTTTTATTTCTGCTTCATCAGCCATGTGAGTAACATTCTTTTTAAAACTCAAAGTATGAACTTATTTTGAATGTAAATGTTTGCTTGCGTGTATACGTATACATAAAAATGATGTATGCAGGTTTGAAAATGAAACATCTTCTCTGTTTAAACTAAGTACTGTGAGCAAACTTTCTTTCTTTTATTTGACTTCTTTGTTTTTACCTGTGAGTAAACAAGTGATTTAAAACTCAAGTTATTTTAATTTATATATATATATATATATATATATCTGGATGTTGCTTTGTATGTTGATCCCTGTATTCAATGCTCTGTAAATTATCATCCTCTGCTAATTCACAGGGTATATGACAACCAAGAAATCCAATTTCTCATCATCTACTTAGTGTTAGGATGTGATGTCAAAAGCAAAGTTGTGTATACAAGTAAGAATTATGATTTAATTTTTTTTTTTTTGATTAATTAAGTAAGTAACAGTTAATAATGGGTAATTAAGTTTTATTAATAAAAAAAATTAAGGTTATTAATTTTAATAAATTAAGATAAAGGAATTGATCTTAAAGATAATTAAGAAGTGATTTATTTGATGTTTTGAAATTAATAAAAGGAATTTGATTTTAAACTGTTTTAAAATTCTTTCATAACAAAATATTACTTTAACATGTGAATTTAAAATGGATAATTTAATCATTTAAATTAATTAATGACTTGTAATTAAATAAGTAATTAAAGGTTCAAATCATTAATTAAAGTAATTAATTTGAGAAGAATTTATTTACTAAAGGTTAATTAATAAATGAAAGTGATTAAGAAATGATTTTAAGGATTAATCACTTATTGAAATTAATGTTGGATATTTTGATTTATTAAGGTTAATAAATTATGAAATTGGTTTAAAGGTTGATTTAATTAATATGATTGATTAAGAATGATTTAATAAAGTGTTTGATAAATTAATTTATATCAAATGATTTGGAATTAATAAATCAGGATTGGATAATTAATTCATAAGTAATAAATTTACTTGGAAATAAATTGAATTGATTAGGATTTAAAAACGATTTAATTAATCCTGCTTATAAATGACTATTGAATATTTGCCATGCTTATGAATGATTGTATTGTATGAAATGCCTTGAATTGATTATTCTATCTGATTTGTGATATTTTGTTCTATAGATTGAGCAGTGTATATTTATTTGCATTTGTATATTATCTGTGAATCTGTGAATGGACGATGAGCGTTATAAGTTTTATATCGCTTATCAACTATATTTATGTATTCTGATATGTGATGATTGTATGATGTTGCACTATTGTGTCAAACCCCTGGACCACACTTATACACACACCAATATGGATTTCACGAGGAAATCGATTTAGTCACAGATTTTTGAAATAGTTTTAAATTTGAATATTTGAATTCAAATGTTTTGGAAATGGATTGGGTATAAAGTGAAAAGCTTTTGAAATGGAATTTCATAGATGAAATTTATTTTGAATAACTCGATAAAATATGAAGTTGAATAATTTTGATTTGAACTTAAATTCAAGATTTGAAATTGAATTCTATGATTTAAAACTAGGGATTAAAAATGTTATACCAGTTATATACGGGTTAAACTATTTTAAAAGTATTGATTTGGGATGTGAATAGAATTCAAGGGCTTTAACTCGTGTAAATATAATTGGATTTTTCTAAAACGAAAACTAATTGTTTTCAAATGATAAAAGCTTTCACATAAGAAATGAACGTCCAATTTGTGTTAAAAAGAATTTCAAGTTTGAAAATGAAGATAATTTCCAAGTTATGAAAACGATTTGAAAGCTATAAGTTGAATCTTGATTTAAAGATTCAACTAGTTAATCGAATTTTGGAAGCTATGAGTTAAATCTTTGATTTAAAGATTTAACGAGTTAATCCAATTGGAATGGAAATTGTTTGAAATCTATGAATTGATCTTTGTGAAATAAATCTTTTTGTAATATAAAGATTTGAAATGGTAATTGGTTTAAACCATTTGAAAAGAAAAGTTTTGGGTTTTAAGTTGTGACTTAATTGAAATCCCAATATCCATATGTTTTTTTAATATTGCGCTTACTATTCGGTTTAGCCGGGAGAGGACCTTTGTGTCATATATCCCATTCCGAATATGTGATACGTCGTTATGAATTGCATTTGAAGACCGGTGTTGAAGACCGGATATTTTTGAAAACGTAAGGACAACTCGTAGAATGTCTTTGCATCGAATGGCCCCGGTATAGAGACTCCATATGTGATGGGAAGTCCGAACGTGATTTGTGAATATCCGGATTGCAAGGACTTCTTTGTAAGTGCCTTCGGTTCTGTTCGAGCCCGGAACAGACTTGTATGGATTGTATGTCTGACATTACAAATTGAGATATAAAGCCGATTTCTTTCAAATATATTTCTGTTGGTGGCGGAGAATTTATTCTCTTATCTTAACACCCTTCTCTGAGACGTACGAGCTCAGAGGTTATGTAGTTGAATGTTATCAGCGATATATTCCCAATTTGGTAATGTGACATGCTGAGTGTTGCTGTGAAATGATCATTGTGTTGATTATTTGTGATAGGATCATTTATTTGATCGTCTATCCTGGTGATCATTTCTATGATCATTTGTTGACCCAAAGCATGGCTTTTGTATAAAGTATGTTTTTGTGGACGTGACTTCGTCGAGCCTCACACCCCGGAATGGTCAAAACAGGAAAGATGCAGCAAGGTTATGAGGGGTAGCTCCCTTTAGGGTGTGTGCATTTCCTTCTGGAAAAGGGTGGTATCATGGTATGGAGCCCAGATACTTACTCATGTTGAAAACACTTTGTTATGATTGTGTGATGATGGTGACGAGCGCTCGGTTAAAGGTCCCAAAGGACCGGGGGATGGCATACTCGTGTCAGTTGTTACCCAGTTAGGGGTAACCCGGCCTTGTGTTGGCAGAGATCCGGTTTGGTTCTCGGGGACGTCCATCCAGAGGCGTTCTCATGTGGCAATGGGAAGTTCCTTGGCCTGACCATTTGTTGGAAATTCAAAGAAACAATACGAGATGTGTACGGTTTTAGTTGTAGAACCTGCCATTTAATATGGTAGCTATAGTAAGCATACTATAATGGTACCTATGTTGGCTAAGATTTATATTCTACTTTCGAAATGATTTGTTCTACACTATGCACTAGTAATAATATCAAATGTTTCTTTTTAATGCGTATCAAGCATCTTTGACTAACATAAGAAGAAATCTCCTCCAAGTCTGCGTTTGCATTGTGTGTGTGGCGGGAGGTCTTATGGTAGTCTCATTTTTAAAAGCATTGCGAATTGAATTTAAAAATATTCTTCTATTTTGATTTTGAATAAAAGATAAACTGTTGTTTTTGTTGCTCACACCAGTCCCACGACTGATCCGGAGTTTATTGTTTCTTTCCTAAACTCTGGGTGCTCATTATTTTCTACACGAGCAGTCTAGAGTTGGGTTTTTTTCAGATAGCTAGGTTTAGTAGATTATCTGGAGTTAGTTCAGTCTTTGGACCACACCAGTCTTGCTTATGCTAGGTGCATCGTTATTGGGGGTTCGAGCTATTGCTGGATTGATTCTTGGAGATGGAGTTGCAGTTCTCGGAGTTCTCTTTTGAAGACTATCTTAGAGTTATATTGTTCCGCTGCTAGATGTCATCTATTTTCTGTTCCGCTGCTATTTTATTGTATCATATCTCTGATATATATTGATATTTATTGTATCGTCTGTTGTATCAGATATTGTATCAAAGCTGTATATCAATGTATTATTCTTTTATTCCGCTGTGTTATTTACTTAATGTTGTTATAAGCTCCGGCGAATCGGATTCGACATTTGAACTTGCGGCATTCGAATATAGGTAACGTATTCGGTGTCAATTTTAGAAGGTCAAGTCAGGATCGCTACAATTGGTATCAGAGCTAAGGTTGAACTTTAGCTCAGGAGTATAACACGTTAGGTAGCTCATTAGAGATAGGGTGAAGTATCCCTAGAATGAGTAATCCCTAAGATATCCGTTTGAATGCCTCAGTAAATTCTCTTACTATTCACCGATAGTAAGTATGAGTGCAAGAAGAGAACGAGATAGGGGACGGGGAAATACGACTATAATTGGTCGATACTCCATAACAACAGTGGAAACAATCTTTCTCTATCAAATTTTCTTTGATTCGTTTCTAAATTCTTTTGATTGATTCGTGACAGCTCCAGAAAGAAGTTTTCAGTGTGATGGTGGCTCTACGTATCGTTATATGAAATCTTTACTTCGTATTTTCATCGGTTTCTTATCACTTTTGGATTTAAACCTTAATGAATACGAATTTGAAATTTGAAATTAGGAATTTTGAATAAATTGGAAATTCTGTATAAATGGGAAATTTGAAATTGAAAATTTGAATAAATTGGAAATTTTAAATTGAGTTTAATTGGTTAATAGAATATGAAGCTAAATTTGAATTATATCAATAAAACGATTTCGTTTAAAACCAAAATTTAAATCTAGAAATTCTATTGTAATTTCTCGTGAATACCAAAGTCCGAAGAGGGACAAATTGGTATGTATTTTGAGATATTCCGACTTGAGTTTGGAATTCATATCTTAAGTTTGAGGAATTATAGGAGATCGAATCTGTCTATCTCTGCGTTGTTTTCGTGCCTGCGAATTTCGAGGACGAAATTCTTTTAAGGCGGGAAGTTTGTAACGACCCTAGATTTTAATTTAATTTAAATTGATAATTAAATGAATTTTTGAATAAAATTGTAAGATAAATTGATTTAAATGGAAGCGAGTTTCCCCGAATTCGACTAGAAAATATATAAAGTCATATGGATTTGACAATTTGTATATATGTGAATATATATATATATATGTAGTTTTGTAAAATATCAAGTAAGTAAACATACTAAATAAAAATCTAACATATAATAATAATAAAAGACACTTCATTAGATTTCAAAGTATAAGACCAAACAAAATATATTAACATTTACACTTGCACTACAAGAAAATGCAAACATATCAGCCAAGCAAATACATGCAAGTAGAAAATAAATAAATAAAAATAATAACAACAAGTATGCAGCAAAGTAGAATAGGTATGTAGGCAAGCATGGGAACAAAGGTCATGCATTTAATGAAAGCATCCTCAGCCATGACTTGTTGCACAAAAGATATATCACTTGTAAAATAAAATAAAATATTATCACCTATAAGTTTCTTTTTATACATCAATCCTCATTTTGTTTCGTCCATCAAAACTGAGAAAAAAATGGATGAAGCAAATATCATATTCACACTTAAACAAAATTCAAACTATTTAAAGCTTCAGGCAGCTAAAAACACAAATTGGATTGCTTCTCTGTTCAATTTCCAGTTTCCAACCTATCAAGTTTTTATTTCTGCTTCATCAGCCATGTGAGTAACATTCTTTTTAAAACTTAAAGTATGAACTTATTTTGAATGTAAATGTTTGCTTGCGTGTATACGTATACATAAAAATGATGTATGCAGGTTTGAAAATGAAACATCTTCTCTGTTTAAACTAAGTACTGTGAGCAAACTTTCTTTCTTTTATTTGACTTCTTTGTTTTTACCTGTGAGTAAACAAGTGATTTAAAACTCAAGTTATTTTAATTTATATATATATATATATATATATATATCTGGATGTTGCTTTGTATGTTGATGCCTGTATTCAATGCTCTGTAAATTATCATCCTCTGCTAATTCACAGGGTATATGACAACCAAGAAATCCAATTTCTCATCATCTACTTAGTGTTAGGATGTGATGTCAAAAGCAAAGTTGTGTATTCAAGTAAGAATTATGATTTAAATTTTTTTTTTGATTAATTAAGTAAGTAACAGTTAATAATGGGTAATTAAGTTTTATTAATAAGAAAAATTAAGGTTATTAATTTTAATAAATTAAGATAAAGGAATTGATCTTAAAGATAATTAAGAAGTGATTTATTTGATGTTTTGAAATTAATAAAAGGAATTTGATTTTAAACTGTTTTAAAATTCTTTCATAACAAAATATTACTTTAACATGTGAATTTAAAATGGATAATTTAATCATTTAAATTAATTAATGACTTGTAATTAAATAAGTAATTAAAGGTTCAAATCATTAATTAAAGTAATTAATTTGATAAGAATTTATTTACTAAAGGTTAATTAATAAATGAAAGTGATTAAGAAATGATTTTAAGGATTAATCACTTATTGAAATTAATGTTGGATATTTTGATTTATTAAGGTTAATAAATTATGAAATTGGTTTAAAGGTTGATTTAATTAATATGATTGATTAAGAATGATTTAATAAAGTGTTTGATAAATTAATTTATATCAAATGATTTGGAATTAATAAATCAGGATTGGATAATTAATTCATAAGTAATAAATTTACTTGGAAATAAATTGAATTGGTTAGGATTTAAAAACGATTTAATTAATCCTGCTTATAAATGACTATTGAATATTTGCCATGCTTATGAATGATTGTATTGTATGAAATGCCTTGAATTGATTATCCTATCTGATTTGTGATATTTTGTTCTGTAGATTGAGCAGTGTATATTTATTTGCATTTGTATATTATCTGTGAATCTGTGAATGGACGATGAGCGTTATAAGTTTTATATCGCTTATCAACTATATTTCTGTATTCTGATATGTGATGATTGTATGATGTTGCACTATTGTGTCAAACCCCTGGACCACACTTATACACACACCAATATGGATTTCACGAGGAAATCGATTTAGTCACAGATTTTTGAAATAGTTTTAAATTTGAATATTTGAATTCAAATGTTTTGGAAATGGATTGGGTTTAAAGTGAAAAGCTTTTGAAATGGAATTTCATAGATGAAATTTATTTTGAATAACTCGATAAAATATGAAGTTGAATAATTTTGATTTGAACTTAAATTCAAGATTTGAAATTGAATTCTATGATTTAAAACTAGGGATTAAAAATGTTATACCAGTTATATACGGGTTAAACTATTTTAAAAGTATTGATTTGGGATGTGAATAGAATTCAAGGGCTTTAACTCGTGTAAATATAATTGGATTTTTCTAAAACGAAAACTAATTGTTTTCAAATGATAAAAGCTTTCACATAAGAAATGAACGTCCAATTTGTGTTAAAAAGAATTTCAAGTTTGAAAATGAAGATAATTTCCAAGTTATGAAAACGATTTGAAAGCTATAAGTTGAATCTTGATTTAAAGATTCAACTAGTTAATCGAATTTTGGAAGCTATGAGTTAAATCTTTGATTTAAAGATTTAACGAGTTAATCCAATTGGAATGGAAATTGTTTGAAATCTATGAATTGATCTTTGTGAAATAAATCTTTTTGTAATATAAAGATTTGAAATGGTAATTGGTTTAAACCATTTGAAAAGAAAAGTTTTGGGTTTTAAGTTGTGACTTAATTGAAATCCCAATATCCATATGTTTTTTTAATATTGCGCTTACTATTCGGTTTAGCCGGGAGAGGACCTTTGTGTCATATATCCCATTCCGAATATGTGATACGTCGTTATGAATTGCATTTGAAGACCGGTGTTGAAGACCGGATATTTTTGAAAACGTAAGGACAACTCGTCGAATGTCTTTGCATCGAATGGCCCCGGTATAGAGACTCCATATGTGATGGGAAGTCCGAACGTGATTTGTGAATATACGGATTGCAAGGACTTCTTTGTAAGTGCCTTCGGTTCTGTTCGAGCCCGGAACAGACTTGTATGGATTGTATGTCTGACATTACAAATTGAGATATAAAGCCGATTTCTTTCAAATATATTTCTGTTGGTGGCGGAGAATTTATTCTCTTAGCTTAACACCCTTCTCTGAGACGTACGAGCTCAGAGGTTATGTAGTTGAATGTTATCAGCGATATATTCCCAATTTGGTAATGTGACATGTTGAGTGTTGCTGTGAAATGATCATTGTGTTGATTATTTGTGATAGGATCATTTATTTGATCTTCTATCCTGGTGATCATTTCTATGATCATTTGTTGACCCAAAGCATGGCTTTTGTATAAAGTATGTTTTTGTGGACGTGACTTCGTCGAGCCTCACACCCCGGAATGGTCAAAACAGGAAAGATGCAGCAAGGTTATGAGGGGTAGCTCCCTTTAGGGTGTGTGCATTTCCTTCTGGAAAAGGGTGGTATCATGGTATGGAGCCCAGATACTTACTCATGTTGAAAACACTTTGTTATGATTGTGTGATGATGGTGACGAGTGCTCGGTTAAAGGTCCCAAAGGACCGGGGGATGGCATACTCGTGTCAGTTGTTACCCAGTTAGGGGTAACCCGGCCTTATGTTGGCAGAGATCCGGTTTGGTTCTCGGGGACGTCCATCCAGAGGCGTTCTCATGTGGCAATGGGAAGTTCCTTGGCCTGACCATTTGTTGGAAATTCAAAGAAACAATACGAGATTTGTACGGTTTTAGTTGTAGAACCTGCCATTCAATATGGTAGCTATAGTAAGCATACTATAATGGTACCTATGCTGGCTAAGATTTATATTCTACTTTCGAAATGATTTGTTCTACACCATGCACTAGTAATAATATCAAATGTTTCTTTTTAATGCGTATCAAGCATCTTTGACTAACATAAGAAGAAATCTCCTCCAAGTCTGCGTTTGCATTGTGTGTGTGGCGGGAGGTCTTATGGTAGTCTTATTTTTAAAAGCATTGCGAATTGAATTTAAAAATATTCTTCTATTTTGATTTTGAATAAAAGATAAACTGTTGTTTTTGTTGCTCACACCAGTCCCACGACTGATCCGGAGTTTATTGTTTCTTTCCTAAACTCTGGGTGCTCATTATTTTCTACACGAGCAGTCTAGAGTTGGGTTTTTTTTCAGATAGCTAGGTTTAGTAGATTATCTGGAGTTAGTTCAGTCTTTGGACCACACCAGTCTTGCTTATGCTAGGTGCATCGTTATTGGGGGTTCGAGCTATTGCTGGATTGATTCTTGGAGATGGAGTTGCAGTTCTCGGAGTTCTCTTTTGAAGACTATCTTAGAGTTATATTGTTCCGCTGCTAGATGTCATCTATTTTCTGTTCCGCTGCTATTTTATTGTATCATATCTCTGATGTATATTGATATTTATTGTATCATCTGTTGTATCAGATATTGTATCAAAGCTGTATATCAATGTATTATTCTTTTATTCCGCTGTGTTATTTACTTAATGTTGTTATAAGCTCCGGCGAATCGGATTCGACATTTGAACTTGCGGCATTCGAATATATGTAACGTATTCGGTGTCGATTTTCGAAGGTCAAGTCAGGATCGCTACATTATACAACATGGTAATGCTATGTGAACTATAATAAACCAATAAAGCAAGAAACAAGTCCCCAAAATCTTCCTAATTGGCCTGCACCAAGTCAAGTTCTACTTGACCTGATGCAAGTTTCCAGTTATGATCTAATTTGAATCGGCAATTCCCTCTTTTTAATTTTTTATTTTGATTAATTTAGATTTCTCTTGCTTTTTTTTGTTATCATTTTTGAAGAATTTAGAGTATATTTGAAGAAGAGAAGTGAAATTTTAGATCTAAGGTTTAGTGGCGGCTACTAGATGAAGAGAGAAGAGATTAGAATTAGAAATATGTACCTTTTCTTTTGATTTATACACTAATCTTGATATTACATCTTAACCTCACTTAGGCATCCACCGTGTTTGGCCCGAAAAGCACATTATGGTAACAATTTGTATCTTCTTTATCTGATATCTGTTTCTGACGTTTTGTATATGGATGCTGGATAGAAAATCCACCTAATGCGATGGTTAAGTCAGATTTTCTAAATTCATTAATTTGTAAAAATTCTTTATTTTGTATTTTACGTAAAATTAACAAAATTCCCCTTTTTAAATGAATTAATTATATTTATTAGAAATAAGGGGTATTACATCCCCACTAAAAGAATTTTCTCCTAGAAATTCCAAGAGAAGGAAAAATGTTTCTGTAGACTCAAGCATGCAATAATATCCATGTGCTTGTGCAATACATACACGCAAACTACATCATAATCCAACCAATCTTAGCAATTCATATCAAACATATCTAATTCCTAACATTTCTAGCAATATAAGATATGATATCCATATGGATACCAACTATAGCCTGCATATAGATAATAATATATAACAACAGCAATATACGTGGAAATAAACAATACACATCCGCCAATCAAACATAAGTCATAAAGATAACATTGATAAAGGCATAAATGCAACTAATGTGGTGCTTATATGAATGCAAAATCATGGCATATAGGCTTGGATGAAAAACATTCTAGAATTTACTAATAATTTCTATATGCATGGTTATACATACATACATACATACATACATATAAATAAATAAAAGTCAAGTAACACCATAAGAAAAAAGCCATATAACAAAGCATTACCATACCATCTAATATCCTAATTTTACTAAATAACCAAGACATGGAAAACATACCAGAATGGATGAGAAGCTCTAATCTACGTCTAGCTCCTAAGTACTCCCAATCGGATAATTTCTTTACCGTCTAATGTCATGTAACTAATCTTCCTTGGCACATTTATTGATTGTCTGTTATCTAAATATTATTGCAATGACCGACCTTTCATAACACCCATAATCCATGCATAAAAGCAATTAGATTCTCAACAGTGTCATGGATGACATTCCGTTAAGGGTAATATATGTAAACAATAATAAATATCACTTAGCATATCTATTACAGCTAACTAATTCTTACAATGAAAGGATACAAAATATAATATCAACATAAACATGCATAGGACTAAATACATATCTTATCAAAAGACGGAAGATCTAACATCATAATACAAATAGTTGATGATACATCAAATCCCATAAGAGTACATGCCACAAAATAATACATATGTCTACATAACAGTACGCCTAAAAAATAGACAGACATAATCATGGTGAAAATATAGTTACGGCATTATGAATCACCTCTAACTAATAGAGCTCCCCATCTAAGTCAGCCTACTCAAAGAATAGATAATAAAGAAACAACGAAGAGAGCATCAAACATAAAGTCCGATGAAAAGGAAACATCTGCAATCTACATGATTAATACCATGAATAATACTAAATGGCAATACTTAAGTTAATGGAACCATCTCTCAACCTCTATCTTTACCTTCATCCAACAAGATAGCACGTTATACCATTATACTATGCTATACAATAAAAAGTCACGACATGAATCCTGAATCAAATGCAAGGAAAGTGCGCCGCAGGTCTCCCAATAAGGCCAAAACTCGCCAAGTGTGGTCATTGATATAAGACCAATGCTAACACACCCCAACGTGTATGGTCACTAAAATTAGACCAATAATATGTACAATCATTAAAATAAGATCGATATTTCGTGTGGTAGTTAATATAAGACCAATACTTTTGGTTTATGAATCTCTAATCCCAAGGTAAAAGCCAAAAGGTACGAACTTACTACATACACACAATATCGTATCAAATCGTATATCCCAATATACCAGTCTTTCATCTCAAAATCCACTAAACGACTCTATAAAAGCTACCATACAAATAAAGCACATCTCCAGCATCACCTATGAACTTCATAACATTCAACTTCTCTGTTACACCCTTCCAGTCTATCTTAGAATCCACGTTTCTTGAATATACATCAGTGTGTGTCCCGCATGAGCCCCGAATTCGTAGTACTCCCAAAACCTACCAAAAATTTATCCTCAAATAATGAAGACTACCAGTTGAAATTATGTCTCAATCTGACTTCTTTTGTGAAAGATAACATATCCCGAAGTTTCGATTAAAACCGATCGAGTAAATTAAATAACATCAATTCAAGGGCTTGAAATTATAATTTCGGCATTTGAACTATTTCAAATGTCTGAATTGGAATTTTAGATGTCTGAACCACGTCTCCCGATGTTTAATTTGAAAATTTTGGTGTTTGAAACTAGCCTAAACACACTGGTTTGGCTTTTCTTCCTTCATCCCATGTTTAGACATCTGACTTCATTTTTAGATGTCTAAATTCCTTTTTCATACATCTAAACTAAATTTTCAGGCACCTAAATACCTGTTATAGGCAGGGATGAAATTCAGACACACATAAATTTTAATCTATAATTTTAATTGACATTCCATTTCTTTCATTACAACCGCAACAATGTACTTTCATCTAGAGACAATCTTAGATCCATACACCCTCCATATGGTTATTTCCCTACTCTTTATTTGTACAAAAAAATAGTATCATTATGGTTATTTCCCTTGGCTTTATTGGTACGAAACATTGTATCATTAAGATATGCCATTCAGACACTGGTCGACATGAGTTGATGCCTTTGTTATAAATCATTCAACATATGGATTGGTGAAACTTCGCACTCAATAAACGCCTTTGAGGAAATAAGCTAGCTTAACAACCATACAAGTTTGACTACTTGATTAATCATTTCAATATCAACTCAAAACTTCCATCTCGCAATGGTAACTTAAATTAGCATTGAATATAATTCAAACATTACTAACAATAATTCAATCAGTAATCAAACCTAACATCCATATCATTGTATTGCTACTAATCCCACACATCAAATTATATGATTTATACTTTAAAACATTCATTCAACAAGATTCTCATCTCTAAATCACTGATCAAGTTCATTACTTAGTCCCTCACCAACATTTGCATCGAACCCTAATTTTAACATATCAAATAATTACATAGCCTAGAGAAGGGATCTCACTCACTAAACTTCTTAGAAATCCAACCCCCAATAATAATCCAATTTGAAGCCTTTATTTGTTTCTCAAGTTACGACTCTAATCTTTTCCAAAATATAAATGTGATGGTATGGATTTATAGAGAATCTTATGACTTAAAATTAGATATTTTATTTGAGATTTTTAGTCAAGATTTGTAGAAGTTACGATGACTCACTTTTGAAACCGTTTATTTATTGTTATCAAAAGTTGAAGAGGAAGAGAGAATGAATAGATGCAGAGGAAATTTTTTAATTCAGAATTGTATAGTACAATTCTAGTTAAATGATCATTTTGCTTCTAACATCTCTTTTCTTCTCATTTTGCACAAAAGTCACTAGATCGCTTAATCTTCAATTTAAATGATTAGTTACAATTAATTTCTAATAAAAATTTACGAGTTCTTACAAATGCGATCCTCCATATACAAATTGAAAGCATTTCAATGTTACATTGATATAATGAAAGTAGCAACGCGTCCCTACAACAATTTATATCATATAGTTAGCTGCTCTTTCATTGATATTCATGGTTCAACAAGCCCTTTGTTCATCAATTCATAGTTCAACAAACAGTTCCATCCTGATGTTACCAACTTTAGTGGAGCAAAGTTCTTTGTCTATCACTTTATAGTTTAGCCATATCCATTTTCCAGTTCTGGTCGAATAATATCCTAACATCTTTATCCAAAAAATGCACATATTATTGCACCATATTTAAAACATTGCAGCATTTATTTCTATTTTGTATGCCTATGTTTATGTTTAAATCTAACATTATCTAGATATGTGGCTGCCCATACTTCATACATAGCATCGACTTTTGTACATCATGTTTTTAATGCATATATCTTATAGTCTTGGAGTTAATTTGTGATGTCAACCACCAAGCTTGTTGGTGATCCATGTATTAACATAATAATAAAGTAACGAGCGCTCTCGTCATTTCGACCATCACTCTTTCATCAAAAATCTCTATAAAAAACTAGATTTTCTACATAGAAAATTAGATCGACAAACATTGTGTCAAAAATCAAAATTATAAATTAATGTATCTTTTTAAAATCAATGATCAAAATATAAAAAAGTAAAACATTAATAGGATATGATCTTCCATAATGAAAGCACCAAACCTGTGGGTGGTTTTAGCTAAAGTTGTTTTATAGAATTTTTAGAAGGTGAATAGAATTACGGTAATAAAATAGGAATATAAAAGAAATACCATACGATATAAATAAATCAAACACAAGAACATGAATGCAAAGTTCTGAAAGTAAAAGTAAACAGTGTTAGATTTATAGTGGTTCGACATAAGCTAACAAACATATTCTTACTCCTTTTTATCTCTTTATATTTTGTATATATGTGTGTGTGTGTATATATATATATATATGTATGCATGGATGCATGTATGTGTGTGTATGTGTGTGTAGATATCCATTTTCAAAAAAATGTACATATACTTTTTATGAATCTTTAATCCAAATACAAAGCGATAATAAAAGTAGCAAAGTGGTAGTAGAGTAGGGGTAAAGCTTTGGCATTTTTTCATGTAGAGCGGAGTTAGTATGAAATAGATTTTCTCGTTCTATATTTCTATTCTAAAGTATGATAATTTTTTTTTGAATCATTTATTTTGGCTTGGAAATTTCCTAAGAAGTTTCTCTTTTTCCAAGCCCTCCACTTATGTCTTGGCACTTTTGTCCTCCAATCAAAATCTTCTTTAATTTGGATCATAGCCTCTTTCTTTTTAATCCGAGCATACCCCAGTTTAAGAGTAGATCACTCCAAATTTAGAGCTTTCAATATTGAGAGCACATAATATCTCAATGCTACCTCGAAGCTTGCTCCAAGGTAATGCTTAAGTGGACCTGAAGCATGCTTTGAGTCCATGTTGAAAATTTGATGTGCTCAAGAATGAGTTTTCCTTAGCTTCAATCGAAGCGCTCATTTATGGGTGCTATTCCAAAGATTTCTTCAGATTCAGGTTTGAGCGGACACAAAGCTAGCTTTAGGTCTAGTTGCAACTTTGAGTTCCTATTTATGAGTGCTCCTTTGAGCGCTACACTAGTGCATGCTTGAGGGTTTAACTTGAGCGGACCCAAAATTTGGTTTAAGGCCGATGTCGAGCGCTAGTTCAAGCTCAGTTTCGATTCTTTTTTCAGTGTTTGTCTAAATCCATTCTTTAGTCCATTTTCACAACTATTTTTCTACTTCCTCAACTGTTCAATTCAAAAGTTACTTTGAGTTTTGATCTGGGACTTTCTTTGAAATTTTCTTTATGCGGCCCAGAGTTGACTTCATATTCGTATCTATTGGATTTTTTCATATCATAAATTGTCATTTATGGTGCCCTCTTCAATAAATTCCCATTTTTTTCCTATTTATTTCCTATCGACTGAAAGTAGATGTGCAAAAATATTGAATATCAATGTTTGGCTTACAAAAAAGGGAATTAAGAGGAACAAACCAATGGGTTTTCCACACATCGTCCTTAATACTACATTATTGTTCATGATAATACATGAGTATACAACCCATACTTAAACCTCTTTTCATGTCATAGCGACATGAAAAAAGCACAAAGAATTATCTGAACTCCACATTCCACCTTCTTGCATAGAAAACAATTAGCATACATAATAACTGCAATTTGATCATTCAGTGCTCATTTTCAGAATATCTACTTAGTTTTCACCAGTATGGGTGTAATCAGATAACGTTAAACACTCTATGCACTACTCACCTTAAATATACAATAAGTCATAAGCACATGTATGAAAGTCTCTAATATTAAGTGATGCGTCAGATGCACCTCCACTCTTATGATCAATAACGTCTATGTTGTTCATTTATGGTTATCTATAGAAAAGTGCACTCTATATGATTTTTTCTCTAAGATTAGTAATATCCTACTTTAAGATATATCATTCTAAATATTATAACAGTTCAATAGCTTGTTTATTTAACTCTAGTTGGTGAGCATTCTTCCTCAATATTTAGATGCATATTATTCATATAGTAAAAATCCATCTAAATTGATAAAAAAAAATTATGCATTATTACCCATCCAACAAATTATTTAACCTATGTGATAAAGGGCCAAGTCTATCATGGATTAAAGGTGCGACTACTGAATTAATCATAAGCCGGAATCCTTGACTAGCATTTACATGTTTACTAAGTTATAAGTGCCTTCACTCTCACACACTACTTCGAGATTTTAATATAGTCTCATAGATGCCTTCAAGCATTATCACAGTGTACAAAAGGATTTACCCTATCTACTTGTAATCTCACGTAAATCCTTAAGGTGAAACTCCAATCACATAGAAGTTTGCCTCATCAATTTCACTTGTAGTAAGGCACACAATTACTTTTCATTTTCAATGTAGTGCACTAAAGTAAGTAGGGTATCATGGGGATGCAATTTCAAAAACATCATTTGTATAAGTTTACATCCAAATATCCATGAAAACTATATCACAAAGTATAACTTAACTAATAAAATTGGTCTATGTTTCATAGGTCAGATAATAGTATCACAAATCAGTAGAGTGGTTTATATAATTTCTTCTCTTTCTATTTCATACAATGTTATTATCTTAATATTAATATAAGATCAATAGATATATGAATACAAAATGCTAAAAATAAGATGTTTCGTGCCATCTAGTGTTAGAAAACTCTATGTTATCTACATGGAAATTGTTGTTATACTATAATTTTTGCAAACTATTTATATGCCTTCATAAGCATATTAAGTAATGAAATTTTTTGATTCAACCGGGAAACGAGCATAGGGGATAAAAGCGGAAATGATCAACTCCATTAAATTCTCTCGCTCTTCCTATTTTTCGTCCTCCATTTTAGATCCATATGATCCTATTTAATTTTAACTTGTTGAAGTAACATGCTCTTTATGTAATTGATGACAAACCTTAGAATACATTTAAAGATCAGTCTTTATGTACTTTTCTCATCAACTTTGAATTTTAAAATCCAAATGTACTACTAGTGTCTACTTGATGGAGAGCAATCCGCTAAAAGCCGAGACAATATAACTCTGCCGAATCTCTCAAATGAGCCCATTACATAATTTGACCAACTATTACAAACATCAAATTCTTCAAAAGATATCACTGATTCAAATACTTTTCAAACCGCTACTTGGCACCATTCTTGGTAATGCTTAAAGTTACATTAGCAAGGTATGATAAATCCACTGAAACAAATGAACCAAAAATTAAAATTGTTATCATTATTTATGTGTAATTTGTGTTGCGTAGCCTGTATATATGTGTGTGCGTGTTTGTGTGTATAAGAGTATAAAATATTTTTATTATTTTTGTTAATATGAATTAGTATGCATGTTAAAACTGATGTATGCTAGTGATTTTTTAGATGAATTAACAAATATTATTTAATGGATTTTGCTTATATAAGTTCAATTTAAAATAACGTGATTAGTTTAATTATATAGACTGAAAAGTAAATAGTAGGAAGAATTATGTAGAAAATTGTATAAATTTGATGTGGAGTTATTGAAGTTGAAAAATAGAATTTTGTAATGTAATGCGTGATAAGTTCTTGATATAAACAAGTTATAATTGATTTACAAATTAACTTTGTTGTTATTGTTTATACGCATAATTTATGTTATCTGGTTTATTTATCTTTCTAGTTGAATGAAAACATCGTTTATGATTATTCTTAGTAAAACACACATACACACACATTAAAATTAGCATATGTTTTTAGGATTCATTATAAGAATAGACTAAGTATTCTAAATTTGAGATTTTTGTAAGCAGGTTAAATATATGGATTTAAGTATAAAATATAAGAAATGAATTGATAAGGGTTTAGTAAATAATCACAGATATTTTGAGATGTAGGTATTTGAAGCTATAAACAGAATTTTTAACTACAGTATATAATAACTTCATTGAGATATTTCAAATTTGTTAACATTGTTTATGTAGATTATTTATGCTATATGAATTATATACCTTTATATTTGAATAAAACCTAATTTTATCACATTTTTGATACAAGTTTGGTATACAAATTAAAATCGTCATATTTTAGCATTTATTAGATGAATTAGCGAATATTTATTAATTACATTTATTTAAATAGATTAAAATCAAGATCAAATAATTAATTTGAATATAGTGACTTAAATGTATAATGTTTGGTGATACTAAGGAGTTTTTTTATAAATAACCGTACAAATTTCAACATATATGTAACGATCCAGGATTTTATCATTTGATTTTTTAGAATATTTAATTTATTTCAAATATTGTTTTGTGGTTTCAAAATAAAAATAAATTCAATTTAATAATAAAATGAATTTATAGAATTTTTCATAATTTTAATTTGGAAAATATTTAAATTGTTGTTTGACGTATTTTACGTTAAACGTTGAAAATTTTGAAATTAAACAGAACTATATAATCGATCTGTTTTATTTTGTTTTGTGACCACATCACATTTCTGCACGCGGTCGTATTTTCTTCTATCATTCACAGCTCGTACGAGGATGTGATGTTGTGTGGCGGGGTACCAAAATCTTTCCAACGCACAAAATCAACATTTTATATTCTAATATATGCACTGCAATCTTCACCCTTACTTCTCCCACATGTCAACCCAATGTAGCAATTTTTTCCCCCTACCCTTTTGTCTCCTTTGTCCCCTTGCCTCTCTAGATTTCCAGCCATGATAATGAGTTTGTCTGGGTAGTTCAGTTATGGATTAGGTAGTTGCTCAACATAAATATACACATGCACATGCACTTTTCCCCCCTCTTCACATTTTATTTCACTTCTCTATTAATCAAGTTTTAACTCCTCGAACGTTCAAAAATCATTCTCTCCAAATCTGTACACTTTTAGCAAAGTGTTCCAACACGAAAAGTGTTTGTCTCGAATCATAGTTTATTTTAAAAATAGTTTCAAAATTTTCGTCAAGTGTGGTGAGAGTTGCCTGCCAGTAAGCTAAAATGAAATAGAGAATTTTGACGGTCATAATTTGGCAAATGGAGTATACTATCATGTTCATCTCGACGAGTTGAGATTTTAGAAGTTGTTTACGTAATTTTTAGTTGTTTGGTTCGTCGTGGAGGAGGAGATGATAAATTTCTGTTAAAAAATAATTTTTCGACATTGGGACCGCCGTTATAGGTAGTGGAGGTGATGGGGGGGAGCTTGGGGCCGAGGCGACCATGACTGATTTTTCTTTGGTGTCCTGAAGTGGGGGAATAGCTAGGTTTAGGGTTTGGGTGATAGTGGTGTTTAGGGTTCAAACGCGATATAACTGGCAGCGATGAGGGGTTTTGGGGCCATCGCGATAGGGCAGTTATGTGTAGCAGTAAGTGGGGTAGATGATGGAATAAACGATAAGGGCGAGATAGGGTCTATGCAACGATATTAGGCAATTTTATGAACCTGTAGCATTTCAAATGAGGGCGTTACATGGTTGGAAAATGGTGGAGGTCACCAGGGGAAGAGTGGTAAGGGTAGATGAACGAGGCCGAGGAATGGAGTTTGTAGATGTTGGTGGCTTCGACGATGGGCTAGCAGAGCGATCGTGCACGTGCACGGTTGTGCATGTGGGTTTCCATGCAATGGAAAATTCGATTGGTGGAGAAGGAGTAATAATATGTGGGTTCAGGTTTGTTGGATTGGGCTTTAGGCCTGATATTTACAATTCTTAGCCATTGGAATAATCAACGGATGACGAAGGAGTTGGATTGTTCTCCATGCTTTTATCATCTCTCGAAACACGGAAAACAAAATAAACTTGTTTTCTATTTTACATGTTAATTTCATTTTTCAATATTATTTGTTTTCAGCAGTACATATGACGGACCACTTTTATATATACGAAAATACAAAACTAAAAATGACAAGCCAAAAGGGGCCTTAGCTTTAAATGTTTTAGAGATTTAAAAAGGAAAATTTTATAAATAGATTTAGAGGTTTATAAAAGAGTATTCTAAAAATTGATTTGGAGATTTATAATGGAGATATTTATAATAAAAGGAGATCTATAAAAAGTAATAATTTTTTGGGTTATTGTTATCTCATTTTTAACAACTTTCGTTTCAATCCATTTTCTAAGATTTTAGAAAGAAGAAATCTTTCTTAAATGTTTTGTGAACATACTCATACTATTTTATAAGTATATGGACAAAATTTCAAGTTTTGAAAGTGAAATGGTTTGCGAATATACTTATACCAGTGAGATAAGTTTATGAATATTTTGATAAATATTTTGAAAAGAAATTTAATTAATAAAAGATTAATTTAAGATGGTTAGTGATTTCCATAGGAAGTGTAAATCTATTCTAAATGTTTGTTTATTTGATAGTTAAATAACCGACTATCAAATCTTGGCATATATATGTAATTCTTCATAATTTTGGTAGTACGAAAATATTCCTTACTTAACATCGAAGGATATAACTCTGCAAATATCTAGGAGAAACATATAAGTTACATGGCATAGTCATCTTCGATGATATTGTACCGTGCATGTAAATCTTATTCTGTTCTCTCAGGACAAATGATAGGGAGACCAGTCCACTAAAACTATTAGGGGTCGATCCCCTTTCCTGTTTGTTGATTATTTTTGAAGAACCGAGTTGAGTTTACCGAAACTATTGATTTGGTTTTGGGGCGACTTGTAAGTAGAAAGAGTGTACTTATATGTGATGACTGTACACCATAACCACTTTAAAACCATATGCACGTTATATGTTTTGGAAGAGGTTTGGGATAATGGAATCAAGCAATTGAAGTACAAGGGCTACTTATTACTAAGCCTAAGAGTGATTCCAATATGGTTGTAGTAGAACTAATGCTTTCGGTTTGTTCTTATCCTAAACTACTTGTATGGATGAATGCTAGCATTGTGTTGATGCTTGAGGGGGCAGTGTTATCATTCTGAGTGGAAATTGTTAAGAGAAAAAGGTAAAGCGTGACCTCATAAGCCTCACAATCAGGGAATGGCTAAAACAGGGGATGCAACGATGAGTAGCTCTCATTAGGAGCATCATTTCTCTGTCTAGATTGGTTTCCTCGAGTTAGTATGAATGCAGGCACTGATGTGCAAATTAAGGCAGCCTCGGTGTTGAGAATGATGTATTCCGACCAGTCATATTAAATGGGCTTCTAGCTCTATGTAGTAGAGGTGCAATGGGTTGCAGCCTCAGGTATATTTTTCTAGAGGTGTATTTTCGAAAGGCAGTCCCTTACCATGCCATGTTGGAATCCATTTCCATATACGAGCCTTACGGTTTGATTGTAGAACCCGACATGCTAGAATGTAATTAATGTAACCATTTCGACTCTGGTTCAATATTTATTTTAGAACCATATATACTATTATAATATCACTGAAGTTTATAATAAAAATGGTTTGTTATCGTATGATATAAACCCATCCATGTTTATGTGTGGTGTGGTCTTATGAGATACGTTTTATTTTGAAAGGATTTTCAAATATATTGATCAATATGATTTGATTCTAGTTTTCTAAAGCTGGTTTTACCAGACTGACCCGGGCATTGTTTTCCTATAATGCTCGGGTCAGCCCGAGCATATTTTTCAGATTTAGCTGGATACTTTGGGGTTTTCAGGAAACAAGCTGGATTCTCTAAGACGTATTTACATATCTTATATTCTTTTACTATTTTGTTGTTCTTGATTTCTGTTTACATTTATCAGCACTTGTAAGAACACACTGTTTTAACCGTCCATGTTGAAAATATGTTAGTGCACTCTTATACTGTGTAGAAAAAAAGACGATTTCTTTTTGTAAAGATCTTGAATATGGTATATATATGTGAGATTCTGTTATGCCATTTCTTTCTTTCACCCCAACGATCTGTCTTTTCAACACTTGGTTGTTCGGCACGTGAATATCGAAGATGTATTAGTGTCGATTTCTTAAGGTCAAGGTAGATCGTTACAATATAGATGCTTGATGTTAACAGAAGGGTTTTACAATGCAATGCATCTAAATGTATGATATAAATGAATTAAACTTTAAACTTGTGATTATATATATATATATATATATATATATATATATAATATGTTATGTAGTTGATGTATTTATATATTTGAATAATTTGTTTTACCATCATTGTTAATATGAGTATGGTTCATATTAATCTGATTTATTAAACAATCAATGAATAATAGTTTATCGAAATTATTTAAATAGTTTAAATCTGTGATTTCATAAGTAGTTTATATATATAACTTTAAATATAGAATACTAGGGAGTGAATAATTATAAAAATGTGAAAATGTAGGCGTTTGAAGCTAAAAATAGAATTTTGTGGTGCAATGTATGAAATTTTGTTGAGGTAAACAAATAATAAGTGGTATTTGTTAATACCGAGTTTCTGTATGTTATTTGTGTATCTTTATATTTGAATTTAACAATATCACTTTTGCTGAAATGAATATGATGTACACATATTGAAATTATCATATATTAGGATTTATTGGATGAATTAACGAATATTTGTTAATTTAATTTATTCAAATAGTATTGCTTCGAAGTTTACATAGTTAATTCAAATATATTGATGTAAATGTACAATATTAGGTGATATTGAGGAAGGTTTTGTAAATAACTATAGAAAATTTAAAATGTGGATATTTGATGTTAAAAAGGAATTTTAAAGTGCAATACACAGTAAACATATATTGATATAAATAAATTATAAATTAAACTTGAAATTATTATTTATGTTATATGATTGATGTATGTATAAATTTTAATGATTTTTTCTACCTTTTTTTGTTAATATAAACATGTTATAAATATTGAAAACTTTACATTTTTATGATTTATTAAACGAATCAACGAATAATGGTTTACTAAATTTATCTAAATATTTTTAACTTAGTTAATTCTATTATATGAATGTAAATGTAAAATATTACAAGGGAACTGAGGGTGTTTTGTAGAATGAATGTAGATAATTTAAAATCTAGGTATTCAAAGTAAGAAAACAAAATTTTGTAATGCACCATATGATAGATTTGTTGGGATAAAATGTAAATTAAATTTGTTATTATTACGTATATGCTCTAAGTTATGCGACCTGCATATCTTTACTTTAATGATTTTTTTTTTTTAATTTGATCTATTTTATTAGTAGAATATGGTGTACAAATTGAAGCATTTATTCTTAAATTAGTAAACGAACTAAAGTATATTAACCAATTGGATTTATCTAAGTTAAATTTAAGATTGCTTAATTAATTAAAATATATGTAATGAAATGTAAAATATTAGTAGAAAAATAAGGTAAGTTTTAGTAAATAATTATTTTAATTTTATAGGTATTTCAAGTTAAAAGTAGAATTTACAATGAGATGTATGATAAATTTATGGAGATAAATGAGCTACAATTTTTTATTTATTTTATGTGATTTATATATCTTCATAGTTGAGTGAAAAATTAATTTTATTGTTTTGGTTGTTACAAAAGTGGTATACATATTAAATTGTCATTCTTTAGTATTTACAAGAAATATTAATAAATGTCAGTTAACCGATTTTATTTAAATAGCTTAAATTTTGAATTATGTAATTAACCAAAATATATGAACTTAAATATAAAATATTAATAAATAACCGATAAATTTTATGTTAATTACACAGACTTTATATTGTCCGTACCAAAATGTAAAATGATGGATGAAAATTAATAAAATAAGTGTATAGTAATAAATTATAGTTTTAAAAATAAAATGTGTGAGAGAGAAAACTTATAAAATCAAGATAGAGCCGGAAATTCTTTATATTATTTAGTACATAACGATCCATCCAAGGCCGAAGCTACTATATCAAGCCTTTAGAAGCTTTCATCAAAGCACATTCAATTTCAATCGTTGGATTAAATTATTCAAGAATACAATTTTGTCCAAAGTTGTTCCAAACTTCTCCAAGATGCTAGAAAACAAACTAAAATGATGCCAACAAGCTTGGCTCAATTGGTTAATGGTTTTCACTGCAAGACTAAAGGTCTTGCAGTGAAACTCAAGACCCGAAACTAATAAAATGTTTGGCTTTGGTTATCCAGATTTAGTGATTTCTTAAAAATTTGAATTCCTTTCCAGCGAAACTCAAAATTATTCAAAAAAGCGGAAGCATACAAAAATACTACCTTTTTCACAAATTAAATCCTTTTATCCAGAAAAATAGAATTTATTTTTGACAAAAAATAATAATATTCATGAAATCTCAAAAATTATGCTGACCTTGAGGCAATAGTCTTTTACCTAATTATCTGATAAATTGTATACTTCTTGTGTTTTTCGATATCTATTAAACTGAATAGTAAAGAAATTCTCAGGTGGTTCCATCCAGGTATTATAGACAGCAAACCAAGATCCAAGAAGTGGAAGGAAAAAAAAAAAAAAAATCAAGGACAAACCCGGTGATTAAAAGTATGATATCAATTTTATGACGAAGGATACACAAAAGAGATTATTGCATAGGTAGCAGTAGAAACGACTTCCTTATAACAACATACAACACACAACACACAAAGGAAAGCATATTCAAACATAACAAGTTTGATTCACTTAATTTCTATATAAGTAATTCCAATATCTGTAGTGCAGGCAGTGTGATTCATTTACCGCAACCACAGTCAGTGCAGGTGCAGTTGGTGCCGCACTTGCATTTTCCATCATTCTCCTCGTATGCTGCAACTTCCACTACCTCATCATAGGTGCTGTAAATTTGTTATAATCATATGAATTATAATTACTGTAACCCATGTAATTTTGATATATTATTTACAGTTGGAAGTAGATGATGAACATACCGTTTCTCAGTCTCCACGATCACAACACCGTAGTTGTTTCCCTTCTTTCTGCAAGTCATAATTATCTAAATATAAGTACATATATCCATTGAAAACTTTTTTCAGCTACAGTTACCAAATACTAAAAGGTTAGATATAAGAGCTCTTATAATGTTTTTTATCTCTGAAAATGATAGCTGGTATCTAGAGATCTCTCGAAATCAAAATATCTGAATCCACATATATTGTATAATAAAGAAAGCTTCCAATGGTAAGCCTTCTTCTTGTACTATATATCTATGCCAAACTGAACGGCAAAAAGATATGTTCTGCTAAAGTTTGTCATATATAACAACTGGAAGAAAGGAAAGAAAGAATGAATTGTACACTTACGGGCAGTTGGTTTTGTCAGCACAGTCGCAGTTTCCGCAAGAAGACATTATGAGAGTTGTACTGATAAGATAGATGAGAAATTTATGATTTGATGGATTGATTTGTGATGGTATTGAAGAAGTATTGCGCTGTATTTATAAGCAACTCAAGGAAGCGCACAAGTCCTATACACTACTAGATCTTTTCCGTGGTGTGCTTGGCACATGCTTCTATGCATGAGAATTAAGCAATATCTTAATAGAATCATATCTGTAGTTTTTATATGGACCTCCCATGTCTATTCTCTCTAGATGTCTCTTTAGAATAAAGGATGTGTGCAAGTGATAGCATATAATGATTTTGCAAGTAATTCTACAGGTACTCATGACATTCCCTCTCAAGAAGTTGACACTTTTTGGTGTTATATAATCCCGAGTTAGGCTCGATCTCCAATCCATACCAAGTTGTTGAATGCTATATCCGGCTTTGTTCAATACATTTAGATGGTTAAGTTAATGAAAAAATAAATGTAAATAAATTTACGTTCTTCTTTTTTGGATATCCTAGCTTCTATGCTTATCTATATCATTTGATTGTAAATTTATAAATAAATTAGTTTCATTGCATTTTGTTTCTCTATAGCCTAATCCTTTTCGTACACTCAATTAAAAACATCCACCTTTACATATGCAAGTTAATGTTTGTATAAAATTGTATGGTTTTCTGACTACTATACACTTTATTCTCAGATAATAAGAATAAATCAAGTATAAAGAAAGATTCTCTTCGCTTTAAAATTGATTCTATATATCATTCTCAATATAGAACCACAACCTTGTATTGTCTATCACTCTTTTTAACCACAGTGTAATCGATGGGCCTCCACCACCATTTGATGTTTCGATTAGCTTTAAGTTGAAATAATGTCCCAAAATATCAATTTCTCTGTGACAATATACGTGAGTTTTGTTTCTACTGCTTAGTCAATAATGTTAGTACAATTTTCTTAAAAATTTTGTGCTATTGGTTTTTGTTTTATAGAAAAGAAATTGGAAACGGGGATAGGCCCACATTGTAAAAAAATGAGCATTGTATTTGTTTAAATACACGTTTCATTATATTTGTTTAAACGTATGCTTCGGAGCAGAAGAAATATATTTTTGACACCGAGATATTTTCTTCCCTCTTAGAGCGGAGGATAGTGCATTTGCAATTCGTAATGAAATTTCAGATCCATTAACAATGCTTCATTTTAGCAACACATATAATTAGCATTATGTAAATGATTGATAGACAGACCAGATGATTATCATTTTTTTTTTCTTTGTCATTTCTCTCTCTACAGAATTCTTTCAAACAATTAAATTAGAATGTGCTAAATTCAGAATGATTTAATTTCATCCAAACAACAAATCAATCAAATTTTAGATTTTATCTTGATGACAGAGCGGTTGATATCTAGCCTTGCACCTGAGGGCTAAGCAGTGAATTGTCTTAAAGAAAGCGAAGAAGTACATGATTCAGCCACTTTCAGCAAAAAGCCCAACAATTTAAGACGAGTCGACCTGTTGCAAATGACCTCGACCAACGATTTTACTAGAACAGTACTTCTAGACACCAACATGTATGATCAAAATAACACTAAAGGGGGGAGGGATAAGGTTAATAATAAATTCATGGAATAATAAAAATTACAGCACAGATAATAACAGAGCAAATGTGGAATAAATGCGACACACAATTTTACCCCGCTTTGACGAAAATTGTCTGCTGCTGCACCCAAGATTTTATTAGAATTAAACAATCAACCGCTTACAGAACCTGTATATTTATGACTATCACTTACCTGAACTCTATCCCCAAGTTGAGAATTTCCCTAACTACACATGTAGTTCGAACGTAGTTAAAACTAGAGTTTTACAAAGTTTGAAACAAATAAAACACAAATTACATGTAAAAGAAAAGAAACCCTAATAAACGAATACACGTCCCAAAATAAAAGCAATTATATATAAAAAAAATATTTCAGCCCGTATTCCTTTAGTTCGTTCCAGGCCATTCCTTTTCATTCACAAATTAGGGTTTTATTTTTCGAAGTCGTCGAAGCCGATTGTCAATCAACTGATGAGAAAAGTAGCCTCGTCTCTCTTGTCGATCGATCGCTTTGCTTTGGTTGCGTTATGATAGCTCTCGGCTGCTTCAAGTGTCGAACAATGCTTTGCTGCGTTGACGACTTCGATGGTCGAGTATCTTTGATTTGAGTTTTAGTATGAATTTTTCGATTATAGTTTTCTTTTCTGCTTTGAACTCGACATCTTAATTTTGCCGATGATGATTGGTACGTATAGGATTCGATTTTGTATGATTCCATAAATTTTGTATATATCTGTTATGAATATCAGATTTGAATATTTCTTCCCTGCTGTTGATTGACCGTAGATTTTCTAATTGATGGTGTTATGATATCTGACCTGTTGAACTCTGATATATGTTCGTATATATATATATATATATCATTTTCTACTGTTAGATTTCTTTTTCTTTAACTTTCGTATACTGTTTTGACTCTTAGCGGATTTGAGTTTGCTTTTGATGACTTACACGACGAGGAATAATTGTTTTATAGTGCGTATATCGTACTTCTATGTATGAAAACTTGGACTAGAGACACTCATGATATGTACTTGGGAAACTTGTTTAATGCGTGGATCTTGAGTATGCTTTGTGTGTTGCTGTGCATGCATGTACCATGTTGCTTCTGTATATATAATTTGTTGTTTCCTTATATGTGTGAGTTTGAGATGATTGTGTGCAAGCTACTTATTGCTTGTGGTCCTTATGTGTATTTTTGGTTGCTTCCATATCCGCCCCGTGTGTACTATCCTTGTGTTGACCTTTCAGTGTATGCGTTGACTTTGTTTTGATGGTTGTATTTCTTTTGCTGAACTGGAATTTTTAGTTTGCTACACATTGATGTTCATTTGTGTGTGTATGTGCCCGAACTTGTTTTTGTGTCCATGCCTCTATTAGCCCAACCATTCTGCCATTATGCCCGTTTGTGCTTCCTACTGTTTCACTATGTACTCGTTGTTGTGTGATGATGTGTGTGCATGTACTTCGTTGTATGTGTGTTTAATTGCTGCACTATGTTCTTGTTTTGTTGCATTCTTGTTGACCTGAATCTCTGACTACACCATTGTGTATTATGCACTTCTTGAACCATTGAGCACTTGAGTTGAGCCAATTTGACTTGACTTTTTGTAGCTGTATATCATTTGGCTACGTAGTGTGTTGAGCCTAAAGTACATTTGGACTTGACCTTTGCTTTCTCTTTTGCGGGATACTTGTATATTTTGATTTGCTCGGCCTTATGACATGTACAGTGATACATTGTGCATGTCATAGGTTGTTCGTGCATATTTATTTTTGGTTCCTGTTTAAATTATGAAAAAAAACAAACCAATAAACTGAGGTAATATGGTATTCAGTTATATTTATTTTTGCAGTTTAAATTTATTTCCTTTTGCTTTTTACTGCACTGTTATTTGACATGCAAAGCAGTTGATTGGAGAGAAGACAGTTGAAGTAAGAAGATAGCAAATCAAATTTGAGTGAGTGAGTGAATGTATTGTACATGAGAGTGTGTTGTATATGAGAGTGAAAAATAATATTGTTTATGAGAGTGTAAAATAGAGTTGTATTTGTAAGTGTAAATTGTAGTGGAAGCTATGTTGTAAATGTGTACTATTTGAAATTGTATCGAGATAAATCATTTGTTGAAATAAAATTTCGTTTGTTTACATCTATCTGTGATATTATAATAGTATTATATCAAACACATTCAGATATATATATATATATATATATATGTTTATTATCATCAAATAAAAATCATAAACTGTTATATTCTACAAAACATGCCATTCAGATTCGATGGGCCGCACTTTAAACGATGGAGGCAGAATATTCAATTTTTCTCGACAATAAAAAATGAGGTCTATGTTCTGACCACTGACAAACTGCCATTGCCTAATCCACCCATCGAAGTAGAGAGCAAGGAGCAGCAATCCTACATTGAGGATGACTACCTGTCTAAAAACTTCATTCTGAATGGCATTTGCGATGACTTTTATGACTACTACAACGCGGGGGGAAAATTAGCTAAGGAGGTATGGGAGGCGGTGCAAAAGAAGTATGACATGGAGGAAGCTAGAAAATAGGCAGTCAGCCACTACCTCAAATATCAAATGTCCGATGACAGTTCAATAGAGATGCAGTCTCATGAGCTTCAGAAAATAGCTCATGAGATTGTCTCTGAAGGTGTAACTATTGACAAACAGTTTCAAGTTGAAGTACTTATTGATAAATTGTCCCATAGTTAGAAAAAGTTCAAAAATAAGCTTAGGCATAAAACTAAAAAAATTTCACTTAAAAGTTTGATTACTAGCCTCAAAATTAAGGAGGAATTACAGGATATGAAAGAGGACATGCTTGTTGTTTCCAGCAAACACTAAGAAGGTGGCGGTTCTGAATCCAAATCCCAATGGCTTTGAGAAACAGAACCATAAGCCTAATCAGAACCGCAACAAGAATTAGAATCTTCAAAGGAACCACATTGCACCATAGCAACAACCACCCTTAAATAATAATTCTGGTTAGTTTATTTGTTATAACCTTAATAAACCGGGTCATATGACATGAAAGTGTCGGAACATGCATCGTCCTGCTCCTTAGGCAAACCTAAATGAAGAGGAAACACTAACTGCTATGATTACAGAGATCAACTTTATAGAGGGATCAGAAGGATGGTGGGTAGATACTGGCACTACATGCCATATCTGTTATGACCAAGTTATGTTCAAAATATGCACTCCAGAGATGAGAAAGAACTTAGTTTCTACTTATCTTCTTAATAAGGCCGGCTTTATCTCAAACTATTGGGGCTAATTTGTACAACATCACTATGAATGGTTTGTTTGTGGGTAGGGGTTATGCTACTGATGACATGTTTAAGTTGAATGTTAAAAGTAATAAAGTATATCCTTCTGCATATATGTTGTGTTCATTTAATATATGGCATGCTAAACTCTGTTATGTTAACAAACTTATAATAAAGAATATGAGTAGCTTAGGAATAATTCTTAATACATATTTAAAAGATTTGAAAAGTGTTGTTTTTCTAGTCAAGCCAAAATTACAAAAACGCCACATAAATATGTAATTAGAGAATCCAAAGGTTGATTCATTTTGATGTGTGTGAATAATATGGAACTTGGAGATATGGACATCACTATTTTTTCGCATTTATTAATGACTACTCTAATTTTAGTTATGTGTACCTAATGAAAAATAAAAGTGATGCATTCAAAATGTTTAAATCTGCTAAATGAAATTGAAAATCGGTCTGGTTAGAAAGTTAAAAGATTACGTAGTGATAGAGGCACTGAATATGAATTCAGTATGTTTATTGAATTTTATAATTCACATGGTATAATACATGAACGAACTGCACCTTGCTCACTTGAAATGAATGGTAAAGATGAAAGAAAAAAATAGGACTTTAATTGAATTAGCTGCAGCTGTTTTACTTAATTCAGGTACAACATAACATTGGCAGGGAGGAATCTTGTTAACTATATGTTATGTATTAAACAGAATTCCTAAATCTAAGAGCAAGTTTCTTCCTATTTTTGAAAAATCATAAACTAAATATGTCATATTTTAGAACTTGGGGTTGTTTAGCATATGTCCATATACCTGGCCCTAAAAGATTAAATTAGCAAGTAGAGCGTACGAATGTGTATTTATTAGCTATGCTATTAATATTAAAGCATTTATATTTTATGATCTGAGTGCATATTGTATAATAGAACCCAATGACGCTAATGAAACACCCTATATTTTTAGTAACATTATTTAGGATATTTAATTAGCTAAATAAAATAAAATAATGTGATGATTAGGGGATTGAGATTTGTAATTAACAAGGGGTAGCGTGCCTTGATAACAAATGAACTAAAATAAAATGGTTAAGTATAATAGATAAGGGGCAATATAGGAATAAATACATTTTTATACCTTAAACCCCTTAAGCTCTCATTCTCACGTTCGTTCATAATTCATAAACAAAAATATAAACTAAGGCCAACCACCATTAGGAAAAGCACAGAGAAAACTTCAAGTGGAAAAGCTTAAGCATCTTAATCAAGATCAAATCTCAAATCCTCAATCGCAAACGCTAAGGTGAATAATGGCAACGTCTTATTTTCTAATTATTTTCGGTTTTAAGGATAATCCGAAGTATTTTGCATGATTATGCGATGTTTTTGAATGATTAAATGTTTATATATGCTTGTTGATGATTTATGCTTATTCATATAGATTTTATGATATGTTTTAATGTGAAAACCCTATTTAATGACATCTAAATGCCTTACGATTTTAGATATAGCTCAGAAATGATATATTAGAGATAGGTTTTATTTTCATAATTTTCTAAATTAATGTGAATTTTATATTAATATTCCAGTGTAGAAAATGATTTTTTAGGTTTAAATTATTTACAGCTAAATAATTAATATTTTGTTTCTGGAATTAATGTATGCAGAAAACATATTAAATATGATTTTATGGAATTTTTTTATAATTTTTATAATTGTATTAATGAATATATGAAATTATTTAAGGTATGAGACTTAAATGTTTTATATGTTTATAAAAGGAGAATGGGTATTTTTTAAATAAAATAAATTGTTTATTTCTGAAACATTGGTGGCACTTTTAGAAAATAAAATTAACAATCAATAATATTTGACAAATAAGGAAGGTTAGTTGAAAAGAAATTCCTTTTATAATAAAAAATCAATTTTTACGTGCATTTAGCATGTTTCGCCACTTTCGGCATAGGGGTTCCGACCAAATACTGCTGCCTCCATGTCATCGAAACCAATGCACATAGTGTCAATAACTTGGTACAGAGTGAAATGGACTAAGGTGGAAGGCACTAGGTTGAGACCAGAGGTTCCAATGGGGTCAAAGCGTGTCTTTGCTTTTAAATGAAAACACGTCTATTTTTCTTTTGAAGGGTATGCTTTCGACTGAGTCAAATGTTTTAAAAGAAAAGTTTCAAATGGGTTGCGCCTCTTGTTTTAAGTAAATGCTTTCGTCGGGGTCAAAAGCCCTTGGTTTACACTTTTCTTCCTTTCGACGCCAATGGTTTTGGTAGGTGTACTTTGCTTTTAAAATTTAGCCACTTTTCCAATGCTTTTGGAAGGTTTATTTCGGCACCATCACTTCTTTGCTTAAGAAATGCTTTCGAAAGAGTGCTTTCGACTTAAATATTTTATGACCCTTTTGCTCTGTTGAAGGTAGAACCCAAATCGTTTCGAAGGAGTTAATTCTTAATGGTTTTGAAAGGTTTCTCTACATGTTTTACACTAACCCAAAGACTTTCGAAACGTTTGATGTTTTATTGTTTTCAAAACGTTTTAAAGAATTATTTCGAAGGTGTGGTTCTCAATGGATTCGAAAGGTTTGAAAGGAAAGGTTTTTCAATGTATTCGAAAGGTAATGTTTAAAGGTTTTGAAGAAGGATGTCTAAGGTTTTAATGCTTTTGAAGGATTGGTTGAATGTTTCTAAAGGAAGATTATTAATGGTTTCTAAAGCAATGTTTTAGCCTTTCAGCCTAGGTGAAAGAAGGGTTTTATTTGGTTTCAAAAGGGGATCTTTCAATGTATTTGAAAGGGTACTTTCAAAGGATTAAATGTTTTCATCAACAAATATTTGAGTAAAATATATATAACGTGGCGAGGTGATTTATAGTAAAGCATAGAGTATATATTTTCCTTGTTTAAGTTTGGTTTAGAGGTTTTAAATCAATTTGAGATGAAAAGGTTTTCAAGGAAAATTTAAGAAAAGATTACCCCAAGTAAAATGACTCAGATATTAAAATACCAGATGGGACTGGTATAAAGTCACGCCCTATACATTAGCTATTAGCTCTAGCTAATTTAGTCTAAAATTCAAGTGTGTAAGGCTTTCTCATAGGTAAGACTAAAATTATGATTACACATAGAAGGGAATGTATGTTTATATATTGATAGGTTATTGGTGAGTCCGCAAAACCATTAGGATTAGGTGACCCTTGGAGATGTTAAGTTAGGGACAGACTGTCCATAAGAGGAGCATTTAACAGATAGTAAAGATAGACCGTCCAAAAAGGAGTGTCTAACAGGTGTTGGATTGTTTTGATTGTATTGTCTGGTAGGTCCGAGTCAGCCAAAGGTTAGTATTTAGCCAAACAAAACTAATGTTCGGACAGCTAGTTTATTTGTACCTGATATGTATGTTTACATAATAATCTTTGTAGTTTTAACCAGTTTTGATTATAGGATAAAGGTTTGCAAAAGATATGTTCTAAAAAGATGTCAATGAAGGGAAACTCATTCCGCTAAGCGCCGTAGTCTCACTTAATGTCAAATAACCGAGTTGTATAGTACTAATCACACCAGGCTTTATGTCTGACTCAAAGTTTATGTTTTCCCCCTTAAACTCTCGGGTGCTTAAAATTGATTTGAGTAGACTGAGGACAGGTTTTAGTAGGTTGATGAATAAAGCTTTCGGAGATGAGCAAGTGGCTGATGGATAGCTATTTAGGAGTTGTTGTTTTGCTTTATTTTATTCCGCTATGTTTTATTTAAGACAGCTATGTCTATATAGTACTTTGGTTAATCAAGGAGGCATCGTCATATGTCGCTCTTGGCGTATTTATATAAGAATTATATTTTATCTGAACTTGGGAAAGTATTATCGGATTATGTAATTCGAATGTGAAACATGTGTTTTGAAATGTAATCAATAAAATATTGTTTTGAAATCTGCGATTTTGTTTAATATTCAAGTGCTTCTGATATTCTGGATACCATGGCTATATTTAGTCGTCAGAAGGTAATACTATGGACGACTACAACATTTGTAGTGCTTAGCTTTGGGCCTCTAGATAGGGGAAGTTATAAATCAGAATATAGGTTTATGAAAAAGTTTAACCAAAAATAATTTTTTAAAACTTAATCCTAAGGAATTAGAGAAAAGGCCGAGGTATGAGATAACGCTATAGTAATGTACTTTTATTTGCTATATATAAGTATACGCTATATCTTTAGTTTCCTATCTCTCTTAGGCTATTCTTTTGTATCTCACGAGGCTTGAATAAAGATATGGACACTAGAAGTGGAAGGGAGAATCTTGGAGGAAGCACCGCCATAAATGGAAATGCTGAACCGAATACCAAGAGAAATCAAGGTCAGGCACAACAAGGGAAAGTTGGTGCTAGAGTCCTATAAGTGGATATGGGAGATACTATCAGTTTTTCATGAATATGATGCAGGTAGGTGTTGCTGTTGGAATGGTTGGAGGAAATGATGGAGTAGTAGTTCAGGAAGCTCCGGTGGTCAACCATTATGCTATCCCGAGCAGAGATTACGCTAGGCTTCGAGGGAAGCCCTTTATTTGAACTGTGGATGTTATAAAAGTGGAGAACTGGTTGCTGCATTATGAGAGGATCTTTACAGACATGGGCTCAATGATGAGCAGAATAGGAGTCTTGCTTCCGGACAGCTTCAGGGAGCAGCTTTATTTTGGTGGAATAGTGTGATGAATAGAGTGAATGAAGAGGAGATTACATGGGCTAAGTTTAGGAGAAGGTTTTAGGAGAGGTCCATGTCTATGTTGGCGCAGTATGCTTTGCTCATGAAGTTTTCTGAGTTGGAGCAGGGGAGATGTATGTTTTGGAGTATGCTAGAAGATTTGAGGAGTTGGCTAGCTATGGGTATGCTACTATGGATACCGCATTGAAGAGGAATGGGAAGTTCATAAGTGGGTTGAAGCCTAAGTTGGTGAGGGCTACATTATAGAGATCCTTGTGATTGTGGTTGTAGAAATGGCTTTTAGGCACGAGGAGATGCTTGCTTGTCTAGGGAAGAGTAAGGTGAAGGTGGTCCGGGTTGGGCAAGGCCAGAAGAGGAAGTTCTTTCATAAGAAGGGTGATAAGAAAGGTGGAGCAACAAAGAAGGGAAAGTTTGAGGTTATGTGCTTCAAGTGTGATAAGAAGGGGTATTTCACTAATGAGTGTCATATTGGAAAGGCAAAGTAAGTGACCGTGAAGAAGAACATCAGATGTTTTAACTGCGATCAGGTAGGCCACTATAAGAATCAATGCAAAGAGCCCGCTAAGGATGAAAGAGGCAAGGTATTTGCATTAGAGCCTACTACATCAGGACCAATAACGCAGGAGAAAGGAAAGGCAATGTTGGGAGGTAGCTTCAAATTCATGGTATGTCTGTTAGCGTTCTGTTTGATACTGGTGCATCACATTCTTTTATATCCCGTTGTTTTGGTAGATAAGCTTAACCTAGAACCCACATACTTAATTGCTTTCTTAAGGGTTGTAAATCCGATAGGAAGGTATGCGACACTTGGGATGAAATGTGACCACTTAGAGTTTGATTTGCTCGGTCATACCTTAGTTTGCAGATTGCATGTGTTTAACTTTGTAGGGTTCAAAATTATTTTAGGTATGGACTGGTTAAATAAGTACGATCCTAGGATATTTCCATGATAGGAAGATATCGCTTAGATGTCCTGACTATAGTGATCGGATTGTATGTACCGTAGAAAACCCTAGTTGTGAGGTGAATGCTTTGTTGGGTGTAGTGGAGTAGGAAAATGAGTCGAATCGCGTTTTCTTGGTTAGAGAATTCACAGATGTCTTCGAACCTGTAGCAGGATTTCCACCGAAACGAGCCATTAAGTTTCGAATAGATTTGGTGCAAACCGCCAAGTAGGATGGCACTGACAAAGATGAGGGAGCTGAAGGTGCAATTGGTAGATTTAGAAAGCAACAGTTTTATTAGTCCAAGTACTCTTGAGGTGTAGCAGTAGTGTTTTCTAAGAAGTCGGACGGATCGTTGAGGTTATGTATGGATTATTGTAAGTTAAATGAGAAGATGATAAAGAATCGATATCCATTGCCTAAAATTGATGATTTTTTCGATCAGTTGAGTGAAGCCAAGATATTTTCTCAGCTGGTTTTAGCAACAAGTTTTCATTAGCTTAGAGTTGCTTAAGATAGTATTCCCTTGACGACGTTTAGAATTAGATATGGATCGTACGAATAGTTAGTGATGCCGCTCGGACTAACTAATTCATCGGAATTCCTTATGGATTTGATGAACCGAATTTTTAGAGAGTACTTGGATAGGTTTGTGTTGGATTTTATAGATGATATTTTGATATACTCTAAGGATGAAAGAGAGAAAGAAGTTCATCGTAGAGTTGTGCTTGAGACGCTGAGGTAGAATCAACTGAAGGTGAAGTTTTCAAAGTGTCATTTCTGGAAGAAGGAAGTGAAGTTTCTTAGTCACGTGGTTTCAGAGAACGGGCTGTCAGTCGATCCAGATAAGATCTAAGCTGCTAATAATTTAAAGAGACCAGAGACAAGTGACTGAGATTAGAAGTTTTCTTGGATTGGTTGGATATGAACGGAGGTTCATTAAGGATTTTTCGCGGATAGAAGCGCTGATGACCAAGCTAACACGAAAGTATGTGAAGTTTGTATGGACCGATAAGTGTGAGGAAGCATTCCAGAGCTTAAAACACTTATTGACCCATACTCCTGTATTGATTGTTCTGGAAGGAAATCAGGATATGGTAGTATATACAGATGCGTATGGGACTGGATTAGGATCTGTGTTAATGCATAGAAAGTGATTGCCTATACTTCTCGACCGCTTAGACCGCATGAGGCTAGATATCCAACGCATGATTTGGAGATGGTTGCAGTGATTTTTGCTTTGAAGGTGTGGAGAAATTACCTTTTGGGAGAGAGGTTTGAGCTTTATACGGATCATAAGTCATTGAAGTATTTGTTCTCTCAGAAGGAGCTGAATATGAGACAACAGAAGTGGTTAGAGTTTTTAGCCGCTTATGACTTTGGTATTGAGTACACACCATGAAAGGGCAACAAAGTTGCATACGCACTTAGCAGAAAGTACTAGAATGCAGTGTTGGCAATGATAGCAGAGTGGAAAGATTAGGAAGCATTGTCGGCTTGTAGAGTTTAATGGAGATCTGAGGCCGGATCTAGTGAAGGATCTGTTGTGATATCTTGTTTAGATGTTCGACCAGTAATGTTTGAAATATTGCTTCTAAACATGAGGAGGATCCAGTGTTGGCTGAATGGATGAAGAAGTTAAAGGAAGGAATGAAGAGCAATGACTTGAAGGATTTTAGTCCTGAGCAGAATAGGTGGTTGAGAAAAAAAAAAGGAAGGTTGTGTGTTCCGAATGTGAGAGACTTTAGGAAGGAAGCTTTGGAGGAATGCCTTCATTCAAAGTTCACTATACATCCAAGAGGAACTAAGATGCATCAGGATATGAAGTGGAGTTTCTTCTAAGAAGGTATAAAGAGGGATGCAGGCTTATGGGTGTGCAGTGTTTGAACATCAACATGTAAAAGCCAAACATCAGAAGCCAAGTGGGTTGCTACAGCCATTGGATATTCCTATGTGGAAGTAGGATTCTATTTCTATGGATTTTATTGATGGGTTGCCAAGATCTAGTCGAGGCTATGAAAGTATATGGGTCATAGTTGATAGACTGACCAAGAGTTCCCATTTCATTCCAGTTAAGTCAACTAGGATGGCACCAGTTTTAGCGAAATTATTTATGAAGAATATAGTTAGAATTCATGGAATTCCTAGTAGTATAGTAAGTGATAGAGATTCCTTATTCACTATGGAGTTCTGAAAGAGTCTACATGAGATATTAGGAATCAAGCTTAAGATGACTACTACTTACCATCCATAGACTGATGGGCAAAAAAAAGAGTTAACAAAGTCTTGGAATATTTGTTAAGAGCTTGTGTGTTAGATTTTGGAGGATCATGAGAAGACCATCCACACTTAGTTGAGTTTTTGTATAACAATAGTTATCAGACTAGTATAGGAATGACACCGTTTGAAGCTTTATATGAAGGCCATGAAAATCACTAGTTTATTAGTTAGAGACCGAGGATATGTTAGTTCTTGGTCCGAACTTGGTTAGAGAAGCTGCAGAGAAGATCGAGTTGATTCGAGCTAGGATGAAGGAAACTCAGTCTAGGCAGAAGAGTTATGCAGACAGAAGATGAAAAGACTTAGAGTTCTCTATTGGAGATCATGTTTTTATTAAGGTATCACCTATGAAGGGTGTGACTAGATTCGGGAAATCAAGAAAGTTGGTGCCGAGATTTGTTGGACCATGTCCTATTGTATAGAGATCGGGAAACTCACATACAGAGTAGAGTTACCAAGCATTTTTGCAGGAGTCCTTGATGTTTTTCATGTTTCTCAGCTAAGGAAGTGTGTTAGAGACTCGGGGACTACTATAGCACAGACTGTGTTAGATGACTTAGTAGTAGAAGCAGACTTGAGTATAGTTAGAAAGCTAATTCGTATAGTGGTGAAAGATGAGAAGAGGCTAAGGAACAAGACAGTCTGATTAGTGAAAGTCTAGTGGAGCGACAATGAGAGAAACTATACTTGAAAGATTGAGAGCATGATTAGAGATGCTTATCCTGATTTGTGTGATGGTACGTTTTACCTTTATGTTTGATTTGTTGTGTACCTTATCGTAATTTCAAGGACGAAATTCTTTAAGGAGGTGAGATTATAACACCTCATATTTTTAGTTACATTATTTAGGATATTTAATTAGTTAAGTTAAATAAAATAATGTGATGATTAGGGGATTGAGATTTGTAATTAACAAGGGGTAGCCGTGCCTTGATAATAAATGAACTAAAATAAAATGGTTAAGTATAATAGATAAGGGGAAATATAGGAATTGATACATTCTGATACCCTAAACCCCTTAAGCCCTCATTCTCATGTTCATGCATAATTCACAAACAAAAATATAAATTAAGGCCGACCATCATTAGGAAAAGCAAAGAGAAGACTTCAGGAGGATAAGCTTAAGCAACTTAGTTAAGATCAAATCTCAAATCCTTAATCACAAAAGCTAAGGTGAATAATGACTACATCTCATTTTCTAAATGTTTTTGGTTTTAAGGATAATCCGAAGTAGTTTTCATGATTATGCCATGTTTTTGAATGATTAAATGTTTATATATTCTTATTGACGATTTATGTTTGTTCATATAGATTTTATGATATGTTTTAATGGAAAAACCCTATTTAATGACATACAAATGCCTTGCGATTTTAGATATAGATCAGATATGATATTTTCGATATGAGTTTCAATTTTTATAATTTTATGAATTAACGTGGATTTTATATTAATTTTCTAGTGTAGAAAATGATTATCTGGGTTTTAAATTATTTACGGCTAAATAATTAATATTTTGGACCTGGAATTAATGTATGTTAGAAAAAATATTAAAAATGATTTTCTAGAATTTTTGTAAAATTTTCTTAAGTGTTTTGTTGAGTATATAAAATTATTTAAGGTATTTTGTAAAATTGTTTAGAGGGGTATTTTGTAGAAAATTATTTAAGGAATTTTATAAGGAGAAGAGGTATTTTGTAAATAAAATAAATGGGGAAATTAGCCATAGGGGCCTCTTTAGCAAGTGCAATTTGTTTCTAGGACACACAACTAAAATAATTACTTTTAAGGACAAATGCAAAATAGTTAGTTTCTAAGGCCTAAAAACCTATGAAATTATGTCCTTGAAAGTAATTGGACTACTGACTTTGTTCTTAAAAGTAATTATTCTACTAACTTTTGCCTTGAAATTAATTTCTTTGGATGTATGTCCTAGAAACTAATTAGACAGCAGAGTTTGTCCTTACAGTGAAGTGTCCCAAAATAAATTATTTAATTTTGAAATATTGGCAGCACTTTTAGAAAAGAAAATTAACAACCTATAATATTTTGACAAACAAGGAAAGTTAGATGAAAAGAAATTCTTTTTAAAGTAAAAAAAATCAGTTTTTACATGCTTTTAACATGTTTCGCCACTTTCGGCATAAGGGTTTCGACCAGGTACTGCTGCCTCCATGCCATCGAAACCAATGCACATAGTATCAATAACTTGGTACAGAGTGAATTGGATTAATGCGGAAGGCACGGGGTCGAGAGAAAAGATTTCGAAAGGTTCAAAGCGTGTATTTGCTTTTAAATGAAAATGCACCTGCTTTGCTTTCGAAGGGTATGCTTTCGACTTAGTTGGCTTTCGACCGAGTCAAATGTTTTAAAGGAAAGGTTTCGAATATTTTGCGCCTCTTGTTTTAAGTAAATGCTTTCGTCGCAGTCAAAGCCCCTTGACTACCACTTTTCTTTCTTTCGACGCCAATGGTTTCGGTAGGTATACTTTGCTTTTAAAATTTAGCCGCTTCTCCAATGATTTTGGAAGGTTGATTTCGATGCCATCACTTCTTTGCTTAGGAAATGCTTTCGAAAGGGTACTTTCGACTTAAATGTTTTATGAGCCTTTTGCTCTGTTGAAGGTAAAACCAAATGGTTTCGAAGGAGTTAATTTTTAACGGTTTGGAAAGGTTTCTCCACATGTTTTACTTGAACCCAAAGATTTTCGAAAGGTTTGATGTTTTATTGCTTTCGAAACGTTTTAAAGAATGGTTTCGAATGGTTGGTTCTCAATGGTTTCGAAGGGTTTGAAAGGAAAGGTTTTCCAATGTATTCAAAAGGTAACGTTTAAAGATTTTGAAGAAGGATGTCTAAGGTTTTAATTCTTTCGAAGGATTTGTTGAACGTTTTCTAAAGGAAGATTATGAATTGTTTTGAAAGCAATGTTTTGGCCTTTTGGCCTCGGTGAAAGAGGGGTTTTACTTCTTCGAAAGAGGTATCAACGTTTTCAAAAGGGTACTTTCAAAGGATTATATGTTTTCATCAACAAATATTTGACTAAAGTATAGATAAATTGGCAAGGTGGTTTTGAGTAAAGCATAAAGTATATATTTTCCTTGCTTAGATTTGGTTTAAAGTTTTAAATCAATTTGAGATGAAAGGTTTCAAGGAAAATTTGAGGGAAGATTACCCTAAGTAAAATGACTCGGATATTAGAATACAAAAAGGGGCTGGCATAGGGTCGTGCCCTATACATTAATTATTAGCCCCAGCTAATTTGGTCCAAAATTCTAGTGTGCAGGGCTTTGTCACAGTTAAGACTAAAATTATGATTATACACATAAGGGAATATATGTTTCTATACAGATAGGTTATTGGTGGGCCCGCGAAACCATTAGGATCAGGTGACCATGGAAGATGTTAAGTTAGGGACTAACCATTCAGAAGAGGAATATTTAACAGATAGTTAAGGACATACCGTCCGAAAGAGGAGTGTCTAACAGGTATTAGATTATTTTGATTATATTTTCTGGTAGCCCGAGTCAGCTAAAGGTTAGTAGTTAGCCAAACAAAACTATAGTGTTCGGACAGATAGTTCATTTATTACCAGATATGTATGTTTACATAATAATTCTTTGTAGTTTTAATCAGTTTTGGTTGCAGGATAAAGGTTTGCAAAAGATATGTTTTAAAAAGATACTAGCGAGGGGAAACCCGTTCCACTAAGCGACGTGGTCTCACTTAATATCAAATAACCAAGATGTATAGTATTATTTACACCAGACTTTATGTCTGACTTGAAGTTTATCATTTCCCCCTTAAACTCTCGGGTGCTCAAAATTGGTTTGAGTAGGCTAAGGGCTGAGGTTTTATAGGTTTTAGGAGGTTGACCAATAAAGCTTGCGGAGACGAGCAAGTGGCTGATAAATCGCAATTAGGAGTTGCTGCTTTGTTTTGGTTTATTCCGCTGTGTTGTATTCAAGATAGTTATGTCTATTTAGTACTCTGGTCAACCAAGGGGGCATCATCATATGTTGCTCTTGGTGTGTTTATATAATGATTATATTTTATCTGAACTGGAAACGATTAAGGGATTATGTAATTTGAATGTGAAACATGTCTTTTGAAATGTAATCAGTAAAATATTGTTTTTGAAATTTGTGATTTTGTATCATATTCAAGTACTTCTGATATTATGGATAACATTAACATAGCTGTATTTAGTCATCGGAAGTTAATACCATGGATGACTACAACAACTGTAGCGCTTAGCTTTGGGCCTCTAGATAAGGGATGTTACAGCCTGTGAACTGAAATTTCCTTCCAAATTAAAGAATGATAGGGGCACATCTAGTAATATTATTCCCCTAAGAAATGAACAAAATAAATCTTTTTAAAATGAACCTATGAGAAGTAAAAGAGCTTGATTTGCAAAAAGTTAAGTTCAGATTTTTGTGCTTACACTTTGAAGGAGGCCCTTTAAACCTCTAAGAAGCCTTATCTTTATTGGATGTCAATTTTTGGTAGGAGGCTATAAATGATGAGATGGATTCTCTTGAATCCAATAAGACTTGGCACTTAGTTGATTTACCACCTGGTTGTAAAACCATAGGCTGTATATGGGTACTTAAAAATAATTTAAACCTGATGAAAAAGTTGATAAATATAAAGCCCGTCTATAGCAAAAGGCTTTAAGCATAGCAAAAATGTAGACTTTTTTGATACCTTTTCACCTATAACTAGAATTACATTTATTTGAGTACCAATTTCACTTGCTTTTATTCATGATTTGATAATACATTAAATGAATGTTAAAACTGCATTTTTAAACGATGAATTAGAAGAGGAAATTTATATAGACCAACCTGAAGGTTTTGTAATACATAGACAAAAGCACAAGATTTGAAAGTAAGATAAATCTTTATATGGGTTAAAACAAGCATATAAATAATGGCATGAAAAATTTGACAACTTGGTTATTTCATATAGTTTCAAAGTTAATAGAGTGACAAATGTATTTATTATAAATATGAGAACGACATTTGCACTATTATATGTTTATATGTAGTTGATCTACTTATTTTTGGTTCAAACATTCATGCAATTAATATGGATTATTCTCTTTTAAGTGCCAACTTTGATATGAAAGACCTAGGAGAACCAAGTGTATTCCTTTGTATTAAAATCACTAGGTCTAATAAAGGAATTTCTTTGGATAAATCTCGTTATCTTTAGAAGATATTAAATAAATGCAATTACTTTGACTATAAACCTTCTTGTACACCGTATGATCCAACTGTAAAACTATTTAAGAACACTGGTGAAAGTGTATGATAGTCTGACTATGCGAGCATCATTGGCAGCCTTCGGTATGCTACTGATTGTACTAGACCCAACAAATCATATGCATGGGATTATCATGTAGGTTTACTAGTAGGCCTAGGATTGAGCATTGGCATGCTATTGAAAGGTTCATGAGATACCTAAAATGAATCAAGAACTTTGAATTACATTATGGAAAGTTTCCAGCTGCACTTGAAGGATACACCAATGCAGACCGGAAAACTTTATTCAATGATTCTAAAGCAACCAGTGACTATATTTTTAGCATAGCTGGTGGGACTATTTTTTGGAATCCAATAAATGGTCTATTATGGCTCAGTCCACTACGGAGTTTGAAAGAAAGCACTAGCAACAACTAATGAAGAAGTGGATTACTTAAGAAATCTGCTAGCTAAGATTCCTTTATAGGAAAAACTGATACGAGCTCTGTTGATCCTTCACGATTGTATCATAGCTATTACAAAAGATTAGAACCATTATTATAACGGTAAAAGATAAAAAATCTGTCGTCAGCACAACAATGTAAGAGAGTTACTCTCTTTAGGTGCCATTAGAGTGGATCATATTCGCACTGATGAAAATTTTGGCAGATCCTTTGACAATCCAGAGAGAAAGTCCATAAAATACCCAAAGGATGGGACAATTGTCCTTAGACACTCACAATGGTAACCCTAGCTGTATGACTGGAGATCCCAAGAACTAGGTTCAATGGGTAAATAACAAGTTGTGAAGTGATAAGAGGTGAACATGCTATATTATAATATGTTAGAAGCATGTATTCCTATAGCGATTAAAGGATGAGGTAATAGAAACTCTTAATGAGATCTATACAATGTGGAGCGGGTACCTAGCAATAGGAGTACTTCTATATCACATTTATGAATGTGTGAATGAGGCCTTGTACTATGAAAACTTTAGGGGCAAAAGTTTTCTAGAGCATTCGCTAAACTGGTATTGACGTGCATGGTTATTAATGCACAGGCTAGTTGAAAGCACTTTAGAAAGACTGTCTGTGGTTTGATTTCAGAGATATAGTTCACGACTACATGTCACTCTAGTATATTCTTAATCTTACTCACCATGCAAAGGTTCAAATCAAAAGATGCATTTGTTAATGCACAATCGTATAGTTTTATAAATAGCTTGGAAATGTTTTTTTAATAATTCTAGAGGGGATTGTTGGAATTTTAAGTGAATTAATTTTAAAAAATTAGTGGTAATAAAATTCAGGATAAAAGGAATTGTATAACTGAAATATATTTATGAGCTATTATTAGAGCCGTTGCAAAAATTAATGGTAATAAAATTCATAATAAGTGACACTGTACAACAGTAATATATTTATGAGCTATTAATATTGAACCATTGCAAAATTTAATAGTAAAAAATCCTAATGAATGACAATAATTTTAGATCTATTAACAATCCCTTATTTTAGTAATGCATACAAATTGCATTATGTTTATTTATATGATAATTAGGCAGAAGAATAAACAAGACAATAGACAATTTTTTTTTATTTTTCTTCTCCCTCTACTATTTTTTCTCTCTATAGAGTTCTTCCACGTAATTAAATAAGAAAGTGCAAAATTCAGAACAATTTCCTATCATGTAAACAAGAAAACCACCAAATTTTAGAGGCTGTTTTGCCATGGGGATAGAGCAATTGATAGCTACCCTTGCACCTTAGGGCTAAGCCATAAATTATTTTAAATAAAGCGATGAAGTATGTGATTTGGTTATTTCAAGCAGAAAGATCCAACATGCAGTAACTCTAGCACTCACTTTTAAGGCTTTTATGGTAAAGGAAACCATTACCGATACGTGAAAATTGCTAACATACCGATACGATTGGTAAGTCGAAAAATGACTATCTACACTCTACAGCTACCATTGGTAAAATAATCATTGACGTGCTAATAAATTGGTAAACCGTTGGTTGTTAACGGTAAATTTACAAGTAAATATAACATTAAAATTTTACTGTATTAAAATTTTGAAAATGATAAAAAGTAGATATTTATTTCTTATTCTAATTCCATTAATATTTATATCAGCATTTTGATTTATTTTAGTTGACATGGAAAGTTTTCTTAGTTCATTAAAACTTATATACAATAAATATGAAATAATAGATTTGTTAATATTAGGGTTCAAACCGAATAAAAAAATAAACATCATCATAAATAATACTACAAACAACTTCTTAAAATATGATTTTACCTTTAGAAGTATATGTAGTTACGATTAATTTAAATATTGACAAAAAAATCAATATGATTAATAAATTTACCATTACCATTGGTTTTGACATTTCTTTATCGCTATATTTATCGTTAATGATGGTGAATTTACCATTACCTTAGCGATTACATTGGTATAGAAATATAACTTAATATAGGTTACCAATACCTCGGTACTGGTATGATAACGGCAACGACACATAAATTCTTAAACAAGGATCTTTGAGTTCCTCCTAAAGAGATCTACATTTCTATATGTGATCAGACGGGTTTGATGGAATTTTGAGAGGTTCAACTGTTTGGTCGAGGTATGGTTTGGAACTAGGGTCTGACTTGTATTGAGCTATGGTAGATGTTGGGTAAATCTAAGGGAAGTAGTGTGGTTGGGGTAAGAAGGAGCTTCGACGAGCCAATTTTGGCAAGGCGTAGCGATGGAATAGGGGATGTGACCTATTAGGGTTCGCAAGGATGGTTGCCAGATTGGATTGTAGAGGAATGGGATGAGCTGGTTATGATGATAGGGGATTGGAAGCTCAGGTGGTGGGGAATTTGGAGGCAAAGTCGGGGAGCGCTTTTGTGGAATGGGAAATGAGAATGGTGTGCATGCATGTTTGAGTGCATTAGATATCTTGTGCGGTGATTATCAAGGAGGAAGAAAGATTAGCGGGAAGGGGAATAGTTTAAATAGTTGATTAATAAAGTGATTACTCTATTTAATTTATTCTTTAAATCTAGAATCTTACAAGATGAATATCTCTCTCATACGAGTTCCAATCGAAGAAAGACCTTATTGTTATACTCACAATGGAGATAGCTACTCAATGGAATTGCTTTGGTCAAGTTTGGAGCTAACAGAATTTTAGGCTAAAATCGAACATCGTTCGATTTCAATTCAAACCGGAACGCTTTGGCATCAATTGTAATTTCGGTGAGTTAAACTGACCCTGTTGGATAATCAGTATGATATATAGTAGATCAAAATTATTGTTTGTATTGAAATGAACTGTTGTCTTGGTTTGGTTAAATATCCGCTTTTAAAAAGTGATTAACATTTAAAGTAAAAACAGGGAATTTTGTTGAGAAATCCATATTTCTCATCGATGTGCTTTTTAATTCTAGTTTTATAAGTGTTGATTTTATTTCAGTCATATACCTATCATATAGACTGTTAAATATCAAATTTTGATAGGTTGGCCATACTGTGACATCGAATATATATTAAAAGTTCAACATTTTTAGAGAAAAGGTAGTAATAGCATTAGTTAAGTGCTACAGTAATTATTGGCCTCGTTGTAGTATTTTGAGATACTACAAAAATTGCTGTTTTGATCTGATAATATTTTCGATCTGGAAAAATGATTTTTAATTTGACCTTGATACTTTATGCAACAATAGTTTCGTACTTCTTATTTTACTTGAAATTCCTTTATTATTATTCTTTCTAGTTTATGTATACTGGTAAATGTTTTAAAATTATTTTTGGAAAGTATTTATCTTTATAGAAAGGTTATTAATTAATGAATGTATATTTTAAAGGGCACTAAAGGGGGTTTATCATTTATTGTTAAGTGATTTTTGTTTTTTAAAAAGAGGATTGGAATATTTTGGGATAAATATTTGTGAAACATTTTGTATAGAATGTTGCAGTAAAAGAACAAACTTAAAGAGGGTATTTCATAAAGGAAGAGAGATCTATAAGTGGTATTTTATAAACATAAGAATAGATTTATAAATGGTATTTTATAAAAGGGAAAATATTACCATTTGATAAATTGAAGAATAAATCACAGTTGTGAATTTATTGTAATATAAGGAATGATCGTGTTTATGGAAAGTATATGAGATTTATAATCGTATTGGATTTTTGTTTTATATTAGGAGTTTGGTTTATATTTTGAGTTGTTTTGTAAAAGGAATTTTGTAAATGTATTTAGAAATTTATAAAAGGAGTTTTATAAAAAGAGTTGCAAATTAATTTGGGGATTTATAAAATGAGTTTTATAAATAATATTTTATAAAAAAAGTCTTTATAAAGGAGTTTTATAAATAGTATAAGGGATGTTTATAAAGGAGTTTTATTAAATAAATATGGAGATTTAAAAAAGGAGGTTTATAATTATGTCTAGATACTTATAAAGGGATTTTATATTCTATAAACGATATCTTATAAAGGGAGTTTGTAAACAGCATTTAATAAAAAGGAATTTATAGAAAGATGGAGGCCCGATTTCCATAAATGATCAATTTAAATTACGGTGGTATGGAAACTGTTCTTTCCATAACTAACACTAAATTCCAAGGTATGGAAACCTGTCTCTATCTTGAAAATTAAGAATGTGTGTCGAGGCAAGATGTGATGACCCGGAATTTTTTTTGCAATAGAAATTTGATAATCTTTATTTATAATTATTTCATTTGGAAAATTTAATCTTTCCAAAACTAATAAAAAAAATGTTTTCTAATTATAATGTATACATTTATATATACATTGTGAATAGAAGGTTTTGGTTTGAATTTAATAAAAATGTTTTCAAATTATAATATATATATATATATATATGTATGTATTGTGATTTGGAAGTTATGTTATAAATTCAATTTTTTTTTTAAAAGCTAGTTAAAGTTAATTCTATATTTTAAAACCCAATACTAATTTAATTAAAAAATATTTTAGCCTACGTTTAAATAAGATTTAATAAAAGGTTTATTTTACTTTCTTTTAAATTTTTTATATGGTTTGTAAATATAAATAGTTTAAAACATAAACAATTAATTTAATAAAGGATTTAGTATTCTTTCTCTGAAAATTAATCATAAATAAGTGTAGTTGTAAATAAACATAAATTAATAAAGACATAAACACATTACATAATTTATAAAAACATAAGTATTAAGGAAAATATTTAATAAAGATTTAAAACATTTGTAAACATAAGTGATTAACAAAAAAAGTGATTAAACATTTGTTATTCATATAATATTGTTTTATGACATTTATATAATAATAACAACATGCAAATGACATTTGTAAACATAATATAACTTGAAAATAACAAGTGGCAAGCATTGATTTTTCTTAATTGAAATTATATATGAATTGTTTTAAGGCAAGCTGTGTACAGGTTAAACACTTTCTTTTTCCTCAACTCTTTCTTTCCAAAATCAAACCAAAAGAAGATTTAAAGCAAATAAACAACTGCAAGCTTCAACCTGGTTCATGCCGCAGTTTCAAAAATTTAACAAACAAAGATTTCAAATTCAACTTAAAACAAGCAAACGCAACATCAAGATCAGTGCAATTCAAATACAACAAATTTCCAGAACAATGATAACCTATTCTCTGCTTCTTTAAGTTTCTGGTGAGTAAACATTTTTCTTTAAAAGCTAAAATCTCTTGGTACCAATGCATGTGATATATCTATGTGGTGAAGATGTATATAGGTTGGCATGGATGTTTTCAACTTGAATATAGTTGAATTATGCTATATATTGTAAAGATGTCTGTGTGTACACATACACACATGTCTCTGTTGAAATCTCAGGCTCAAGAAAAACCTTTAAAAATTCCTAACTTCCCAAAGAATCACTGTTAGACTATGATCATTAAAAAGAAAATGATTATAACAATGTAATCTAATTTTTAAAAATAATTTTAAGTGTTTATATTTAGTAAATATTCTAGAAATTAAAGATTACAGTAATAATCAAAAATAAGTTGAAAAAAATGAATACAATTTCGTCTTTGGACTTCAAAATCTGATTCGTATATGAGAATCATGAATTTTGATATAACTTTCATGATTTTTAAGTTGGCATACATCGTGAATTAGTGAGTTGATCGGTTTTTTCTTTATCGTCAAATTCTGATGAACGACGAAGTGGTGAGCGACGAGATCATTGCTGGAGGAGGCTGGACTGTTAGGGATCTCGAGAAAATTAGAAGAGGGATTTTTAAAGGACCGTCGTGGCCAGGGGACGATGAACTAGGGTTAGTTGGCCTGTTTTGTCAAGGTTGTTGTTGAGGCAATCTCGACGTCGTTGGTGCATTGGATCAGATCGTGAGGAGGAGGATCGACACTGGGGTTCGAAACGCGACTTTGGATGAGGCAGTTGAGTTTCTGGTCGTGGAGTTCGTCGTCGGCGTGATTTTTTGATCCCTATGTGTTCGATAGCTTGATTTCGTTCTTCTAGCGATATCGTTGATCTGGGTGATCAAGGGGATTGGCGAGGTTATCGGCGACTTGTCGAGGATCGCAGCGATGGTCGGAGTAGGGTGGCCGCGGCGTACACGTGCACGCATGTACACTTGTTTCTGGTCTGGGTTTTGTTGGGTTAGGAAGAGGTTTGGTTCGGGTCTTACTCGAAGTTTTCTCGTGTTGACTCGAGGAAAGGATGTACAGGAGTGTTGCCCGGGGAAGTTTGTAGTTGTCTCAGGGTTTCGCTAATTTGGGCTCGGGTCATTTTGTTACCAGGTTTAATATGTTAAGTAACTGTGTTTCCAGGTTTAAAAATGTAAAGGTATTAAGTTAAATCTAATGCAAATTTTAATGTGTATTAAAATAAATAAGTTTTCAAAAGAAGATAATCAAGTTTAAAAACTAGTTTTAATTCTAAAGTTAAATGTTTTCTTTAAAATTACTTTGGTTTAAAAAATGATTTAACAAGTTTTATTGAAAAGACAAAAGAAAATGTTTAGCCAAGTTTAAAAAAAATTTATTTAAAAAGGATAAGCTTCTAAGGATGTTAACCAAGCTTTCAAAACAATGTATTAAACAAGATTTAAAATAAGTTTCAAAGTTTAATTTTAAAGTTAATGTTTTTTTTTTAAATTTTGTTTTTAATTATGTAAATAATTCCTAAATGTTTTACTAATGAAGTTTAATGATATAATTAATGAAGATAAAGAATTTTATTTAAATTAATTAAGTTTATGATTAATTAAGAATAATAATTAATGAAATTAATTTACAGGTTAATCACTTAATGTAATTAATAAGGGTAAATAAATTAGTGTTAATAAACAAAAGGGAATTCCTTAATGAAGGTAATTAAGGGATAGTTAATGAATGTAATTAATGTAAGGATCATTATCTAGTGATTAGGGGATAAGTAATTTAAAAGATTAATTGAATGATAATCACTAAATGGGATTAATTAAGGTTAATTAATAAATGTGATTAAATAATGGTTATTTAATTAAAGTAATTAGATAAAGATAATTAATTAATTTAATTAATCAAGGATAGTCACTTATGAAATTGATTAAATATATTACTTAATTAATAAAGTGTAGTTACTTAGTGTAAGTGGTTAATGGAAAATTACTGAATGTAATTAATTAATGGTAAATTACTTAATGGAGGTAATTAGATGAAAGTAATTAAGGTTTAATTACTTAGTGTAATCAATAAAAGGGATAATTACTTAATGGAAGTAATTAAGAATTAATTACTTAGTGTAATTAATTAAAGGATTAATGGATATAATTAATTAAAGAGTTAGTTAATTAATGAAATTGATAAAATGGAAGTTAATCACTGAATGTGATTAATTAAGGTTAATTAATGAATATGTTTAATTAAAAATTACTTGTTAAATGAAATTAATCAAAAGTGTAATTAATTAATGAAAGTAATTAGAGGATCATTAATTAATATAATAAACTATTTAATGAAATTAATAAAAGGTTAATTACTAATTAATCAAGGATGATTAATTAAGATGGGTAATTAAAGATTGATTAATTAATTGGTTTGGAATTAATTAATGGTTAAGTAAGTAGGATTTATAGTGATGGAAGTAATTAATTTAATTTATTTAAATTAATTAGAAATGGTTGACTAAATAAATCTTGCTTATGGATGATTGAATGATATTGAATGCCTTGGATTAGTGATATCTCTGATATGTGATACGTGTTGCTCTGTGATATGAGATGTTTGGGTGATAATATGAATTATCTATCTGTGATAATGTGAATTATCTATCTGTGTGAATATATATAATATATTAAATTATTTAACTTAAAAAATTTGGACATTAAAACGGCGTTTTGGATTTCCATGAGACCGGGATCAGATTTCCGAATTGGAATATCCGAAAATCACATCGATCCAAATTAAACGATAGATCGTGAAATCTCATGTGAAGTTCAAGATGAAGACTCTAAGTGTAAGGGCTATTTGTCGTTAAAACTCTGAGGGTAATTCCAAAATGAGTTTAACGAAGATAGTGCTTTCAGTTTCGAGATGAAGATTTAGAGTGCAAGGGCAATTGTCATTGCTCTAAGGGTGATTCCAAAATGAGTGTAGCGAGATAGTGCCTTCGGTTTCGTTCGATCCCGGAACGAACCTATATGGATTGAATGCTTCCAGAACATCATCATTGGAGGATGATGAGCATTCCAAGATATGTATTCTTAAAAGGTAATCGTAGCCTCAAGCATCATCAACCGGGAATGGCTAAAACATGGAAGGTGCAGCAAGGCTAAATGGGTAGCACCCAAGTAGGATAAGATTTCTCCTGTCTAGAGGTTCCTTTTATTCGGCTGTGTGGGCAGTTGGTCATGAACAACTGCGGGGTTGTCTTATTCGGAATTATCTAGTAAAGGATGACTCCAGTCTTGTGTTGCAAGGGATTAGGGTGGATCCTCGGTACGGTGATCTAGGCCACGAACTATGACGGGCGTACACCAGTAGCCCTGCCATTGTATGGAATCCAATCTCCAATAAGTGCCGTACGTTTTGATTGTCCCGAACTATGTTGGAACGTGAGATGTAAGCATTCAAGCTATTTCCATATTTTACTTGAAAACCCAAGACACTATTATAATATCAATGGATTTCCTATCAAATGTTTTGGTTATCGTAAGGTAAAAACTCGACTTGTTTATTTGTGGCATGGTCTTACGAAATACCCTTTGTTTTCAAATGTTTTTCAAAATCAAACAACTTTAAACTGTTTACTCACACCAAACCTATGTCTGACCCAGAGCTTATTTTCTATTTTCTTAAACTCTTGGGTACTCAAATTTTTATGAGTAGCCAAGTGATTCAGGTTAGTTTTGACGAATTCTGGAGGAGATGTGGAGCAAGAGGCTTCAGCGTATATATAGATATAGTGGTTCCACTGTGTTAATCTCTGTGTTGTAACTTGAGTTGTATAATAGACAGGTTTTATAACCGTCTAATTTGTTGTGATATAAAGCTGTGTAACTCTGTAGATGTTGTATATTATGTAATCACTATGTGATTGATATATTTTATTCGTTCCGCTGTGTGATTCTGATATTATTTAGTTCTTTCTTTCATATCTTTTCTCTTTTCTATCCCTTTTCTTTCTTAATGATGATGCGTCTTTCTGTGGAATGAAAGATGGGTCATCACAGTTGGTATCAGAGCTCTAGGTTGAGAGAATACCTAGGCTTTGGAGTGATATCTATCTTGAGAGAGCGTACTTGTAATTTTATTATATATCTATATATCTATCTGATTTGTTGGGTTACCTGTCCGGGTTACCCACATGCGTTAGGCTGGTAGCTTGAGTTCTAGAGTAGGAGGGGTAGTAGTGTATGTAGCCTGACTACCACAAAGGAAGAAGTCCGAGTGTTGAAAGTGGAAGAGTATCTGCCGAGGCGGTATTGGGTATCTCGAGTAAGCTTTGAGTAAGGTGTAAGGATTTCACCAATCTCAAAGGAAGCCTTTTAAAGGGTTCTGAGTCCATCATTGAAGTGTAAACTTGGTTGCGCTCGTGTGACCGGATTTTTAAGTGTTTGGTGTTATTGGATGTGCTGAAGAGAGTGATAATATCTTGGCAACTTCAGGAAGGAGCAGCTGCGTGGTGGGATGCTATAACCGTGGATGTTCCCGAAGATGTTTTCTTATGGAGCAAGCTTTTAAGGAGCAGTTTTACCTACCACAGGGAGGACTCAACTGTATAGAAATTTTCTGGATCTTGGGCAAGGGAGTTTGTCTGTATCGGAGTATGAGACTCAGTGCGAAGAGATGTTTGTGCTTGATTTGAGTCTGGAGTTTCTTGAGAGATGACTGTCGTCTCAAAGGTTCTTTTATGGAAATAGTTGATATGGCTTTGAGGTTCGAAGTGCTTATGGATAAGAAGTTTTGGCATTTGTGGTAGCACAGAGCAGAAATTCTTCCAATCAGGAGGCAACAGTGCAGCTCGGAAGTGTTTTTGTGTGCCAACAGGAAGATCATCTGGTTAAGCAGTATCCTAGAGGTGGAATTCAGAAGCAGGAGAGTAGACCATCGGTGTCTTCTAATAGGCAAATTCGTTCTTAAAGGGCTTGACCTTATTTGGAATTTCGGTGGATTGGTTAGACAAGCACTAAGCCGTTCGAGTTTGTGAAGAGGAAACCGTATCTTTGGAAATTAAACTCGGTAGGATCGCAAAAGTGACTTGCGATAGTTTGAGTGTTCTCTTAGGTAATCTTTTGCTTCGAATTGAGGCATCCCTAGAGGAAGTAGGAGCTATCGAAGATGTCAGAGATTTTCCAGATGTTTTTGGAGAAATCAAAGGTTTTCTCATATCAGGAGTTAGATAAGGTGACCAATAGGATAATATCCCTTGCCTCGTATTGGTGATCTTTTTGATCTTCTTCTTGGTGCTTCCATGTCTTCTTTGTTAGATCTAGTTTTGGATTTTCTCCAGCTAAGGGTAGCTGAAGACAGTACCCTTGACTGCATTTAGAGGACCCAACTGTTTCTTGAGTGGTTGGTTACATCGTTTTGGAATTAACCAATGCTCCACCTTGTTTTGTGGATCTGTTGAACCGTGTCCTCCGGGATGTGTTGAACAAGTCTGTGCTCATGTTCATCGATAGCATTCTCATATACTCCAAATTAGAGTTATGCAGCGGAAGCATGGTAGCAGCTATTCTAGAGTGGAAGCAACCGCAGACTCACACGGAAATTCGCATTTGTTTTGTATTGGAGAGTTTCTATAGGAAGTTAATTCAGGATCTGAAGGCTAGGTTGTCTAGTGCACCTGTTCGGGCTATTTCGGATGGGAAAAATTAGTTCAAAGTCTACTGATGTTTGTAGGGTAGAGGTTGTGTGCTGGATTTCAACGGATTTTGGGAGAACCATCCTGTTGGGTTGGATCCGAAGATCATCTTATTCTTGGTCCATATTTGTTTCGAGAGGCATCTGCGTAGGTTAAGCTATTAAAGGAAGGATGAAAACTGCCCTGGATCGTCAGAAGCCTTATGTGGATAAGAGACGAGGAAATTGGAATTCGAAGTTGGAAACTTTTTTTTTTGATTAAAGGTTTTCTCCGGTCGAGAAGCAATAAGATTTGGTAAGACTGGAAAGCAAGCTCAGAGGTATACTGGATTTCTTTCCATGTTCTCGGAAGGAAAAGTTCTTTGGCCTACAAGATTGAATTGCCAGTCCGGATGGGTGGGATTTGCAATGTATTTCACGTATCTCTGAGGGAGTACGTGAATGATCCATCGCTGGTTTTCGAACCAGCAGTTCAAGAGGATTTGGATGTTGAGCCGGAATTGACTGTGGTCAGACATCCTGTTTAGTTTATAGATCTAGATGAAAAGGAGCTCAGGACAGAGTTGTGTAGCTAGATTAGGGTTCAGTAGGGCGAGAATCTCAGTAATTGTACCTAGGAAACTCTATATAGTATTAGGAAGTCCTATCTTGAATTGTGTCGGGATAGTTAGTTAGTTGTTTGTTTGGATGAATTGGTTATTACGGTTGTTAGTATATGGTTGGTGTATGCTTTGTTGTTTGAATAAAACCTTTGCTGGATTATTAAATTATCTTTGCTCTTAAATTTCAGGGACGAAATTCTTTTAAGGAGGGAGGAATGTGATGACCTGGAATTTTTTTTGAAATAGAAATATGATAATCTTCATTTATAATTATTTAATTTGGCAAATTTTATCATTTGAAAACTAATAAAAAATGTTTTCTAATTATAATGATAGAAGGCTTTGGTTTGAATTTAATAAAAATGTTTTCAAATTATATATATATATATACATATATATGTATATATTGTGATTTGAAAGTTATGTTTTAAATTCAATATTTTTTTTAAAAAGCTAGTTAAAGTTAATTCTATATTTTTAAAACCCAATATTTATTTAATTAAAAAATATTTAGCTTAAGTTTAAATAAGATTTAATAAAAGGTTTATTTTACTTTCTTTTAATTTTTTTACATGGTTTGTAAATATAAATAGTTTAAAACATAAGTAATTAATTTAATAAAGGATCTAGTATTCTTTCTCTTAAAATTAACCATAAATAAGTGTAGTTGTAAATAAACATAAATTAATACAGACTAAACACATTACATAATTTATAAAAACATAAGTATTAAGGAAAATATTTAATAAAGATTTAAAACATTTGTAAACATAAGTAATTAATAAAAAAGAGATTATACATTTATTATTCATATAATATTGTTTTCTGACATTTGTATAATAATAACAACATGCAAATGACATTTGTAAACATAATATAACTTGAAAATAACAAGTGGCAAGCATTGATTTTTCTTAATTGAAATTATATATGAATTGTTTTAAGGCAAGGCTGTGTACAGGTTAAACACTTTCTTTTTCCTCAACTCTTTCTTTCTAAAAACAAAACCAAAAGAAGATTTAAATTAAACAAACAACTGCAAGCTTCAACCTGGTTCAGGTAGCAGTTTCAAAAATTCAACAAACAAAGATTTCAAATTCAACTTAAAACAAGCAAACTCAAAATCAAGATCAGCGCAAATCAAATGCAACAAATTTCCCAGAACAATGACAACCTGTTCTCTGCTTCTTTAAGTTTTTCTGGTGAGTAACCATTTTTCTTTAAAAGCTAAAATCTTTTGGTACTAATGCATATGATATATCTATGTGGTGATGATGTATATAGGTTGGCATGAATGTTTTCAACTTGAATATAGCTAAATTATGTTGTATATTGTAAACATGTATGTGTGTGTGTGTGTGTGTATAGACACATATGTCTCTCTTGAAATCTCAGGCTCAAGAACAACCTTGAAAAATTCCTAACTTCCCAAAGAATCACTGTTAGACTATCATCATTAAAAAGAAAATGATTATAACAATGTAATCTTATTTTTAAAAATATTTTTAAATGTTTATTTTTAGTAAATATTCTGGAAATTGAAGATTATAGTAATAATAAAAAATAAGTAGAAAATCAATGAATACAATCTCACCTTTGGACTTCAGAATCTGATTCGTATAAGAGAATCATGAATTTTGATATAAATTTTGTGACTTTTAAGTTGGCATATGTCGTGAATTAGTGAGTTGATCGGTTTTTGCTTTATCGTCAAATTCCGATAAACGGCGAAGTGGTGAGCGACGAAATCATTGCTGGCGGAGGCTGGAGTGTTAGTGATCTCAGGAAAATTGGAAGAGAGATTTTTAGAGGACTGTGGTGGCCAGGGGATGATGAACTAGGGTTAGTTGGCCTATTTTCTTCAAGGTTGTTGTCGAGGAAATCTCGATGTCGTTGGTGCATCAGATCAGATCGCAAGGAGGGGGATCAAAGCTGGGGTTCGAGACGCGACTTTGGATGAGGCAGTTGAGTTTCTGGTGATGGACTTCGTCGTCAGCGCGTGTTTTTGTTGATCGAGTTTTTGATCCCTGTGTGTTCGATAGCTCGATTTCGTTCTTCTGGCGATATCTACGATCTGGGTGATCGAGGGAATCGACGATGTTATCGACGAATTGCCGAGGATCGTAGCGATGGTCGGAGTAGGGTGGCCGCGACATACACGTGCACGCGTGTACACTTGCTTCTGGTCTGGGTTTTGTTGGGTTAGGAAGAGGTTTGGTTTTACTCGAAGTTTTCTCGTGTTGACTCGAGGAAAGGATGTACGCGAGTGTTGCTCGAGAAAGTTTGTAGTTATCTCAGGGTTTTGCTAATTTGGGCTCGGGTTGTTTTGTTACCAGGTTTAATACGTGAAGTAATTGTGTTTCCAGGTTTAAAAATGTAAAGGTATGAAGTTAAATGCTAATGCAAATTTTAATGTATATTAAAATAAATAAGTTTTCAAAAGAAGATAATCAAGTTTAAAAACTAGTTTCAAAGTTTTAATTCTAAAGTTAAATGTTTTCTTTAAAATTACTTTGGTCTAAATAATGATTCAACAAGTTTTACTAAAAAGGCAAATGAAAATGTTTGGCCAATTTTTTTTAAAAAAGTTAAAAAGGATAAGTTTCCAAGGGATGTTAACTAAGCTTTCAAAACAATGTATTAAACAAGAATTTATCTTTAAATTAATTAAGTTTGTGATTAATTAAGAATAATTTATTAATGAAATTAATTTAAAGGTTAATCACTTAATGTAATTAATAAGGGTAAATTAGCTAGTGTTAATAAACAAAACGAAATTCCTAATGAAGGTAATTAAGGGATGTTAATGAATGTAATTGATGTAAGGATCATTAACTAGTGATTAGGGGATAATTAATTTAAAAGATTAATTGAATGATAATTACTAAATGTGATTAATTAAGGTTAATTAATAAATGTGATTAAATAATGGTTAATTAACTAAAGCATAGTTAAAGATAATTAATTAATTTAATTAATTAAGGATAATCACTTATGAAATTGATTAAGTATAATTACTTAATGAATAAAGTGTAATTACTTAGTGTATTACTGAATGTAGTTAATTAAAGGGAAATTACTTAATGGAGGTAATTAAATTGAAATTAATTAAGGTTTAATTACTTAGTGTAATTAATAAAAAGGATAATTACTTAAGGAAGTAATTAAGAATTAATTACTTGGTGTAATTAATTAAAGGATTAATGGATATAATTAATTAAAGAGTTAGTTAATTAATGTAAGTGATAAAAGGGTAGTTAATCACTGAATGTGATTAATTAAGTTAATTAATGAATATGTTTAATTAAAAATTACTTGTTAAATGTAATTAATTAAAAGAGTAATTAATTAATGAAAGTAATTAGAGGATCATTAATTAATATAATAAATTAATTAATGAAATTAATTAAAGGTTAATTACTAAATAATCAAGGATGATTAACTAAGATGGATAATTAAAGATTGATTAATTAATTGGTTTAGAATTAATTAATGGTTAAGTAAGCAGGATTTATAGTGATGGAAGTAATTAATTTAATATATTTAAATTAATTAGATATGGTTAACTAAATAAATCTTGCTTATGGATGATTGAATGATATTGAATGCCTTGGATTATTGATATCTGTGATATGTGATACATGCTGCTCTGTGACATGAGATGTTTGGTTGAATTGTGATAATATGAATTATCTATTTGTGATAATGTGAATTATCTATTTGTGTGAATATAGATAATATATTAAATTGTTTAACTTAAGCAACTTGGACATTAAAATGGCATTTTGGATTTCGATGAGACCGGGATCGGATTTCCAAATTGGAATATCCGAAAACCACATCGATCCAAATTAAATGATAGGTTGTGAAATCTCAAGTGAAGTTCAGGATGAAGACTCAAAGTGTAAGGGCTATTTGTCATTAAAACTCTGAGGGTGATTCCAAAACGAGTTTAACGGAGATAGTGCTTTTAGTTTCGAGATGAAAATTCGATGTGCAAGGGCTATTGTCATTCACTGTGAGGGTGATTCCAAAATGAGCGTAGCGAGATAGTGCCTTCGGTTTCGTTCGAACCTAGAACGAACTTGTATGGATTGAATGCTTTCAGAACATCTTCATTGGAGGACGATAAGCATTCCGAGATATGTATTCTTAAAAGGTAATCGTTGCCTCAAGCCTCATCAACCGGGAATGGATAAAACAGGGGAGGTGCAGCACGGTTAAGTGGGTAGCACCCAAGTAGGATAAGATTTTCCCTGTCTAGAGGTTCCATTTATTCTGCTGTGTGGGCAGTTGATCATGAACAACTGCAGGGTTGTCTTGTTCGAAATTATCAAGTAAGGGATGGTTCCAGTCTTGTGTTGCAGGTGATTAGGGTGGATCCCCGGTACGGTGATCTAGGCCACATATTATGATGGACGGTACCTCAGTAGCCCTGCCATTATATGGAATCCAATCTCCAATAAGTGTCGTACGTTTTGATTGTGCCCAACTATGTTAGAACATGAGATGTAAGCATTCCATCTATTTCTGTGTTTTACTTGAAAACCCTAGACACTGTTACAATATCACTGGATTTCCTATCAGATGTTTTGGTTATCGTAATGTAAAAACCCGACATGTTTATTTGTGGTGTGGTCTTACGAGATACCCTTTGTTTTCAAATGTTTTTCAAAGTTAAACAACTTTAAACCGTTTACTCACACCGGACCCATGTCTGACCCAGAGTTTATTTTATGATTTCTTAAACTCTTGGGTACTCAAATTTTTATGAGTAGCCAAGGATTCAGGTTAGCTTCGATGAATTCTGGAGGAGATATGGAGCAGGAGGCTTCAGCATATATAAATATAGTGGTTCCGCTCTGTTAATCTCTGTGTTGTAACTTGATATGTACGATAGATAGGTTTTTATAACTGTCTAATTTGTTGTGATATAAAGCTACGTAACTCTGTATATGTATTATATTATGTAATAACTATATGATTAATACATTTTATTCGTTTCGCTGTGAGATTCTGATTTTGTTTAGTTATTTCTTTCCTATCTTTTCTCTTTTCTATCCCTTTTCTTCCTTACATCTTTCTGTGGAATGAAAGGTGGGTCGTCACACAAGAATAGTTTTCTAACTTGTTTGATCTCATTATTAATCGAGGGATCGTACTATTTGAAATTGGGAACTGGTATTAAGTATATTAGTTTAGTATCCATACGATCTGTTTACTTACACCAATAAGCAAAGTGTTTTAGGTTAATTATTATCAGTGTTTTAATTAGCATTTGTTTTAACCCAAAGTAAGTGTGGTCTTGGAAATGAAATCTCTCTTAAGATTTGTGAATATACTTATACCATTGAGATAAGTATATGGATACATTTTCTAAGTATTGGAACTGTAGCATTTGTGAATATACTTATACTGTTGATATAAGTATATGGTAAACTTTTTCTATGTATTAAAAGCGAAAAGTTTGGAAATATACCTATATAGTTGAGACAAGTATTTTAATATTTTTTGATTGTTAAAAAGAGTAGAGAAGGGTTGATGAATATATCTTTTAAAAATATTTTGATGTAAGTATTTCAAAGTGGTTTTAATTAATGAAAGGATTAATTTTAAAGGTTAAGTGTTTGCTTATGTGCTTAATCATGATTGGTTAAATATCTAGTTGTATTTTTTGTTTATTCGATAGTTAAATAACCAACTATCAAATCTTGGCCAGTTTTAAAATTATCGTTGTCGGTTTAGAGAGTCTGGGATCAGATATATTATTCGAAAGCCACTTCAAACCGGCATAATGTTCAAATTGAAGACATCTTGAAGATGAAGAAATTGAGGATGGAGATCTTTGTAGTGCAAGGGCTACTTACTACTAATCTTGAGGGTTATTCCAAAATGGATGCAGTAGAAGTAGTGCCTTTGGTTTGTTCATACCTTGAACAGCTTGTATGGACGATCGAATGCTGGCATTGCATTATTTCCTAGAGGGTAGTGTTAGCATTCCAAGTGGGATTTGCTAAAAAGGTAATAGCTTCTAGCCTCATCAACCGCGAATGACTAAAATATAAGATATGCCACAAGGCTATATGGGTCGCATCCATTATGGTACTATCATTACCCTTTCTATATTATTATTTGTGGATTTGGCTGTGCATGAGAGCTCTTGGGAAAAGGTTGCAAAGCAACAAGAGAAATAAAATATTCGGTACTATCCAGTAAGTAGTAGGTCAGTCTTCCCATGCACGAAGTCCATGCAAGGCCCTCGGTACATTTTATCTTGAGGTTTACTGTGGTAGGTGGAACTCCAGTGCCTTGTCATTGTATGGAATCCATTCTCCAATATTTTCCTTTTGGACTTAGTTGTTTACCTATTATGCTGGAACATAATTAATGTTATAATTTTGGCTATGACTGAATATTTATTTTAAATCCAAGACATTACTGCAATATCAGAAGATTTCCTATGAAATGGTTTGGTTATCGTAAGGTAAAAACTCATTCATGTTTATGCACAATGTTGTCTTACAAGATGCCTTTATTTTTGAAAGATTTGATAACATTAAAAATTCATATGATGTGTGTTTCTCACGCTGGTTTACTAGACTGATTCGGAAGTTTTTTTTATAATGCTCGGTTCAGGCTGAGCATATTTCAGATCTAGTTATGGATGCTTTGGAGCGTTAGGAGATGAACTAGATGCCTTCAAAACGTATTTAAAAATCTTTATTTCCACTATAGTTGGGTGGTATTTATCAGCATTTGTGAGGATAGGTTGTTATTACTATCCAAGCTGATGATAGATTAGTGTACTCTTATTGATGGATGCATATTATAGCTTTCTTCTATAAAGATCTATTGCATATTATATATTACTCTTCATGATGTGGGATTATGTTCCGTCGTTTCTTTCTTTTCGTCCAACAATCTGTCTTTCCAGCACTTGGATGCTCAAAAAATGATACCATGGATGATTAGTGTCGACTTTTGTGGGTTGAAAAGAATGGTCGTTACACTACTGACTTGTTTGATTAAATAAGTGCAGAGGGAAAATAAGGTCTTAAGGAAAATATCATCGAGGTGCCTTGGAATGATCTATACACTTTTAATTACTACCTGTTGTGCCGCTTCATTAGAATCCAAATTATCCACCAACAATTTTATGACGTTACGCTGCACATTTGAAAGAGCTCACTCCTAGTTTCACCAAATTGGTGAGGTTTGATGATGTTAAATTTGTTCGTTGGTAGAAGAAAATCCATATTTATTACCTAGATTGAAAGTTATGAATGTGTTGATCATGCCAAACCAAAAGACATGGAAAGCGAACCAATTATGGATATAAAAGCATGACTAAAATATGAACATGATGACTCCATTTGCAATGGGCACATATATACTTCAACTACAGATAGTTGTCTGCATGTACTACAAAATGATTGCAAAGGATATTTGGAATGCACTGCATGTCAGTTATTTAATAGATGATACAACAAGCAAGAAATTTTGGGATACAAAATTTTTTTGTTACGAAATGACTGATGCTAGGCCATAGTAGAGAAATTCTATGTTTAAGTGCATATCGTGAACCATTCAAAATCATAATATAAATATAGACGAACAGATTAAAGTCTCATTGTAACATCCTAATATTTCATGCCATTCGCATCCGCACATATTGGACTTGAGTTGCTCAAAATACCAGATTGTTAATTTATATTTGGAAAAACTTAGCATATACAGTAAATAAACAAATCATAGAATCATAGACACATAGTAATATAACAACAAGCAGCGGAAACAAACGAATAGTAGTTCATGAAGCTACTATATATATACAACAAAGTTAAAACAAGACACAACAGAAGTGTCGAATACATATAAGTCTTAATACAATAGTCAAATACAAGATCAGAACATATCACAGGAGTCAACTAAATAATTGCAAGCTGAATAGATAGATGGATCTCCATGCGAAGCTCCAACTTCAAAGGTGAGTCTTGAATGCTGTGACACTCAGTATGACCTAAGCGTAAAGCAAAACACAAAACACTCGAGTCAGGATTAACATTCTTATATCGATAAATCCAACTCAATTGAAATATTAACTGAAATACAATTAACTTAATGGATGTTTGGGATAACCATCCTCTAAGGATACGTGGAACTATCTACTATGTAGTAATATATGCTATTATACTTAAATAAGTCTGATTTGAAATTATTAAATTTGGGATTTTAAAGATATGATTTTATTACTTGATTTTGATTAAAAGTGATTTAGATAAATATCTTCAAATTTATATAAATTGAAAAGGGATATTTAGTTTATTACGAAGGAAGTCAAGAGGCTTCCTCATGAGCGAATCAGACATCGATCTTCATCACCAGGGATGAGATGGAGACGATGATGAAGAGGCAAGAAGAGATGATCCAGAATTTGCTTCAACGGATTGGGCAACTTAGAGCGCAGAATCGAGATGCAGGTGGAGTTCAGAACGGAATAGGACCTTCTGAGGCGGCACCAGAGCTAGGAGGCACACGCCTAGAACACGCTGAACCAATACCAAGAAGAGCATCGGGTGGATTCGAATGACACGGCATTGGCAGAGAAGGGGAAGCTTATCCAGGGGGACAGATTCCATAATTCCCTCGTGAACTCGGGGGGCAGGTCGAAGGCGATGAACGAGGATTACATCTTGGAGACAATGATAGATTAACGGAGATGGTCAGGCGAGCCATGAGGAGCGGATTAGTGAACCGAGATCTTGAAGACGTGAACAGAAGTCCCTTTTCTTCTGCAATTAGGATGGCTAGGAACCCACAAGAGTTCAAGTTACCATCAATAGAGATGTACGATGGGAGGACGGACCACGCGGTCCATCTGACAAAGTATATCAGGCACATGGAAGTGCCGGGGGCATCACAGGAAGTTATGGCCCGGTGGTTTCCATTATATTTATCGGATATCGCAGCGTTATGGTTTTGGCAGCTGGAGAGTGGCTCCATAGGAACGTGGGTAGATTTAACCGAGAAATTCATGAGGCAATTTAGGGTTCACATTGCAAGACCAAAGAATGTGATGAGTTTGGCAACTTTAAAGCAGAAAGCTGGGGAGTCTTTGAGGAGTTTTCTGATGCGATTCAATGCGGCAACAGCATCGGTGGATCGACCAGATCCATCCATGGTTATGATGGCAGCTGTGTCCGGAATTGCTGATGGAACAGAGTTCAAAAATTCATTGACTAAAGATCCGCCTATGGATCTAGGAGAATTCTATCACGAGGCAGAAAAGTTTTTTCGATTGGAAGATGAAAATTCTGAAAGAGAAGAAGGAGAAGAATTTAATGTTTATGCAGTCAAAGGTGGAAATCCCCCTGAGAAGAGTACAGAAACTAGCAAGGGAAAACGAAGGCTGAGGATAACGATAACAGATCAATGCGACCACGAAAGGAACCAAGATTCACCACATACTCAGAGTTGAACGAGACTTTGGAACAGATCTACCAGGATACTAAGGGACAGGTCCCTTATCTAAAGCCAACGAGGAGAGATCCAACTAGCAATGAGAGAAGGTCGGACAAGTATTGTTTGTTTCATGAGTTGAATGGTCACAACACAAACGACTGCAGACACTTGAAAAACGAAGTCGATGGGCACACCCGGAATGGTTTGTTGTTACAGTATGTGAGAAGGAGGGCCGCAACAGTGGAACGAGAACGACCACCACCCGCATCAACTGTAGACGGCTCAGGATTGAGACGTCAGCTTATTATCAATTGATTGAGATACTGACGGACGAGTGGAAAACCCCACATCGACACAATTAAGTTGTTCACACATGTACAGGACCGTGAACGATCCTCAGGCATGCTCTGATACAATTATAAACCACGTCGATGTAGGTGTTTGCACTCTGACGCCACTGTTTTGCTTTCGTTTTTTGTGTTTTTCAGGTTTGGATTTGATTGTGTCAGACATTTCTGTTTTAAAACTCATCGGTTGAATGGATATTTGGTTTTGGTAATTCTGAAATGGCTAAGCTACTTACACATGTACGGGGTCGCGAACGATCCTTAGACCTGCTCTGAGATGGCGATAAACCGCCCTGACAAACGATCCAGAAATTCACTTGAAAGTGAAATCTGGCGTCGATAATACTAAGTAACCTCGGGCACACCAACTCCCCTCGAACGACACACGACCTTGAACGGTCACAAATCGCCTCGAACAGCACACGACCTCGAACGGTCACAATTCGCCTCGAACGGCACCCGACCTCGAACGGTCACAACTCGCCTCGAACGGCACATGACCTCGAACGGTCACAATTCGCCTCGAACGGCACCCGAGCTTGAACAGTCACAACTCACCTCGAACGACACACGACCTCGAATGGTCACAATTCGCCTCGAACGACACCCGATCACGAACGATAACCATTTGTCGCGAACGGCATCCGACCGTGAACGGTCCCATTTCACCATTTGCCGCGAACGACATCCGACCAGGAACGGTCCCATCCCATCATTCGCCGCGAATGGCATCGATCACGAATGGTCCAGATTCACCTCAAATGGCATATGATCCCGAACAATCGTCATTCAAGGTCATATGAAAATATCGAGTTCTTTACAGGTTGTTGAAAGGATATGAACATCCAGCGTACGGCATTACAAAACACACCTTCCTTTCGCAAGGCATGTTTTGGGGGGCAAATGTTATCCCGCCTTTTGGCAAGGCCGTGATACCAAAAGATTAATCGAAAACCAAAGACAGCTCGTCTCAAAGATTGGTTATACATTGCTTCGCTATGGATATCGATGAATTTTATCCAAGCCCGGATCAGGCTACAATTGATAGAACATGACAAGCAAGACCATAAAAGCCAGCGTTTCAAATTTTAGGTTAATCGGAGTTCGTATGAATGAGATATGATCGATGCAAGTTGGAGAAAATATGTTCTTCGTATCGATATGGTTGATCGGTTCGAATCCATCAAATTCGCATCCATCAGAAGTTCAAGGTGATGGTCCACTCGCACCGATCAGATTCGTATCCATCAGGATGAGTCCGCCCCGATCAATTCGAATCCATCACGTTCGAATCGATCTGCCATCACACTATTCAATCCATTGAACTCAGTCACTTCGTATCGACCAGGGCTCTCACTTAACAACCTTGTTTGCATAAATGGCATCGGTCAACTTCGTATCCATCAATAAGCGTTTGTTCGAGATCAAGATACACCATTTTGTCCATCAAAGGAGTGCGCTTGCTCGTATCGATCTACCTAAAGTCATTATTCGAACCCATCGAAGCCCATTAGTTTGAATCCATCAATCTTACCCATCACGTTTGATCGATACGAACAGGGCTAATTTCTATCGATACGAACGAGCGTGCTTCCATCGATACGTGTTAGCAGCTGTTATTGAATCGAACAAGGCAACGGTCGTCGATACAAACGAGGCGAAGTTCATGGATGCGACACGGTCAACTCGGAGTAAAAGGCGGATCGATGCGAGATATGCGCGCCATGTCGCCGCGTTGTCACGTGCATCCATCGATTCGATATATGGATTCGAAGTGATCGACTCCAAGAAAATTGCCAACCGAGAAACTTCAACTCGTATCGATCATAACTCACAATCCACTAGTTCAAATGCTACGAAATTTTCTCAACAGCTTCCATACAAGGTAAAGAATGTTCCTGCCAAGTTTCAGCTCGATTGGATCAATTTTTGATGGATACAAAATCATTTCGTATCGATCACAGATCGAGTCGAAACTTGGTGGGGTTGGTCGCGTGGGCCCACTAACGTGCCAAAAGAAGTCTCCCGAAGTTTGAGCACGATCTCAGCCTCCTACGCCTATAAATAGCCCCCTGAAGCCTGCGGAAAAGGGATCTTTTTTGGCAATTGAACGTCCAGACTCTGCCGGATTCAATTCTACATCTCAACATCGCTGTTGTATTCAAGTTACTTCATTGTAATCGCTGTAATCATCTGTAACCAGCAAGGATGATCAATAAAAGACAAAACTTTGGAGCGGACATATGTAACGACCCGCTATTTTGGACTATTCGCATCCGGACATGTCGAACTTGAATAATTCAAAATACCGAATTGTTAATTTAAATTTGGCAAAACCCAACATATACAGTAAATAAATAATCACAGAATCACAGACACAGAGTAATAATATGCAGCGGAAGTAAAAGAAAAGTAGTAGTTCATGAAGTTACTATATAAATATATAAGATACATCAGAGTTTACAATAGAAGAGAAATATGATACATCAAGTACAAATCAGAATACATCACTGGAATCATCGAATACTGAAAGCAGAATAGATGGCTGGATCTTCAAGCAAAGCTCCAACTCCAAAGGTGAGTCTCACAAGCTGAACCACTCAGTTTGACCCGAGCGTAAAGCAAAACACAAAACACTCGAGTCAGGATTAATATTCTCATATCAATAAATCCAACTCAAGTAAAATAGCAATCGAAATACAAGTAACTCAAAGGATGTAGGAATCACCATCCTCTAAGGATCCGTTAAACTATCTACTATGTAGTAATATACGCTAAATAGATAATGTCTATCAGTAATATAAAATATCAAAATAGTGTTAAGGCGTTACCATTATCCCCCTTAACACATTTTTATAAGCATCATAGTCTATATAGCACTGTAAACTCCACCGTAAACTAGTGGGATATCAGGGAGTACTCCATAGGTACAACACAAAACAAATTCGTAGTGGTCGCGTATATAGGATACAAGTATGACAAGGCACATGAGGCAATACCCAAGGTAGTGAAACTACCGTTTGCCTGATCCGGACTGGTGAGAACGCATCGCCGCAGCGATGGCAACACCGCGAAACAACACTCCTGAAATTCCGAGGGTGCACCAATCAATCACAAGTAATGAGTAGTAGTTACGAAGAAGTATGTCCGCTCGAGGTGGTTAACCCCATTTGGCCCGGCACGGCTCCTGATTTTAGTCATTTCCAATTTGACACAATGTCAAGGCTATCCATTATCGTTCTCTTTCTTCAGTCATCACGTACATCATTCCAACCACTTCATTCTGGATCATCACTCCGCGTATAGTTATTAAAGTGGTTTTCGGTTTAGATAGAGAGTATATCCGTAACCGATTCCGATTTCTTTAATAACTTCCGTAATTATTACACCAATTGGTCGTTTAATATATTTCAAAACCAAAACAGTTTCAATTTCAATTAGAATTCGTAAACCATCATTTCGTTTGTCTTTCTAAATCAGTTCCCAAAATTTACGTTCAAACTTTCAAATTTCCATTTCAAAATCTTATAATTCGATTTCAACTTTTATTTAAAAAATTCAAATATTGATTCAAGTTCGTATATAAGTTTCATTCCGAAATCATTTAAAATGGTTTGATTTCATTCAAATCAATTTTAATTCATTTATCGATTTCATTCAATATTCGCTAAGCAAATTGATCCTTCAACAACTTCTATTGAAATTCCAATTCATTTAAATAAATTACTTACGTTCAACTTCATTATATCAAAACTTCAAATTGAAATAAATTAAATTCGTCAAATCAATTCTTTAAATTACGAGTCTTACATTAATTTCAATAAAACACATTTATTTCTTGTTAAGAAATTCAATTTCACTTATTCTTTACTTAGTTACAAATTCCAAAACTCAATTAATAAAGAAACTTAATTTCACATATTCAAGAAGTTCAATTTCACTTATTAACTTACTTAAATAATTTTCCAAAACTTAATAAATAAAGAAACCCAATTTTATTTATTAACGAAGTTCAAATTCACTTATTCAAAAGTTCAATTTCTCTTATCAAAGAAGTCAAATTTTATTTAATTATCAAATAATTCAATCCTATTCAATTATTACATCTTAATTATTAGTTCAAACTTAATTATCAAATCATTCAACTTAATTACAAATTCAACTTAATAATTAAATCATTTCCACTTAATTAGGAACTCAAACTTAATTATCAAATCATTTCAACTTAATAATTTCAAACTTAATTATAAATTTCAAACTTAATTATAATTTCAAACTTAATTATAATTTCAAACGTAATTATTAAATGATTTCAAAATTAATCATTTAAAAACTCAATTATTACTACATTTGTTTCAAATTTCAAATTTTATTTTTTTTACATTTTCCTTTCATAGAAATTCAAATTCCAACTTCATCTCAAAACTTATTCTTTATTCGAATAAAAATCATTATTTTTATTTTTAAATCAAATTATTGACCAATCGGATTTTTATTTAATTCTCTATCCTAAATCAAGTTCATTTGGGTATTATCATTTTAACCCGATTCCAATTTAATTCAAAAATCAAAGCATAGCAAAGGGAACTTGCAGTGTGATAACTGGAATGGTGTCAAAGTAAATAAACAAGCAATAACAATAATCAATAACAATACAATAATTAATTCAAATAATCCCGAAATATTCATATTAATTCGCATTGTTGTTTGTGCGAATTAATATAATTATCTCTAGAATCTACACTATCATTTCATGTAGATTAAAGATCATTTCACTAATTATTCATATGGTTCTTCACTTGTCATTTATCATTCGATTTCATACAACATAAATTCAAATGGTTCAAGGGTAATTAACCATTTCTACGTGTCAAATAATTAAACATTTAAGGGGTCATATTATACCAATTTAACTAATCAAATTTAACACATATGTCGATTCAAATTTTTATCTATCATACGTCAAATTCAATTGCATAATATTTATCACTTTACACATTTCAAATTTAACATCCAATATAATAACAAACAATCAATTGATTATCAGCCAAACAAGATTATCATCGTATAATTTACAGATAATGGTGTCAGATGTCAAAGGTGAACTGATACATAAATAACGGTGCAATAAATAACAGTAGCATATTTCAATTGTCGTTTCAACTGAAATCGAATTTAATAAATAAAAGAATATTAATCGTGAGTGATTGCTCACCTTTCGGGACTAGAGGGAACATGAGATAACACAGATATGCACACCGATACGGACTCTGAAATTTAATTACGCATCCAAGCACGAATTCCATAGCAAAGCAAGATTGGACGCGAATTTGACAAAGTTGATAGATAAGGATTTATGAAAACGAATCAGAACTGGATCGATGACGATGAATGGTATAGGTGAACACACACACACATATAACCATTTATAACTATATATAAAGTCATATTCTAAATCCAAACATAGATTAAATTATACGTTATATTTAAACACATGTATATAATAAAACATATATACGTTATATATTGAAACAAATACATATTTTTTTTTAATCTTAAATTTTCATATAAACTACAACCAAAGTGTACTCTTATATATATATATAATATTACCCTATATATCCCACATATAATACTGTCGCCTCTCTATATACATATAAAATACTAATATATACTAAAAATGCAGATACTTATATATACACCCTTCAACAACTACAACTATTAAAACTGACGCAATATATACATCAACTATCAATAGAAAATTGGTATAACTTATGCAGACCAACATATAACCTCCTTAACATATATATGTGCATAGAAACCAGTTTATTACAATATAAACTAATACACATTCGTGCGTTGAAAATATACTGGAAATGTATACATATATATATATATAAAAGCGAACAGATATATGTATAAACTGAAAAATATAATATTATAATTTTATACGTATATAACCTTATGGCAATGGTCATAGATATCAATACTATACAATGCAGACAGAAGGAAGATGCGCATACTTGACAAATATGTGTATGCGCGTACTTGACAAATAAGCCGACTCATATATATTTTAAACAATTTTATGAAAAAGAATCTTATGATACAACCTTTATATAATCATCTGCATGCATTACTACTACTATATATAAAATTGATAAAAAAAATAACATTTTACATTACTAATATAACATATAAAATAACATTAACTGTGGCTATATATATATATATACTAGTAAACAATACTTCAAATTATAGTTTAAAATCCATTATAACATATATACATTCTCAAAAGTATACATATATACGTACATACCAGTAAATCATTTAGCAAATAGTCTTAAACACATATTTATACCAATGTATATAAACAAACTGTTCTACAAGTATGCTTAAACATAACTGAACTGATATATGCGAACTACTATTTATTAAACTGTAACATATATATAGACATACTAAAGTGTATATGATTATACCTTTCATTCGAACACCCAAATAGAAGAAAACGTGAAGCAAATTTGTTGAGGTGTTAAGGCAAGTCGAGAAGAGGTTGGATCAGAGGGGAGCAAGGCCGTGGGCTGCTGTGATGGTGTGCTCGCAGCTTGAAGAAAGGGAAGGAAGGCTGCAAGGCATAGAGGGAAAAGAAAAGCTGAGGCCGGCGAAGTCTAGGTGGCGTTTGAGGGTGTAAGACAAGGAGAGCAGCGGGAGATCTGGGTTGCGGAGTGCGAACATGGTGGAGTTAGGCGACAAGGTGGTCGTGCTGACGACGGGAGGAGGCTGACAAGCGTTCAACGTGTATGTCAGGTGCAGGCGAGAGGTGGCGTGGGCTTGGTTGCGTGTGCGGCGGGTTTGAGTTGTATGCGGCCATGCTAGAGATAATAGCAAGGGAAGTTGCGCTCGGGTTTGAGGCGACTTTGTGGTCGGGTCGAGTGCTGCGATGAGAGGCAGCGGTGGACAAACGAGGTAGAGGAGACGGGTCCCTGTGCTGTTGGACTCGGGCCGCGGGTGGTTGTGGCCGAGGGAAGATGGAAATGGAAGGGGGTCGAGCGGGTTTCGTTACTGATGTGGCGTAGGTTTCTGTATTGGAGGATGTCTACGGCGTGCACGGGTTGTTGATGCTAAGTTACGGGTGTGATGGGCGGTTGAACGATGGGAGGGTTTGCATGGCCGAAGGGAGAAGTTGTCGCCGGCTATGGTGGTGGGACGTGGTGATGCAAGGGAGCTGCTCCGCTAGCATCTTGGATTACTCCGCTACTGAAGATGAAAGCTCCACACACATTTTTTTATATAATATGAAACAGATAAAAAAAAAAGATAGGATGGGTTTTGAGAAAAACGCAGTGGGCATGAAGAAGAAAGAGACACCCAAGCTTCCAGGAATAATTTAGTTTTTATATAATTATATTTTAAAAGTAAGAATGAAAATGGAGGATACCAAGCAAAATTTTGCCTTCCCAAGAGTTGTTCCAGTGTGCTACTTGCATTGGAAATATAGTCATGCATGCATGCAGCTACAAGATGCATGCGTCCTTGCTAATTTAGTTTGTAGGATACTTTTGCACATTCTATTTTAATTTCTTGCTTGAAATGTAGTGCCGCTAAATACATTCTGTTGGATTTTTGATGCAATTCTTTTGTTTATGAATATCAGTTCTTGTAGTTAGCTGATCCACATACACATATAGATAATATACAATATCACATATAGATAATCAAATAATCATTGTTTTTCCGACGCGCTACAGACACATAAATATAGATATGAATACATTGTTGAGATCAGTATGATGAGACGATCAAAACGACATACGAACATCAGTGGTACGATTTGATTATAAAAATTCGAAATTTTCTACTAGCGGAAAATGCATAAAAATCGCAGAAAAATAAGATCGACGGAGCTAAAGATGTCTGAATTTGAAAAAACAACAAACTGACAACTTGCTCAAAAGATGCTTTAGAATTTTTCTATGTAAAAATATTTTGGTTTTGAAAACGTTTTATTTTCATCGCTTTTAACTGATTAAATTGAAGTAATTTTACGCACGAAATAAACTTTCATACTTTCGGACGAAAATTTACCAGTTGTTATGCTTAACTAGACGCATTCAAAATATTAAATTTATATTTCAAAATTTTATCGTTTAAAATTTCATAAAATTCCAATTAATAACGTTATTAAAACCGTTTAAATTTACGGGTCGTTACATTCTCCCCCACTCAAAACTTTTCATCCCCGAAAAGGAAGGATGTAGGAAAATAGAAACAACCAAAAGAAATATACAAAGGTAATTTATACGCACTCACATTTTATTTATAAAGACAATTTATATTGTATATTATCCAATTTTCTTAAGTTAACAATTTTAAAGATCATAAATTTCAATAGTCATTTATTATAATCATATTTATTCGACAAATTTTATTCTTCTTTATCCCATATTTTATTAAATTTATTCTACTCGATATATCTTATTACATATACATTACGTATATTTACATTTATTATAACTACTCAAATTTATTTAAAAATTTCTTTTTATATCATTTATATTGTACAATATTCAGTTACATAATTAACTTTAAAAATTTAGGTAAGTTGTATATAATGCAATTGAGTATTATCCAAATAAAATTTTACAATTCAGTTATTTCAAGTTAAGTATTTATTCAAATATTTGGCCTCATTGAAAATCGTCTTGAAATCAAAGTTTAAGAATTAATTTCCGATCAATTTCAATCCATTTATAGATAAAACAAATATATATATATATATATACATAATATATTAAATCAAATTTAAATTCTTCAATTAGAAATCCAAATCAAATTTCAACAAAAGTGTAGCAGGGCTACAGAATAGTCTCTCCACTTCGAAACCCGAAAATGAATATCGATGATGCGGCCGTCATCACCGAAATTATTTTCCAGCGACAAAGAGAAGAGCACTGATTTAAACATTCAAAATTTCTTTGAAAATGGTTTCTTTATGAAAATATTTGAAATACTATACACTTTAAAACTTTCAATCAGAGTTTGAAATCACCAGAAATTAAATTCTCAAATTCTAATTTAAATCCATTTGAATCCCAAATCAAATTATGAACAAGTTTTATAAATTCATTTATTTATATTATACAATAGCCAATGGTTTATACATAAATGAAAATTAAATATTATCATTCAGACCACAGATTCGTTAACCATTTAATTTCAGGAAAATTATGCTTATATAATATAATTATACATAATTTATTTCGTTTACCAAATTGAAAACAATATTGTGTCAATTTGCTCAGTTCAAGTGTCTTAGAAATTCTATCGATAGCGTTGATCAGACGAATCGGTCGAAAACCCAAATCAACATCGACAACTCAAACAACACAATATATAAATCATTTAAACATTAGTTTACAAAGACACTTCCTCGCTCGACGATACAAGGATGGATTTCAAATAGGGATAGGGTTCAAATTTGATGTACTCACATTAAAGATAATTCTGATTTGAATTCAAGTTCGAAAGAAAAGATAAGATGATTCAATTAACAGAATCGGGAGATGGATAAGCTTATTTAATTCACGGGCAACCTTAATCGGGTCGACCGTAACTTCATGAATAAGATCGATGCTGAATGCCGAGGTAAATCAATATTCGATCTCAAAAGATAGAATTCAGGTGTAACAGGAGATAGATAGCATCGTAAACCGAGGATACAGAAATCTTCGGTAAATTGATGTCTATTGTAAGGAGTTTCGCCCCTTACAAATCATTCGAAGTTGGCGATACCGCCGATCTATTATAGATATCATTCGAAGTGGAGTTATGGGATGCTCCAGAATTGAAAGAAGACGAATAGTGAGGGACACGAATGAATTTTGGAACTGCAGGGAACGTTCCAAAACCCAAAGGAATTGAGTCAAAAGGAAGAGATTGAAACTCGAATGAGAGTGATTCTGTAAATACATTTACCCTATATGCTGAGTTCTGCCTAGAGCTACCAAAGCTCTGATACTAACTGTAACGACCCGCTATTTTGGACTATTCGCATCCGCACATGTCGAACTTGAATAATTCAAAATACCGAATTGTTAATTTAAATTTGGCAAAACCGAACATATACAGTAAATAAATAATCACAGAGTCACAGACACAGAGTAATAATATGCAATGGAAGTAAAAGAAAAATAGTAGTTCATGAAGCTACTATATAAATATATAAATACATCAGAGTTTACAATAGAAGAGAAATATGACACATCAAGTACAAATCAGAATACATCACTGGAATCATCGAATACTGAAAGCAGAATAGATGGCTGGATCTTCAAGCAAAGCTCCAACTCCAAAGGTGAGTCTCACAAGCTGAACCACTCAGTCTGACCCGAGCGTAAAGCAAAACACAAAACACTCGAGTCAGGATTAATATTCTCATATGAATAAATCCAACTCAAGTGAAATAGCAATCGAAATACAAGTAACTCAAAGGATGTTGGAATCACCATCCTCTAAGGATCCGTTAAACTATCTACTATGTAGTAATATACGCTAAATAGATAATGTCTATAAGTAATATAAAATATCAAAATAGTGTTAAGGCGTTACCATTATCCCCCTTAACACATTTTTATAAGCATCATAGTCTATACAGCACTGTAAACTCCATCGTAAACTAGTGGGATATCAGGGAGTACTCCATAGGTATAACACAAAACAAATTCGTAGTGGTCGCGTATATAGGATACAAGTATGACAAGGCACATGAGACAATACCCAAGGTAGTGAAACTACCGTTTGCCTGATCCGGACTGGTGAGAACGCATCGCCGCAGCGATCGCAACACCGCGAAACAAAACTCCTGAAATTCCGAGGTTGCACCAATCAATCACAAGTAACGAGTAGTAGTTACGAAGAAGTGTGTCCGCTCGAGGTGGCTAACCCCATTTGGCCCGGCTCGGCTCCTGATTTTAGTCATTTCCAATTTGACACAATGTCAAGGCTATCCATTATCGTTCTCTTTCTTCAGTCATCACGTACATCATTCCAACCACTTTATTCTGGAACATCACTCCGCGTATAGTTATTAAAGTGGTTTTTGGTTTAGATAGAGAGTATATCCGTAACCGATTTCGGTTTCTTTAATAACTTCCGTAATTATTACACCGATTGGTCGTTTAATATATTTCAAAACCAAAACAGTTTCAATTTCAATTAGAATTCGTAAACCATCATTTCGTGTTAGCGCCAAAATTGGTCACTAACACCCTTAGAGAGTTTGTGTAGAGAGATTAATGAAGAAGATAAATTAAAATAGAGAAGATAATATAAATTAAAATGCGGGAGTTGAGAACACAAAATTTATAGTGGTTCGGCGTTGTATCCTACGTCCACTTTGAAGTTGATCATTTATTTCTTCGCTTTAAACTTGATTACAGATACAATCCGCTCTTAAGTATTCGAATACAATTGTGAAATAAAAGTAGAAGTCTTGGATGAGGTTTGGATGAGGCAGAGTCTCCCCTGTGTTCTCTGAAATATGATCCCGTTTTCTGTGCCCCTGCCTCCCTATTTATAGATGACAGTGGGTTGGACTTCCCTAGTGGGCCTGGTAGTCGAATAACTCGGTCCAAAGAGTGTAGGCACGGCGCGCCGACCAGGGAGGCCGAACGATGGAATGCCGAACAGAAACCTTCGTGCCGAACGAATAGGCCGAGCAACAGTTGGAACAGTTGTGTTGAGGAGGATGCTGAAATATCTTGCTGGCCGAACGTTCGGGGATGCCGAGCGTTCTTACGCCGAACGTTCGTAGAAAGCCGAACAAACTTTGGTGGCCGAACGATATTATTTGGCCGAGCGGCATTCAATGCCTAACTATCTCTCGATGCCAGACGACCTCTAGATGCCGAACAATATCCTTATGCCGAATGGTCTTATGCTGAATGTTTACTTCGGCCGAACGCTCCTTTGGCCGAACATGCTCTGGATGCCGAGTGTCCTTTGACTGCTGAACACACTTTACACCGAGTACACCTTGGAGGTCGAACGTTAGTCTTGGCCGAACGTCATTCAATGCCGAACGTTCTTCTGATGCCGAGCGATACTTGATGCCGAGCGCTCCTCTCTGACCGAGCGTCCTTGCTATGCCGAGTACTAGGTTGCCTGGTCAATTCCTTGGGAAACACTTGCCCCCCAAGTTGCATTACGTGGCCGAACGTGATGCGCTTTGATCCTTGGTCGCCACCTTTATCTTAAGGCTCTCTTGGCCGAACGCAGTAGGGAATGCCGGACGTTAGCAGGGAAAGCCGAACGACATATGTTACCCCGAGTGAGTTTGTATGCCGAGTATTCGGGCCGAACAATACAAGTGCCGGTAGATCCAAGTGGGCCCAAGCTGGACGAACCGAGGTGTCCGAACATGACCGTTTTGACCGGTAGAGCCGGTCAGAACCCCTTCGACTTCCTCTTCTCCCTTATAAAACCCAACTTCTTCTTCCTCCCCTTTTTCTCTACTTTCACTTCTGCACTCTCGATCTACCCCAGCCATCAGACTTTTCAGACTTCTCAACCCTTCCTAACACTCGATTCACGAACTAGGTAAAATCCCTTCATCTGATTCCTTTCCTTGATAAGTTTCGATCGGTTGGGATAGGTTAGAACGGTGGCTGAATGAGCTATTCGGGTGGATGATCCAAACCATGATTTGGACGTCCCCACGGCCGAGCGACTTAAGGCAGGGAGGTGTGGTGAGGGTTGATCACCTCATAGGGTTCGTTCCGTTGTTTGAGAGGGATGCTGTGGTTCGGCACGGCCTCTATGTATTAGATGAGGCCGCGGGAAAGAGTTGGGTGGAAGAGTGTAAAGTACGGAGGCCGTGTTGAATGTTAGGACACGATTCAACTTTGGTTCGGCATGGCATATTGTCGGCCGAACAATGGGTCAGAAGGTTAGGGATGAAGTGTGAGCCAGTAGGTAGGCCGGGCGTTGTTTTGGCCGAATCATGTTTTGGCCGAACAACACTAACTCAGTACGAACTGAGGTTGAGCCGAACGATGGTTGTAGGCCGAATAGTAGTTTTGCCGAGCCACTACTTTAGCCGAACAAACTGTTATGCCGAGCGTACATAAATGCCGAGCCTACCTCCATGCCGAGCAAACCAACATACCGAACGTACTTGAGTGCCGAACAAACTATCCTGCCGAACAAACTAAGCGCCGAGCAGACCTTAATGCCGAACCCAAGTAAATGCCGAATATACTTAACATGCCGATCATACATAAATACCGGACCTATCTTCATGTCGAACATAGTTAGCATGCCGAGCATAATTAAGTGCCGAGCACACATAAATACTGGACATATACAAATGCTGAACATACTCTCCTTGCCCAATTTCATAACTGGTCTTTACTTGGCATAATCGGATAATTACCTCTAGTGTCTTACTGCAGTCGTTATTCAGAAGGCTTTCGGAGACGGTCAGCGATGACGGTTTTCGGAAGCGATGTTTTTAGGCTTGACGTTATATTAAATGCTTATGCACGATTGATTGCACTAATTCACACACCACACGGGGGGGTTAACTGCGTTGTTAATTCTAACGTCGATCATTTTTCGAGTATAGTTCACACAGGTGCTTGGCTGGGTCTGCTATTTATTCAAGATGTCCAAAAGATCTAGTTCTGCTACACTTTCCAACAAACCTGGGCCGTCTTCTAAGCGAACGGCTCCCGACACAACTGACCCGTCAGTTTCTCCCGCTCATGACTGGGCTCCCGATACTTTGGAATCGTCGATTTTACTGGATGACCCAGTTGACTCACAGGCTTCGAGAGTCACTGAGGCCGCTCTTAAGCGGATATGTTCTATTCATGGCATTCCGTTTGCTGACGTGCTCGTTCCGTCGGGGCATGACCGCCCACATCTGCCCCCAGCGGGATATACGGCGTGTAGCAAGTTCATGTGCTGGGTTGGTAGCGTGCCACCTTTCAATCTATTCCTTCGCGACGTGCTGCAGTATCTGGACGTCGCCCCGTCTCAACTTCATCCAAATGGTCACGCTTTCATTTATGGCACGTACATGCTTTTCATAGCCGTCTTCTCCAGGCCTCTAACTCCCGGCGATATAAGGTACATCTATATGACCAAGAAACGGGGAGAAAGCCCCTCTTACATGTTTCTTGAGCCACATCGGAAGTGCCAACTTTTCACTAGCGCGTGGAGTAGCAAATTCGCCCTGTGCAAACAGGAGTGGTTTTATGTGCGCTGCCCCCAAGGCTTTGCGAGGCGGTGGGTTGAAGGAAGTAAGTCCTTTCTCTGAGTTGATGTCCGTTCCCGATTGAGGTTGAACTTCTCCTAACTCATTGTTCCATTTTTTCAGATCTCGTCCTCCGTCCCGAGGGCCGGGAGTACTCCGATGCTATCGACTCCATTAGAGCTCTTCCTGCTGAAGAGCGAGATATCCGAGCACTCATTTCCAATGAGTCACTATCGAAGTTCGGCTTGCTAGCCCTTTGCCCCCGGGTTAGCCTTCCAGAGGGCGTATTGCTTCCCAAGTCCGTGCCCGTCAGAGGGAAAAAATTGCCTGAATCATCCGTTCGCCCTTCTCTTGAAGTACCGGAAGAAGGGGAAATTCTAGGCGAGCCACCTAAAAAGCGAGGTGAGGATTTAGGTCCTGCAGCTGAAGCTCATGATATCGAAACGTCATCTTCCCCTTCGAAGGGGAGAAAGGAGCTGGCGCGCAAGTTGAGGAAAGAGAAGGTTGGTGGTACTTCCAAAGCTACACTTGTTCAGCTAGAGAAAGAGGCTTCTTCACAGCGCGTTGGAAGTTCTCTGAAAGGCTTATCGAACCTCTCCATTCCCGACGACTTGCTCGACTATGATTTCGATGACCCGGAGCTGTTTAAGTTTCGCTCATCCGTCAGGGGTGATGCGGGCGTCCCGGCCCCGATCCAAGGGGAAAAAAACTCCCGTTAGCAAAGCCACTGGTCCGTCGGAGGGTAGCACTAGGACACACACAGATACATGCATTTCGCTTTGCACCTAATTTTCTTTCACCATTCTGCTCTCTCGCTAATTCGCTATTGTTTGATTGCAGGTGACATGGGGCGCTCTCACGGATACGACCGCCTTCGCGGTTCGTCGACTTTACGCCAGTCTGGTCAGGACTCGGGCCTCGGGAAGCGCCGAGACAGAGGCAACGATCGAGATTATCATGCCCGGGACTCGTCATCCCGGAAGAAAACTTATTATCAGCCCGAACACCGCCAGGAGACCTCTCCTTATCAGGAGCGAAACAAAGACAAACGTGGCCATAAGAGGTCGCATTCTGATGCTCCCCGGGACCAACACTTTGACTCTTCTTCTACCCGGCACTCCCAAGATTCTCATAGGAAGGGCGAACTTTCAAAGCCGTCTCCTCCCGCTCCCGTAATAGACCCGACAGTGTCGGAGAGATTGAACGAACTTAGGGCTAAGTGTCCGAAGATTTGTTTTGATGGGTTAAAGTTCCTCCCGGCGATTCATCCTATTCCCGAAGATGTCAAACAAAATGCTATCGCCTGTATCAATGACGTCTACGTGCAACATGACGCGTTCGTCCATCTGGCTGAGAAACTTTCTGAAGTCTCTATGGAGCGCCAGCACGAAATCGATCGTCTAAAACTCGAGGCCATCCATGACAGGGATATCATTAAGGCCCAGGACGAAGAGCTGGCTACTTACAAGTCCGAGCTTGATGCTGCTCGTCTGAATGCTAGAGATACCGCCGAGGCAGTCTCTCGGATTGAATTGACTCATAAGAAAGAGCTTGACGAAGCGGTTCAACGGAGCGGAGCTCTGGCCTTGGAGAAGGATTCCGTCCAAAAGGAGCGAGATGTGCTTAATAGGCGAGTTAAGGAGCTCGAGGAGCAACTCGATAAGGAGAAGAAAGAGAAAGTGGCCGCCCAGGTTGAGGCACAGCACTATTGTGATGAGATCGTCGCCACCCGGCTCTTAAAGGGGAAACTTGAAGACGATCTCTCCAAAATCGAGGCACCGAGGAATGAGGCCCGTGAGGAAGGTAAAAGGGCAGCAACTGTCGACATCGACTCTCGCCTCGAGGCGGCTAGGGAAGAAGGCAGGGAGGAGATAAAGACCGAATTCGACCCGCTCATCGCTGAGTTCAATGCCCGAGTTCTCATGCATCGAGATCTAACTTTTCTGGGCGACAGCTACCTTGAGTCATTGGCCGAGGCATGGGAGACCCTGATTCAGATCAGGAAGGTTGAGAGCGGCGCCGATGAGGTTGACGAAGAAGCATTGATAAAAGAATTCCTAAGGGGGAAGGAGCCTTCAGATTTATCGGCGGCTAAAGCCCTCTACAGCAAAGGTTCTTCCTCCAGGAAAGGGAAAGAGGTGGCTACGGACCCTTCCAGCGTTGTGCCCCCAGTTCACGTTCCTACCCAATCGGCCAGTCGGTCAACACTTGACCCCTTCGAGCAGCACGTTAGTTATGACCCGGAAGCCCCCGAGCTTGGCATTCATGTTTTATCTCCCATCCCGGAGGGCGGGACACCCCTGGCGACTGAGAACCCACCGGCATCTGGTGAGTAACCTCTGGGCTTCACAAAGATTTTTCTCGTTCCCTCAGAAGTTGTTGTGTTCTAACACCTATTTATTTTCGTGTCTTCTGTGCAGGCTGTTCTGACCCCGAGCCTACTCCGAGGAGCGATGCCGCCAAGGAGGTGGAGATAAAGGCGAGTGAGGCTACTCAAGTCGGCGGAGATCCTGGTCCATATGCTCAAGTAATTGGGGCGCTGGATGAAGGCAAATCTGACTCTTCCTCGGAGAGTTTCGAAGTAGAAATCACAGGCGCCTCTGAGCACACATCCGACTTAAGCATGAAGGAACGGCTCGAGAAAGAGAAAAGAGATACGACCTCAGTCAAGGTCGAGCCGCGTGAAGTGGACCTGGACGATCCTCTGAACAAACCATTGAAGGTCATTCTTCCTGGCAAGTCCCAGCCCATGGATGTTCCCCCTACGTCTTCGGTCGTCACCCTCCGTCAGGGAAGGATTCCAAGAGTAAGCGCTCTGGGAAGGAACCATCCGGGAAGAAGTCAAAGAAACACAAGAAATGACCGTCGTCCCCGTTCAGCGAGAACTAGTTTAAGTCATGTACTAATTTTTGTAGACTGTGTAAATGGGCTATTGGCTCCGAACTTCGGAGCGTTTTTGTAACGGGAAGCTTTTTGTGAATAATCACTTTTGTCTTCTCAAAAGACTTTTATTATTCAGTTTCTTTTATGGTTGTGATTAAAATCTGAATTGTTATGGGTAACTTAGACTTCTTGGTTCGTCTTTACATGGCCTGGGAGCTTCCCTGGATTTGACCAATCTCCACTTGGTGCTTCAAGCACTTAGAATATTTCATAGCCCGTATGTTGGGGACTTGACATATCCAAGTCATTTGCGTCATAGTTCCTATTCAAGGAACTCGGAGGTCTGAACTGCTTGTAATTAAGTCTATACACCGGACTTCGAGTACTCCAGTCCGTGCTCCGGGGACTTGGAGATTTCGCGTCATTTGTATTCGAGTCCGCGCTCTGGGGACTTGGAGATTTTGGATCGTTTATACTCGAGTCCGCATTCTGGGAACTTAGAGTACTCCAGTCCGCGCTCTAAGGATTTGGAGGTTTCAAATCGTTTATACTCGAGTCCGCACTCCGAGGATTTAGAGTACTCCAGTCCGCACTCGGGGGACTTGGAGATTTTTTGTCGTTTATACTCGAGTCCGCACTCTGGGGACTTAGAGTACTCCAGTCCGCACTCCGGGGACTTGGAGATTTTGAATCGTTTATACTCGAGTCCGCACTCCGGGGACTTAGAGTACTCCAGTCCGCACTCCGGGGACTTGGAGATTTTGAATCGTTTATACTCGAGTCCGCACTCCGGGGACTTAGAGTACTCCAGTCCGCACTCCGGGGACTTGGAGATTTTTTGTCGTTTATACTCGAGTCCTCACTCCGGGGACTTAGAGTACTCTAGTCCGCACTCTGGGGACTTGGAGATTTTTTGTCGTTTATACTCGAGTCCGCACTCCGGGGACTTAGAGTACTCCAGTCCGTACTCCGAGGACTTGGAGATTTTTTGTCATTTATTATAAGCGTTCGTACGCTAGCCAGGATATCATAATTTTTAATTGCGCGTCATAGGAATATCATACGAAGAGACATTGGTCATTCATGGAAAAGATGGCTTCAAGCCTTTATTGATGAAAATAAGCTAGATTATCTTATTACATGCCAAGAAGAAAGCATACTGGAAATAAATGCAACTACCGCATAAAGGAAAATAGACTAAATGTAATAACGCCGCAAATGCTCGCTGTTCCATGCTCAGGGGAGTGTCGCACCATCGACGGTCGTTAGCTTGAAAGTTCCTTCTCCAAGCCTCCGTTCGATGACGTATAGACCTTCCCATGCTGGATTCATGTGCGAAGGGGTTGGAAAGATTCGTTTCAAAACGAGATCTCCCACACTAAAGGTTCTTGGCTGGACTTTTCCATTATAATATTTAGCGACTCGGTGTCTGTATGAGGCTGCTCTCAAATCAGCTTCTTCGCGTTTCTCATCAATGAAGTCTAATGATTCCAATAGGAGATCCTGGTTTGACGCAGGATCGTAATAGGTTACCCGGTGTGACGGAACTTCAAGTTCTACGGGTATGACGGCTTCCGTGCCGTACGCCAGTGCGAATGATGTGTGGCCAGTCGTGGTCTTGTGGGTAGTTCTATAGGCCCCGAAGCGCTGTTGGGAGTTCATCCACCCACTTGCCTCTAGCCTTATCCGAACGCTTCTTCAATATGGACTTGATGATTTTATTGACGGCTTCTACCTGCCCATTCGCCTTCGGGTGAGCAACTGCTGCGAACCTTTTCTCAATGCCATACCTCTGACAGAACTCTTTGAATTCCTTGCTTTCGAATTGAGTTCCGTTGTCCGTTATGATGGTCCGTGGGAGGCCAAAACGACATATGATATTTCGTACAACGAAATTAATGACTTTCTTGGTGGTGATTGTGGCCATTGGCTCTGCTTCCGCCCACTTGGTGAAATAATCGACTGCCACTATTGCATATTTCGCGCCTCCTTTGGCTATGGGCAGAGATCCAATTAGGTCGATTCCCCACATTGCAAATGGCTAGGGAATAACCATTTGTGTGAGTTCCGTTGGCGGAGCTCTCGGAATCTTTGCATATATCTGGCATTTGTTGCATCTTCTCGCATAGTCTGCAGCATCCCGATTTACTGTCGGCCAATAATATCCATAGCGGAGGATCTTCCTCACCAAAGTTTGCCCCCCGGTATGATCACCACATTCTCCCTCATGGACTTCTTCCAACACCCGTTTTACCTCGTCATGGGCCACGCACCGGAGTAAGGGGGTCGAGAATCCCCTCCGATACATTATCCCGTCTTGCATTACATAACGCGAAGCCTTACAAAGGACTTGGCGTCTTTCGCTTCTTTTCTCAGGTAAGTCCCCGTATAGCAAGTATTGTTTGATCGGGGTCAGCCATGATCCCCTTTCGAGTTCGGTCTCCAAGACGAGATCTATCTCCATCATGTCTATACTTGGAGCAAGCAGAGTCTCGACAGGGAACAATCCCATCTGCTGTGCATCGCCAGTACTCGCGAATTTAGCCAACGAGTCGGCCTCCCTGTTCTGTTCGCGCGGGACATGCGAAATGTCATAATATTCCAGGTTTACTAGTAGCTCCCGGACCCGAGCAAGGTAAGGAGCCAGTCTCTGTCCTTTCGCTTGGTAGTCTCCCCGTACCTGATATACCACCAGCTGTGAGTCGCAGAAGATTTCGATGGACTTTACCCTCAGTTCATTGGCAAGTCTTAAGCCAGCAATCAGTGCTTCGTTATTTGTCGCTGTAAATTCGAGCTTCAAAGCGTAGCAAATCGATCTATTTTCGGGAGTTACCAGAACTATCCCAGCTCCCGACCAACGGTCGTTAGATGCCCCGTCAGTGAACATCTTCCATCGGACAGGAGGGATTACTTTGTGATTTTCACTCGGTTCATCCGGAATGGTGAACTCAGCAACGAAGTCAACTAATGCTTGCCCTTGGATGGTCCTTCGCGGCAGGTAGGTGATATCAAACTGGCTTAACTCGATGTTCCACTTTAGCATCCTACCGGAAGTTTCCGGTCGTTGGAGTACCTGTCGCAAGGGTTGGTCAGTGAAAACACTGATTGAGTGCGCCTGAAAGTAGGGACGAAGCTTGCGTGATGCAATCACCAGGCAATAGGCAAGTTTCTCGATCTTTGGATAATTCTTTTCTGCCCCCGTCAGTCGTTTACTAACATAGTACACCGGCCTTTGAACCTTGTCTTCTTCGCGAACTAGGGCTGTACTAATAGCGTGTTGAGACACAGCCAAATATACGCACAACGTCTCGTGGTCTACTGGTTTTGACAACACTGGAGGACTTTCCAAGTGTCTTACCAGGGCTCGGAATGCTTCCTCGCAGTCAGTCGTCCATTCGAAGTTTCTCTTTCCTTTTTTCATGGCATCGAAGAAAGGAACACACTTATCTGTGGCTCTGGATATGAATCGACTGAGCCCAGCTACTTTTCCGTTCAAGCTCTGTACCTGTTTTATGGTTCTAGGTGCCTGTATATCTCGGATGGCCTGGATCTTCTCCGGGTTAGTTTCAATTCCTCGTGCATTCACAATGAATCCCAAGAACTTCCCTGATGCCACGCCGAATGAACACTTTGAAGGATTGATCTTCATCCCATAGTGCCTTAGTACACCGAACATTTCTGCCAAGTCTCGGATGTGGTCGTTTGACTGTCGTGACTTCACGAGCATGTCATCCACATAGACTTCCATTGTTCTACCAATCTGATCCTTGAACATTCGGTTCACCATGCGTTGATAGGTTGCTCCTGCATTCTTCAACCCAAAAGGCATTACTACATAGCAATACAGCCCGACGTTTGTGACGAAGCTGGTGTGTTCTTGGTCCGGGATGTGCATTGGGATTTGATTGTACCCGGAGTATGCATCCATAAAAGATAGTAGCTCATGCCCGGCAGTCGAATCGACCAGCTGATCAATTCGTGGCAACGGGAAGCTATCCTTCGGGCATGCTTTGTTTAAATTAGAATAGTCAACGCAGGTTCTCCATTTCCCGTTTGCTTTCTTTACCAACACAGGGTTGGACACCCATTCCGGGTAGAGGGCGTCGCGGACAAACCCATTGGCTTTGAGTTTATCCACCTCCTCTTTGAGAGCTGCAGACCTTTCCGGGTCCATGCCTCTCCTTTTTTGCTTCACAGGTACGCGTTTCGGGTCTATATTCAACATATGGCTCGCAATTGCAGGGGAAATCCCACGCATAAAAGAGTGTGTCCAGGCGAAGACATCAAGATTCGCTCGGAGGAAATCAGATGAATTCTCTGCCATTAGGGGATCGAGCTGTGACCCAATTTTAAGAACTCGTGTCGGGTCGCTGTGGCTAACTGGAATATCAACTGTTAGTTCGGCCGGTGCTGCGCCTGGTTCCCTGGGTTCCCCTTTGTCATCTCTCGGATCTATGTCTCCGACGATCCGAGAATGTCGCCCGAGCCAGTGCTCGGGCGCTAATTGTCAATCATCAGAATTCGGGATGTAGACGATGCTGTCCGCAGTCTTCCCCTTTTCTCTGCGTCGGGCCTCTCTCAGCTCAGCCATGTAACATGCACGTCCGGTTGCTTGGTCGCCATGCACTACGCCAACCCCTTTGTCTGTCGGGAATTTCAGTGTGAGACACCACGGGGCCAAGACTGCCCTGAAATCTGCATGGGCCGGTCGTCCCAAAAACACGTTGTATGGTGAATCAACATCCAACACTATGAATGGTAGGATTCGCACTCTCCTGCGTTCACCTTGTCCCGGTTCAACTGGCAACTCCACATATCCTACTGCGTCTGTGGCTGCGCCGTTAAAGCCATGGATTCGGGCTTTAGATGGTTTCAAATCCTTAGTCTCCAGCTTCATTTGGTCATACGCTTTCTTGAAGATGATGTTAACGGAACTTCCGCAATCAATTAGGATTCTCCTTACGAATGCCAGTCCGATGGTTGCGGATATGACCAATGGATCAATGGTGGGAGCTTCCACCTTATCCGCGTCTCTATTCCTGAATACAATATCGTCGTGCATCGTGCGTTGCTGCTTTGCGGGAGTTCCATCCTCCACATTTGAACATCACTCATGCTCTGTATGTCTCAAGGAATTAGCATATCGCTCCATTTCCTGCCAATTTTTATCCGCAGGATGAGGTCCACCAGCAATTGTGTTAATAACCAATCTTCCCACAGTTCGAGTAGGTTGCTCTGGTTGGTGTAGAGCTGGGCCACGTCCGGGGTCTGAAGTCTCTTGTCTTCCTTCTGGCGTATCTTTGACGAATTCCTGCAGCTTCTTCTGCCTAATCAATTTCTCAATAGCGTCATGGAGATGCCTGCATTCGTCTGTGTTGTGCCCATAAGACTCGTGAAAGCGGCAATACTTTCCAGTCCGCTTTTGCTCCTCTGTTGATTCCTTAGGGCGTGGTTTTCTGTATTGAAAAGTGTTGCAGGTCGATAAGTAGATGTTTTCAAGAGACGCATTCAGTGGAGTGTATTCGTTGTAGGTTGGGATCCTTGACTTCCATCTCCCCGTTTCCTTCTTCTTTCCAGGATTTCCACTTCCAGTTCCCTTAGACTGCCCGGGCTTATTTTGGATGCTGGCCTGAGTCTTTCCAGGGTTTTCGTTGGTTGCTTTCATGGCGATGTTGCCCTTTACAGACTCCTGAACGGACCCTGGTGCCTTATCTTTCCTTATCCACCGAGCTTCTTCCCTTCTTATGAACTGGCGGGCTTTCGAATAGAAATGTTCCAACGTAGCTGGTGGCTTTCCCGCCAACCAATCCCCAAATTCAGAGTCTGGATCCACTCCACGCATTACTGCCATCAAAATCGCGTGGTCGTTTGGATTGCTCACTTCAGTAGCGGCAACATGAAATCTCTGCAAGTATACTTTCAGTGATTCTCCAGGAGCTTGGGTCACGCTTGATAAGGACATCACATCCTTGGGTCGAGTGGCGTGTATCCTGAATTGTTCTATGAATTTCCTTGCTAATTCGTCGAAGTTTGAGATTGACCATGGAGGAAGTCGAGTGAACCACATGGTGGCAATTCCGGACAGAGTTATTGGAAAGCACCTGCACTTAGTTGTGTCGTTGGCCCTTGCTGAATCCATCATCCATCCATACCTCATTACATGTTGTCTAGGGTCAGTTTTTCCTTCATAGGCGGGTATGGTGGGCATGTTAAACTTCCTTGGGTATTCAGCCTGTAGAATGGTATCTGTGAAGGGAGTATGACTCTTAGACATTCCCCAATCTTCATTAGTCAAACCTTGATTCTCTCCCATAAACTGCCTGACAATAGCTGTCAAATCCGGGGTTTGTATGGTGGGAGGAAGGTTGGGTTCCGCTCCACGGGCTTGATTTCTAGTAGAGCGATCAGTAGCACCTGCTTGGTCATCGTCATCCTTGCGGCGTCTATGCCTGGGAGGTTCATCAGCTGAAGTTGAGCTATCATCTTCGGAGTAGGGGACAGGGCTACCTCCAGTATTCTGATGCTGCTGTTGAGCAAGTTGGGCCATGAGATCAGCATTAACTTGGATTTGCTCAGCGAGTTGCCTTCTGCTTTCCGTAAGCTCTTTTATCAAGTCATTTAATTCTGCTCGTGAAATAGCTTCCGCTTGGTTTTGGCTGGAGGGCCCCGTGCCTCGAATTGCTTGTTGATCGTTAGGTCCAAGTTGTTGAACACTAGCGGTTTCGCGGGCATCTACATTTTGGGAGGTCGACCTTGTTCGTGGTCTTCCCATGGTAGAGTCATTGGTTGTAACTCTGAGTAGAATCAACAGATGCCTTATGAATAATTACGGATCTTCTTCGGGGGATTTATGCAATCCAGTAGCTACAAAGTAGATCCTCACAACCTGAGAATTCGATTCTCAGTGAAAGCACCAAAATGTTAGCGCCAAAATTGGTCACTAACACCCTTAGAGAGTTTGTGTAGAGAGATTAATGAAGAAGATAAATTAAAATAGAGAAGATAATATAAATTAAAATGCGGGAGTCGAGAACACAGAATTTATAGTGGTTCGGTGTTGTAGCCTACGTCCACTTTGAAGTTGATCATTTATTTCTTCGCTTTAAACTTGATTACAGATACAATCCGCTCTTAAGTATTCAAATACAATTGTGAAATAAAAGTAGAAGTCTTGGATGAGGTTTGGATGAGGCAGAGTCTCCCCTGTGTTCTCTGAAATCTGATCCCGTTTTCTGTGCCCCTGCCTCCCTAGTTATAGATGACAGTGGGTTGGACTTCCCTAGTGGGCCTGGTAGTCGAATAACTCGGTCCAAAGAGTGTAGGCACGGCGCGCCGACCAGGGAGGCCGAACGATGGAATGCCGAAGAGAAACCTTCGTGCCAAACGAGTAGGCCGAGCAACAGTTGGAACAGTTGTGTTGAGGAGGATGCTGAAACATCTTGCTGGCCGAACGTTCGGGGATGCCGAGCGTTCTTACGCCGAATGTTCGTAGAAAGTCGAACAAGCTTTGGTGGCCGAACGATATTATTTGGCCGAGCGGCATTCAATGCCTAACTATCTCTCGATGCCAGATGACCTCTAGATGCCGAACGATATCCTTATGCCGAACGGTCTTATGCTGAATGTTTACTTCGGCCGAACGCTCCTTTGGCCGAACATGCTCTGGATGCCGAGTGTCCTTTGACTGCTGAACACACTTTACACCGAGTACACCTTGGAGGCCGAACGTTAGTCTTGGCCGGACGGCATTCAATGCCGAACGTTCTTCTGATGCCGAGCGATACTTGATGCCGAGCACTCCTCTCTGACCGAGCGTCCTTGCTATGCCGAGTACTAGGTTGCCTGGTCAATTCCTTGGGAAACATTTCGTTTGTCTTTCTAAATCGATTCCCAAAATTTACGTTCAAACTTTCAAATTTCCATTTCAAAATCTTATAATTCGATTTCAACTTTTATTTAAACAATTCAAATATTGATTCAAGTTCGTATATAAGTTTCATTCCGAAATCATTTAAAATGGTTTAATTTCATTCAAATCAATTTTAATTCATTTATCGATTTCATTCAATATTCGCTAAGTAAATTGATCCTTCAACAACTTCTATTGAAATTCCAATTCATTTAAATCAATTACTTACGTTCAACTTCATTATATCAAAACTTCAAATTGAAATAAATTAAATTCGTCAAATCAATTCTTTAAATTACGAGTCTTACATTAATTTCAATAAAACACATTTATTTCTTGTTAAGAAATTCAATTTCACTTATTCTTCACTTAGTTACAAATTCCAAAACTCAATTAATAAAGAAACTTAATTTCACATATTCAAGAAGTTCAATTTCACTTACTAACTTACTTAAATAATTTTCCAAAACTTAATAAATAAAGAAACCCAATTTTATTTATTAACGAAGTTCAAATTCACTTATTCAAAAGTTCAATTTCTCTTATCAAAAAAGTCAAATTTTATTTAATTATCAAATAATTCAATCCTATTCAATTATTAAATAATTACATCTTAATTATTAATTCAAACTTAATTATCAAATCATTCAACTTAATTACAAATTCAACTTAATAATTAAATCATTTCCACTTAATTAGGAACTCAAACTTAATTATCAAATCATTTCAACTTAATTATAAGTTCAACTTAATAATTTCAAACTTAATTATAAATTTAAAAATTAATTATAATTTCAAACTTAATTATAATTTCAAACGTAATTATTAAATGATTTCAAAATTAATCATTTAAAAACTCAATTATTACTACATTTGTTTCAGATTTCTATTTTTATTTTTTTTACATTTTCCTTTCATAGAAATTCAAATTCCAACTTCATTTCAAAACTTATTCTTTATTCGAATAAAAATCATTATTTTTATTTTTAAATCAAATTATTGACCAATCGGATTTTTATTTAATTCTCTATCCTAAATCAAGTTCATTTGAGTATTTATCATTTCAACCCGATTCCAATTTAATTCAAAAATCAAAGCATAGCAAAGGGAACTTGCAGTGTGATATCTGGGATGGTGTCAAAGTAAATAAACAAGCAATAACAATAATCAATAACAATACAATAATTAATTCAAATAATACCGAAATAATCGTATTAATTCGCATTGTTGTTTGTGCGAATTAATATAATTATCTCTAGAATCCACACTATCATTTCATGTAGATTAAAGATTATTTCACTAATTATTCATATGGTTCTTCACTTGTCATTTATCATTCGATTTCATACAACATAAATTCAAATGGTTCAAGGGTAATTAACCATTTCTACGTGTCAAATAATTAGACATTTAAGGGGTCATATTATACCAATTTAACTAATCAAATTTAACACATATGTCGATTCAAATTTTTATCTATCATACGTCAAATTCAATTGCATAATATTTATCACTTTATACATTTCAAATTTAACATCCAATATAATAACAAACAATCAATTGATTATCAGCCAAACAAGATTATCATCGTATAATTTACAGATAATGGTGTCAGATGTCAAAGGTGAACTGATACATAAATAACAGTGCAATAATTAACAGCGCCATATTTCAATTGTCGTTTCAATTGAAATCGAATTTAATAAATAAAAGAATATTAATTGTGAGTGATTTCTCACCTTTCGGGGCTAGAGGGAACAGGAGGTGACACAGATATGCATACCGATACGGACTCTGAAATTTAATTACGCATCCAAGCACGAATTCCATAGCAAAGCAAGATTGGACGCGAATTTGACAAAGCTGATAGATAAGGATTTATGAAAACGAATCAGAACTGGATCGATGATGATGAATGGTATAGGTGAACACACACACACACACATAACCACTTATAACTATATGTAAAATCATATTCTAAATCCAAACATAGATTAAATTATACGTTATATTTAAACACATGTATATAATAAAACATATATACGTTATGTATTGAAACAAATACATATTTTTTTTATCTTAAATTTTCATATAAACTACAACCAAAGTGTACTCTTATATATATATAATATTACCCTATATATCCCACATATAATACTGTCGCCTCTCTATATACATATATAATACTAATATATACTAAAATGCAGATACTTATATATACACCCTTCAACAACTACAACTATTAAAACAGACGCAATATATACATCAACTATCAATAGAAAATTGGTATAACTTATGCAGACCAACATATAACCTCCTTAACATATATATGTGCATAGAAACCAGTTTACAACAATATAAACTAATATACATTCATGCGTTGAAAATATACTGGAAATATATACATACATATATATATATATATATATATATATATATATATATATATATATATATAAAAGCGAACAGATATATGTATAAACTGAAAAATATAATATTATAATTTTATACGTATATAACCTTATGGCAATGGTCATAAATATCAATACTATACAATGCAGACAGAAGGAAGATACGCATACTTGACAAATATGTGTATGCGCGTACTTGACAAATAAGCCGACTCATATATATTTTAAACAATTTTATGAAAAAGAATCTTCTGATACCACCTTTCGTCAGGACCCGATTCTTCGTCTTCCGAAAATTCAACATCGATACTCACTTTATCGACTGCCGAGCAATCGAACGACGGAAAACCGAACACTTAGGGTTTAAGAAGAAGAAAAGCAAGAAGAAGAGATAAGAAGATAGAAAATAGAGAGAAAAGAAAATAGAAAATAGAAACAATAGAACGGAACAGAAAACAACAGAACAACATCAGAATCTCACAATTCGCAGCGGAACAACATATAATAAATAAATGAATAATCTTTAAACAAAGAACTATATCAGTTATTACATTTCATACATTACATTTCATTACATCATATCATCAGAGTGTACAACAACAACAAACAGTGCAGCGGAAAAAGAAATACTATATAAACTAGTAATACGCCATGCCATCCATCTTGCCTCCAGCAACTCCAGAATATCCAGAATATCCTGATAAACCTTAACTCTTGACTGCCCGTGTAGAAATTGGTGGGCACCCAGAGTTTAGGAAGGAAAACAATAAACTCCGAGTTAGTCATGTGACTGGTGTGAGAACTCAAAACAGTTTATTTATCTTTAAAATCAAAATAGAAGAATTATTTTTAAATTCAATTCGCAATGCTTTTAAAAATGAGACTACCATAAGACCTCCCGTCACACACACAATGCAAACGCAGACTTGGAGGAGATTTCTCCTTATGATAGTCAAAGATGCTTGATACGCATTAAAAAGAAACATTTGATATTATTATTAGTGCATAGTGTAGGAAATTCATTTCGAAAGTAGAATATAAATCTTAGCCAGCATAGGTACCATTATATTATGCCTACTATAGCTACTTCCTGAGGAAGCAGGTTCTACAACTAAAACCGTACAAGTCACGTATTGTTTCTTTGGATTTCCAACGAATGATCAGGCCAAGGAACTTCCCATTGCCACATGAGAATGCCTCTGGATGGACATCCCCGAGAACCAAACCGGATCTCTACCAACACAAGGCCGGGTTACCCCTAACTGAGTAACAACTGACCGAATATGCCATCCCCCGGTCCTTTGGGGCCTTTTCACCGAGCGCTCGCAATCAATTCACACAATCATAACAAAGTGTTTTCAACATGAGTAAGTATCTGGGCTCCATACCACGATACCACCCTTTTCCAGAAGGAAATGCACACATCCTAAAGGGCGCTACCCCTCATAACCTTGCTGCTTCTTTCCTGTTTTGACCATTCACGGGGTGTGAGGCTCGACGAAGTCACGTCCACAAAAACATACTTTATACAAAAGCCATGCTTTGGGTCAACAAATGATCATAGAAATGATCACAAAGATAGACGATCAAATAAACGATCCTATCACAAATAATCAACACAATGATCATTTACAGCAACAGCATGTCACATTACCAAATTGAGAATATATCGCTGATAACATTCAACTACATAACCTCTGAGCTCGTACGTCTCAGAGAAGGGTGTTAAGCTAAAAGAATAAATTCTCCGCCACCAACAGAAATATATTTGAAAGAAATCTGCTTTATATCTCAATTTGTAACGTCAGACATACAATCCATACGAGTCTGTTCCGGGCTCGAACAAAACCGAAGGCACTTCTCACGAAGCCCTTGCAATCCGGGTATTCACAATCCCGATCGAATTTCCCATCACTTAAGGAAATCTCTATACCAGGAGCGACCCAGTGCAGAGACAATCGATAGGTCATCCTACCGCTTTCACAAATACTCGGTCTTCAACACCGATCTTTTATGCAATTCACAACGACGTATCACATATTCGGAATGGGTTATACGACCCCATGGTCCTTTCCCGGTTAACCCGAATAGTGAGCGTTTATTCAAAAATAATTGTGGCATTCAAATTCAAACAATTCACATCAATTACCCATTCAAAGGGAAATATTGATAGTCGGTTATTGAACTATCAATTGATATGCACACATCACTAGATTCCAAATAATTTTCCAAATTATTTATTTTCCAAAATATCTTCACAAGATATATTATTTTCACACTTTAAAAATAAATCAACATTTATTTTTAAACCCAATTTCCAATTTCATTTATAAATTCCATATTGAATTTATATTTCAAAATATCTATGAATATATGATTTCAATTATTCATTTTCAATTTATCTTCAAAAAGATAAATTCTCTAATATTCACTTTATATTGGAAAACATTTCCATACTTATTTATTCATAAGTAATTCACAGATTTTAGTTATTTTCGACACTTGGAAAATACTCAATATACTTCAATCGAAATTAAGTATATATTTCATTATTTAAGGAAATCATTCTCTTAAACATATTTATTTGGGCCAAAACGAATGTTGCGTAAAACATCGTTACGACAACCCAAAATCACTAGTATAGGGATTCAAAATTAAAATAGATATATAAATCCCAATACTATACAAAACATTTCCTTTCGGAAATCATTTACTATAACAATAGTGTTATAGTCCACCATTCCCTTTTATTTCTCGAAAACGTCTATTTCAACAATCGATGTTGAAATCTATGGTTTCGAATCTTAACACCTTTCGAAAACATCGTTAGATCATTTTAATTTTATTTGAAATATCACATTCAAAACAATTTCTTTAACATATTATTCACTATTCAAAAACGTGAATATACTTTGTTAACAAATTTCATCCTTTTATTCATTTTATTTTAAAGGATTATTCACAGTCAAAAATGTGAATATAACATAGGTTTCAACAATTTACTTATCAAAATAAGTCGTTTGCGAATTTATAAAACAACGTTTATAAATTCCATTTCTATTTATTTTATAACAACTTCCTTTTATAAATTCCTTTATTAACCTATTCGATTTATAACTCAATTATAAAACAAAGGTTCATATTTTAAGTCAAATACTTATAATTTATTTGTTTGCAAAAATCGTTCCTTTGAACTTCATAATTATAAATCTTATAACTTATAAGATTCAATTATTCATCCAAATATATTCTTTAATAATTTCACAAAATCTATAAATCTTACTATTTATAAATTTCATTTATAACTTCACCATTTATAATTTTATAAATTCCATTCATTTACAAAATTCATTTTCACTTCATTCAAACACTTATAAAAACTCGTTTTATAATGTCAATATTTCGATGCATAAATATCCATCTATAAATCTCTTAATATAAATCAATTTATATTATTCTTTAAAACGTCTTTAATCTCCTTTATTATTTCACCATTTTGATTCGTAAAATAATTAAATTTATAAATCCTATATTTAAACTTTTCACAATAAATTCTAAAATCCCGATTAAACTATTTTATAAAATCATTAGCATCATATTCTCAAAAATCAGTTTTTAACTAAATTTCTCAAAAATCATAATTTTATAACTTTGAAAATTATAACGTTTATTTATTTAAAATGGATCAATTCCAAAATTATTTTATAAAACGTATACTTTTCAAAAATCACTTTAAAAATCATTTTAAAATTCCAAAACTTGGTCCAATGATGCTACACACCAAATAGTCAATCACGACAACAACGATATCATATCTCGATATGATAATCCATCAAATATAAAAATATCTGAAATCAAATAAATACTATTGAGGAATCCAGTTGGATCCCTCCAACCTGTTTTCCTGCATCCACAAACATTAGCACAATACCAATTTCGCTCCAGTACGAAATTATCGCGGTATATGGGATTTAAAATATTATCCGCTTAATAGTCGGCGCAATAGGGTCTCATCCGCTAAACAAATAATGCGGGGAATCAATAACTCCAATATATACATATGCCAATATATATATATATTGCTATTATATATATAATACCAATTTCACTGTTTATGAAATATTCGCGGTATATGTTTTTAATAAATAACATCCGTTTACTAACGGCGTATAATGTCTATTTTAACAATCAATAGATAACAATCATCATTCAAACATGCATTCAAATATTTTAAATCTAACTATTTAAAATAAAATCGAAACTGATTCGATTGAGTGAGAAGTTCTCACCTTGATTTTAATTTCGTTTTAGCGATTTATTTCGAATAAAATTAAACGAACGTTTAATTTTACCCAAAATTCTCACTAACTCCAAACGACTCCAATCCAATTTCATCGCGTAGTTCTCGTCCATACGATTCCAACGCAACTGGTTTCGCGCGTTTTCGACCTCGTATGAAAAAGTTATCACAGTTTAAACATTTACACGATTTAATATACTTAAATTTACAATTAATTATATTTACAAACTTGCATTCATCGTGGCCGCACATCACCCCTACCCCTTTCTCCTTCTATTGCATCTTCCTCCAGGTGATAAAAAAACCACGGCCGAACCCATCACTGCCGCCCCCTAGGGTTAAATATCACGGCAACTACGAGCCCCTCCACCTCGATCAACCATCTCCATTTCGTGCGCATGCCCCCACTCCATGCTCGGCCCAAGTGGCTTCGAGCTCGGCGGTCCATGGTGCTCGAAATACGTGCTTGAACTCGCAGCCTTCTAGCTCCAATTGCCGACAATCCATCGCTTCTTTTGCGATCATAACCGTTGAAACCCAAGATCTCTCTATGCTCTTCGATTCTCTAGTTCATAGTTTGTTGAATCGTTTGAAGGATTGGAAGAATTTTAAGAGAGAAAATGGCGACTTTCTGGCCATTGAAGGAAGCAACGGTGGCTAGGGTTTTTAGGTTTTTTTTTTATTTTTTTTTATTTTTGTGAATTTTGGGCCTATTTATAGAAAATTATTCAAACACTATTCATCCCGGAAATTCCGAACTCCGATTTACGCGCCGTAACCAGCGTTTCTAGGGTTTACCCGCCGTTCCGGACACAATGGAACAGGTTTCGGAAGCTAATTCGGACATCTGTGCGAGTTATGGCTATAAACGCTCAATTTAAATTAAACCGATTTAAGCGATTTTCTAGGCGTTTTAATTTGTATCGGACAAACGGTAAATCCAATTGACACGAAATTTTAAACCTTACAATAATATCACATTACGGATCTGATGAAACTGGTTTCATCGAAATCCGAGACTTTTTGAAAAATGGCTATTTTAACTCGCTAAATTAAAATTAAAAATAATTCGATGCGTTTCGAGCTGCCACGATCAAACGGTAACTCCGATTGACACGAAAATTGAAATCCGGTAATAACTAACTATTACGGATCCAATGCAACTGGTTTCGTTCAATTCTGAGACTGTTCAAAAATTGACTATTTTCACTAGTCGATTTTAATATTAAAATATTCAATTTTCACAAATTAACTCTTAATTCGATTTTAAAAGTTCTAAAATATCATTCTAACTCCAACATGATAAAATAAAATTTTACAAATCATTTTCAATCATATTTAACTCAATTTTCAATTATTTTCCATAATTTAACATATTAAATTATCGATTTAATTATCCAATTATTCAAATAAAAATTTATTTGACTTATAAATTTCACTTATTAATTTTTAAAATTAATTAAATATTCAAATTTTAATAAATTAAAATTCTGGGTCGTTACAATCTTCCCCCCTTAAAAGAATTTCGTCCTCGAAATTAACAAGTAAGAAAAGTTGTAGAATTTATTAACTTTCCATAGTTCATAATTAAATTTCTTACAATAACTTTACTAAGTTTCAAATCATACTTAGTTATCTTTTCAAAACAACTACTAATGTTTAACTTTCAATTCCAAATCAAAGTTAAAGTTTTCAAAAATTTTCAATTTTCTCAAATTTTTCTAACGCCTTAAATTTTCGGAAAAATTCGCCATAGTCTCCTTTGCGCGGCTCGATCCGAAAAAAAATGACAGTATATATATCACAAATATACATCTCATCAAGTAATGAGGCATCCCGAAGGGAAAAAAGTATAAAAGTACGATATTTAATCCGAGATATGTACCTTATATTTTATTAGCGAGCATATACGGCGCATATAGCGCGAAAGCGAGCTCCAAACGCGAAGCAAACGCGATCCGCACCTACTAAACACTCAACAAACAACATGAGAACATGCATATATGAAAATGGTATCAATATACAACATATATCTCCATAACAACTATATATGCTAACATAGCAAATGCAACAAAACAACAAATGCAAACATCAACCAACTTTAATCCATAACCAATAAATATTCATTCATATTCTTATTAATATTCAATGAAATGGTTTTCAATTTAATCACATTTGATTCATATACAGTGGATGTTCTTACTATCATTCATTTTCTATTAGTTTATATTCACTAATTCATATTCAAGTTGGTTCACTTCCAAATCAAATTCAATTTCATTCAAATTTATTTACCTTTAATTTGAATTCAATTATATAGCTTTCAATTTCGCTAATTTACTTTCATTAACACTTAATGAATTATATACAATCAATCAACAATCAAGTAACAACCAATGTATATTAATTACAACCAAATTCCTTTGCTTATATTCATTTACTTTGGTTTAACATCTTTACTTTCAATTGGTTCAATTAAATTGATTTTCATCCAATTATTCAACTTCCAATAACATTAGATTTTAAATGAATTAACACTTACATTCATTATTTCATATCAACTTAATTCACATTCAATTGATTATCATTCAATCCATTCATTCAATTCAATTACAAAAAGTTGAATTTCTTTTATATAACTCAAGTTCACATTTATCACTTAACTTTATTAATTTACTTCGATATCAATATCAACTTTATTCAACATCTCTTAAGTTATACTTCCATTTAACTTTAAATTCATTTTCTATTTGCAACTCATATTCATAAATATATTCATATAGTTTCACTTCTTATATATATATAAGTTTATTTCACAATTGTAAATCACTTTAATTATAATTCAATTTTTATAATTCATTTGCTTATACAATTATTCTTTTATTTAAATTATTCAAACAACTAAACAATCACTTATATATAGTTTAATAATTCTGAAAAATTATTTCTTCATATATAAAATATATAATCAAGTAAAATTATTTCATTTACCCAATTGAAAACAATACTGTGTCGGTTTATCTTGTTTAAGAGTTTAGAAACCCCTTTCTACGATAGTTAGCTAGACTACATCGACCGAAATCTATAAACAATCAACCGATAAGTCAACACAATACAAAACAATTCTTATATTCACTAACAAATACGCTCTCATAGCTATTATTACACTCAATTCATTCTAGAGCACTACTGACTCTATCTCTAATGAGTAATACCCAACAGAACCATGGTTGTCGCTTAACCATAAGCTCTGATACCACATTGTCAGGACCCGATTCTTCGTCTTCCGAAAATTCAACATCGATACTCACTTTATCGACTGCCGAGCAATCGAACGACGGAAAACCGAACACTGAGGGTTTAAGAAGAAGAAAAGCAAGAAGAAGAGATAAGAAGATAGAAAATAGAGAGAAAAGAAAATAGAAAATAGAAACAATAGAACGGAACAGAAAACAACAGAACAACATCAGAATCTCACAATTCGCAGCGGAACAACATATAATAAATAAATGAATAATCTTTAAACAAAGAACTATATCAGTTATTACATTTCATACATTACATTTCATTACATCATATCATCAGAGTGTACAACAACAACAACAAACAGTGCAGCGGAAAAAGAAATACTATATAAACTAGTAATACGCCATGCCATCCATCTTGCCTCCAGCAACTCCAGAATATCCAGAATATCCTGATAAACCTTAACTCTTGACTGCCCGTGTAGAAATTGGTGGGCACCCAGAATTTAGGAAGGAAAACAATAAACTCCGAGTCAGTCATGTGACTGGTGTGAGAACTCAAAACAGTTTATTTATCTTTAAAATCAAAATAGAAGAATATTTTTAAATTCAATTCGCAATGCTTTTAAAAATGAGACTACCATAAGACCTCCCGCCACACACACAATGCAAACGCAGACTTGGAGGAGATTTCTCCTTATGATAGTCAAAGATGCTTGATACGCATTGAAAAGAAACATTTGATATTATTATTAGTGCATAGTGTAGGAAATTCATTTCGAAAGTAGAATATAAATCTTAGCCAGCATAGGTACCATTATATTATGCCTACTATAGCTACTTCCTGAGGAAGCAGGTTCTACAACTAAAACCGTACAAGTCACGTATTGTTTCTTTGGATTTCCAACGAATGATCAGGCCAAGGAACTTCCCATTGCCACATGAGAATGCCTCTGGATGGACATCCCCGAGAACCAAACCGGATCTCTACCAACACAAGGCCGGGTTACCCCTAATTGAGTAACAACTGACCGAATATGCCATCCCCCGATCCTTTGGGACCTTTTCACCGAGCGCTCGCAATCAATTCACACAATCATAACAAAGTGTTTTCAACATGAGTAAGTATCTGGGCTCCATACCATGATACCACCCTTTTCCAGAAGGAAATGCACACATCCTAAAGGGCGCTACCCCTCATAACCTTGCTGCTTCTTTCCTGTTTTGACCATTCACGGGGTGTGAGGCTCGACGAAGTCACGTCCACAAAAACATACTTTATACAAAAGCCATGCTTTGGGTCAACAAATGATCATAGAAACGATCACAAAGATAGACGATCAAATAAACGATCCTATCACAAATAATCAACACAATGATCATTTACAGCAACAGCATGTCACATTACCAAATTGGGAATATATCGCTGATAACATTCAACTACATAACCTCTGAGCTCGTACGTCTCAGAGAAGGGTGTTAAGCTAAAAGAATAAATTCTCCGCCACCAACAGAAATATATTTGAAAGAAATCTGCTTTATATCTCAATTTGTAACGTCAGACATACAATCCATACAAGTCTGTTCCGGGCTCGAACAAAACCGAAGGCACTTCTCACGAAGCCCTTGCAATCCGGGTATTCACAATCCCGATCGAATTTCCCATCACTTAAGGAAATCTCTATACCAGGAGCGACCCAGTGCAGAGACAATCGATAGGTCATCCTATCGCTTTCACAAATACTCGGTCTTCAACACCGATCTTTTATGCAATTCACAACGACGTATCACATATTCGGAATGGGTTATACGACCCCATGGCCCTTTCCCGGTTAACCCGAATAGTGAGCGTTTATTCAAAAATAATTGTGGCATTCAAATTCAAACAATTCACATCAATTACCCATTCAAAGGGAAATATTGATAGTCGGTTATTGAACTATCAATTGATATGCACACATCACTAGATTCCAAATAATTTTCCAAATTATTTATTTTCCAAAATATCTTCACAAGATATATTATTTTCACACTTTAAAAATAAATCAACATTTAACATTTATTTTTAAACCCAATTTCCAATTTCATTTATAAATTCCATATTGAATTTATATTTCAAAATATCTATGAATATATGATTTCAATTATTCATTTTCAATTTATCTTCAAAAAGATAAATTCTCTAATCTTCACTTTATATTGGAAAACATTTCCATACTTATTTATTCATAAGTAATTCACAGATTTTAGTTATTTTCGACACTTGGAAAATAATCAATATACTTCAATCGAAATTAAGTATATATTTCATTATTTAAGGAAATCATTCTCTTAAACATATTTATTTGGGCCAAAACGAATGTTGCGTAAAACATCGTTACGACAACCCAAAATCACTAGTATAGGGATTCAAAATTAAAATAGATATATAAATCCCAATACTATACAAAACATTTCCTTTCGGAAATCATTTACTATAACAATAGTGTTATAGTCCACCATTCCCTTTTATTTCTCGAAAACGTCTATTTCAACAATCGATGTTGAAATCTATGGTTTCGAATCTTAACACCTTTTGAAAACATCGTTAGATCGTTTTAATTTTATTTGAAATATCACATTCAAAACAATTTCTTTAACATATTATTCACTATTCAAAAACGTGAATATACTTTGTTAACAAATTTCATCCTTTTATTCATTTTATTTTAAAGGATTATTCACAGTCAAAAATGTGAATATAACATAGGTTTCAACAATTTACTTATCAAAATAAGTCGTTTGCGAATTTATAAAACAACGTTTATAAATTCCATTTCTATTTATTTTATAACAACTTCCTTTTATAAATTCCTTTATTAACCTATTCGATTTATAACTCAATTATAAAACAAAGGTTCATATTTTAAGTCAAATACTTATAATTTATTTGTTTGCAAATATCGTTCCTTTGAACTTCATAATTATAAATCTTATAACTTATAAGATTCAATTATTCATCCAAATATATTCTTTAATAATTTCACAAAATCTATAAATCTTACTATTTATAAATTTCATTTATAACTTCACCATTTATAATTTTATAAATTCCATTCATTTACAAAATTCATTTTCACTTCATTCAAACACTTATAAAAACTCGTTTTATAATGTCAATATTTCGATTCATAAATATCCATCTATAAATCTCTTAATATAAATCAATTTATATTATTCTTTAAAACGTCTTTAATCTCCTTTATTATTTCACCATTTTGATTCGTAAAATAATTAAATTTATAAATCCTATATTTAAACTTTTCACAATAAATTCTAAAATCCCGATTAAACTATTTTATAAAATCATTAGCATCATATTCTCAAAAATCAGTTTTTAACTAAATTTCTCAAAAATCATAATTTTATAACTTTGAAAATTATAACGTTTATTTATTTAAAATGGATCAATTCCAAAATTATTTTATAAAACGTATACTTTTCAAAAATCACTTTAAAAATCATTTTAAAATTCCAAAACTTGGTCCAATGATGCTACACACCAAATAGTCAATCACGACAACAACGATATCATATCTCGATATGATAATCCATCAAATATAAAAATATCTGAAATCAAATAAATACTGTTGAGGAATCCAGTTGGATCCCTCCAACCTGTTTTCCTGCATCCACAAACATTAGCACAATACCAATTTCGCTACAGTACGAAATTATCGCGGTATATGGGATTTAAAATATTATCCGCTTAATAGACGGCGCAATAGGGTCTCATCCGCTAAACAAATAATGCGGGGAATCAATAACTCCAATATATACATATGCCAATATATATATATATATTGCTATTATATATATAATACCAATTTCACTGTTTATGAAATATTCGCGGTATATGTTTTTAATAAATAACATCCGTTTACTAACGGCGTATAATGTCTGTTTTAACAATCAATAGATACAATCATCATTCAAACATGCATTCAAATATTTTAAATCTAACTATTTAAAATAAAATCGAAACTGATTCGATTGAGTGAGAAGTTCTCACCTTGATTTTAATTTCGTTTTAGCGATTTATTTCGAATAAAATTAAACGAACGTTTAATTTTACCCAAAATTCTCACTAACTCCAAACGACTCCAATCCAATTTCATCGCGTAGTGCTCGTCCATACGATTCCAACGCAACTGGTTTCGCGCGTTTTCGACCTCGTATGAAAAAGTTATCACAGTTTAAACATTTACACGATTTAATATACTTAAATTTACAATTAATTATATTTACAAACTTGCATTCATCGTGGCCGCACATCACCCCTACCCCTTTCTCCTTCTATCGCATCTTCCTCCAGGTGATAAAAAAAACCACGGCCGAACCCATCACTGCCGCCCCCTAGGGTTAAATATCACGGCAACTACGAGCCCCTCCACCTCGATCAACCACCTCCATTTCGTGCGCACGCCCCCATTCCATGCTCGGCCCAAGTGGCTTCGAGCTCGGCGGTCCATGGTGCTCGAAATACGTGCTTGAACTCGCAGCCTTCTAGCTCCAATTGCCGACAATCCATCGCTTCTTTTGCGATCATAACCGTTGAAACCCAAGATCTCTCTATGCTCTTCGATTCTCTAGTTCATAGTTTGTTGAATCGTTTGAAGGATTGGAAGAATTTTAAGAGAGAAAATGGCGAATTTCTGGCCATTGAAGGAAGCAACGGCGGCTAGGGTTTTTAGGTTTATTTATTTTATTTTTGTGAATTTTGGGCCTATTTATAGAAAATTATTCAAACACTATTCATCCCGGAAATTCCGCACTCCGATTTACGTGCCGTAACTAGCGTTTCTATGGTTTACCCCGCGTTCTGGACACAATGGAACAGGTTTCGGAAGCTAATTCGGACATCTGTGCGAGTTATGGCTATAAACACTCAATTTAAATTAAACCGATTTAAGCGATTTTCTAGGCGTTTTAATTTGTATCGGACAAACGGTAAATCCAATTGACACGAAATTTTAAACCTTACAATAATATCACATTACAGATCCGATGAAACTGGTTTCATCGAATCCGAGACTTTTTGAAAAATGGCTATTTTAACTCGCTAAATTAAAATTAAAAATAATTCGATGCGTTTCGAGCTGCCACGATCAAACGGTAACTCCGATTGACACGAAAATTGAAATCCGGTAATAACTAACTATTACGGATCCAATGCAACTGGTTTCGTTCAATTCTGAGACTGTTCCAAAATTGACTATTTTCACTAGTCGATTTTAATATTAAAATATTCAATTTTCACAAATTAACTCTTAATTCGATTTTAAAAGTTCTAAAATATCATTCTAACTCCAACATGATAAAATAAAATTTTACAAATCATTTTCAATCATATTTAACTCAATTTTCAATTATTTTCCATAATTTAACATATTAAATTATCGATTTAATTATCCAATTAAATTCAATTATTCAAATAAAAATTTATTTGACTTATAAATTTCGCTTATTAATTTTTAAAATTAATTAAATATTCAAATTTTAATAAATTAAAATTCTGGGTCGTTACACCTTTATATAATCATCTGCGTGCATTACTACTACTATATATAAAATTGATAAAAAAAATAACATTTTACATTACTAATATAACATATAAAATAACATTTACTGTGGCTATATATATATATATACTAGTGAACAATACTTCAAATTATAGTTTAAAATCCATTATAACATATATGCATTCTCAAAAGTATACATATATACGTACATACCAGTAAACCATTTAGCAAATAGTCTTAAACACATATTTGTACCAATGTATATAAACAAACTGTTCTACAAGTATGCTTAAACATAACTGAAATGATATATGCGAACTACTATTTATTAAACTGTAACATATATATAGACATACTAAAGTGTATATGATTATACCTTTCATTCGAACACCCAAATAGAAGAAAACGTGAAGCAAATTTGTTGAGGTGTTAAGGCAAGTCGAGAAGAGGTTGGATCAGAGGGGAGCAAGGCCGTGGGCTGCTGTGATGGAGTGCTCGCAGCTTGAAGAAAGGGAAGGAAGGCTGCAAGGCATAGAGGGAAAAGCAAAGCTGAGGCCGGCGAAGTCTAGGTGGCGTTTGAGGGTGTAAGACAAGGAGAGCAGCGGGTGATCTGGGTTGCGGAGTGCGAACATGGTGGAGTTAGGCGACAAGGTGGTCGTGCTGAGGACGGGAGGAGGCTGACAAGCGTTCAGCGTGTATGTCAGGTGCAGGCGAGAGGTGGCGTGGGCTTGGTTGCGTGTGCGGCGGGTTTGAGTTGTATGCGGCCATGCTAGAGATAATAGCAAGGGAAGTTGCGCTTGGGTTTGAGGCGACTTTGTGGTCGGGTCGAGTGCTGCGATGGGAGGCAGCGGTGGACAAACGAGGTAGCGGAGACGGGTCCCTGTGCTGTTGGACCCGGGCCGCGGGTGGTTGTGGCCGAGGGAAGATGGAAATGGAAGGGGGTCGAGCGGGTTTCGTTACTGATGTGGCGTGGGTTTCTGTATTGGAGGATGTCTACGGCGTGCACGGGTTGTTGATACTAAGTTGCGGGTGTGATGGGCGGTTGAACGATGGGAGGGTTTGCATGGCCGAAGGGAGAAGCTGTCGCCGGCTATGGTGGTGGGACGTGGTGATGCAAGGGAGCAGCTCCGCTAGCATCTTGGATTACTCCGCTACTGAAGATGAAAGCTCCACACACATTTTTTTTTATAATATGAAACAGATAAAAAAAAAGAAGAAGATAGGATGGGTTTTGAGAAAAACGCAGTGGGCATGAAGAAGAAAGAGACGCCCAAGCTTCCAGGAATAATTTAGTTTTTATATAATTATATTTTAAAAGTAAGAATGAAAAGGGAGGATACCAAGCAAAATTTTGCCTTCTCAAGAGTTGTTCCAGTGAGCTACTTGCATTGGAAATATAGTCATGCATGCATGCAGCTACAAGATGCATGCGTCCTTGCTAATTTAGTTTGTAGGATACTTTTGCACATTCTATTTTAATTTGTTGCTTGAAATGTAGTGCCGCTAAATACATTCTGTTGGATTTTTGATGCAATTCTTTTGTTTATGAATAGCAGTTCTTGTAGTTAGCTGATCCACATACACATATAGATAATATACAATATCATATATAGATAATCAAATAATCATCGTTTTTCCGACGCGCTACAGACACATAAATATAGATATGAATACATTATTGAGATCAGTATGATGAGACGATCAAAACGGCATAAGGACATCAGTGGTACGATTTGATTATAAAAATTCAAAATTTTCTACTAGCGGAAAATGCATAAAAATCGCAGAAAAATAAGATCGACGGAGCCAAAGATGTCCGAATTTGAAAAAACAACAAACTGACAACTTCCTTAAAAGATGGTTTAGAATTTTCTATGTAAAAATATTTTGGTTTTGAAAACGTTTTATTTTCATCGCTTTTAACTGATTAAATTGAAGTAATTTTTACGCACGAAATAAACTTTCATATTTTCGGACGAAAATTTACCAGTTGTTATGCTTAACTAGACGCATTCCAAATATCAAATTTATATTTCAAAATTTTATCGTTTAAAATTTCATAAAATTCCAATTAATAACGTTATTAAAACCGGTTAAATTTACGGGTCGTTACAACGTAGGCTGGAGAAAGCCGAACCACTATAAACCTCATGTTTCTGTGTGTTATTTCTATATTGCTGTTTGTCATTTGCTGAAATCTGCAACTTTTGCTTGAATATTGCTGATTTACATTCATAGTTTGGTGCTTTCACGATATTTGGGGTTTGTGACCATTTTTGGTGCAAACAATTCTTAAATAAATATAATTTCAAATCAATTTCAAATTTATCTTTCCAACCTCAATTTATTAATATTATTATAAAATCTATCCTTGAAATATAATTTTAAATAATTACCTAAACATATTATTAAATTTCATTTTATATTAAATCTATTTATATATTTTAAAAATAATAAAATTACAAGTAAATCCTTAAATTTATAATTTCGAAACTAACTTATAATTTTAAAATTTTCGAAACATATAACTTTAAAAATCAAGAATTTAACTATATATAAAATAACATTTGTATATATAATATGAAAAAATAATATTTATATAAACGACACACACACACACACATATACATCTTTTTAAACCTCGGAGGTCATTTCAAAATATATATATATGGATATATAAATTTTATTCTCTATCCCATGGTCAAGTGATCAGATATTTATCATTTCAATTCGCAATTTAACATCTACGGCTATATACCATTTTTACATGCAATCCCCAATTCAATGTCAATGAAAATCGCTTAGGTTAACGATTTTCTCCTATTCTACAGATCGTTCGGGTATGTTTCATTTCAACCCATAGGAAATTCTAAACTAATAGGGAACTTGCAGAGTGATAATAGATATGATAATAATATAACAGACATATATCATCAATATGAATAACATATAATGGTGTTAGATGTCACAGATGAACATATACAAATAATAGCATATATATAGCAACGTAAATAACTAACAACAACATATTTCAATTGTCGTTTCAATTGAAGTCAAAACTAATAAATATAAGAACATTAATCATGAATGATTGCTCACCTTACGAGGCTAGATGAATTTAATAATGAAATGGTTTACGAATCCAGGTATGAATTATGAAGTAAAGCACGATGGACACGAGTTCGACGGTCAAGCTGATAAATCAGAATCAACAAATCAAATTAGCTTGGTATAAACCGAAACTAATATATATATATATATTATCTATATATATATTTAAAAAAAATCAATTTTGGAATATATATGTACATAAAATAAAATCTATATATATAATTCAAGTAAATCTTTAAACATAATATATGTGTATTTAAAGCTATTACAATATCCATCACTGTTATTACATAAAACTTATATGTATATATACGTATAAGATATATAGGATATATAACTTATATATCACTCAATAGTTTATATACAAACCTATTATGCAAACTCAATTTAACCTATATATATTACAGGTTACACAAATACATACATAACCAAAATTATATTGCAAGCTTTCAAACAAAACACATATCTTCCTTTATACATTATAAATACTGTACCCCAACACTGTACCCGTACCAATATATATCTCTATATATTTAAAATCAACCTTATATATATATCAAATCATAATGCTAATGCTTATCTTATGTACTATATATATATACATACATACATATATATATATATAACAAAACTCATGTACTTGTATAAAAGCTAATATGTACAACTGCTGTAAACTTATATGTATACAACTAACATATAAAATATATAAACTAATGAATAAATATATATACATATATACATATATATATACTTATAATATACATGTCTTTGCAATTCAGAAGTCATAGCCCATATATTGTAAAAGCATATACTGTAACAAAAGATCTATAGAAAACTTTATAAATTTATATGCTAATATACATAGACTATCAGTACACTGTATAAAACCAAAATCAAAGATATATCCAAATTAAATATATATCTATATATATATTATATAAATAAACACGTCGAAATTTCTATATTATACTTTGAGATCAAATATGAACTTATATAAACTTTTAAAACATTATAACATATAAACGGTATAAACTGTATAACTTTTATAACTAATAGATATATATGTACACACACACACTAACATATCTATAAGATACAAATACATACATATTTATAAAACCACTGTAAATATACCTATTTTGAAAGAAGTGGAGATGGAGACCGAAAGTTGGAGATGTTGCTCGGCATGGCAGCGGAGCGACTGTTAAGGTGGACAGCATAGAGGCATTGCGGAGATGAGTGAGGAAATCATGGCCGAGCAAAGGGGAGAGTCTCCACTGAGGTGGTTCTCATGGATCTGGGTAAGCGCGAAGGGGAATAGCCTTCAGAACACAAGCAATAATTTGACAGCAAAGATGAAAGAGGGGACGTGGATGAGGCCGCATGGATTTCCAGGCAAACAAAATTTTCAAGCATAAGGAAAAAGGCCGATCTAATTGCTCTGATAGAACTTTTGTATATAACTTATATTTTATTATGTATATAATTTGAATAGAAACTATACAAAGATATAAAAAAATTATGAGAGTGGGACAAACAGATTATACTGGAAAAGGAAAAAGAAGAGTCAGAAATTAAATCGAATACTAGGAAAAAAAAATTCAATACATTTTGAATTCTAGAAAATTATTAATAGCAAATGTCCTTTGGAATTACGCTGGATAGCTGAATAGTGATGGGAAACCAAAAGTTTCAGAACAAATACCGGTGCGGTTAGCCGTTTTCACGGAGTTCACCGCGTATCGGATTCCGAAATACAAAATTGAATATACTACGGAGATCAACACGATGAGACGATCAAAACGGTACACAGATTTCAGCGATACGATCATCCTATCAAAAGCCGATAATCGGTACCGAAAATGCTGCTAAAATGCCAGAATTAAGATAAACGAAGCAACAGCAGTCCAAATTTGACGAAACGGAATATGACGTCTCACTCAGAAGACGATTTACAAATTTATTGTATTGAATATTCAAGTTTGGAAACATTTTGTTATCATCAAATATGAACTGATTTAAATTGAAATAAAATTACACAGAAAATAAACTTCCATATTATTTGATGAAAATCTACCATTTGCTATGTTTAAACAGACGTGTTCCAAATATCAAATTTTTATTTCAAAATTCAATTATCTAAAATTTCACAAAATTTGTGTTAAATATATTATTAAAACAAATAAATTTTTACGGGTCGTTACACTCTCTTCCACTCAAAACTTTTCGTCCCCGAAAAGGAACGAGGTAGGAGAATAGAAACAAGCAGAAAGAAAATCGATTGAAATACAAAATAAAATAATTAATTTAAAACTGGATAAATTTAATTTATTTTTAAATTGGTTTATATCCAACTAATCGATTTAAATTCAAGGTATTTCATTAAGTCGATTTAATTTCAAATTTATTAATTCCTTCGAAACAAAATTTATTTAATTTATCTCATTTATTCATTATCTTATTATTCAATTTATCTCAATTAACATTTTCTATTATCATAAATTAAGTGTATAAGCATTTATTATAATCATATTTTACTCAAATAAATTCTTCTTTTTCCCAAATTACTATTAAATTTATTCTACTTAATATATCTTATCACATAGATTAAGTAGATTGTCATTTATTATATTCACTCAAATTATTTATAAGTCCTTTAACCTCATTTTATATTGTATATTATTCAATTACATAGTTAACTTCTGAATAATTTAGGTAAGTTATATTGGAATGCAATTGAATATTGTACAAGTAAATTTTCCAATTCAATTATTTCAAGTTTAAATATTTATTAAAAATTTAAGAGTTAAATTTCTGATTCACTTCAAACCATTTGGAAATAAACGTATATATATATATAAATCCTATATATCAAGTAAAATCTATAAACATATACTTATATATATTATACATCAAATCATACTTAAGAATTTCAAATCAAATTCATTTCAAAAACAAAAGTGTGGCAAAGCTACTAAATGGTCTCTCCACTCTGAAACTCGAAAATGAATGTCGATGATGCAGCCGTCTTCACCGAAATTATTTTCCAGCAATAAAAAAGAGTGTACAAATTTTAAAACTTTCAAAATTCTTTAGAAACGATTCCTATTTGAAAATACTTTAAATAATATACCCTAAAATTTAAAACCAAATTTTCTAGAATACCGAAAATTTAATTCTTAAATTCTTAATTTAAAGTAATTCAATATCAAATAAATTTTTAAACTATATTTTATATTTTCATTTATTTATATTATGTTGCCATAGTCAAAGGTTTATAAAACAATATATGAAAATCAAATATTTTCATTTTTAACAACCAATTCACTTAGCTTTTTAATTTCAGAAAATGTTATACTTATATATATAATAATCATAAAAAATTTATTCCATTTAACAAATTTGAAAATAATATTGTGTCAGTTTGCTTTGTTCAAGTGTTTTGGAATTCCTATCGATAGCGTTGATCAGATGAATCGATCGAAACCTCAAATCAACATAACAACTCAAACAACACACTGTAAAACATTTTAATTTTAATTACAAATACACTCCCTCACTCGATGATTCAATGATGGATTTCAAAGCAAGGAGAGATTTAAATCTAAGGGAACCCTAATCAAAGAGAATTTTGACTAGAAGATAGGCTCGAAAAGGAGATAAGATGATTAAATTACGAAAGAGGAAAGATGGATCCACTTATATAAATCGCGTGACCTTAACCGGGTCAACTGTAACTTTACGAATAAGATTGATGCATAATTCTTGGGCAAATCGACATTCGGTTGCAAGAGATAGAATTTAGGCATAGAAAGAGATAACAACATCCAAACTGTGGATACAAAAATCTTCGGTGTATCAATGCTCATTGTAAAGGAGTTTCACCCCGTTACAAATCATTCTAAGATTAGCGAGACTGCCGATTCATTATGGAGATCAACTGAAGTGGAGTTATGGGATACTCCAAAAATCAAGAAGAACATGAGTATGAAGAGATAAGAATGGATTTCAGAACGAACAAGAGAGTTCCAAAATTTAAAGGAAATCCGAATCAAAAAGGGAGAGAACTCAAGTTCATACGAAGGCGATTCTGAAATTAAATTTACTTTATATGCTAAGTTTTGCCTAAAACTAGAGCTCCGATACCATATGTAACATCCCAATAATTCATGCCATTCGCATCCGTACATGTCGGACTTGAATTGCTCAAAATACTAGATTGTTAATTTATATTTGGCAAAACTTAGCATACACAGTAAATAAACAAATCATAGAATCACAGGCAGAGAGTAATATAACATTAAGAAGCGGAAAGAAATGACAGAGTTAAAATAAGACACTCAGTCTGACAGAGTTAATAAAATCGGAAAGAAATGATAGTAGTTCATGAAGCTACTATATATATATATATATGACATAATTAAAATGAAATGCAACAGAAGTCTCGAATATATAGAAGTCTAAATACAATAGTCAAATACAAGATCAATATATATCACAGGAGTCCACTAAATAACTGCAAGCTGAATAGATAGATGGATCTCCAACTCCAAGTGAGTCTCGAATGCTGTGACACTCAGTCTGACCCGTGCGTAAAGAAAAACAAAAAACACTCGAGTCAGGATTAACATTTTTATATCAGTAAATCCAACTCAAGTGAAATATCAACTAAAATACAAGTAACTTAAAGGATGTTTGGGATAACCATCGTCTAAGGATCCATGGAACTATCTACTATGTACTTATATACGCTATTATAATAATGTCTAAAGTAAAGTAAACTATTAAAATAGTGTTAAGACATTACCCATATCCCCCTTAACACATTTTATAATGCCATAGTATATACAATACCATGATACTCCGTAAACTAGGGCTATTAGAGGGCACTCCATAGGTACGACACAAAACAAACTCGTAATGGTCTCAATAGGGTAGGTTACACGGCACAACTAGGAAATGCCGGTGTAGATATACCAATTACACTTCAGGTCTGGTGGTAACGCAGAGCTGCAGCAATCGTCCACCTCAAGCCACACTCCTAAATCAAAGGTGCGCACCAAATCAATCACAAAGTAATAGAATGGCATACAATGAAGTGTGTTCGATCGAAGGAGCTACCTCACTTGGCCCGTCAATTGCTCATGTTTTAGCACCTTATGCCAACTCATGGGAGTCAAGTCCACGTATATGCCTCAATAGGATGTCGCCACCATCCTACTTCATTCTAGAATCACCACCGTGTACACAGTTGTTAAAGTGGTTTTCGGTATTGGCAGAGAGTATGACAATATCTGATATCGGTCTCTTTAACGACCAAACATTATTATAACACCGCGGTCATTCAAAATAGTTTATACTTCAAAACCAAAATATCATTTCCATTTCAAAATCATTACAATACCATATCATTTTTCGCTTCAAATATATTTGTTTCCAAAAATCATAGCGCTTCCAAAGTTATAACACTTCGACACTATAAAACTTAGAAATTATAACACTTTGAAAATCACAATACTTCATAACATAATACTTTGAAATTCATAACTTTGAAATCATAATTCCCACTTGAACAGTTTAGATATTAATAATAGTATATATAATAAAATAGATTATAAAATAAATAGTTTATATGAAAATACTTATAAGTTAAAATAGTTTATATTTAAATAATTAGTATATTAAAATAGTTTATATTAAAAATCGTTTATATTAAAAATGATTTATATTAAAATAGTTTATATTAAAATAATTTATAAAGTAAATATGTAAATTGTTTTAAATATAATTTAGAAATACTTTATATAATAAAATAGCTTCCTCAAATTTCACAAATTGATTCAAATCAACTCAAACTTCAAAATTCGAATTTAATTAAATCTTAATTCCTAAATTTCAACTCAATTCCGTTTCTCAATATACCATTTCAAATTATGTCAATTTCAAAAACAGATTTGAACCACAAATAAAACATTTCAATTTCAATATATTTCAAAGCTTTAAATATTCCACATTTTCAATACTAAATTTGATAATTTCATTTATATCTCCAATCACTTCACTATTATTTAGTTTTGAAGTATTTACTTAATCATTTCAGTAACATTTAAATAAACTTCAAATTACAAATTTAAATAAACAAAATATCTCATTTCAATTTATGTAAATTTGAAAATATTAATTTAAATCACTTTTAATCAATATCAAGTTATAAAATCATATCTTTAAAATCTTTAATAATTTCAAATCAAACTTATTTAAGTATAATTCTTAAATAAATATAATTTCAAATCAATTTCAAATTTATCTTTCCACCCTCAATTTATTAAAAATTATTATAAAATCTATCCTTGAAATATAATTTTAAATAATTACCTAAACATATTATTAAATTTATTTTTATATGAAATCTGTTTATGTATTTTAAAAATAGTAAAATTACAAGTAAAATTCTTAAATTTATAATTTCAAAACTAACTTATAATTTTAAAATTTTCAAAACATATAATTTTAAAAATCAAGAATTTAACTATATATAAAATAAAACAGGTAAATAGGCACAAGGAAGAAGTTGCAAAAAAAATTTAGTCACAGGTACAACAAGTTTGCTTTTTAGTTTGAAGGACACTTTTTAGTGTAAACTGAAAATGATAGTTACAACTATCATTCTGCGATTTACACTAAAAATTGTCCTTCAGGCCAAAAAACAAACTTCTTGTCCCTGAAACTAAATTTTTCTCTAACTTTTTCCTTTAGCCTAAAAACCCCAAAATAAAAAATATATATATATAATATAAAAAACAATATTTATATAAAACCCCATATATATATATATATATATTTAAACCTTGGAAGCCATTTCAAAATATATATATACACATACATACATACATACATATATACATACATAGACCAACAATGTCTGTATACAATTCTCTATCCTATGGTCAAGGGATACAGATATTTATCATTTCGATCCGCAATTTAAATATCTATGGGTATATATCATTTCAACCCGCAATCCCAAATTCAATGTCAATGAAAATCTCTTGGGTTTATCATTTCGACCCATAACGATTTTCTCCTATTCTATAGATCATGCGGGTATGCATCATTTTTAACCCATAGGGAATTTTAAACTAACAAGGAACTTGTAGAGTGATAACTAATATGATAATAATATAACATACATATATCATCAATATGAATAATAGATAATGGTGTCAGATGTCACAGATGAACATATACAAATAATAGCATATATATAGCAATGTAAATAACTAACAACAACATATTTCAATTGTTGTTTCAACTGAAATCAAATCTAATAAATATAAGAACATAAATCGTGAGTGATTGCTCACCTTACGAGGCTAGAGGAATTTGACAATGAAATGGATTATGAATCAGGCATGAATTTTGAAGCAAAGCACGATGGACACGAGTTCGCCGGACAAGTTGATAAATCGGAATCAACATAACAAATTAGCTTGGTATAAACTGAAACTAATATATATATTATCTACATATATTTTCAAAAAATCAATTTTAGAATATGTATACTTAAAATAAAATCTATATATTTAATTCAAGTAAATCTTCGGACATAATATATGTATATTTAAAACTATCACAACATCCATCACTGTTATTACATAAAACTTATATGTATATATACGTATAACATATATAGGATATAAAACTTATATATAACTCAACAGTTTATATACAAACCTATTATACAAACTTAAGTTTATCCTATATATACGATACAGTTTCCATAAATAAAAACATAACCAAAAATTATATTACAAGCTTTCAAACAAAACATATATCTTCCTTTATAATATTACAACACTGTACCCGTACACACACACACACACACACACATATATATATAAATATAATCAAGATAACCCTATATATATCAAGTCATAACGCTAACACACATTTTATATACTATATATATGAAACAGAACTCATGTACTTGTATAAAAGCTAATACGTACAACTGCTGTAAACTTATATGTATGCAACTAACATATAAAAGTATATAAACTAATGAATATATATATATATGCATATCTTTGCAAATCAGAAGTCATAGACCATATATTGTAAAAGTGTATACTGTAACAAGAGATATATAGAAAACTTTATAAATTTATGCCTGTTGATATATATAGACTATCAATATACTATATAAAACCAAAATCAAAGACATATCCAAAATTATATATATATATATATATAATATAAATAAACATGTCGAAATTTCTATATTATACTTTGAGATCAAATAAGAACTTATATAAAGTTTTATAACTTTATATACTTTATAATATATAAACTGTATAGCTTTGGTAACTAACAGATATATATATATATATATATATATATACACACACACACACACACACACACTAACATATCTATAAGATATAAATACATACACCTTTATAATACCATTATAAATATACCTGTTATGAAAGAAGGGGAGATGGAGACCGAAAGGTGGAGATGTTGCTCGGCATGGCAACGGAGTGGCTATCAAGGTGGAGAGCATGGAAGCGTTGCGGACAAGAGTGAGGAAATCAAGGACGAGCAAAGGAGAGAGTCTTCGGTGAGGTGGTTCTCGTGGATCTAGGTAAGCACGAAGGGGAATAGCCTTCAGAATGCAAGCAAGAATTTGACAGCAAAGATGAAAGAAGGGACGTGGATGAGGCCGCATGGATTTCCAGGCAAACAAAATTTTCAAGCATGAGGAATAAGGCTGATCTAATTGCTTTGATAGAACTTTTGTATATAACTTATATTTTATAACCTATATAATTTGAATAGAAACAGAATAAAGATATTAAAAAAAATTTATGAGAGCGGGACAAACAGATTATACTGGAAAAGGAAAAAGAAGAGTCAGCAATTAAAATGAATACTAGGAATAATAAAAGTCAATGCACTTTGAATTCTAGAAAATTATTAATAGCAAATGCCTTTGGAATTACGCTCGACAATTGAATAGTGATGGTAAACCAAAAGTTTCAAAACGAACACCGGTACGGTTAGCCGTTTTCACGCAGTTCACCATGTACCGGATTTCAAAATAAAAAATTGAATATACTACGGACATCAACACGACGAGACGATCAAAATGATACACAGATATCAACGATACAATCATCCTATCAAAAGTCGATAATCGGTACCAAAAATGCTGCTAAAACGCCGGAATTCAGATAAACGGAGCAATAGCAGTCCAAATTTGACGAAACAAAATATGATGTCTCACTCAGAAGATGATTTACAAATTTATTGTATAAAATATTCATGTTTGGAAACATTTTATTATCACCAAAAATTAACTGATTTAAATTGAAATAAAATTACATAAAAAATAAACTTGCATATTATCCTAAGAAAATTTACCATTTGCTATGTTTAAGCAGACGTGTTCCAAATATCAAATTTTTATTTGAAAATTCCATTATTTAAAATTTCACAAAATTTGAGTTACATATATTATTAAAACAAATAAAATTTTATGGGTCATTGCATAATAAGAAAACTTTCTCCTTCCTAGCGAGATCAAAAGAAAATATTAAATCATAAAAAGGAGGAAACGATTCTGCATAAACCAGCATATACTTGCAGATTGAGGAATAATTAATGTAGACAGAAAGTGATGATCCAACGGTGTATTTGTTAGGAACTGAGTTGATGATGTTTTGATGACAACAACCTTATATAGTTATTATACTTTACTTTATAAAATATATACTAACATTTCCATATATATATATATATGTATATATATATATATGTATATGTATATAGGAAGTATATGCAGGTATCATCAAAGACTGATCAGTATAAAGACTCAAGCATCAAGATGAAGATTAGAGATTCAAGATTCAAGACTCTAGAGAATCAAGATTTCAAGATCTCAAGATAAGTGTCTAGTATTTTGTTAAAACTTCATAATAGCACTCTCATCTTTCTTCCAATTTTCTTTTGGGATGGAACCCAATTTCTATCGAAACCAGTGGCTTACAAACCCACGACAAGCAGCTTACAAACCTACGACAAGTGGCTTACAAACCCACGAAAATCAAAATCATTTAAACTACTTTGTACAAGTTCTCGAGTCCTATGGAGGAGCTCTGTAGGAAGGTTCTTGCAATTTCAGTTTGAATAGATTTTTCAAAATGTTTTTAAATCTGTTTTCAAAATGTTTTAGCTTTAAAAATCATGTTTTCAAAAATATTTTCAAACATTGTTTTAGCCTTGAAATATTCCGCTATTCTGATTTTAAAAACTTCTATTTTTAAAACATCAAAACTTATTCTGATTTTAAATATTGCTTATATAATTGACGGTCTATATCAATTATATATATATATTTAAAATAATGTTTTATATTCATTCTCTATCTCAAAATATTTTTTAAACACTTTACTTTGCTTCAGAGAAGTTTCAACTTGTTTTAAATTCAATTGTCTTTACAAAACAACATCTCTATAATTTTGAACTAAGGGATGTCGACATAAGGGGATACCCCATGTCAACATGGTGATAGTTGGATTCAAAATTCAATTTTCAAAAGAAGTATCCATTCGTTCGAAAACCTTTCGCCAATGGTTATGACTGTTGTGCATCTATATAAAGACTTCCAAAACGAATTTTTTTAACAACTACTTTCTTATTTTCTTCACTCTTTCTTCTCCACCATTCCATATCCACAAAACTTCATCTTTTCAAGATCGTGCCATCATTCTGCCAAATTCTCAATAGGAAATCATTTAGATACTCTCTCTATTTGATTCTCCATCATTCTACTAAAGATCAAAGTGCTATTTAGAGTTATAGGATTAATTTGTATTCAAAAAGGCCATAGAGTCTATCCATTCTAAAGGATTGTTATTAAGAAGTATTAGGGTGATCTTGTGTCCCGTAAATCAAGAGAGTTTACCCCAGACTCGGAGGTAGGATGGTTCCTCACGGCCTTAGAAATTGAGGGTTGTAATTTGGATATTGGCTTATAAAAATCTGTACAAGGATATTGCCTTGGTGCAGGACTGGATGTAGGAGGATTCCGAACCAGTATAAAATCCGGTGTGTTCTTTCCTTTTACTTGCTTTACTTTACTATTTGCATTTGTTATATGTTCTGTGATCATTCTGTGTTAGAATTCTGTTTAGATTTGTGTTGAAAGTTTTAATTTAGTCATATAGTTCATATATTCTTTAAAACACTATTCACCCCCCCTCTAGTGTTATTTCTGCCTTAAGATCCTTAATCCGCATCCCTAACAATTGGTATCAGAGCATTGGTTTTCATTGTTTTCATAATCTGAAACTTGAAAAATATAAAAATGGCATTTTTGGAAAATTGTGTTAAAACTGTTTTGAATCTATGCATTTCATCAAAGTATCATAAGTCTGCATATAGTTATTTTGAAAAATCAAGTTAGCTACCGAATTGGTGTGTTATGCAGGGACAGACATGTTATATGGCTTTTGATGAATCAACACCCAATGGACAAACTGTGCGAATTGGGAAAGATAAATGGATATTTGATAGTGGCTGTTCGAGGCACATGACTGGAAATCTCGAGATACTCAAGGACATTACTTATCAAGATGGTGGATTAGTCAATTTTGGTGACAACTCTAAAGGATATGTGGTTGGCGTCGGCAATGTCGGTAACCCTAAAACTTTACTTATTTCTGATGTTTTATTAGTTAGGAACTTAAAACATAATCTGTTTAGTATAAGTCAACTATGTGATAAAGGTTTTAAAATTAATTTTGGAAAGATAAATGTTACATTGTAGATGATAAGTATAATATAATTTTTGAGAGTATTAGGAAGAAAAATATTTATATCCTTAGTATGAAAATTTCAAATGATAATCTATGTCTTTTGGCTAATACAAGTGACCCTTGGATTTGGCATAAAAGATTTGGCCATTTGAATTTCGAATTATTATCTAGGATATCAAAACTTGACTTAGTTAGAGGTCTACCCAAGTTAAACTTTAAAGTAGATAGTATTTGTGATGCTTGTCAATTAGGAAAACTTAAGAAAAGTTCATTTAAATTAAAAGATGCTATTTCTACCTCTAGTCCTCTAGAATTACTTCATTTAGATTTATTTGGTCCATCTCAAGTTCAATCAATTAACCATAGTAAATTTTTTTGTTACAGTAGATGATTATTCAAGATATACTTGGACAATCTTTTTAAAACATAAAAGTGATGCTTTTAATATTTAAAAACTTTTCTAGAAGAATTCAAAAACAACATTCTTTCAAAATTAAAACTATTCGAAGTGATCACGGTGGTGAATTTGAAAATGAAAATTTTGAGAATTTCTGTACTCAAAAGGAAATTACTCACAACTTTTCATTTCCAAGAATTCCACAACAAAACGGAGTAGTAGAACGTAAGAATAGAATGATTCAAGAGTGTCCTCGTACAATGCTTTCTGATAGTAATTTACCTAAACATTTTTGGGCTGAAGCAGTTGCTACAGCTTGTTATATATTAAACAGAATTTTAATTAGACCATTAACAAATAAAACTCCATACGAATTACTTTATAATAAGAAACCTATAGTTGCTTATTTTAAAGTCTTTGGGAGTAAATGTTTTATACTTAATACAAAAGATAATTTAGATAAATTTGAACCAAAAGCTGATAAAGGATTCTTTGTTGGTTATTCTAATAGAAGCAAAGCATTTAGAGTTTTTAATTTAAAAACTAATACTATTGAAGAAACTATGCATGTATCTTTTGATGAAAATCTTAAAGATATTGTACAAATAGATGATGAAGAAGATTTTATAAATTTAAATCAATCTAATGAAACTATTAGTGAAATAAATCAACCTAATAAGAGATTTAAAATATCAAAAGATCATCCTATATAAAATGTTTTAGGAAATATTGAATCTGTAGTAAGAACTAGAAATCAATTAAGTAGTATGAGTAATTTATCCTTTATATCAACAATTGAACCTAAAAATCCAAAGGAAGCATCGTCTGATGATTCATGGATTCTTTCTATGCAAGAAGAATTGAATCAATTTACCAGAAATGATGTATGGGAACTTGTCCCTAAACCTGAGGATAAAAGTATAATTGGAACTAAATGGGTTTATAAAAATAAAATGAATGAACTTGGTGAGGTCGTAAGAAATAAAGCTCGTATAGTCGCGCAAGGTTATTGTCAAGAAGAAGGAATTGACTATGATGAAACCTTTGCCCCCGTAGCAAGATTAGAAGCTATAAGAATTCTACTTGCTTTCGTTAGTTATAATAATTTCAAATTATATCAAATGGATGTTAAAAGTTCTTTTCTAAATGGTTTTGTAAAAGAAGATGTTTATGTTGAACAACCTCCACTTTTTGAAGATAATAAATTTCCAAACCATGTATACAAGTTAAAGAAAGCTCTATATGGTCTAAAGAAAGCTCCTAGAGCCTGGTATGAAAGACTAAGATCTTATTTACTTCAATCTGGTTTTGAAATTGGTAAAGTAGATACAACACTTTTTATTAAAAGAAATAATCAAGATATTCAACTGGTTCAAATATATGTAGATGATATAATCTTTGGATCAACTAATAACATAATGAATAAAGAATTTTCAGATATAATGACTAAAGAATTTGAAATGAGTCACATGGGAGAATTAAGTTTCTTCTTAGGGCTTCAAATTAAACAACTAGAAAATGGAATCTTCATAAGTCAAGAAAAATATGCTAAAAATTAATCAATAAATTGGGTTTAAGCACCTCTAGTGGGAAACCAACTCCAATGTCAACAAATGTAGGTTTAAGTAAAGAAGATAAATCAAAAGATATTGATCAAACTTTATATAGGGGAATGATTAGTTCGCTACTCTATATAACAGCAAGTCGTCCTGATATTATGCATAGTGTTTGTCTCTGTGCAAGATACCAATCACAACCTAAAGAAACTCACTTAAAAGCTGTTAAAAGAATTTTAAGATATGTAAAATACACTTTAGATTACGGTTTATTTTATTCTAAAAATAATACTTTTGATTTAATATCATATTGTGATGCTGATTATGCTGGTTGTAAATCAGACCGAAAGAGTACAAGTGGAACTTCTTACTTTCTGGGACATTCACTGGTTTCCTGGTTCAGCAAGAAACAAAATATTGTTTCCTTCTCAACAACTGAAGTAGAGTATATATCTGCTGCTCTGGCCTGTTCACAAGTCATATATATGCAACAAACTTTAAAAGATTTTGGAATTAACATAAGTAAATCACCAATATATTGTGATAATACTAGTGCAATAAATCTATCTAAAAATCCAAATCATCATGAGAGAACTAAACATATTGATATAAGACATCATTTTCTTAGAGATAATATAACTAAAGATAATAACTCTAGATTATATAAATACTGAAAAACAAATTGCTGATATATTAACTAAACCATTAACCGAACAGAATTTTACTAAATTTAGAAGAGAATTAGGTATTTGTTCAAAATCTGAAATATAAAATAATATAACATAATAATCAATAAAAATTCAAAATAAAAATTACACTTTTTTTGAAGAACATTTCGACATGCCCCATCTCATGATGTCGACATACCCAACAAAAATTTTAAAATTGAATTTCCCTCCAAAGTTAGTTATTAAGTTATTTATCTATTTATTTTGTTTTCTCTCCTCTTTCTTCACTATATTCTCTGTAAATAACTTTTGAAACAATAAAATAATGGCCTTCTCTTCTACTAATGAACCCACTTCACCCACATCTCCTCATTCTGGTCCATTTCAACGAACTACGCACGCTCGAGTGATCAAATTGCAAGAGAAGATGAAAGATATCCTTCAATTGATGACCGGAATTCAAGTAAGTCAACTTAGGATGGCTAGAGAATAACAAAGGCGAGGGAATATTATTAGGAATGTACAAAAAATTCCTTATGGATAACCGTACAAATCCTATTAATATTGAAGACTCTTCACAAGCCATGGAATCCGAGGAAGAAGAACCTATGGAAGAACCACAAGAAGACCAAGAGGAAGATCAACCTTTACCTCAACCCGAAGTCTCTATGAATACGGACGAGAGCGTTATTTGCGTTGGTGAGATCCTTGTTGATACTAATGGAAACATAATTAAACAACGTGGAAACTTTTGTCTCCATTACCCCAATTGTTCGATTCATAAGTCTCCTATAGTTAAGGATCGCCATTAAAGCGTACTTTCATTTTATTCTTTGTTTTAAATTGTTTTGTTTGTTCGTGTTTATGTATGTTCTTATATATGTTGTAATAACTAAAATGTGTTCACTAATACTCATTGTTTCATGCTTGTTCTATACATATTATTTGTTCATACTAATCATTCTTGAATACTTAAGTAGTTAATAGTTTTTGTTGATGACAAAGGGGGAGAAAGTTATAAAAATACATGTGCTTGAAAAAAGTTATAAAAATATATGTGCTTGGTGTAAGGGGGAGTCATTGAATAAAGGGGAGTTGTAGTTTTAAGAAGAAATCACGGAGTAAGGGGGAGTTATGGTATGGTAAGAATATTTTATAAATAAAGGTTGTCATCATCAAAAAGGGAAAGATTGTTAGGAACTGAGTTGATGATGTTTTGATGACAACAACCTTATGTAGTTATTATACTTTACTTTATAAAATATATACTAACATTTCCATATATATATATATGTATATAGGAAGTATATGCAGGTATCATCGAAGACTGATCAGTATAATGACTCAAGCATCAAGATGAAGATTAGAGATTCAAGATTCAAGACTCTAGAGAATCAAGATTTCAAGATCTCAAGATAAGTGTCTAGTATTTTGTTCAAACTTCATAATAGCACTCTCATCTTTCTTCCAATTTTCTTTTAGGATGGAACCCAATTTCTATCGAAACCAGTGGCTTAAAAACCCATGACAAATAGCTTACAAACCTACGACAAGTGGCTTACAAACCCACGAAAATCAAAATCATTTAAACTACTTTGTACAAGTTCTCGAGTCCTATGGAGGAGCTCTGTAGGAAGGTTCTTGCAATTTCAGTTTGAATAGATTTTTCAAAATGTTTTTAAATCTGTTTTCAAAATGTTTTAGCTTTCAAAATCATGTTTTCAAAAATATTTTTAAACTTTGTTTTAGCCTTGAAATATTCCTCTATTCTGATTTTAAAAACTTCTATTTTTAAAACATCAAAACTTATTCTGATTTTAAATATTACTTATATAATTGACGGTCTATATCAATTATATATATATTTAAAATAATTTTTTATATTCATTTTCTATCTCAAAATATTGTTTAAACACTTTACTTTGCTTCAGAGAAGTTTCAACTTGTTTTAAATTCAATTGTCTTTACAAAACAACATTTCTATAATTTTGAACTAAGGGATGTCAACATAAGGGGATACCCCATGTCAACATGGTGACAGTTGGATTCAAAATTCAATTTTCAAAAGACGTGTCCATTCGTTCGAAAACCTTTCGCCAATGGTTATGACTGTTGTGCATCTATATAAAGGCTTCCAAAACGAATTTTTTTAACAACTACTTTCTTATTTCTTCACTCTTTCTTCTCCACCATTCCATATCCATAAAACTTCATATTTTCAAGATCGTGCCATCATTCTGCCAAATTCTCAATAGGAAATCATTTAGATACTCTCTCTATTTGATTCTCCATCATTCCACTAAAGATCAAAGTGCTATTTAGAGTTATAGGATTAATTTGTATTCAAAAAGTCCATAGAGTCTATCCATTCTAAAGGATTGTTATTAAGAAGTATTAGGGTGATCTTGTGTCCCGTAAATCAAGAGAGTTTACCCCAGACTCGAAGATAGGAGGGTTCCTCAAGGCCTTAAAAATTGAGGGTTGTAATTTGGATATTGGCTTATAAAAATCTGTAAGGATATTGCCTTGGTGCAGGACTGGATGTAGGAGGATTCCGAACCAGTATAAAATCCGGTGTGTTCTTTCCTTTTACTTGCTTTACTTTGCATTTGTTATATGTTCTGTGATCATTCTGTGTTAGAATTCTGTTGAAAGTTTTAATTTAGTCATATAGTTCATATATTCTTTATAACACTATTCACCCCCCTCTAGTGTTATTTCTGCCTTAAGTTCCTTAATCCGCATCCCTAACAGTATTTATAAAAAATACACATGGCTGAGGAAAAGGAGGAAAATAATGCATCTAAGCACTCTTTTAATCAAAAGATGAAGTTTCAGAATAATAACAACTTTAAAGACAAGAATACTAAGAGAGTGAATGGTTGTTACAACTATGGAAAACCATGTCATTTTAAAAGAGATTATCGTTTCCTTAAAAAGAAACAACAATAGACAAAAGAAAATTTTGCGGCCGTCATATTTGAAATTAGTATAATCAAAAGAGATAATTCTTGGTGGATCGATTTTAGTGCTACCAAGCATACCTGTAATAACAAGAGTGAATTCAAGAAACTTGAACTATCAAAAGATGAAAGTTATCTTGAAGACTAATTAACATAGAAGGAAAGCGATGATCCAACGGTGTATTCATAAAAAATATATGGTGGAGGAAAGGAGGAAAATACTGCATTTAAGCGCTCTTTTAAACAAAAAGGAAGTTTCAGAATAATAAACACTTCAACAAAAGACTAAAAGAGTGAATTGTTGTTACAACTATGGAAAACCATGTCATTCTAAAAGAGTTTGTCGTTTTCTTAAAAAGAAATAACAACAACCAAAAGAAATTTTTGCGGTCATAGACTTAGAGTTCACATCCAAAAAAATTCTGACACTGAATAATGAATATAATATACCCAAAGTTAGAAAGAGCCTTGTTTCTAGTAGTCATTTAACTAACTTTGGTTTCAAACAAGTCTTTAAGTTAGATAAATATTTATTAACCAAATGCGGTGTGTTTGTGGGAAAATGACACATGTGTGATGGAATGTTCAAATTGAATAATAATAAAACTGTTGCATCTACTTATATTGTTTGACTCTTTCTCTTTATGGCATAATCGATTAGGATATGTTAATACTAAATGTATAAATGATATAAGTTCATTAAAACATGATCCTTAAGTACGATAACAAGTTCAATGATTAGTATAGGATACGCTCTTTAACAAAAATAACGAAAAAACCATTTTCATTAAAATCTTTTAGTATCTCTAACTTGTTACAACTAATTCATAGTTATGTTTGTAATGTGCATAGTACTCCTATTATAAGAGGAAAGAAGTATTTTATTACTTCCATAGATGATTATTCGAAGTATTGTAATGTTTATCTAATGCATTCTAAATATGAAGTATTATAATCATTTTTGACCTATAAACCTAAAATAGAAAATCAAGAGGTAATCCTAAAATTAAGACACTTAGAGCTGATAGAGAAGGCGAATATCATTTCCACACATTTTATGAACCTACAGGAATACACATGAAACATCTATATCATATACACCATAACAAACAGGAGTAGCAGAATGAAAAATAGGACCCTCATTGAAATGATTAATGCTATGTTGTGCAACTCTGGTCTTAATACCAGTTTCTATAATAAAGCATTATTGAGTTCATGTTATATAGTAAATAGAATACCTCACAAGAAAACCAAAGTCACTCCATATGAATTTTGAAAGAATAGAAAGCCTAATCTAGGCCATCTTAAAGGGTTGTAGGACAATTGTTCAATTACCTGAACCAAAATTAGAATATCAGGGCAAAAGGCGTAACATTCTGTAAAAATTGATAAGAAGCAAATAAAATAAGATAAATTAATTAAATAAGACAATTTTAAAAATGGAAATTTTGCAAAAGTCAAAATTTAGCTATGAAAGTTATGTTGTTGTTGTCATGGAGAAATTTCGATCAATTTCCATATATAATATGTTGAAAATGGAGTTCAAACAGAAAATTTAAGGACGTTTGAAGTTTCCAAATTCAAAATAATTTAAATAGAATTCAAATAAAAATATTTAAATAATTGTTCAATTTGAAATTTGAAAGCTAACTGTAATCAGATTTGGGGGTTAAGTAAATGTTAAAATTAATGATAATGTTAAGTTAGAATTAAGGAATAAAATAAATATAGAATGACAAGTAATAAATGGTTCCAAAAATGAGTGAATTGATCGACCGCTCCCCTAGGATTGGTCAATCGCTAGCAGTCGACTGGTGGGTACCTGCGGTCAACAAATGAAGGTGAACGATGGCTATGATTTTGTTCATTTTGTACATACCAGATTATATTATTTTAAACCAACTTAAATGTGACGGTTTTGATGGATTTCAACCATTATAAATGGAAGCGTAGCCCTTCACTTTTATTCACAAAATATTTTGAGAATCTTGCGAAGCTCTAGCAGTACATCTCTTCTAAGACTCAAAAAAACCATTAGGGTTTCAAGTGGTAACGACCCGCTATTTTGGACTACACATGTCGGACTTGAATAATTCAAAATACTGAATTGTTAATTTAAATTTGAAAAAACTGAACATATACAGTAAATAAATAATCAGAGATCACAAACACAGAGTAATAAATGCAGCGGAAACAAAAGATAGTAGTTCGTGAAGCTACTATATAAATAACAGAGTTAAATAAATTACAACAGAAGTCTCGAATACAAAAGTGAAATATAAGAATCAGAATACATCATGGAATCAACTGAATAACTGAAAGCTGGATAGATAGCTAGATCTCCAAGCGAAGCTCTAACTCCAAAGGTGAGTCTCGAATACTGGTACACTCGGTCTGACCCGAGCGTAAAGTGAAACACAAAACACCGAGTCAGGATTAATATTCTTATATTAATAAATCCAACTCAAGTGAAATAACAACTGGAATACAAGTAATTCAAAGGATGTTGGAATAACCATCCTCTAAGGATCCGTTAAACTATCTACTATGTAGTAGTATACGCTAAATAGATAATATCTATCAGTAATATAAAGTATCAAAATAGTGTTAAGGCGTTACATTATCCCCCTTAACACATTTATATAAGCGTTATAGACTATACAACACTGTAACTCCATCGTAAACTAGTGGGATATCAGGGAGTACTCCATAGGTATAACACAAAACAAATTTGTAGTGGTCGCATATATAGGGATACAAGTATGACAAGGCACATGAGGCAATACCCAAGGTAGTGAAACTACCGTTTGCCTGATCCGGACTGGTGAAAACGCATCGCCGCAACGATCGCAACACCGCGAAACAACACTCCTGAAATTCCGAGGGTGCAACAATCAATAACAAGTAATGAGTAGTTTACGAAGAAGTGAGTTCGCTCGAGGTGGCTAACCCTATTTGGCCCGGCACAGCTCCTGTTTTAGTCATTTCCAATTTGACACAAGTGTCAAGGCTATCCATTATCGTTCTCTTTCTTCAGTCATCATGTACATCATTTCAACCACTTCATTTTGGATCACACTCCGCATATAGTTATTAAAGCGGTTTTCGGTTTAGACAGAGAGTATATCCATAACCGATTCTGGTTTCTTTAATAACTTTCGTAATTATTACACCGATTGGTCGTTTAATAAATTCGAAAAACCAAATCAATTTCAATTCCAGTTAGAATTTTAAACCAACATTCCATCTGCCTTTCTATATCAATTTCCATATTTTACGTTCAAAACTTCCAAATTTCCATTTCAAAATCTTATAATTCAATTTCAATTTTCATTTAAAACAATTCCAATATTAATTCAAGGTCGTATATAAGTTTCATTCCGAAATCATTTAAATTGATTTAATTTAACATTCAAATCAATTTAAATTCATTTATCGATTTCATTCAATATTCGTTAAGTTAATTTATCATTCAAAATAATTTCTATTTAATTTCCAATTCATTAAATCAATTACTTAAGTTCAACTTTATTATATCAAAACTTACAAATTTACTTAAATTAGATTCGTCAAATCAAATTCTTAAAATTACAAGTCTTACATTTATTTCAATAAAACGCATTTTATTTCTTTTTAAAGAAATTCAAGTTCACTTATTTATTTACTTAGTCACAAATTCCAAAACTTAAAAAATAAAGAAACCCAATTTCATTTATTAACGAAGTTCCAATTCACTTATTCAAAAGTTCAATTTCTCTTATCAAAGAATTCAAATTTTTATTTAATTCTCAAATAATTCAATTATATTTAATTATTAAATAATATCAAAACTTAATTATTAAAATTTTTAAAACTTAATAATTTCAAACTAAATTATTAAATAATTTCCAACTTAATTATTAAATAATTTCAACTTAATTATTAATAATTCCAAATTTAATTGTTCAATAATAAATTTTTAAACACGTTCTTTCATCAATTACTACGTTAATATTTTGTTTCAAATTTCAAATATTCACATTTTGTTTCATTAAAATTTTAAATTCTAATTTAATTTCAAAACCTTATTATTATTCAAATAAAATCTTTGTTTATTTAAATCAAATTTATTGACCAATCGGGTTTAATTTAATTCTCTATTCTAAGTCAAGTTCATTTGGGTATTTATTATTTCAACCCGATTCCATTTCAATTCAAAAATAGCATAGCAGAGGGAACTTGCAGTGTGATAACTGGGATAGTGTCAAAGTAAATAAACAAGCAATAGCAACCATCAATAACAATTCAATAATTAATTCGAATAATCCTGAAGTAATCGTATTAATTCACATTGTTATTTGTGCAAATTAATATAATTATTTCTAGAATCTACATTATCATTTCATGTAGATTAAAGATTATTACATTAATACTTATACGGTTCTTCAATTTATTCAATTTCATACTACATCGATGTTAAACAACATACATTTAAATGGTTCAAGGTGTAACTAACCATATTTCTATGTGTCAATTAATTTAAACATTTAAAGGGACATATTTACAAATTTAACTAATCAAATTCAACACATATGTCGTTTCAAATTTTTAACTATCCTACGTCAAGTTCAATTGCATGATTTTTATCACTTTGTACATTACAATTTAACATCCAATATAAACAACAAACAATCAATCAATTATCAACCAAACGGGATTATCATCGTATAATTAACAGATAATGGTGTCAGATGTCACAGGTGAACCGATACAGGTAATAACGTATATATGACAGTGTAAATCACTAACAGTAGCATATTTCAATTGTCGTTTCAATTGAAATTAAATTTAATAAATAAAAAAACATTAATCGTGAGTGATTGCTCACCTTTCTAGACTAGAGAGACAAGAAGATGATACGGATACGCACACTGATACAGACATGAGCAAATCAAAAAGGTGCCGCGACCAACTTGGACATTGGCGAGACAAGAGTAAGGCACGATGACTGGATTGGTGAAGATAAATATAAATGAGATATACTAAATTAAATTAAATACATATAAATAGAACATATTATATACTCTTTAAATGCTAACTCCTTTAAAATCTACAAATTAATATGTAACATAAAATCGAACTTACATATGTGTTATCCCAAAGTCCAGATTTTATAATTAATATCAACTAAACTTAATGATATATACAACAACTATTCTGTATGTTACAATAAAACCGAGCTTTACAATAGTTATAATACAAATAACTCACACAAGAAGGTATGTGTAACATAAACCTATACGTACTGCTACATATATCTATTAATATAGATATCCACTAATAAAAACTAATATATAATAATTTATAGAAATAATGTAAATATTTTATACATAGAATCGAACAGTTTTCTATACTTTAAACAACGTGTATATTATATTCTTTAAATATAACCAACAAATCTATATAAACTTTAAGTAACATGTCAGAACCATTTCATATAGAAACTAATAAAATGCTTTCATAATATCATACACTAACGTCACCTGTTATCTCCATAAACCTAATAGAGTAATATATATACAACCGTCTGTATATCAAAATAAAATAATTCATGCATATATACACAGAGAAAAGGTATAGCCCTTTTCTAAAAATAAACCACTTTTTATACTTTTAAACTATTGCAAAACTATATACACTGTTCCAATATAACCCAACATACTACATTGTTCAAATCTCATTTTATACAACTGATATGATACTAATATAAACTCACATAAATTTACGTAACTTATATACTTAACCTTTTAAAATCAGTATTTATCACATATCTTCCGCAAACAGTTTAAAGTATGGGACATTTAAAAATAATATAAACAGTTTATCTTCTTCTTATATGTATATAAATCCGTAACATTGTATACAAATTTATATTTAGACTGTACAAACAATACTTATATACATATCGATATATACTTATAGCTTCATATCAAATATATATACAAATATTAAACAGACAACTGTAGGTATACAGTCTTTCTCAAAGCATCAGTACAACATATATATATATAATATATACCAGACAAGCATACTTTTATATATCTTTGTATAAAACTAACATATTTTATACATAAAATTTATCCCCTAATATACACAGCAACAATACTTTCAAAAGAAACAAGTCAGACCCATATATATACGTATACCTTTAAAATAATAATAACTATTATATATAAATGCTTAAAATACATACAACCATATTTGATTATACAACAAAAAATTCAACTTTTAACATGCGTAGACTAGTAAATACTAATTATATATGTGTAAACCAGCAAAATATATGTTCCTTCATTTGAAAAACCCAGAGCAAAAAAAAAACATGCGCACGTTCTCAGGGAAGTGGAGTTTTACGCGACTGCTAAGTGGAAGGGGGAGGCTCAGCAAGATAGGGTTGGCAGTAGGAGGTGGTTCACGTGAAAAGGTGGAGCTGGATTGGCAGCCAATATGGGAGGAGCGAACGTGAGTTGGTTGGAGTAGGGTAGTTGCGTGCTATCTATGGACGTTCTCGGCATTGGATGTGTTCGGCGGATGTCGTCCAGCGGTGAGAGGCGGAACATAGGTGGGGCGAGGAAAAAGGAAGCTCCATGCCCGTCCAGGTGCTGCGTCAGGCCACGATGTGACATTCTTGGCCACCAGATCCAAGGCGGTATTATGTCCTATGTCGAAACAAAGCTGGCCTAAAACCTGCAGTAATGGGCGGAAGACTGATGTAAAAGGAAAGTGGGTTAAGATGACGACAGAACGCTGATTGCGGCAGGCAAGGAACGTGGCGGTGGCGGTTGAAGACGTAACCGTAGACGAAGTTAGGGCTGTCGGGGCATCGAAATGTGAAGATGGAACCCTGAATGGAGGAGCGATTGGAAAGAGACTGGTGCATGGAGTCGGGGAAGGAGGAAGTGGATTCGCGTGTAGAGTGCCGAGACGATGGAGGTGTGGTTTGCCAGCATGAAGAAGATGGTGAGGGCCGAGCAAACAAAGAGAGGAGATATGCGTTTTGTTTCCAGGCAACATTTTCAATTTATATAACTTTTTCTCAGAACTAAGATAATGAAGAGGAGCGAAGGAAGGGAAACTTGGCCAAATTTGAAGAGGAGCGGTTTCCAAAGTTTCAAGAGTAAATGAAAAGGCAAATTAAGTAGTTGAATAGAAAAATGGAATGAACCAGATATTAAGGTGAAGATGTACAACCAAAAGCCCAACGCGAATATCAAGAATTAAATAAATTTTAATGGTTGACAGCTTTGCACGCTGTGTAATGAATAGACAAAGAAAACGAAAAGACTCCTAAACGAAAGGGCTCAAACGCGTACCGGTACGGTTACCGTTTCGTAAAGTTCACTGCGTATCGGACTTCAAAATACTGAATTGAATATACTATAGAGATTAGCATTACGAGACTATCAAAACGGTATACAGATATCAGTGGTACGATTAAATTATAAAAATTCGAATTTTCTACTAGCGGAAAATGTAAGAAAAATGCAGAAAACTAAGATCGACGGAGCTAAAGAAGTCCGAATTTGGAAAAACGAAAAATGACGGCTTGCTCAGAAGATGATTTAGAATTTTTCTATGTAAAATTATTCAAGTTTCGAAAACGTTTTATTTTCATCGATTTTAACTGATTAAATTGATATAAAATCACGCACGAAAATAAACTTCTTATTTTCGGACGAAAATTTACCATTTGCTACGTTTAATTTGACGCATTTCAAATATTAAATTTTTATTTTAAAATTTTATAATTATTTTTATTAAATTCACACAAATTCAGTTAATTAAATTAATTAAAACCGTTAAAATATCCGGGTTATTACACTCTCCCCCACTCAAAACTTTTCGTGCTCGAAAAGGAAGGAGGTAGGAGAATAGAACCAACGAGAAAGAAAATAGATTTAAAACAGAGTAAAACAATTAATTCAAACCATATAAATTTCAATTTATCTTCATTAATACTCAATACTTGATTTAAGATTCAAGGTATTTCAATAAGTTGATTTGATTCAATTTATTAATATTTGATGCCAAAAGATTCCTTCAAAACAAACTTAATTTTATTGTCTCATTTATTCATTGTTTGTTACAAAATTTATTTCAAACAACAATTTATTTTATTAATCCATTTATTATTCAACTAACCTAGTATTCTATTTATCTCTATTAATCATTTTATAATTAAACTTTAAGTGTATAACATTTATTATACGCACTTAAATTTTATTTCTAAAGATAATTTATATTGTATAATACTCAATTACATAGTTAACTTTTGAAAATTTAGGTAAGTTATATATATAATGCAATTGAGTATTATCCAAATAAAATTTTACAATTCAGTATTTCAAGTTAAGTATTTATATAAAAAGAATTTGGCTTCATTTATGATTGAAAATCATCCTTTAACAAATTTTAAGAATTAATTTCCGATTAGCTTCAAACAACTTAGATATATATATATATATATATATATATATACACACACACACACACGTGTATTCATAATATGTCAAATCAAATTTAAAATCTTCAATATATGTTACAAATCAAGTCATGTTTAGAAATTCAAATCAATTTATTTTTCCAAACAAAAGTATAGCAGGGCTGCAGAATAGTCTCTTCACTTTGAATCTCTAAAATGAATGTCGATGATGCGGCCGTCATCACCGAAATTATTTTATAGTGACAAAAGAAAAGAGCTCTAATTTAAAAATTTTAGAATCTTTGAAATGATTCTTTTTGAAAATATTTAAATACTATACACTCTAAACTGTCAAATCAAAGTTTGCAACCACCGGATATTAAATTCTCAAATTTTAGTTTAAATCCATTTAAATTTCAAATCAATTTTAACCCAGTTTTATAAATTCACTGATTTATATAATTCAACAATTAATGGTTTACAAATAATAAATGCAAATAAATATTATTATTTCAGTCAACAGATTCATTAACAATTTTATTTCGTAAAATTTATACTTATATGTATAATGTAATCATAAAAATTTATTTTATTCACCAAATTTGAAAACAATATTGTGTCAGTATGTTCTGCTCAAGTGTTTTGGAAATCCTATCGATAGCGTTGATCAAATGAATCGATCGAAAATGTAAATCAACATCAACAACTCAAACAACACAATATATAAAACATTTTGAACATTAATTTACAAATACACCTCCTCGCTTGACGATACAAAAAAGGATTTCAAAGCAAGGATAGAGATTCAAATTTATGGACTCAAATCAAAGAGAATTTTTGATTTGAATACAAGTTCGGAAGAAGAGATAGGATGATTCAATTAACAGAATCGGGAGATGGATAAACTTATTTAATTTATGGGCAACCTTAACCAGGCCGACCGTAACTTCAAGAATAAGATCGATGCAGAATTTCGAGGTAAATCTACATTCGATCTTAAGAGATAGAATTCAGGCATAGCGGGAGATAGATAGCATCGTAAACTGAGGATATAGAAATCTCCGGTAAATCAATGCCTATTGTAAAGGAGTTTCACCCATTTACAAATCATTCGAAGATTGGCGAGACCGCCGACTTGTTATAAGGATCATTTGAAGTGGAGTTATGGGATGCTCCAAAATCGAAGAAGATGAATAGTGAGGGACACGAATGAATTTTGAAACCGCAGGGCACGTTCCAAAATTCAAAGGAATTGAGTCAAAAGGAAGAGATTGAAACTCGAATGAGAGAGATTCTATAAATACAATTACCCTATATGCTGAGTTTGCCTAGAGCTACCAAAGCTTTGATACTAACTGCAATGACCCGCTATTTTGGACTATTCGCATCCGCACATGTTGGACTTGAATAATTCAAAATACTGAATTGTTAATTTAAATTTGACAAAACTACACATATACAGTAAATAAATAATCAAAGATCACAGACACAGAGTAAAAAATGCAGTGGAAACAAAAGATAGTAGTTCATGAAGCTACTATATAAATAACAGAGTTAAATAAGTAATAACAGAAGTCTCGAATACAAAAGTGAAACACAAGAATCAGAATACATCATTGGAATCAACTGAATATCTGAAAGCTGGATAGATAGCTGGATCTCCAAGCGAAGCTCCAACTCCAAAGGTGAGTCTTGAATACTGGTAGACTCGGTCTGACCCGAGCGTAAAGCAAAACACAAAACACTCGAGTCAGGATTAACATTCTTATATTAATAAATCCAACTCAAGTGAAATAACAACTGGAATACAAGTAACTCAAAGGACGTTGGAATAACCATCCTCTAAGGATCCTTAAACTATCTACTATGTAGTAGTATACGCTAAATAGATAATGTCTATCAGTAATATAAAGTATCAAAATAGTGTTAAGGCATTACCATTATCCCCCTTAACACATTTATATAAGTGTTATAGACTATACAACACTGTAAACTCCACCGTAAACTAGTGGGATATCAGGGAGTACTCCATAGGTATAACACAAAACAAATTCGTAGTGGTCGCATATATAGGGATACAAGTATGACAAGGCACATGAGGCAATACCCAAGATAGCGAAACTACCGTCTGCCTGATCCGGACTGGTGAAAACGCATCGCCGCAACGATCGCAACACCACGAAAAAACACTCCTGAAATTCCGAGGGTGCACCAATCAATAACAAGTAATGAGTAGTTTACGAAGAAGTGTGTTCGCTCGAGGTGGCTAACCCCATTTGGCCCGCACGGCTCCTGTTTTAGTCATTTCCAATTTGACACAAGTGTCAAGGCTATCCATTATCCTTCTCTTTCTTCAGTCATCACGTACATCATTCCAACCACTTCATTCTGGATCACACTCCGTGTATAGTTATTAAAGTGGTTTTCGGTTTAGACAGAGAGTATGTCCATAACCGATTCCGATTTCTTTAATAACTTTCGTAATTATTACACTAATTGGTCGTTTAATAAATTCCAAAAACCAAATCAATTTCAATTCCAGTTAGAATTTGTAAACCAACATTCCATTTGCCTTTCTATATCAATTTCCATATTTTACGTTCAAAACTTCCAAATTTCCATTTCAAAATCTTATAATTCAATTTCAATTTTTATTTAAAATAATTCCAATATTGATTCAAGGTCGTATATAATTTTCATTCCGAAATCATTTAAATTAATTTAATTTAACATTCAAATCAATTTAAATTCATTATCGATTTCATTCAATATTCGTTAAGTTAATTTATCATTCAAAACAATTTCTATTTAATTTCCAATTCATTAAATCAATTACTTAAGTTCAACTTTATTATATCAAAACTTACAAATTTACTTAAATTAGATTCGTCAAATCAAATTCTTAAAATTATAAGTCTTACATTTATTTCAATAAAACGCATTTTATTTCTTATTAAAGAAATTCAATTTCACTTATTTATTTACTTAGTTACAAATTCCAAAACTTAATAAATAAAGAAACCCAATTTCATTTATTAACGAAGTTCCAATTCACTTATTCAAAAGTTCAATTTCTCTTATCAAAGAATTCAAATTTTTATTTAATTCTCAATTAATTAATTTTATTTAATTATTAAAATATCAAAACTTAATTATTAAAAATTTCAAAACTTAATAATTTCAAACTAAATTATTAAATAATTTCCCACTTAATTATTAAATGATTTCAACTTAATTATTAAATAATTTCAACTTAATTATTAATAATTCCAAATTTATTTGTTCAATAATAAATTTTTAAACACGTTCTTTCATCAATTACTACGTTTTGTTTAAATCAAATTTATTGACCAATCGGGTTTAATTTAATTCTCTATCCTAAGTCAAGTTCATTTAGGTATTTAGCATTTCAACCTGATTCAATTTCAATTCAAAAATAGCATATCAGAGGAAACTTGCAGTGTGATAACTGGGATGGAGTCAAAGTAAATAAACAAGCAATAACAACCATCAATAACAATTCAATAATTAATTCAAATAATCCCGAAATAATCGTGTTAATTCACATTGTTATTTGTACAAATTAATATAGTTATTCTAGAATCTACACTATCATTTCATGTAGATTAAAGATTATTACATTAATACTTATACGGTTCTTCAATTTATTCAATTTCATACTACATCGATGTTAAACAACATACATTTAAATGGTTCAAGGTGTAACTAACCATATTTCTATGTGTCAATTAATTTAAACATTTAAAGGGGACATATTTACAAATTTAACTAATCAAATTCAACACATATGTCGTTTCAAATTTTTAACTATCCTACGTCAAGTTCAATTGCATGATTTTTATCACTTTGTACATTACAATTTAACATCCAATATAAACAACAAACAATCAATCAATTATCAACCAAACGGGATTATCATCGTATAATTAACAGATAATGGTGTCATATGTCACAGGTGAACCGATACAGGTAATAACGTATATATGACAGTGTAAATCACTAACAGTAGCATATTTCAATTGTCGTTTCAATTGAAATTAAATTTAATAAATAAAAAAACATTAATCGTGAGTGATTGCTCACCTTTCTAGACTAGAGAGACAAGAAGATGATACGAATACGCACACTGATACAGACATGAGCAAATCAAAAAGGTGCCGCGACCAACTTGGACATTGGCGAGACAAGAGTAAGGCACGATGACTGGATTGGTGAAGATAAATATAAATGGGATATACTAAATTAAATTAAATACATATAAATAGAACATATTATATACTCTTTAAATGCTAACTCCTTTAAAATCTACAAATTAATATGTAACATAAAATCGAACTTACATATGTGTTATCCCAAAGTCCAGATTTTATAATTAATATCAACTAAACTTAATGATATATACAACAACTATTCTGTATGTTACAATAAAACCGAGCTTTACAATAGTTATAATACAAATAACTCACACAAGAAGGTATGTGTAACATAAACCTATACGTACTGCTACATATATCTATTAATATAGATATCCCCTAATAAAAACTAATATATAATAATTTATAGAAATAATGTAAATATTTTATACATAGAATCGAACAGTATTCTATACTTTAAACAACGTGTATATTATATTCTTTAAATATAACCAACAAATCTATATAAACTTTAAGTAACCTGTCAGAACCATTTCATATAGAAACTAATAAAATGCTTTCATAATATCATACACTAACGTCACCCGCTATCTCCATAAACCTAATATATATACACAACCGTATGTACATCAAAATAAAGTAATTCATGCATATATACACAGAGAAAAGGTATAGCCCTTTTATAAAAATAAGTCACTTTTTATACTTTTAAACTATTGCAAAACTATATACATTGTTTCAGTATAACCCAACAAATTACATTGTTCAAATCTCATTTTATACAACTGATATGATACTAATATAAACTCACATAAGTTTACATAACTTACATACTTAACCTTTTAAAATCAGTATTTATCACATATCTTCAGCAAACAGTTTAAAGTATGGGATATTTAAAAATCAATATAAACAGTTTATCTTCTTCTTATATGTATATAAAGCTGTAACATTATATACTAATTTATATTTAGACTGTACAAACAATACTTATATACATATCAATATATACTTATAGCATCATATCAAATATATATACAAATATTAAACAGACATTTGTAGGTATACAGTCTTTCTCAAAGCATCAGTACAACACTCTATATAATATATATACCAGATAACATACTTTTATATATCTTTGTATAAAACTAACATATTTTATACATAAAATTTATCCCCTAATATACACACGCAATAATACTTTTAAAAGAAAACAAGTCAGACCCATACATATACGTATATCTTTAAAATAATAATAACTATTATATATAAATGCTTAAAATACATACAACCATATTTGAGTATACAACAAAAAATGCAACTTTTAACATGCGTAGACTAGTAAATACTAAATATATATGTGTAAACTAGCAAAATATATGTACCTTCATTTGAAAAACCTAGAGCAAAAAAAAAACATGTGCACGTTCTCAGGGAAGTGGAGTTTCACACGGCTGCCAAGTGGAAGGGGGAGGCTCAACTAGATGGGGTTGGCCGTAGGAGGTGGTTCACGTGAAAAGGTGGAGCGGGCTTGGCAGCGAATATGGGAGGTGCAAACGTGGGTCGGTTGGAGTAGGGTAGTTGCGTGCTATATGTGAACGTTCTCGGCATTGGATGTGGTCGGCGGTTGTCATCCAGAGGTGAGAGGCGGAACATAGGTTGGGCGAGGCAAAAGGAAGCTCCATGCCCGTCCAGGTGGTGCGTCAGGCCACGATGTGACATGCTTGGCCACGAGATCCAAGACGGTATTGTGTCCAATGTCGAAATAAAGCTGACCTAAAATCTACAGTAATGGGCGGAAGACTGATGTAAAAGGAAAGTGGGTTAAGATGACCACAGAATGCTGATCGCGGCAGGCGAGGATCGTGGCGGTTGAAGACCTAATCGTAGACGAAGTTAGGGCTGTCGGGGCATCGAAATGTGAAGATGGAACCGTGAATGGAGGAGCGGTTGGAAAGAGACTGGTGCATGGAGTTGGGGAAGGAGGAAGTGGATTCGCATGTAGAGTGTAGAGACGATGGAGGTGCGGTTTGCCAGCATGAATAAGATAGTGAGGGCCGAGCAAACAAAGAGAGGAGATATGCGTTTTGTTTCCAGGCAACATTTTTAATTTATATAACTTTTTCTCAGAACTAAGATAATGAAGAGGAGCGAAGGAAGGGAAGCTTGGCCAAATTTGAAGAGTAGCAGTTTCCAAAGTTTCAAGAGTAAATGAAAAGGCAAATAAAGTAGTTGAATAGAAAAATGGAATGAACCAGATATTAGGGTGAAGATGTACAACCAAAAGTCCAACGCAAATATCAAGAATTAAATAAATTTTAATGGTTGACAGCTTTGTACGCTGTGTAATGAATAGACAAAGAAAACGAAAAGACTCCTAAACAAAAGGGCTCAAACGCGTACCCGTACGGATACCGTTTCGTAAAGTTCACTGCGTATCGGACTTCAAAACACTGAATTGAATATACTATAGAGATCATTATGACGAGACGATCAAAACGGTATACAGATATCAGTGGTACGATTAAATTACAAAAATTCAAATTTTCTACTAGCGGAAAATGTAGGAAAAACTCAGAAAACTAAGATCGACGGAGCTAAAGAAGTCCGAACTTGAAAAAAAAAATAACGGCTTGCTCAAAAGATGATTTAGAATTTTTCTATGTAAAAATATTCAGGTTTCGAAAACATTTTATTTTCATCGATTTTTAATTGATTAAATTGAGATAAAATCACGCACGAAAATAAACTTCTTATTTTCGGACGAAAATTTACCAGTTGCTATGTTTAATTTGACGCATTTCAAATATCAAATTTTAGTTTCAAAATTTTATATTTATTTTTATTAAATTCACACAAATTCAGCTAATTAAATTAATTAAAACCGTTAAAATATCTGGGTTGTTACGCAAGTAAGAAATCCTATATATCTATTTTGTTTTTTATTTATTTTCCCAATCTTTTGTTCTGGGCTTTTTGAATCTAACATATATATACAAATCTCTTGCAGTGTGTCTATATATATATTTATATACATATATAAGAAGACATGTGGTAGAGATTTTTAAAGGCATGTCAAATCCAAAATGAGGCAAAACTAAGGATATACTATGAGTGAATACCTTAGCTTGCTATTATAGTAACTGATCGGTAAAGTTTGGGTTTGAATATACCTTAGGGAGTATTGGTCTACGAAAACATCATATTGTAAACCCCCAAAACTCCTTCAAATATCAATTCTAAGTTGAAATCTCAATTGTTCACTTTAAAATATTGGAAATTTTGTAGATTTTCAGTTTTGATAGTATTACCTTATATTCCACTTCTTATTATTTTTCATTAGAATTGATTAATGATTTTTGATTAAGGAATAGTGTGTAAAGTAAGAATTTTATTCGTTTTTGCACCGCTTATTTCCATGAATTAAATAAAAACTCTTTTGTTCATTTTTATGTGAAAAAGGAGTTGAATAGAGCATGAAATTGAAATTGTAGGTTTTTATTATAAACATATTCCCTTATTTTGATGTAATAAGTTGACTTTAAATTTTAATTATATACAAGTCTGTTGATTTGAATTTTGTTATGAATATTAGAATTATGTTATTGTTGATAATATAAGATATGTATAATTGTCAAAAGAGTTGACATTTAAATGCTAGTTTAAGGTGTATATTCTGCACGCTCAGAAATTACCAGGCACATGCATGTTTGTGTGTGTATATATTGGCATAATTCATATATAATTATATTGTATAATTGCATAGTAAAGTAGGTTATTAATTTTACTGGATCCCTTTTAGGATGGTAATTAATGTTAAAAGCGAAATAGGAAGGATTTCTTATAAGGCCTTGATTATGGAAATGGTGAGTTGTGTGATATATATATAGAGTGTGATATAGATTATGACTAAGTTATTGGGATAAGAGGTTATTCAAAAGCACATGAAAGTCTACCCAGCTAATCGAGCTACCAGTAGTGTGACTTAGGGCTGATGTGAGACATCACCTATAATAAGTAACTATGTTGATGCAAGGTTAGTCATAAATTCTGTAGGGTAAATCTGCCAAGCTAATCTGACTACTAGTACCTACGAATAGTCGGACTAATGTAAGACGTCACCGTGTGATACATGTCATAATACAAAGGACTTATTTCAGAGATTGAAGGTATTAAGTGGTTGTGTGAGGGCCCACCTCTTTTCTATATAGGAAGTAATAAATGGTCGGCGTTATGGGTTAGGCATGGTAGAGGATATCTTGGGAAAGGAACCGCTTCAACAGGAAGTATTAAGCGACTAAAGATATTCCATGCAATGTCTGCTAAATGGTTACTTGTGAGGAGCCCACCTTAGGATAGGTAGTAAATGGTATAGACCTACCTTAAATGAGGTTCAAATGGTCGGAGTCTGCCTAATTCCCATTAAAAGGTATTATGAATTGACTATCTCTTACATAGATAGGGCATTATTGACGATAGACCTAGGTCATTAGGTTGATTTCAAGTTTGAGAAAGGCCTTTTATTTAAGATTGAGAAAAGCATTTTATTTACGTTTGAGAAAAGCCTTTGGGTTTCTATTGGAAAAGAGTTATGATGTAGGTAGTGTTGAATATGCGTTTATATGATTTTTGTTCGATGATAATAAACATATATATATATATATTCGTTTAAATGTATTTGGTAATGTACTATTTTATTTTTCATAGATTAAATAAATATTTGCTGAATAAAATAAATAACACAGAATTTGAATTCAAACAGAAATTTTATTCAAACAAATATTTATTACAATCTTTGAACAGTACAAATTTCAAGCTCTCACTATATATATACAATTTCAATTACAGTACAATTTTTATTACATCACGATTCATATTTACATTTGACCTCACTACATATCACTCACTCACTCAACTCGTATTTTATCTTCAACTTCACTCCAAATTGAATCCAGCATCTGAGCAATCTGCAAAAATAAATATTGACGCAGTAAATTTGAAAAGGAAATATTTTTGCAGTATAAAATAAAATGTGAATTTTGAAAATAATATTTGCCTCAGTTATTTGGGTTGTTAGTCATCATTTAATTCTGAACTCTTCATACACGAACAGCTTGTTACATACACTATGTATCACTATATATGCCACAAGTCCGTGCACACCGATATATACACTTGATAAAATTACAGGGACATGTGAGCACAGGTCATACCCAAAACACCGGGTTCAACTCAAGTGCAATAAAAATAATGTCACAATTTTCAGCACAAGGTCAAATCCGAGCTACAAGCTGAATTCAACTCAGGCGCGCTACAAAACATCAACTAAGTCCAAATGGTCAAGACAACTACAATACAACTACAAACTGCCTTACATATGCTCAAGCAATACATGAACAAAGTAGTTCAGTGATGCACAGGAACCAAGACTCAAGAATGCATCACCATGACACAGTTACAAGCTAGAATGCACACTGCACTAATCCAGACGGCATGAACAATAACAATGATCAACACTAATGAACCAGTGGTTATAAACAAAATACATGAACAACTGCAACTGGTCAAGGATGAGCAACCAAAACAAATGCAACAACCTAAACAACTGAAACTAAACCACAAAGAAGATAATGCAAATGCAACATGCAGGCTACAGGTCTGGCAAGAGATAAGCAAGCATATACACCAGTATCAGACTCGAGTGCATATACAGGTATGCAACTGTGAAGCTGGATCAAGCAAGTGCGGACTCAAGTGATACAGGTTCGAACAAAGCATGCACGACAGAGCAAGAAAGTGCACCATAAACCGCAAACAAAGTAAAACTGCTTATATACATGAACCAGTGCCAACAGACTCGGGTGCTACCATATAACGATGAAGCATGAAGCAAACATATAGAAAAGTGGACAGTGCACTGCAGATAGGACAACTCAGCCCAACGAACTCACATAGACCAGGCACCAAGTACGCATGAATTGAAGTATGTTCGAAACAACAACAAGTCAATTAAGTCTGACCACATACAAGTCAAAGAAACTAAAGCAATTTCAAAAATGACCGAAGTCAGATATATGAACTCGAGCAAGTCTAGCTACCATATGAAAGAAACCACACATATATACGCATGTGAAACAACATGTATACATATAGGTGGTGCAAACTATCTCAACGCATTAACTCGATATAATTCAATATCAGATATAATGCAATAGTGTGCAGAGAAGTGCTACAAGACCATGTCAAACACAATGCAACAAAATATAAGTGTCGACTAGAGAATCAAGCTTCAAAAGTACAGGGTGCAGTGATGCAAAAATAGAAAGGAATTCAATCTAGTGCCGAAATCAACATTTTCATCTCAAAGTTATCAAGAGATGATGCCAACAGAGAAAATACCAAAGTCAATGCCGCAAGTAAATCAAGGTACAAGCTGAAGTCAACAGAGTGAAGAACAGTATCAATATCAAGTAACTGAAGTCAACAAAATGCCAGCAAAATTGAAACCGTGGTGAGCAAGGAATCAATTACTATCAATTCAAAGCCGTGTCAATCAAGGAAACAAAATATACATTTTTAGAACAAGTCAGAAATCATCATCAGCATCAAAACAAAATCGAATGGCCGAGATGAATAAATTGACAAATTCAAATAAATGTATGCCAACGAAATCAACAGTTGCGAACCCTATATAAAAACCCATTCATCATCGGCTTTAAAATCCATCAATTTCAAGTAAGCCAAAACCAGTAAAGCAAAAGGAGTAAATTACATACCAGAATCAAATTCGAACTTGATTGAATTGAAGTAGCCGAATGCAAGAGACGATCAACCAACAGAGAAAGGAAATCGAACTCAATCGATCTAATTAAAGTCGGCATCTTCAAATTTCTTAAAATCCCTAGTTTTGATCGAACAAGGAAGAAGCAAGGAGCCGCTGTTTTGCAGAGCAAAAAAATACGGCCGATATTATAAAAAGAAAAGGGGATTGGGCCGACCTTGTTTCAATTAAGGCTTAGTAGTTAGAAATTAGGGTTTTTATTTTAGTTGTGTTTTAAATTGTATTTTCCCTTTTTAAACCATTGTAATTACTAGTCGTGTGGCTAGGGGACAAATTACGTGTCGTAGTTTGAGAATTCACAACTCAGTGGCTGAGTTGTGGCAGGGTTTTGAGCGTAGAGTTAGGTTAGTCAGTAGCGGATGTCGCGAGTTTACATGTGTAAGCGTGTGACTACTTAATTTCTAGTAGAAACCTTGGGGGCAGCACGTAGGCAGGGTTTTGCCGAAGCTGGATAAATTATCGTTCTATTTCTGCATTTATTGTTCTGCTATTATCTGTGCTGCGATAATTTTTATTTATCCGTGTTGAAATAATTTTATAAGCTTCAGCAATAATTTTTATAATTAACAGTATCACTCTATTCGCCACCCAACTAGGGTGAATTCGATCCTACAAGTGGTATTAGAGCTAGGAATAGAAGTCAACCTTTGTTTTAAAAAATTCGTTTTTCAAAAACCTTTTTTTTAATTTGAATTTTTAAAATGGCTTCTTTTAATAATGCTTTTGCTGAGGGTCAGTCCATAGTTAGACCACCAATTTTCAATGGTGAATACGTGATGCAGCTCAGGGGATAAGTCATAAACGACTTAAGGATGATGCAGCTCAGGGGATAAGTCGTACACGACTTAAGGAGGAAGGCTTAAGTCGTTCACGAGTTAAGGAAAGCCGTTCACGAGTTAAGGAAGCTTCGATTTTAAGTCTTAAGTCGTTCACGAGTCAATCAGGGGAGGAAGGTCTTAAGCCGAAGGAGGAAGCTTCGGTTTTAGGTCGTTTAGAGGTTTTAGGTCGGCAACGACCTAAGAAAGAAGACTTAGGTCGGCAACGACCTAAAGGAATGTGACTGAAGGAAGATGAAGCGCATGAAGGCTAAGTCGCTACCGGGTTATCTTCAGTAGGTCGTACACGACGTATGATGAGTCGCTATGTGTACGTCATATAGTTGAGTCGTAAGTCGTGTGCTTGTTATACTGTTGTATTTTCTTAAACCTAAGTGTTGATGAGTCGGTATTACTTTAAGTCGTGTGTCTTTAAATCGTTTGTGATGTTGAGTCGTAATACGGTTGAGCCGCTGTGTTGTATACATGTGTTGTGTTGTAGTTGAGTCGTGAGTCATAAGTCGGCAATGACTTAAGGGTCAGGGGTTGGAAATTTCTATAAATAGGTGTGCGTTGTAACTTGTCAAGGTGGTTGATTTTTTTGAATAAAATTCTTGTTTGATTGTTGTGTGCTTTCATCCTAAATTGGTAGTTGAGTGTAATCTCCTATCTCCACTTTCGGTTATTCGAGTGCGCTCGAATCAACGATTGTTGAAGCCGATTCGCGGAATCAAGTGCGCTTGATCAGCGCTTGAAGAATTGAAGATCTTCTTTCACGGTATCGTGCGCGATCAACGTGACGAGCATAGCTAGAATTCGGTATTTTTGGATCAACGAATTTGGGCATTTTGGTATTCATCAATCCACCAATTGCTACATTTCATCGATTTCATTTGTTTTCGTATTATCCGCTGCGTCAGTTTTTGGTATCAAAGCTTGACTTAGCCAATCATAGCTAAGACGAGTCTTGGAGCCAAGGAGTTTGAAGTTTGGTGTTCATCGTGTTCATCTTGAATTTGCAACAAGTAGAAGTTTTTGATTCATTTCATTTTGGATCAAAGTCCGGGAAGTGTTTGAATTTTTGGAAGTGGGTTGAGCCGAGTTGAGTGAAGGCCGTGACTTGTTGTACAAGTTAGTGTTGAAGAGTTTGAAGTTTGCATTTGCATTTGTTGAAGGTAGGCCGTGTATACTTGTGAAAAGTAGCCTAGCCTTGGTGAAGTTTGTTTGAAGTGTTGAGGCCGAGCCAAGTTAGTGGTTGAGCCGTGACTTGCTTGTGTTGAAGAATTGTTGAAGTGTTTGTGATTGTGTAATCATGCCGCCGAGAAGAGCTAATCGTCATTAGAATGTTGAAGCGTTGTATAGAAGATAAGAAGCCGAGCAGATGGAACAACGCATTAATGAGAAATTTGATGAAGGCATTGGAAAGTTAGAGAAATTGATGAATGATTTGAATCAAAATCAAAGGAGGAGATCACCAATCTCGAACCATGGAGGAAACAGAGTTTCGTCAGCGGTTACGGAAGCGAGGAGGGTATCACCGCAATCTTTTAGAGAGAGAAGAGAAACATCAATTTCGTCAAGAAGAGATCACCATGACTATGGACATGAAGAGAGGAGAACTCCATGAGAGTTTGAAGATGAGCCATATAGAGATGAAGAGAGACATAGTCGAAGAGACATGCGTGATCGAAGGGATGTTGATGGTCGAGATCGATATAGACGTACATTTGATTTTGATGAAGAGGGTGATAGAGCTAGCATTCATTATCGAGATCGAGACCAGGTTCGAAATTCATGTCGAGATGTAGATGATGATCGTCGATGGGAATCGGGTATGAAGATGGAAGTTCCAGAATTCTAGGGTGGAATGGTAGCAGAAAAATTTCTTGATTGGTTGTCTAATGTTGAAGAGATCTTTGATTTCAAGGAGGTTCCTGAGCATAGAAGGGTGAAGTTGGTTGCTACTAGGTTACGGGGGAGAGCTTTAGCATGGTGGCAGCAAACTAAACTTACACGGGAGAGAATGGGAAAGTCAAAGATTGAATCATGGGAGAAGATGAAGAAGTTGATGAGAGCTACATTTTTACCTTACAATTATCAATTGCTCATGTATCAGAGGTTACAGAATTTGAGGCAAGGGACGAAGATTGTTAATGATTATGCTGACGAGTTTTATCAACTGATTGCTCGAAATGACATTATGGAGATGGAAGAACAGCTGACTGCTAGATTTGTTGGAGGGTTGAGGATACAGATTCAAGATATGGTGAATATGTTTGATCCTAGATCTGTAGCAGAAGCACATCAGAAAGCGTTGACTTGGGAGAAGCAGGGAAGGCGTGGAGGTGGTGTGTTTACTAATTCCAACAATCAAGTGAAGGGTGTTAGTGGAAGCTCTAATGTTCCTAAATCTATCAGTAAACCAGTTGTGAATGAAGTTGCGAGGACGAAGGTCAACAACAGTTTCAAGTGTTACAATTGCCAGGAAGTGGGTCACAAGAGTAATGAATGTCCGAAGCCGAAGAAGCGAACTATGATTGTTGAAGTTGACGGTGAGGATGTTGATGAAGGTTATTCTATCCCAGTTGAGGAGGATGAACATGGTATTGCGTCTGGACATGAAGGATGTAATCTAATGATGAGGAGGTCTTGTCTAATACCGAAGCAAGAAGAAGAAGCTAGTTGGTTGAGGAGTAATATCTTTCAGTCAACATGCACTATTCTGGGAAAGGTTTGTAAGTTTGTGATTGATGCAGGAAGTTGTGACAATATTCTTTCTACTGAAGCCGTGAGAAAGTTGAAGCTAAAAATGGAGAAGCATCCAAATCCTTACAAGTTAGCGTGGTTGAGAAAAGGAGGAGAAGTGAAGGTGGACAGGCGAGTTCGAGTTCCATTTTCTATTGGGAAGAAATATAAAGACGAGATCTAGTGTGATGTAGTGGAGATGGATGTTTGTCATTTGCTTTTGGGAAGACCATGGCAGTATGATCGAGCCGTGCAACATGACGGTCGGACCAATAGCTACAGTTTTATGTTTGAAGGTGTTAAAATTATTTTAGTTCCAAAGAAGAGACAACAAGAAGAGAGTAAATCTGAAGAGATTGAGGAGCTTAAAACTTTATTGACTTTGAAGGAATTTATTGAAGAAGTAGAAGAGAGTCCAGAGGTATTTTTGTTGATTGGACATGAAGCCACTGAATCTGTAGAAGTTCCAGAGGAAGTAAAACCGGTAATGGAAGAATTCAGAGATGTGTTTCCTGAAGAGTTGCCAACGGAGTTACCACCGTTGAGGGATATTCAGCATCAGATTGATCTTGTGCCAGGGGCAGTATTACCACACAGACCACATTACAGGATGAGTCCTAAGGAGCATGAAGAACTGAAAAGGCAGGTGGAGGAGTTGTTAGAACAAGGGCGTGTTCAGGAGAGCTTGAGTCCTTGTGCAGTGCCAGCTTTATTGGTGCCAAAGAAGGATGGTTCGTGGAGAATGTGTACGGATAGTCGGGCTCTAGACAAGATCACTGCGAGATACAGATTTCCTATGCCGAGGTTTGATGATTTGATTGACCAGTTGAGTGGAGCTGTTGTGTTTTCAAAGATTGACTTGAAGAGTGGATACCATCAAATTCATATTAGACCGGGTGATGAGTGGAAGACTGCTTTCAAAACCAGGAAAGGTTTATACGAATGGTTGGTTATGCCGTTTGGTTTATCGAATGCACCGAGTACTTTTATGGGAGTGATGAATCAGATTTTCAGACCATACATTGGGAAGTTTGTGGTAGTTTATTTTGATGATATTTTGATCTACAGTGGAAGCATGGAAAAGCATGTCCGACATTTGCGTGAAGTACTGTTGATTCTACGACAGGAGAAATTTTATGCTGCAACCAAGAAGTGCGTGTTTATGACGGACAGTGTTTTATTTCTGGGATATGTTCTATCGAAGGAAGGAATTCAAGTGGATGAAAGTAAAGTAAAAGCTGTCAGGAGTTGGCCGCAGCCAAAGACAATTACTGAAGTGAGGAGTTTTCATGGATTGGTATCTTTCTATCGAAGATTCATTCCACATTTTAGTAGTGTGATGGCACCTGTAACCGATTGCATGAAAGGAAAGAAATTTGAGTGGTCAGAGGAAGCAGGGGTTGCTTTTGAGAAAATCAAGACACTATTGACGACAGCACCAATTCTTGTATTACCAGATTTTCAGTTGTTATTTGAGCTACATACTAATGCATCTAAAGTTGGGATTGGTGGAGTTTTGAGTCAGAAAGGAAGACCGGTTGCTTATTTCAGTGAGAAGTTGTCAGGAGCTAAGTTGAGATATAGTACGTATGATGTGGAGTTTTATGCTGTAGTGCAAACAGTGAAGCATTGGAGACATTATCTATTTCAGAAGGAGTTTGTACTCTATACGGATCATGAAGCTTTGAAGCATTTGCAAGGGCAGGACAAAATTTCAGCTAGGCACGCTTCATGGGTCGCGTATCTACAACAGTTTACTTTTGTCGTGAAACATAAGTCAGGGGTGACGAATCGTGTGGCTGATGCTTTGAGTAGGAGGAGTCATTTATTAACGACAATGAAAATTGGGGTGACAGGATTTGAATTATTGCCAGAATTATTTGAGGAGGATCCTTACTTTGCAAAGTTCGTTGAGAAAGTTAAGGATGGAGATACTGATGAATTTGCGTTGGTTGATGGTTTCTTATTCAAGGGGAATCGATTATGTATACCAGAGAGCAGTTTGAGAATGAAGATTATCAAGGAGTTGCACGAGGAAGGACATGCGAGCCATGATCGTACATTGCATTTGATTTCTCAATCTTACTTTTGGCCATCAATGAGAAAAGAGGTTGAAAGGTTTGTGGAGAGATGTCATATCTGTCAGGTTTTGAAGGGAACCACGACAAATACAGGATTGTATATGCCGTTACCTGTACCGACTAAACCGTGGGTTGATATCAGCATGGATTTCATTTTGGGTTTGCCTAGAACTCAAAGGGGGAATGATTCTATATTTATTGTAGTAGATAGGTTTTCGAAAATGGTACATTTTATTGCTTGTAAGAAGACGGCGGATGCTGTTCATGTTGCCCAGTTGTTCTTAAAGGAAATCTATCGTTTACATGGGTTGCCAGAGTCTATTGTTTCAGACAGGGATACCAGATTTTTGAGTCATTTTTGGCTAAGTTTGTGGAAGATGGTTGGAACGAAGCTGAAATTTAGTAGCGCTTATCATCCGCAAACAGATGGACAGACCGAAGTTGTTAACAGATCGTTGGGAAATTTGTTGCGATGTCTTGTGAAGGATAATCTGAAGAGTTGGGACATGAAGTTATGCCAAGCAGAGTTCGCATATAATCATACAGTTAATAGAAGCACAGGTTACAGTCCATTTCAGATTGTATATTCAAACCTGCCCCGGGGACCGTTGGATTTAGCGGTAGTGCCACAACCAAAGGGGACGGTTAAACGAGCTGTAGACTTTGTTGATGGGTTGACGGAATGTCATAAAATCGTTCAGGAACGATTGGAGAAGTCGAATGAGAAATATAAGAGATTTGCAGATTTGAAACGACGAAGTATTGAATTTAACGAAGGTGATTTGGTTTACGCTGTGTTAACCAAGGATCGTTTTCCAGTAGGCGCTTATAACAAGTTGAAAGCCAGAAAAATTGGTCCTGTAGAAGTTATGAAACGAATCAATGAAAATGCTTATAAGTTGAAGCTGTCGAAGGATGTGTACACTTCTGACGTGTTCAATGTTAAGCATCTTGTACCATATTATGGAGATGGACAATCCGATGTTGGAGAATTTACAAATTCGAGGACGAATTTTTCTCAACCTGGGGAGGATGATGCAGCTCAGGGGATAAGTCGTACACGACTTAAGGATGATGCAGCTCAGGGGATAAGTCGTACACGACTTAAGGAGGAAGGCTTAAGTAGTTCACGAGTTAAGGAAAGCCGTTCACGAGTTAAGGAAGCTTCGATTTTAAGTCTTAAGTCGTTCACGAGTCAATCAGGGGAGGAAGGTCTTAAGCCGAAGGAGGAAGCTTCGGTTTTAGGTCGTTCAGAGGTTTTAGGTCGGCAACGACCTAAGAAAGAAGACTTAGGTCGGCAACGACCGAAAGGAATGTGACTGAAGGAAGATGAAGCGCATGAAGGCTAAGTCGCTACCGGGTTTTCTTCAGTAGGTCGTACACGACGTATGATGAGTCGCTATGTGTACGTCATATAGTTGAGTCGTAAGTCGTGTGCTTGTTATACTGTTGTATTTTCTTAAACCTAAGTGTTGATGAGTCGGTATACTTTAAGTCGTGTGTCTTTAAGTCGTTTGTGATGTTGAGTCGTAATACGGTTGAGCCGCTGTGTTGTATACATGTGTTGTGTTGTAGTTGAGTGGTGAGTCATGAGTCGGCAACGACTTAAGGGGAGTTAAGTCGGCAACGACTTAAGGGTCAGGGGTTGGAAATTTCTATAAATAGGTGTGCGTTGTAACTTGTCAAGGTGGTTGATTTTTTTGAATAAAATTCTTGTTTGATTGCTGTGTGCTTTCATCCTAAATTGGTAGTTGAGTGTAATCTCCTATCTCCACTTTCGGTTATTCGAGTGCGCTCGAATCAACGATTGTTGAAGCCGATTCGCGGAATCAAGTGCGCTTGATCAACGCTTGAAGAATTGAAGATCTCCTTTCACGGTATCGTGCGCGATCAACGTGACGAGGATAGCTAGAATTCGGTATCTTCGGATCAACGAATTTGGGCATTTTGGTATTCATCAATCCACCAATTGCTACATTTCATCGATTTCATTTGTTTTCGTATTATCCGCTGCGTCAATACGCCTACTGGAAAAATAGAATGAAAATTTTTCTGGAAACCATTGACGCTTGAATATTGTTGAGACAGGTTATAGAGCACCAACTATAATTGTAGATAATCAGGAAATAGAGAAACCAAAGGATCAATGAAAAAAACTAGAAAATAAATTACAAAATGCTAATGCTAAAGCTATGAATTCTATTATCTGTTCATTGGATGAATTTGAATTTAATCGTGTCTCACATTTTCTAACTGTGCAGGAAATATGACACACACTCGAAGTGACTCACGAAGGAACATCTCAAGTCAAAGAATCTCTCCTTGCCATGTTAAGTAGCGAATACGAGAACTTCACAATGGCGAAGGAAGAAAATGTCAAAGAGATGTATGGACGACTTTCCAATACCGTATACAAATCAAAAGCTCTTGGAAAATCATACACGGAATTGGAAATAGTCCGAAAAATCCTCAGAGTCCTTCCAAGAAGATTTGAAGCAAAAGTGACTGCCATTCAAGTATCAAAAGATTTAAAACAGATGAAAGTTGAAGAACTCATCGGAAATCTCACCACTTATGAGCTAGAAATAAAATTCAAAGAAGAGCATGAAGGAGGAGATACTCGAAAGAAATCAATAGCTCTCAAAGGAACAACCGAAAGCGATGATGATGATAGCGATGATGATGATGGAGCAACAAAGCTAGCACTATGAATGAAGAAATTCAAAAAGTGGAATCACAGATACGGAAATCCAGCTCGAAATCAAAAATTGAAAAGCAGAATCGCCAAAGCACTAGACTACTTAGAAGAACAGGAGATCATTTGTTACAAGTGCAGCCAACCTGGACACATTAAGCCCAATTGTCCTCAAAACCGACACGACTTTGAAAAGAAATAAAAAAGAGAAGTTTTGCAGCCACGTGGAATACAAGTGATGAAGATAATCAAAGTACTAGCAGTGAGAGTGAGAAAGAAAATATGTGCCTTTAAGGTAATATAACCGATAGCGACGATGACGAGCCAAGCGAGGTATCAAAACTCACTCACTCAGAATTACTTATATATTTCCACGAAGTAAATGGTTGTTTTGAACGACTTAGGGAGAATATGCCAAACTTGAATCATAAAAAGACACTTTGATAGAATTAAATAAACAACTTGACCAATTAGTTAAAACTTATCAAAGTAGGATCCCTAAGTGTGATAAGTATCCAACATTTGAAGAAGAAATTAAAAAATCAGAAATTAACATAAAATCACTTGAAAATGAAATTTTGATTTTGAGAGAGAGTGAAAATACTAGGAGAAAGAATTCTATTAAAATGTGCGCACAATTATTGAACGAAAATGAATCTCTCAAAACACAAGTGTAACAACCCGCATATTTATCGATTGTATATTTAAATATTTTATTTAAATATTTCATCGTTAGTCGGATTTTAGTACGAAAACCTACTTTATGCAAACAGTCGAATTGGGACTCGAGATCCCTTCCATTGAGTTCAAAATGCCGTTTGCAACCTTTTTGAGTATAAGCTTCGATATGTTTGGAGTTAGTGGAATTTTGCCACTTTTTCACTTAGGGCTTTGGTTTGGGCTGAACCCATTAACCACTTACTAACTCAGCCCCAACCCACTCCAACTCTTCATTACTTCATTTTATATTCCTAACACTCAAGCTTCATCAAAAATGGTGGAAGAGAATGGGAAATAGAAATCCAAAACCCTAGTTCCTCTTGCGAGCTCAAATTCTTGCTCCAAATTCTAAGAGAACCCATTGGTAAGATTCTCCTTCATCTTCCCCAACTCATTCTCTCTTTGATTTCAGAAATTCCTAAACCTAACTTTGGGAATGTTCTTCTTTTAAAGCTTAGAATCAAGCTTCTTGAGTTGGATTTGAAGAGTGGTTGATTCTCCTTTGCTTTCAAGCTTCTTCTTCAATCGTTTGGGTTCAAAGGTGAGATTTTTATCTCACATCTATGACTATAATTATCTTTGGTTGTTGGGTATGAATTCCTAACACTTCTTCATGTGCATTTGCTCTTGATTTGGATTGGTTTTGTGAATATTCCAATTTTTGGGTTTTTAAGTCAAATTTGTGTGAAAATCCTTATATGGATGTTTGATCGTGCTTTTGGTGATGCATCGAGGAGCATATAGGGCCGGGTTGCCGATTGGCATTAACCCTTAGAGCCAATGTTCGTCCGGTTGCATTTTGGAAGAGTTTGCTCTTCATTTGGATAGGCCGAAAAACAGCCCAGGCAAGATTCAGTCGACTGAAAAGTCTGTTCAGTCGACTGAACCTGTAACCCGAAAGTTTCCAGGTATGATTCATTCGACTGAATCCTCTGTTCAGTCGACTGAACCTAGAAACAGAAAGTTTCTCGAACCTGGAAAATTTCCAGGTACAGGGTCAGTCGACTGAAAACTCAGTTCAGTCGACTGAACCTGCTGTTTCAGTCCATTTTGCCTTTTTGGGTTGAATTTCCAACGTTAATCGATTCGTGTTAATTCCCTTTTGTTATTATCACTTATTATCGACTCTGATGACATTTTCTTCGTGATTTTTGGGAATATCCATTTTGATGGATTCGGTATCGATTTCTTTGGATTTTATTCACGTCTTCGAATGTGAATTTTAGTGATTGATTGTTCCTACAATCTTCTTTGTGATTTGTCACTTTAAAAATATAAAGGTTTCAATACTAGTAGTAAATATCAAAATTCTTTCATCAAAACGATTTCAACACTATTTTATTACAAAACTCGTTTCTTAAACCGTTTTCCAATCTATTAGTATATACAAGCCTTTACCTCACTCGTATGAGAAATCTAATTAAACGACCTAGTAAAACGAGTGGTATGAAAAGCTTGCGTTTACTTCGTCGGTTAATTCTTGGACTTGTTCGATTGAAGCTCTTGTGACAATTTTCTAGTGGAGATCTACAATTTGTTCGTAAATATTTAAGTTAAGCTAGTGGTTATGGTACATGGAGCTAAGCTCATATATTTTAAAGCTTACTGTAATTGACACTTCTCTGTGATCACGACGATCATTTTTATGTTTTAGACTAGCATTGTGCGATGTCTTTTTGATTTGGTTCATCGGATGTCACGTTGTACGACGTCGTTGCTCCGAATCTTTTGATACATTGGATGTACCGTTTGCACTACATCAATGTCTTTGCCTTTGATTCATTGGATGTACCATTTGCACTACATCAATGTCTTTGCCTTTGATACATTGGATGTACCGTTTGCACTACATCAATGTCTTTGCCTTTGATACATTGGATGTACCGTTTGCACTACATCAATGTCTTTGCCTTTGATTCATTGGATGTACTGTTTGCACTACATCAATGTCTTTGCCTTTGATTCATTGGAGGTACCGTTTGCACTACATCAATGTCTTTGCCTTTGATTCATTGGATGTACCGTTTGCACTACATCAGTGTCTTTGCCTTTGATACATTGGATGTACCGTTTGCACTACATCAATGTCTTTGCCTTTGATACATTGGATGTACCGTTTGCACTACATCAATGTCTTTGCCTTTGATTCATTGGATGTACCGTTTGCACTACATCAATGTATTTGCCTTTGATTCATTGGATGTACCATTTGCACTACATCAATGTCTTTGCTTTTGATACGTTGGATGTACCGTTTGCACTACATCAATGTCTTTGCTTTTGATTCATTGGATGTACCGTTTGCACTACATCATTGTCTTTGCTTTTGATTCATTGGATGTACCGTTTGCACTACATCAATGTCTTGGCCATCCTTTTCTTGTGATTTCTGGATTTCGTGTGTTGGATTCTGGAATTTATGTTTCACCAACTTTTACGATTGACATTGATATATATATATGTCATTTATTTTGGCTTGGTGAATGAAATTAGGTGTATGACATTCCTTTTTATCTTTGAGAGGATCCTTGCGATATTGATTAATCTCTTTGATTTTTCAATTATTTATTTATCACAGCTTGGCATTGTGATTATTATACATTTAGTCATATCTCTTATTCTATATCATTTCATCTGATATTTATAGCTAGACTGATCCGTTTATTATTTTCTTTTTAAATAATACTCGGGTCAGACTGAGATTTTACAGGTGCTTCTGCTTGACTCCTTATCGGACCATCATCTGATCTTTTGGTTAACTACTTAGCTTGTAGTTTTTGGTTGTGTACAATTTGAGATATAGACTCCTTAATGTATACATATTCTTTTGTCTAGCACTTGTATCTATTATTTTGTGATATTGTGGATCTTGTTAGACCACTACTCTGATGAACACTTTTATGTGTTATATATATTCATATCTATTTCCGTCTTTGTGATATGAATTATCTGCGACTGATTTGTGTTATGTTTATTTCTATATTTTTTTCCGAAGATTATTATAGCCACTGTGTAGTAGCTTTGTGTTTGTATCGGTATGTCGGATTTCCTCTTGAAATTAAATGCATGATATACTATCTGACATATCGGTGCTCGCCCAAAGCAATTACACTGATGGTCGCTCCTCAACAGCCTTATTCTCCGTGCTAGTTGACAGCATTACACCGTAGTGTTCTTGGCTAGCGTGGGTATAGAGGTGGGGCGTCACAGCTTGGTATCAGAGCCAAACTTCGGAACAATGTAGAATAATTTAACAAGGATCATCGTCCTAAGTCAATCTTAGGAGTCGTGCTTTAGGATTTTATTCTGGTCTTCATACCGTCCTATCCTATTTTATTTTATGATTCCTTGTTTTATCTATCAAGATTGCTTGATACTTGTTTTGAGAATAACTTTTCTCCTTCTTTCTTTCTTAAAGAAGAGAAATGGTTAGACCTGGCCGTCTCAGCGCCGGTTAATCTAGTGCTACTCCCCAGGATGGAGTATTTATGTCTGCCCAACAGCTTCTTGATCTAGTAAAGAACGCTCAAGCTGCCGGACCCAATCCAGAGCCTACTCATCCTAGAACCGGTTTTGCATGCTTGTGCAGACACTATACCGATTTGGGTGGAAGGCCATTCAAAGGATCCACGAGTGTTATAGAAATTCAGGCTTGGCTCAAATCATGCGATCACATCTTTTCTCGCATGAACCTTATTGATCTACATCGAGTCCAAATGGCTTCGAGCATACTCCAAGAAAGAGCATTAGATTGGTATGAGCTTTTAATTTCTAAAATCGTTGAAGCGGATCTCACTTGGGAGCAATTCCGGGAAAGATTCGAATTGAAATTTGTGCCGGAGGCTGAAAAAGTAATTTGGCCCGGCGTTTTATTGACCTTGTTCAAGGTGAATCTTCTGTGACAGACTATGTCGCATCTTTCGAATCTCTGTCCAAATATGGGGTTGAGTACATTAATACCCCATTGAAGAAAAATCAGAGATTTGTCTATGGCTTGAATAAGAATCTTAAGAAACCCTAACTTCTGAAACTTGAGGTTTCATTTGATCAGCTTATTGATATCGCTCTTCGTCTTGAAGAGGCCGATAATGAAGGTGATGTTGAAGTTGTGCGTGCCCAACAGAACTTCGATAATAACCTGAAGAGGCCTATCAAATTCAAAGGCCCCAATTCTAATAAGAAAGGTAAGCAACAAATTCCAGTAGCAAAGACTCCTACCTCTAGTCGTGGACGATGCTACAATTGTGGTTCCACAGACCACTATGCAAGGGAGTGCCCGAAACCCCTCTTTTGTCGTTATTGCAAAGGTTCGGGACATCTTTTATCTTCATGTCCTAAGCTTCCAAGCAAGAGAGAGGGAAAGCTGCAAGCCCCTAACAACTCTTCTCTTGGTCAAGGTATTTTTCACTCAATCCTTGATGGCATTGTTTTATTTCGTAACCTTCTTATTTGAGTTGTTTTTGATATGGGTTCCATCTCACTATTTTATATCAAAAGAACTTGTTGATGCTTTTTCTTTAAACATTTTGGGCTTGATGACTTCTTTGAGAATTGCGAATCCGGTTGTTGGATCCGCAACACTCAATTTGCTTTTTATTGATGTCGAAATTATTTTATGTGATTTTTCTTTCCGAGCCGATTTTTACTTAGGCTTCGGGATTGATTTTTGTAAGGGTTGGCTTAACGTTGTGAAGCCCATATCCAATTTTCCGTGTGGACTATTCATCTTCGACATTTTATATATGTTAAGCAGATTTCTATTTTTTTTTGAAGGCATCATTTTATTCTTTAAGCCCTCAAGATGAGAAAAGTGTTATTTCTCTTATCCAAATAATCTGTGACACTTTTACGGTATTTTTGAGTTTGTCTTAGGATTATCACCTAAGAAATCTTTTGTGCGGTGTTAAGGTCTTTCTAGTTCGACCTTGCCACCGATTTTCATTTGGCTACGAGTTGCGGGAGTTAGCATTCCACTTACCACATTCCGCACTCATTACGATTCTTATGAACGACTTATTATGTCAGTCAGTTTGTCCAACTTATTTCATCCATTTATGAATCGAGTATTCTACGATCTCGATGACTCTATTCTTGTATATATTGATTTTGGATGAAAATAGAAATTTAAAATTTTCCAAATCTTTTTCGTAAGATTTATTTATAAGTACAATTAGATTTTGATCTTAAATGAGCAAAGAATATTCTCAAAACTTTTAAGAGATATTTTCATCATATAGAATATGATTTTGTGATTGTATTGCCCGTTGAGTGCTTTAAGAATTCTGGTCGATGCGCTTGATCAACGTTATCGATAGGAATTTCCTAAACGCTTAGATGAGACAATCAGACACGACATATTGACTTGTAAAATGTAAATTTTTCTAGAAAGATTTTTACATTGAGATGATTGTAATTTTGAAAGTTTTAGCTTTTCAGGAAAGAAGAATTATTTAAAGAAATTCTTTCTTTTCGATACTCTTGTTCTTGTGATTCCCGAAGGGAACCAAGACTTTATCTTTTGCACCAATGCTTATCGTATTGGTTTGGATGCCGTTCTCTTGCAAAAGAAAACGTACTATCACTTATGCTTCTAAATCATTAAAAGCCGATTGAGACTAGGTATGCCACTCATGATCTAGTGCTCGAGGCAATTGTTTTCGCTTTTAGAGTTTGGCATCATCATTTTTGGGGGAGAAATTTGTTCTTCACCTCGATCATAAGTTTTTGGAATATTTATTTTCTCATAAGGAACTTCATATTGGCTTAGGTTCCTTACATCTTATGATCTTGATATTCTTTATACTCCCGGACAGGAGAATCGTGTGCCTGTGCACTTTGACGTAAGCAATAGGTGGTTGTTTCTTTGTTAATGACCAAATGAAATTATCTTTTTACCAAGTTCATCGGGTGTTTTGATGTACTTCGTTCTATTGAGTTTCATCTCATTTCTTTTATAGACTTGCGTCTGATGTTCTTTTATGGTGTTCGGTTATTGGACGTACCGTTTTTGTACTACGTCGGTGTTCCGAATTATTTGAACTTCGGATCATTGGACGTACCGTTTTTGTACTACGTCGGTGTTTCGAAATTATTTGAGCTTTGGGTCTTTTGGCGTATCGTCATTGTACTACGCCGTTGTTCCAAATTATTCGAGTTCCTCATTTCTCGGGCGTACCATTTTTGTACTACGCCATTGCACTGGCTCAATTTTCTGCTATTCTTGACGTTTTCTGCGTCTTTTAACTATGGAAATGCTTTTAGGTTTCCTATTTTATTCTTGAGCCCGGTGATATTGGGGAAATTGAAGTTTCATCAGATTTGACTTTTGAGCAACATTCTATTCGCATCATTGCTTTGGAGGTTGAGTGCCTACGAAATAAAGATGTTCTTTTTGTGAGAGTTCAATGGTTCTCAAATCCTATGGATTGCTCTTGGGAATCCAGAGAATTCACCGTGTGAACCCGTTCAGGCTTACTCTTTCTTGCTCCTTATGGTGAACTTCCTATTTCAAATTTTCTTTTGTGTTATTATGCTTCTATGGTTGTTACTTCTTATTTTCTTCTTAAGTATTGCGAGGACGCAATTTCTTTAAGGTGGGGAGTCTGTAACAACCCGCATATTTATCGATTGTATATTTAAATATTTTATTTAAATATTTCATCGTTAGTCGGATTTTAGTCCGAAAACCTACTTTATGCAAACAATCGAATTGGGACTCGAGACCCCTTCCATTGAGTTCAAAATGCCGTTTGCAACCTTTTTGAGTATAAGCTTCGATATGTTTGGAGTTAGTGGAATTTTGCCACTTTTTCACTTAGGGCTTTGGTTTGGGCTGAACTCATTAACCACATATTAACTCAGCCCCAACCCACTCCAACTCTTCATTACTTCATTTCATATTCCTAACACTCAAGCTTCATCAAAAATGGTGGAAGAGAATGGGAAATAGAAATCCAAAACCCTAATTCCTCTTGCTAGCTTAAATTCTTGCTCCAAATTCTAAGAGAACCCATTGGTAAGCTTCTCCTTCATCTTCCCCAACTCATTCTCTCTTTGATTTCAGAAATTCCTAAACCTAACTTTGGGAATGTTCTTCTTTTAAAGCTTAGAATCAAGCTTCTTGAGTTGGATTTGAAGAGTGGTTGATTCTCCTTTGCTTTCAAGCTTCTTCTTCAATCGTTTGGGTTCAAAGGTGAGATTTTTATCTCACATCTATGACTATAATTATCTTTGGTTGTTGGGTATGAATTCCTAACACTTCTTCATGTGCATTTGCTCTTGATTTGGATTGGTTTTGTGAATATTCAATTTTTGGGTTTTTAAGTCAAATTTGTGTGAAAATCCTTATATGGATGTTTGATCGTGCTTTTGGTGATGCATCGAGGAGCATATAGGGCCGGGTTGCCGATTGGCATTAACCCTTAGAGCCAATGTTCGTCCGGTTGCATTTTGGAAGAGTTTGCTCTTCATTTGGATAGGCCGAAAAACAGCCCAGGCAAGATTCAGTCGACTGAAAAGTCTGTTCAGTCGACTGAACCTGTAACCCGAAAGTTTCCAGGTATGATTCATTCGACTGAATCCTCTGTTCAGTCGACTGAACCTGGAAACAGAAAGTTTCCCGAACCTGGAAAATTTCCAGGTACAGGGTCAGTCGACTAAAAACTCAGTTCAGTCGACTGAACCTGCTGTTTTAGTCCATTTTGCCTTTTTGGGTTGAATTTCCAACGTTAATCGATTCGTGTTAATTCCCTTTTGTTATTATCACTTATTATCGACTCTGATGACATTTTCTTCGTGATTTTTGGGAATATCCATTTTGATGGATTCGGTATCGATTTCTTTGGATTTTATTCACGTCTTCGAATGTGAATTTTAGTGATTGATTGTTCCTACAATCTTCTTTGTGATTTGTCACTTTAAAAATATAAAGGTTTCAATACTAGTAATAAATACCAAAATTCTTTCATTAAAACGATTTCAACACTATTTTATTACAAAGCTCGTTTCTTAAACCGTTTTCCAATCTATTAGTATATACAAGCCTTTACCTCACTCGTATGAGAAATCTAATTAAACGACCTAGTAAAACGAATGGTATGAAACGCTTGCGTTTACTTTGTCGGTTAATTCTTGGACTTGTTCGATTGAAACTCTTGTGACAATTTTCTAGTGGAGATCTACAATTTGTTCGTAAATATTTAAGTTAAGCTAGTGGTTATGGGACATGAAGCTAAGCTCATATATTTACTAGCTTACTGTAATTGACACTTCTCTGTGATCATGACGATCATTTTTATGTTTTAGACTAGCATTGTGCGATGTCTTTTTGATTTGGTTCATCGGATGTCACGTTGTACGACGTCGATGCTCCGAATCTTTTGATACATTGGATGTACCACTTGCACTACATCAATGTCTTTACCTTTGATTCATTGAATGTACCATTTGCACTACATCAATGTCTTTGCCTTTGATACATTGGATGTACCGTTTGCACTACATCAATGTCTTTGCCTTTGATACATTGGATGTACCGTTTGCACTACATCAATGTCTTTGCCTTTGATTCATTGGGTGTACCGTTTGCACTACATCAATGTCTTTGCCTTTGATTCATTGGAGGTACCGTTTGCACTACATCAATGTCTTTGCCTTTGATTCATTGGATGTACCATTTGAACTACATCAATGTCTTTGCCTTTGATACATTGGATGTACCGTTTTCACTATATCAATGTCTTTGCCTTTGATACATTGGATGCCGTTTGCACTACATCAATGTCTTTGCCTTTGATACATTGGATGTACCGTTTGCACTACATCAATGTCTTTGCTTTTGATACATTGGATGTACCGTTTGCACTACATCAATGTCTTTGCTTTTGATTCATTGGATGTACCGTTTGCACTACATCATTGTCTTTGCTTTTGATTCATTGGATGTACCGTTTGCACTACATCAATGTCTTGGCCATCCTTTTCTTGTGATTTCTGGATTTCGTGTGTTGGATTCTGGAATTTATGTTTCACCAACTTTTACGATTGGCATTGATATATATGTCATTTATTGTGGCTTGGTGAATGAAATTAGGAGTATGACATTCCTTTTTATCTTTGAGAGGATCCTTGCGATATTGATTAATCTCTTATTGATTTTTCAATTATTTATTTATCACAGCTTGGCATTGTGATTATTATACGTTTAGTCATATCTCTTATTCTATATCATTTCATCTGATATTTATAGCTAGACTGATCCGTTTATTATTTTCTTTTTAAATAATACTCGGGCCAGACTGAGATTTTACAGGTGCTTCTTCTTGACTCCTTATCGGACCATCATCTGATCTTTTGGTTAACTGCTTAGCTTGTAGTTTTTGGTTGTGTACAATTTGAGATATAGACTCCTTAGTGTATACATATTCTTTTGTCTAGCACTTTTATCTATTCTTTTGTGTTGTGGATCTTGTTAGACCACTACTCTGATGAACACTTTTATGTGTTATATATTCATATCTATTTCCACCTTTGTGATATGAATTATCTGCGTCTGATTTGTGTTATGTTTATTTCTATATTTGTTTCCGAAGATTATTATAGCCACTGTGTAGTAGCTTTGTGTTTGTATCGGTATGTCGGATTTCCTCTTGAAATTAAATGCATGATATACTATCTGACATATCGGTGCTCGCGCAAAGCAATTACACGGATGGTCGCTCCTCAACAGACTTATTCTCCATGCTAGTTGACAGCATTACACCGTAGTGTTCTTGGCTAGCGTGGGTATAGAGGTGGGGCGTCACAACAAGTCCAACAGTTGTCAACAACTTTAGACAAATTTTCAAAAAGTGAAAAATCGTTGAATATGCTATTAGGGAAGAAAACTGTTAACACAGTTAGACAAGGACTTGGATGCAATCAATCTAAAAATGTTAGAAATGAGATTAATCAAGTAAATTCAATGTGCACAATTTCTAGAAAATTTGGACACAATCAAAATAGTTGTTGGTATAGACCCAAACACATAAAAACCATTCCAAGTTGGGTTCCAAAAGGCACAAATACAAAATCTCTAAAAGTTAAACAAATCTGGGTGCCAAATGGAACATATATAAATTGTTATGGGTCTTCACAAAATTACTTTTCAAAATATTCTGCCACTAACAATCATGGACCTATAAAAACAAATAGGTCACAAAAATCTTTCATCGTGTAGGTGTGGTGGCAGGCTAAGGAAAAACAATAGTGTTACTTGGATTCTGGCTGTTGCAAGGACACAACGAGCAACAAAGCAAAGTTTCTTAGACTAGTACAAAGGCGACAGAATCATAATAGGCAACAACGAAAAATATCGTAAAGGTAAAACAGGTAATGGTATATTTATTTGAACGATATATTAAATGTGATAATCTGCACCGTAATCTGAGTTAAATCAGCCAATAATGTGATGATGAAATAATGATGTTTTTTATTCCGACTTATTCAAAATTGTTGGCCAATTATATTCTTATACCAAGAACACTATAAAAATCTCTAGAGTCTTTGAATTACTTCATATATATTAGTTTGGATTAATAATAGTGTTTTATTGGATGATAATACATTTGGTTATCTTACGGCTGACTCCATATTCATGGTTTTTGATAACTTACACGGTTTCTATTCAAATTCAAGAGAATGTCATTTAAAAAGCTGTTAAAATTGATCTTGAGATACTTTGTTGCACACTTCATGGTTTGGTCTATCAAATTCAATTAATGATAATTTTGAGTGAAAGAAATTCAGATGCAGATTACACTGGTAATCTAGTTGATAGAAAAATTACTAGTGAAACGTGATTTGCTGAGACATTTAGTAACTGCATCGTTTTTCAAAGAAAATATTTGCATATTTTTCATTTCAAATAATTTTCAAATAGCAGAATTTGTTTTCTCATATAACCCCTTCCAGAAAAAATTTTTTGACCATGTTTCAGATCATTCATTTTGAAAAGTTGATTTTATAATTATTTTTGAATTTGATTTTAAATGACAATTTTGACTAATCTGACTCCCAAATAATTATCGGAAAGATAAATAGTGATCGCAAAACTGATGAGTGTTGATATTTATCATATATTATGACTCGAGACGGCATAATTAGTAAATTTCTTTAGAAATTTAAACAAGAGTTATAAAACTTTTTGTTGGTAAAAATTCCATGACCATCTCTATTTCTATCATATTTCTAACGACCATCACTCATCAAAATTCTATATAGTATGTCAATATGTGGTACTTTAAACAGGAATCATTCATTTTTCATTTTGCATTTTTTCTAATAAAATAAAAAAAATATTAATAATAATAACAATAATAAAATAAAATAAAATCCAAAGTATTCACTCTCATTTAAAAGTCCTCACGGTTATGCATGGGTGAATTACTTGGAATTTGTTATGTGCTTCCATGCTCATTTAAAAGTCCTCACTGTTATGCATGTATGGAACGCATATCAAAATTGATTTTTTTAAATAAACAAGTTGATTCTAATCCCATTTAAAAGTCCTCACGGTTATGCATGGTTAGAAGATACCTGAATTCATTTTTTTAAAATAAAATTGGAGTACTACTAATCTCATTTAAAAATCCTAACGGTTATGCATGGTTGGTAGATATTGAAATTCCTGATATAAATATACCACAATTAGACACAAGTATGGTTTTATATGATAACATCATTCCCATCATTCTAAAAGTGGAACATGTGCCTAACAAAGTATTTATGATTTTTGTTTGATTTTTTATTGAAATTTAATAGGTAGAAAACGTAAGACATATTCCTATTTAAATTATACCGTCCAATTACTACTATAGTATGACTCGAGATTTTTATATGCCAGAATTATGTTGTTCTGACTCATGGCTCGGGATTTTTATATACCAGACATATGTTGCTCTGACTCCCTCCTCGTTACAACATAGATTAGGAAAGATGATGATGTTAAAGGTGAAGGCATGGAGAAAGCTTCTGGTCATTTATCTGTTCATATTATTTTCAGACGTACCCATTGGAAACTGTTTTTTTAAATATAATGTACCACAGATATGTAATGATTATTATTATTTTTGTGGCATTTTGAATTTATAATAAAATGGTTACTGTTGTTATTATTATATTTTATCCTTCGCTATAAGATTATGGATCCGTAGATAAATAGCATGATATTGTTCTTTATACCAACCAACAGCTAGTTTTGAATGGGTCTAAGTTTTTGTTGTCCTTTTTCTGGATCCGAATTTTTGTCCGTTTCGATGCGGGTTGTTACATTTGGTAATGGAGCTTAGGTTACCCGATCAACTGAGATAGGTATATGTATGAGAGGCGTAATTATTAGTTTTGATTTTTTTTTCAAAAATTCTACTATGTATAAATATAGATACACAAAAACAATTAGCAGATCTTTACTCTAGCATATAATACTATCTTAGGAAATGTAGAAGGAAGAGATTGGAACTACGAAGTTAATATGACAGTAAATGTGCAATAAATAGAGAGTTTAATTTTTTTAATAAGGATATAAATAGGCCAATTAAAGATATTATTAGGGTAGTTATGGAGAGATAAGGAAGACATAATAGGCAAAATTGGGGTGAATAAATTAATACCTTTAAAAAATTGTCTGTTAGAAAAATAATCATTTATTATGGATAATTGACACTTATAGAAACAACAAATAAACACGTTATATAGTAGTTAAATATTATAAGGCAATACAATTGTCATTAGGAGATGAAGATTAGTGGGCCTAGCCCAATACGTAAAAATAGCCGGGAGAAAAGAATCTATGTGTTGTAAACAACCGAAAGTAAAGAATGAAGCAAGATATGAAGAAGGAGTGGAGCAAGCTCCTACAAGAAGGTGTACATTAATCATCAAAAGGAGATAATTAGTTTTTTATGAAGACCGAGCAGGGAAGATAAAAAGTTCAATAGAAAGAACAATTAAAGACAATTTCTAAATCCAACTTTGTATGAAAGAATTTGATAAAAATTCTTTTGGAAAATTCCTTGAAATATTTTGAATAAGTTTTCAAAAGAATTATTAGGAAGTTGTTTTTCAAAAGTAAGGAAATTTGGAAACTCATAATTTAATTTTTTATTTTGAGTCAAAAGTTTTTGATTAAGAGGTTTTTAGTAAAAAGGATTTTTCATTTTTGAAATTCTAGTTTAAAATTGGCTCATTTAAAAAAAAATTCATTTTGGAGAAAGGGAGTCTTTGCTTTATTTAAAATAAATGTAAAATAGAGTGTAGGTTGGATTCATTGATTTTTCTTCTATTTCATAAATTTGGAAGTTCTTTTCTTTTTTTTAAAATTTCTTTCTAAAAAGGGGAATAAATGGAAATGGAACTTATTAAGGAATAGAGAATTGAGGGATAAGAGTAACTATGATAGGAGGAAAAGTTTCATATAAGGAAAATAAAGAGAATAGCAACTGAAGTAGGAGCCAATTAGTTGTGAGAAATATAAATAGAGGAAATATTGATTGATTTGGATAGAAATAGCATTATGAATATATATAACAGTATCAGTGATCTAGTTAGAAATTAATAGGATATAAGTTATCCTTGTCTACTCCACTTTTCGTTGCTTAAGGTTATAAAAGATGTTTTTAGATTTTTTTTACAATTAGATGGAATTAAATGCGTTAGGATAATTATACGGATGATATAAGGAAAAGAATTTGTGAGGATGGGAATTTTATATATACATTTTTTTATTTAGAATTTGTTTGAATAAATATATAATATTATTGAATTTAAATAGTTAATGAAAGAGATTAGAATTGATAAAAAAGAATTGCGAAAGATTTTAGAAGTTTAAAAAAGACTTAGACAAAGTTATAAAAAGTAATTAGTTAAGTGACAATATGTTTTGAGTACTAAAGCAATAAATGTCAATTTTTATCTTTGGGATAATATAACAACTTGAAATTAGAAATTTGGCATGGATATGGTTTGCCAAAATAATTGCCTTGTAACTAGAAATATCTTTGAAATAATGAATGTCTAGTAAAGGAAAACCTATTATTTTCAAATGTTACTGAAGTTTTAATCGTTGTGATAGATTTAATAGGAATACATTTGGAAAATAATAATAATGTATCCTCAAAATGGCAGTCAATGAACTTCTCATTAGTATTGGCCTTAATTTCATGAAGTAATAAATGTCGATTTCAAATTTATTGTAATAAATTTATTTGTATGAAAACTATTTATTGAAATTTATTTTATATGTTATGGAAGGTCCTTGAGAAGGAAAATTATTTTGCACCTTGATGGAATTAAGTAATTTTATAATAATATCTTTGTTTAATAATTAAGTTTTAAATGTTTTGAAAATTCAACTTTTAAAAAATTAATCTCCACTGTAAAAAGACCTTAAAAGGAAGAGTTGGTTAGAAAAATAAACTTTCATGACTCCTTCTGACAAAAAGGGTTTCTACATGTATATTTTTAAAGATAAAGGTTTCAGATAATGTACTTTATAATTGTGAAATTTCAGTTTTTAAAGAATAATGAGCAATGAAGTGAATTTTTTTATGGAGTAGATAGGGATCACTACCTGGGTAAGGCAATGTACATGTTTTAAGATATGAATAAAATAGGAATAATATGTACAACCTGATTTGACAACTTGAAATTGGTCCCGAATATTTATTTGTAAATTATTGGTAAACATCTGAAGATATTCCAGATTTATAATTGGGTTGTAAGTTAGGTTTCCCAAGTTGACTTGGAATGTGAAAGTTTATGTTTTTATTTATTTGAAGTTAGTTCCATGTAAATTTTATAAATTACCTGACTCTAAAATATGTATAAAAGCATGTCATTTGAATTAATAAGGGATATACCAAAAAGGAAAGAGATGTGTAAGATAAAGATATTCTTTTTCATAGTTTACACTGCATATTTGGTTAAAAAGAAAAGAAATAATCCTTGTACTTTCAAACGAAGAAAAACTCTTGCTTTGGTTAATTTATGAAAAAATTATAACGGTAATCCTTTTTAGAAGGATAACCTTGATGAATTAAAATGTGGAAAAGAATGTTCTAGTTTAGAAATTATCATATAGACACATGTATAACCGCGCTTAGCATATAAAAATAAAAATATACAAATATCATAATGTACGAATATATATGTATTATTTAGTAATTCAGGGGTTAGAATTTATGGACACTAACTACAAATTTAATGGACAATAAATTAGTAATTAATAGAGAGTTGAAAAGGAATTATATGACGACTAATTAAGGAATTTAAAATGACATTGATTGAGGAATTGAATTGGTATTAGATTGATTTTGAAACTGGTAAAAAGATTAAAAGGATTTAAATGAGGATTGATTAGAGATGATCCAATTTGAATATTAGTGATCAATTATTATGGATATATTAACCGAAGTGATGGTGGCCCGCATTTATTAGAGACCAAGAAGGAGGGGTAAGAAAGATGGAGAATAAAGTGGAATGACATACTAAGAATGTTCATCTTAATTCAATAAGGTGTACTAGGGACCCAACATCATTAGCACCAGTTAATGATAAATGGCAACTTGCAGCAAAATTTTCTTTTACAGTTTTTATTTTTATCACTAGTTGTCTCCTTTAGATATTGGAAAAGCGTATAATATGGTATAAGATATGTTTCTATTTTATCATTGGGTTGATTTTATGGATGAGATTATACCATCATATAAATATATGTATGGAGGAGGAACAACGTAAATAAGGAAATTTAATAAGGAAAATTAGCTAGCAGTAAACTGTAGGTAAGACTAGAAGCTAATAAAGAAATTAGGTTAGTAACTAGGAATAAAGAATGCTTAATCCCAAAAATTTTATGGTTTTGGGATTTTTTTTTAGCTTACTGAGAAACACCATTCAAGAACAACCATTCACCCCAAAGGAGATAAGATGAATAGGGATATAAAAAGAATCTTCTATTGGTCAGGGATGAAGAAGAAGGTAGCAGAATTTGCAACTGGATGTTGATGTGCTAAAAAGAAAAAAGTAGAATATATTGGGAAGCGAATGAAGGCCGCACAAGATTATCAAAAATCCTATGCGAACGAGCAAAGAAAAAGTATGAATTAGAAGTAGTGGACATATTGTTTATCAAAGTTTCCCCTCCTATGGAAGTCGTGAGATTTGGAAAGTTGGCACCAAAAATTTGTTAGACCTTTCCCAACTTAGAAAAAATAGAAAGACTAGCTTATCGTGTGGAGCTACCAGATAAACTGGCATGAGTCTAGACGTTTTTACAATTTGCTCTTAAGGAAATGCCTTTATAGTGTGTCTTTTGTGGTAGAGCCTGATCAATTAGGGGATATTAAGACGGATCCAATAGCATCCCGTGCTACCATGCATTGTGAATTATGGAAGTAGGAAACTCTGCAACAAATAAATTGGACTATTTGGGGAACGAGGGAAAGCATGGGGACTTCTCTTCCAAAGCTTCTCACTAGCAAACTTTTCACTCAAAAATTAGGTTTTGGGTGCATCGTGGTTGCTAGATTGGATGGTAGGAAGTGGTTGCTACACATATACTATCACTTTTGAACTCATATTGAACACTTTTTGCATATTTAGGATGTTTCCATACACACTTGTATGTCATGATCGTACACTCATGTTAGGATTAAGCTCACTTACAGTATGTTTGCATACATAATGACATTGCACTTTGGTTCATAAATGGTTGTATAGATAACTTGGTTGTATAACATGGATATTTATTACTAGTTACGTTCTTCATCCCTTGGTAAGATTTCGAGGATGAAATGTAAAATCCCTTACCAGTAGGTCCAAAACTAGCGACTACTGATGCTATAGTCATCCATAGTTATTAATCTTCAGGGACCGAATATGGTGGTGCTAGATACATTGATACACAGATCACAGAAATATGGAAAAAATTTAACAATTCAAAAACACATTTCCATATTCAAATCAAAACATTTCTTATTCATTACATAATCCCCAAATTTTGTTAACCACGTTCAACAAAATATAATTATTACAAATGCGCCAAAAGCGACATATGAAGATGCCGCCTTGGTTGATCAGAGAATATAGTAAGGCTAATAAATCCGCCTTTACAAACAAAACACATAGCAGAAAGAAAATCTCAAAATATCTATATACCTCCTGCACGGCTTCAGAAGCATTATTCATCGGAGAAGAAAACCAAAGAACCTTAAACCTCAAACTACTCTAAATAAATTGAGCACCCAAGGATTTAAGGAGAAAACAAAAAACTTCGAGTCAGACATAAAGATTGGTATGAATAATAATCAAACATCTCAATCCTTTTAGATATCTACTGAGACCATACTGCTTAGCCGAACGGATTTTCCCCTCACTAGTATCCTAAAACCTTTATAAAACCAAATTTAATTCTCCTGTATTCACTTAAACATATATTTCAAAGCCGTATGATGAGAAGCATATTTGAAAATAAAAAGATTTTCCATTCCCAGTTCTGACGTCCTATCATTATTATAATTTCTAGGGCCACTATTAACCTTTTAGTTTTCATAGGTTTACTAATAACCTTGTTATAAGTAATAGACACCCGGTCCAATTCATAGTTGGCATAGGATCACTAAGAACCTATAGTCTACTGCCAGTTAACTTAATTAATTCATGGGTCCTCCTGAACATATTAGTCATTCCAATAACTAATTACCCTATCCTAGTTTTCATGAGTTGACTAGGAACCTACTAATGCTTCCATTAGCCACTTATCCTAGTTTTCATGGGTTTACTAGGAACCTATTGACTTATGTCAATTCTTAATCGAGATATAGTTTTCATGGGTTCACTATAAACCAATTTGCCCTAGCCAGTTGTCCTTATACATAGTTTTCATGGGTTAACTAAGAACCTTTTGGTATGCACCAACAACTACCTTATCATAGTTTTCACGGGTTTACTGTGAACCTCTTAGTTTACCTCCAATGACTACAAAGTTTAGGAATCCTATATTTTTGGTCACCCTGACTCCATGGATGCAATTCTACTTATTCAGGAGTTTAAGTAATTTATATTGACTATTTGAGTTAACATACTGGTTCATGTACCCCCTTTTCCCAAAAATACAATTATGGATTACCATGTAAATATACTCATATTTGAAAAACTAAAACATTAATGAACAATACCACTGCTGTAGGTTTAAGGTCCTTGAAATACATATCATAAAACATTGTTAACACATTTAACTTATATTTTTATCAAAGCAATACTTCTTCAAAATTACATATTTAAAACGCTTACAAAAATCCTTTATATAAGCCTTTGTTTTTGCTATAAAAAATTAGAGTACGGGTTTCAAATCTTTTAAAACCAAACCTTTCGACCTTGCCGAAAGGTCTTCAAAACGATCTTTCGAACCCAAACCTTTCGAAACCATTGAAACCGTTCAGCAATTCAAACCTTTCGAAAGCATTAAACTCCTAAATTTCAAACCTTTCGAAAACTTGCTGGGTTCAAGTTTAAATATGCGAAAGGTCCTCCTTTAAAACCTTTCGACTACAGTGGAAGCAACCTTTCGACCTTGTCAGAAGGTCTGCTTCGAAAGCTATAAAAAAATTACACTAAAACAATTGACCTCCGCCTTTTTAAAGTAACTCTTTCGAAAGCTTGGGTTACATTTCAATTATAAAACAAAGGAAAATCATATAAGTTGAAGGCTTTAATACCTTTCAAAAGCAATGGGAGAAGAGACTAGATTTTGAAACAAGTGAACCTTTCGTCTTTGTCGAAAGCGAAGACTTATAAAGGTTGGAAAACGCGGCTCGACAGTGTCGGAAGGTTCGAAACAAAACAATGATAAGTGGCAATAACCTTTCGACTGTGTCGAAAGATTCCAAAACAAAATAGTGGTAAAGCAGCAGTGACATTTCAAATTTGTCGAAAGGTTTAAGGCCTTTATTTTTGGACATTTGACCTGGTTAAAGGCTTCCACGTCGAAAGCTCTAATTCGAAACCAAAGCAGGTGAAAGCTTTTGGTTTATAAAACAGACATACCCCGATCTCTTTGGCCATCAACCTTTCGACTAAGAACCCTTCGACTCTGCCCAATTAATTACGTACCATGTAACTTGATACTATATGCATTGGTTTATCTTATCGAAAGCTATAACTCTTCGACTTAGTCGAAAGGTCTAGGTCGGAAGGTTTACTATCGTAAATAGCCGAAACATGCTAAAAGTATTATTTCTTTATTTTTAACTTAAAAAGATGACTTTTCAACTACCTGCCTTTTTTCATCAAATTCTCATTGGTTAATATTTCTTTTCAGAAAAATGCTGCCATTAATTTTCAGAATAAACAATAATTTTCTTTTACAAAATGAACCTTCTCCTTATTTAAACATATAAAATATTTAAGTCCCATACCTTAAATAATTTTATATATTCAAAACACTTAGGAAAAATCTTGAAAAATCCCAAAAAATCTATTTTAATATGTTTTCCAACATATATAAATTTCTATCCCAAATAATCTTTATTTTAGCCTTAATTAATTTATAACCTAATAAATCATTTTCTTCACTAGAAAATCAATATAAAATCCATATAAACTCATCAAATTATGAAAATTGAAACCCATCTCCAAAATCATGTTTTCTATAACATAAAATTTTCTCATGGCATTTAAAATAATTTCATCTCAGTTTTACCCTAAAGCCGTGTATATCTACTTTTTAAACAACCTTGTTCAATGCATATATAAATCAAAATCAAGCACATCATCGTTCAATATATCATAAAACAGATTTATCCTAAAATCCAAACCATATGATGTTAAAATAAAAATAGAGATGTAGATATTATTATTCACCTTAGATTGGATAAGGAAACTAAACTATGATTGAGATTGATTCCTTCTAACTTGAATCATAGCGTTTAGTTGATCTTCTCTTCTCCTCTCTCTAATGGCCGGCCTTACTTTCACTTCTTACGGCTGTGATGTTTGTTTTGGTGAAATGAACGTGTATGACCTAATAGGAATAGTATAAGGGTGGGAAGTATGGTAATTTACCCTAATTCCCTTATGTTTAATTTCCTAACCATTTATACAAGTTTATTAGATATTATGTGAACACAGCCACCTAATTTACTAATCAACCTCAATAACCTTATCTACATTATTCCATTTAAATTATGCTAACTAAGTCTCCTGAATAATGTCAATAAAATTAAAGCTATTACAGTCTCCCCTCCTTAAAGAATTTCGTCCTCGAAATTCAGTAAGGACTAACTAGAAAACATAGCAATTATCTGTAACATCTCCTAGCAACCAATCTATGTAAATCTACTATAGACATGCCATCAAAAAAAATTAGGATAAGCCTCTCGAATCCCGTCCTCCGTCTCCCAAGTACAGTATTTCTCGTTGTTGCTCCATTGAACCTTCAACAACTTGACTGTCTTGGTCCTCAATTTCTTCTCATCTCTCGTTACAACCTGAACTGGTTATCTAACAAAAGTCAAATCAGGCTCTACTACTAATTCCTCCAACTCTATCTGGGGAAAAGTAGCCGCTGGATCACGCACATACTTGCGTAGATGAGACAAATGGAATACATTATGGACACTTGCCAAACTGCTCGACAACTCTACTCTATAAGTGAGCTTTCCAATCCTTTCTATTATCTGAAATGGTCCAATGTACCTCGAGGCTAACTTTCTCGACTTTGCAAATCGTACCTCACCCTTCATCAGTGATTCTTTAACGAAAACCTTGTCTCCTATTGAGAAGTCTAAGTCCTTATGCCTTTTATCGGTGTAACTCTTCTACCTGGATTGAGATTCCTTCATCTGCCCTTGAATTAACTCAATCTTTTTCGACATCTCTCTAACCAAAACTAGACCTTAGACCAATCTGTCTTTAGTCTCTAACCAACATGCTGGCAATTTGCATGGCCTTGCATACAAAGCTTCAAAAGGCGCCACTCCTATACTAGTCTGATAAATATTATTATAGGAAAACTCAATCAGATGTAGGTGATCTTCCTTGGATCCACCAAAGTCCAATACACAAGCCCTCAAAAAATGTTCGAGTACCTTGTTGTATCTCTCTGTCTGCCTATTACGCCCCCACCCTGAGATCCACATTAACAATGAGAATTACTGGGTAATTCTGCCTACTAATGCGAAGATAGGGCTGGTTAGGAGCGAGCATCTATTATCTTGTCTTAAACATCTACTGAATACGTCGAAAAATGCTCTATATTTTTTCTTTCTCTATTGGATCGACATATCTAATAAATGCTTAATATAGAACAATAGGTTGCTAATGGACCTAGCAGAACAAAATGCCATAATAGAATGCATATCACATCATAGAACAGTAAAAATCATATATATAAATACATATACACTATTACATCCCAATACAATACAAAATTATTTTCAAAAATATGTTCAAAGACCTCACTAAATATATCCAATCAAAATACACATCAGAGTTAAGCGAAAAGAAATATAAACTACACAAAAGTGCTAGGCTGATGTCCAAGCAGATGCATCAAAGCTAAGTCCAATAACTGATAGCTAACCTGAAACAACTCGATCTGACCCGAGTATAAAATACACGGGTCAGTCTAGTTAAAACAATCAGTTAATAAGAATAGACGATAATATGAGGCATATGAACAAGGTGAAAATTCTTCTACAATGAGAAGAGGCAATAGAAATAACACAGACTCATAACTTAAGTGGACCAATGCCACTTAAGTATAAAAATACCTCGAAAGAGGTAACTCAACAATAACATTCACATATAGAAATAAACGCCTCATATCATCGGCGACATCCCAAAACTTCTATAATGGTTTCAATGAACCATATCCCCTAAAAAGGAGAAGTCTTAAATTCAAAACATAAGAAATGCCGTAAATGGAAAACACAAATGTAGACTCAAAATAGAGTGATCTCAAAACTTAAAATATGCAAAATGGCAAACTCATAAATATATATATATATATATATATATATATATATATATATATATATCCAAGAATATGATTATAAATCTCATATAAAAACGCCGAAGATGGCAAACTAAAATCTCAAGTATGGACCCAATAGCCCAATGAAAGAATGGACCCAAGAGCCCAATAAGAACCCAATAGCACAATCAGAACCTAACAGCTCAAATCTCAAAATATGCACTTGCAAAACTCTAGTCCAGTACTATATAAATTATAGGTACCTATCCCTGACGACCGAAGTCGTAAATCCAAGACGACCGAAGTCGTAAAACTCAGAAAACCAAAGTCCATAAACTCATACTGAGCCAAATAGCTCGATAAAGAATGGACCTAATAGCCCAATATGAGACTAACAACTCTAGTACCGACATAACTCAGAATGTGTCACAAACTCTCAGCTAGGAACCCGAAAAGTGGTAATGCGCATCCCATACCATACGCTCTCACAAAATGGTTTACTAAGTTCTAGCCAATGCCACATTAGAAAACTCAAAAACCTGATAAAACACATAACTTGTCTCATCTCATCGACAAGTGTAAATAAACCATGTGATGGTTCCTCGTGAACCATAAATCTCAAAATAAGAAATCAAACACTCAAGACATTCCTCTTGTCATCGGCAAGTATAAAAACATCGTAATGTTTCTCATTGGCCATAACTCGTAAAATAGGAGATCTCAAACCATAATAACTCGCCAAATATTGGCTATCCAAGATAATTCCTATAAATAGGAATTATAAAACTCATAATTGGCCATAAAATGGCATAATAACTTAGAATCAACAACTTCGAATGGCTTCAATCGTACAAGTTCAGAATTAAGCGAAACTGTAAACAAACGTGTCCTATATCACAGGTTTTACTAAATCATTTAATTCTCTTTCTCATATGTTCGAATAGTGCAAAAATGTGTATTTTATATTTAGAATAATTTACTTTGGAAAACAAGCTTTTAAAACAAATTTCCGAAATCAATTTGAAAACCATATTTGAAAATTTCTCTTATTATAGAGAATAAATAGATTTTATACTTGAAAATACTTGAAAATATTAATATTTTTAAATTCCCTTTAATTTCAAAAAATCATTTCAAAAAGACTTGGAGAAAACTGGGCTCGAAAACGAATAAAAACAAGGAAAATCACTCAACCCGATATTCGAATTTAAATTCGAATTTTAAGTCGAATTTAAATTAAATTTAAATCTCGAATTCCACCAAATCTTGGCTAGTCCATTAATAGACATCATTGCCTTCTAACACATTCAAAACCATCTCAAAGTTGCAATAGTAATGGTGTCAAAAGGCCTTGAATTCAAACGAAAACGTCACGAAAATCTCAGAAAAACAATAGGATACAGGCCATATGCAGGTCGACCTAAGGGTCGACCATGCATCTCCTTGGGTTGACCTTGAGGACACTCAAGTCGATCGTACAGTCGACCTGGGTATCCGGTCGACCATGCATATGCGAATTCAATTTAGCTCCAGGTCATTTTTCTCTTGCGCGATTCAGATTTTGAGCTCAGTTTTGACATATCAAACAATAATATTTTTCCATGAAATTTTATAGAGATGAAGATAAATATGAAAGCTACCAAATGCAATAAATTCAACAGCAATTCGTTGCCGAAATAAAAATTTATAAAATCACAAAAATGCAACATAAAATGATTATAAACGAGGAAAATTCAACTATAATAAATAGCAAACATAAGCTAATTTTTCACGGTGTCAAGCTTTGGAACTTTTGTTTTTGCTAGATTGTGAGCTTATACAACTCACCTGATGATTTAGCAAAGATTTTGATTGCAAGCAACGACCTTTGAAGGAGAATTGAGGCTCCAGCAACCTGTAAAAACTAAAAAGGAAGCATGCACACCAAAAGAAGACTGTTACAGACAATTATATCTTGAATTAAAGTTGTTGATGAAATTTCTTTGATATTGGATGGAGATTACCTTGTATTATAGATTTAGATGATTTCCCTTTGAATTTTGCAGCAAAAATTGGGTAGAAATTGATTTAGTTGAGAAAACCCATTTTTTTTCTTTTATGTTTCTTAGTGTAAACCTTAGTTGAGAAAGAAAGAGATGAAACTAACGTACAGCTCTTTCCCTTTTATGAGAAGCCTCTAGATTAATGGCTAATAGACCCAATTCTTACCCAAATAAGGCCAAGAGCAAAATAATTAGTGAAATAATGATGGTATATGCATATTTACTCTAATATAACATTATATATACATGTTTCATCCTTTAAATGCCCAATAAAATGTATTCATCCAATTATATTGAAATAAAATTGTTATTATAACAAAATAAAATCTAAGTTAACACTAAAAAGGTATTTTATAATAATAAAACTCTATTTTACAAAATATTTCACTATTTATACTATTTTTAACATAACAAGTAGAACAAAAATTATTTTCTTACCAAATAAATTATAAAAAATCATTTTAACTTTATTGTATCTTTAAAATATTATTTTAAACAATATTTCATCTTTAATTTTAATAATATACATGTTTTCTTCGTATTTCTCCTTTTATATTCAATAAAAGGTTAATATTGGCAATAATTATCAATATTATTACATTGACTCAATTAAAATCCAACATACAATTATTTTCACCCCAATTTCTCAAAATAAAATTTTTAATACTTTATTTTCATCAATCTAGATTTATTTCAATAATTAAATGCTAAAATACATCACCTAATTAGTTTATTAGCTCCAAACCAATGAATACACAGTATTTTAATTTATTTAAACCAAATACTTATCCAATTAATATTTAATCCCATATTTATACCCAGATAAACAAAATAAAGTTCTAAACTTTATTTTTCATATTTTATTTACAAATTTCATTGTTTATTCCAAATAACAATTTAAAATTTCTAATTATATTTTAATTTACAATATTAAATTATAAGTTCCGTTATTATTTAATATGTACAGGTAATCTCCAAACCAGGGTTGTTATAGACTCCCCCTTAACAAAATTGCATCCTTGCAATTTCTAGAGAAGAGTTTGTATTCAACATATTAATTTCATCAATCAAAGGAATGGTAGACTAGCTCAAGTTTTAAAGAAATTCTCTCACTCTCAAAATAAGGCGACGGAAAATTAAGATAAGGCCCACTCGATTAATTTCTATCGTTTTCAAAGTGCTAATAACGGGATTAGCAAATCATTGAATTTTTCGAGAAACATACAAGATTTTGAAGGCGTCTCACTACACCACAAATAGGATTTTGGCGCAACCGTAGGCGGGGCATTTGATACCGCTATAAGCCGTATCAAATTTTAATATGGCTTATAGTCGTATCTATATTATTTAATACGGCTGTAAGCCGTATTAACATTTGATACGGCTTATAGCCGTATCAAAACTTGTGCCTCTTTTTGTGGGAAAATTTTCCCCAAAATGCACACCCTCTCCCTCCTTTTTTTTATTTCCAAATTTCCTTTTTCCCCATGTTTACTTACGGTTAAATTGCCAGAGCTTCCACCTCGATCACCAGAGCTTTGACGTCGTCCATCAGAGCCTTCCACGTCTTCCGCCCCTTCCACGTCCAGGTAATTTTGTTATGAAATTGCGTGCTTAATTTCGTTGTTTTTGTTATGAAATTGCGTGGTTAATTTTGACGTTGGAGTTCAAACTACGGACTATATTGTTGTTTATTCGACTTGCACCTTTGGTGCTTGCTATATTTACCATCTGTTTTGCAGTCTCGGTATTGGAAATTATAGTAAATAATGATAATAATAATAATATATTGTAATAACGTATAAGTTTTAGTTCACGAAGTACAACATATTTATGGGATACAGGAGTTCGCTGTGGCATCTAGGTTGAACCAACGACTTTTGGTTTGTGAGTTCGGTTTGTTTCAACAAAATTTTGATGTTGAATGATATGTTTGGTGAATTAATTGAAGCATACGGTTTAGTTGATGGAATCTACTCAAGCAGTTAATATATATAATTTTGCTTCAAGTTACTCAAATCAGTTGATGGGCAATTTAAGTAAAAGTGTTGCTTGATTTCCCATCACGACAGCTTGCTGTAAGTCAATAATTAATTCTGTTTGTAGGCATATTATGCTATTTTGCAATATTTTGATCTCCTTGCATAATTTACAGCTTGGTGCTAATGTTGTATATGGTTCTGACCTTGTATATGGTTTTGACATTGTTGTATAAGTGGATAAAATTATTAGGAGAGGGGTAATGCATAGACGTTACTCCGGTGCTACAAAATAGCACCATTTTAATGACAAATTTTTTGGAAACAGTTTGGTGCTAATGTTGTATATTGTTCTGACATTGTTGTATAAGTGGATAAAATTGTTGTTAATGGCGCAAGCCGAGTATCAGGAGAGGGGTAATGCATAGACATTACTCCGGTGCTACAAAATGGCGCCGTTGTAATGGCAAATTTTTTGGTAATAGTTTGGTGCTAATGTTTAAAATAAACCCTATATTTTGAGTTCCATTTATTGAAATTTAAATAATCCATATATTTTAACTATTTAAAATTAATTAAATGTCTATGCATTACCCCTCAATGAATGTCCACGTGTTTTGCTGATGATGCCGAACAACTCTTCAACATACATTATATTTATATATAGTATGCCAAACAACCCATTGTCGTACATTATATTTGGTAGTATTTGCACCATATTAGAACTAATAAGAAGCATCAAATTTATTGAAACAAACGTATGGATTATGATAATTATACTTATTTTTAAGCATCATCATCATCTGAACTTTCCAATGGAAATTAGTAAAAACATAAGTTGACAATCTGGTTTAGTATAAACTAATAGTTTGAAACCGAACAATTGCACTTAGTTTACAAATGGAGCAAATGCTCGGTATTAAAAACTAAGCAAATGCTCAGTTTTGTACGGCGAGCAAATGCTCAGTTTTTAACCAACTGGGTTAAACTTAGTTGAAAACTGATTAATAACTGGAAGAAGAACTCTTGATGTTTCAAGTATACATTCGAAAAGGCAACATAAGCATTTTCTTATGCTCTGCTCTTACTTTTATTCACTACGAATTTTGAATATGAATTATAAAACAATTTTTATATGGCACCAACGAACACTCTTTTTGCATGGGCAAAGAGTTTGAGGTTAATGCTCTTTCTGCTCCATGTTAATAGTGTGAGTTGCAACTCTGAACTAAAGCAATAGAACTTCACTAATATCAATTATTCCAATCAAAACAGGTTAAAAATATCATATTTTTAAATGGATATCTTACATGAATTGCAATAATAAATCTTACAGGAACCACAATAATACAAATACAAAATAAGTATGATGATCTTGCCATTAAACTTCGACATCATGATGTTATACTCTGATCATCAGATTATTAAAATACATCAGACATGAATCATATTATTACATATATAAACTAAAAATGGTGATCATGCTTTCAGCACAATTTTCGCCTATCCGATCTACTGATATGTTGTGCTTGCTTCCCTTTGTTAGCTTATTTGTGTTCCACTGTTACTACTAATCATTACATGTTTCTCCTGCTGTTAGGCATGCTTTTGTTATGGATTCTTCCACTAGTCTAGTTATGCCAGCTTCTGCCTTACCTGCTAAGATTTAACTATCCAAAATTTGCTCCTTAATTGTTCACATTTATATACTATTGCCTGCTTTTGACTTACGTGCTTCTACCCTAAGTACGCCACTTTCACCGAGTCGGCTCCGATGCTACACCTCGTTCCCTTTGGCTCTGCACAAGTAATACAACTGATCCTACCTTAGTTCAAGTCTTGTAGCTCTGGCATTGCATTTGGCCCACATAATTCATGCCATCTGTTGTTTTGATCTAGTTTCAGCCCTTGCACACGTATTGCAGTTGCTCTTGCATCATTTCTTGCTAGGAAACTTGTTTATTTGGTTGTGGCTTGCTCATGTTCGAGTCTCTCGGCTATTCCTTTCCAATTTTTACATTCATTCCGCCTTTGTATTTTTTAAACTAGAGCTACATGAGCTCCGAAATGCAAGTATATGGCTTTTACATGGCTACTGTTCAGTTGTAGTCATGTCCCATTGCGGTTAGCTCTTTGTCTAGATGGTAACTACTATACGTCTATTGTGATTTCAACCTAGCAATAAAAATATCATATTTCTATTCTTTTGAAAAAACAAATATCCCTTCTTATAAAATGATAAACTTATTGTAGTTTACAAGGGTAATAAGTTCTAAATTTCCAAAATTTGGTTTTTAGAAACTAAGAACTACATAAAAGTTTGAAATAAATATATTGGTGTTTAACCTTTTGGCTAAGCTAAAAAACCAAGATAACAAATAGTAGTCGACTATTATTTTAATCCTTTTAGAAAAGAGCGAAATGTTTTTACATTTTTAAGTCATAATAAATGGTTTTATATTTTAAACAAAAATATGAAGAGGTTTATGGTTCAAATTTCAACACTATAGTAAATCTTTAAAAAATTGCCATTTTAATAAAATGTTAAATGGCTTTCTCTTTTTGACAAATAGCTAAACTTTTCAACGATAATGGCAAATCCGTAGAAAAACTAACATTTTTATTTTTAACACCAAACTAAATGTTGTCTTTTAAACAAAGTGCTAATGATTTCATCCATTAATAAAAATGGCTAGCGTGTGTAAAAGAAAGTTGAAATATTGTATTGTATTCGCATTTTTATCACTGTACAGACTTGTGATGTATTTATACAAACAAGTCATACTGATGGACTTTGCAGTTAGGCCCAGATACATAATACATGTAACCCCATCTTATTACAGTTTAACATATACGAGAATTGTATTCTCTGGCTTCATTCTATCGGTTAGAAAAATATAATTTAGTAAAGAACTATTATATTTAACAAGAACAATATAATTTAGTAAAGTTAAATATGTAGAATTAATCTTACAACAAATTTCTCAATATAATTTCAAAAATATTCTTTTCGAGCAATTGGAACGAGGACCCATTGAAGGGCAAGTCTCATGTTCTGTTAAGTATGATATAGGAGGGCAGTATGTCTTTCAGCATAGACAAACAATGGATAAATGAATCAGATCTAAGATCTACATACTATACAGACGGGTGCAGAAGTTCATTAGTTTTGTTGAAGAAAACGGTGGTAAGAAAAGATTGTATTTATGCCCTTGCACCCGGTGCAAAAATATGAAGACGATCAAATTAGATGACATTCATTTTCATTTGCTTAGATGGGGTATTATCCAATCGTATACAGCGTGGTATTTTCATGGGGAAAAAAGGGTGGAGATGGAAAAACAGCAACCAGTTAGTCATGGTAGAACTACTGATGAGTCTGAACATATTAGGATGGAAGATCTGGTCAATGATGCAGATAGATTTCATCATTTTCAACTTACAAATTCGTTGCCTGATCATGCTAATGTTGGAGAGCAGTCTACTGATTATCCAGATTGGCAGGCCAATGAAAGTAAGAAGTATAAATCGCTTTTTGGTAGCGTAAAAGAGCTGCTGTATCCTTCATGTTCAAAAGGGATTACGAAGCTGTATGCCATTGTGAAATTGAATAGCTTGAAGACCCAATACAGCTTTTCAGATAATGGTATGACTGCACTTCTTGAACTAATAAAGGAGTTACTCACTGAAGGTAACACGCTGCCGACAAAGTACTCCGACGTGAAGAAGATCATTAAGAAAGTTGGGATGAATTACAAAACTTATGATGCATGCATCAATGATTGCATATTGTATTGGAAAGATGATGCGAACAAAGTTTCTTGTACAAATTGCAATGAACCAAGATATAGGACATCATCAAACGAAGAGAGAAAATGCACCAAAGTACCTCGAAAGACATCAAGACATTTTCCTTTAATTTCTAGATTGAAGAGACTGTAGACTATACCATGGATGGCAGATGCGATGACCTGGCAATGTCGTGCCAAGTCTGATCCAACCGTAATGCGTCAGCCATGTGACACTTCTCAATGGAAAGTCGCAGATTCATTTAATCAAACTTTTGCTGCCGAGCCACAAAATGTCACACGTGGAATAGCAACAGATGGTTTCTGTCCACATACTTCTCTCTCTAAACCTTACAGTTGTTTGCCAGTAATTGTAGTACCATATAATCTTCCTCCGTCTATGTGCATGAAAAGGGAGTTCTCAATGTTAACATTGTTGATTTCTGGGCCAAAACAACTGGGAAAGGATATTGATGTTTATTTACAACCGTTGATATACGAGTTAGAGCAGTTATGGGAAGGAGTAGTTACATTTGACTCGTTAAATAAATCTGAGTTCACAATGAGGGCTAGGGTGCTGTCGGCAATCCATGATCACCCTGCTTTAGGGACTTTATCGGGATGTACAACTCACGGTTACTTTGCATGTCCTGTTTGTGGGGAAAACACTTGTTCTTATTATCTTCCTGAAAGTAAGAAGATGTGTTACATGTGACATCGAGTGTTTCTTCCTAACGAACACAAGTTTCGATACGATAAGACAAATTTCAACAACGAACAAGAACTTCATCGCCCTAAATGGCCATTGACTGTTTTTCAAGTTGAAAAGAAAGTAGCGAATATCAAAATGAAAGTTGGTAAACAAAAAGAAGAAATTGGTCGAAAACGGAAAAAGTCAACCAATGAAGATGTTGACAATATTTCTGGATGGTATAGGAGGTCTATCTTTTTTGATTTACCATATTGGAAAGCAAATTTGGTCCGACATAATATTGATGTTATGCATACGGAGGAGAATGTCACGGAGCATCTCATCAGCACTATTATGGACCATAAAGATAAGTCAAAAGATGGCATCAATGCACGCAAGGATTTGAAAATCATGAGTATAAAACAAAAGTTGTGGGTGATGGAAGATCCAGAAAAAAATAAAACAATCATACCAAAGACAACTTTCGCTTTGAGCAAAGAAGAAAAGATACGGTTTTGCACCGTTTTGAAAAATCTGAAAGTGCATAACAAATTTTCTTCTAACTTTCACAACAATGTGAGCATCAATCCTCCTGAACTAAGAAATATGAAGTCACATGATTACCATGTCATAATGCAGCATTTGCTTCCGGTATTGCTTCAACATTCTTATCCACAACATAAGGATCTATGAAATGTTGTTCATCGTATTAGTTTATTCTTTAACATTTTGTGTTCAAGGGTGATCAATAGGGAACATCTTTTAAAAGCAAAGGCTAGCATAGTAGAAGCAATGTGTGTATTTGAAAAACATTTTACACCTGCATTTTTTGATATCAGTGTCCACCTTATGGTTCATTTAGCCGATGAAGCGTTGATTTGTGGCCCTGTCAGATATAGATGGATGTATCCATTTGAACGGTAAATTTCTAATTGCAGTTATGCACATCATTATTTCATATAAATAGCAACAGTCTACAGTATATAATTGATCACATTTATAGGTTGAAGAAAACATATAACGGATATGTGCGCAACAAAAGATACATTGAAGGGTGTATTGCAGAAGGATATATCGTACAAGAAGCTAGTCTTTACTGCATGGAATATATGCCAAACGGAGGTGATGGCAATCATAAACATACCCGCGAAGCGTTTTTAGACGAGGACGATGAGTATGCTGGTGAGATACCTCTGGATAATGGTAAAGACATAACGTTAACCCAAGTGCAGTTTGAACAGGTGCGTAGATGGGTCCTTAATAAGTACGATGGATTGGATGAATGGAAGAAGTAAGTTCACGAACTTGTTTGGAATTTTAATTTTTTTAATTCAATTTATATATACATTTTGATATGTGTTTTTCGTAGGAGGTATAACTCCTATGTGAAAAGTACTAGATTTCAACCTAGAGGCAGGGCTACCACCGTGGAAGTAGTTCAAAGTTTTAATCTATGGTTACGTAATGAGCTGTTAAAGACCGTCGATGTTGATCCAACTCTGTGGCAGTTAGTGCACGGGCCGAAGTTCATAACGCGTAGTTATATAAAGTACCAAGTGAATGGATTTTCATTTTCCATGAAAAAGTACGAAGACCGTATGGTAACACAAAATAGCGGTGTATGCATGAGAGCAATTACAAAATTTAGAGCGAGTGGCAAGGATAAAAATCATAAGGAAGCAGAAACAACGTATTACGGAGTCATTCAACAGATACTTGAGTTGGATTACACTGACTTCAAACAAACAGTTTTTTATTGTGATTGGGTAAAAGTCGAGGATAAGGTCAATGGTTGCAAAATAGATCCCATTTCAAACCTCATCATGGTAAATTTAGAGAAATTGAAGAACAAAAATAACGTGAATGACGAGCCATTTATTCTTGCATCAGAAGCGAGTCAAGTTTTCTAATCAAAAGATTTAAAAAAAAAGGATGGTCTGTGGTCTTGCATACACCGAAACGGTTGACTACAAATGTGGATGACATTGAGTTCCATACCGTCTATCAATCAGCTTTGAAGACAATGAAAAATTAGAAGACCTTACCAAATCCATATGTTAACTTATTAGTATTCGTACATCACATGATTGTGTGTCTGTATATTTTTAATTGCACGATTGTGTGTATGTATGTTTTGAATATTTTATCCATTCCAATGCAATTCCAGGTGTTGTCACTTAATAATTTTGTATGTGCAAGTGTGTTATATTATGGAGTGTTGACATTGATACATTGATACATCTATAATTATTATCGTGACTTATTAAAATAAATAGTAATATTATATTTTGCAGAAAACTATGTCACAAAATCCACCATCTTCACATTCGTCATGTTCAGAGGCGAAGAAAGTTGATCAAAACTTACTTGGTATTTCGGTCTCAGATAACGCTGGAAAAATCGCTACTACGCTCGGTAAACTAGTAAGAGCTCATGTGCCGATATCATATATAAGTTGGAATAAAGTACCTGCAGTATACAAGGACAACGTTTGGAACGAATTGGTGGTACGTATCCTTATCTGTTTGACAACAACTATTTCATTCAATAGCCTTATGGTTTCAACTCTTTGCACAACATTTAATATAATATATTTTTTTGCAGAAAATTTATGAGCTCGATCCGCTTTCAAAGGAAATGTTTTTAAGGAGAATGGCCGAGGCTTTTAGGAGATACAAGAAAAACTTGAGAGTAGTTTATTATAACCCTTTCAACAATGACGAAGAACGGTTGAAAAATTGCCCACCTACAGTTGCTCAAGAAGATTGGGCAGAGTTCGTAAAAAATGAAGCAATGCCTGAAGCGAGCGGAAAAAGGGAGGTAGGCAAAAAGAATAGAGCATTGCTCAGTTATGCTCATCATGCAGGATGGAAAAGTCACACTAAAATAGAACAAGAAATGGTAATTTATATTCATTTTCATTCAAATGATTTACACATTGTGATTGGATATTCATGTCGTTGCATCAACTTGTATTGCAGATCGTTGCTAGTCCATCAACAAATATCAGTCGTCGTCAAGTATGGGAGAAGACACACAGGAAAAAAGATGGTAGCATATCAGATGCCACTTCTCCATACTTTGTAAGTTAAACAAATATTAACTTGCATATTCTTTAAAATTCCTTATTCATGTAAGTATTATCATATTATAGGATCAAATTGCGAAAGCAAAGGAAAAGATCACTGATAGTGATGAAGAAAAATTGACAGTGGATGAAGACATCTTATCACAAGTGCTTGGTAAGGATGCAAGGGGTAGGAGCCGCGGTGTTGGGACCGTTATACCAAAGACTAAAGTTAAGGCTTGTGCCATTGCACAGAAATGACTCCGACATGTTCATGGCGAGCAGGATGAGTTGAAAATGAGGGTGGGAAGTTTGGAGAGTACGGTGGGAAATTTGTCTGGGCAAATGGAGGTTTTGATCAACATGGTGGGAAATATTGAACAGGGAATTCGTGCACCGGTCAATTCTTCTGATGGAGGACGCGCCACATAATTCAATGCTCCTGAATTTATTGCTTCGCAGTTCCAGGATTCGACCAATGTTACGAACAATCAAAAATGTGAAATCCTCAACTCTGATTTAGAATTAATAGGAACAGGTACTATATGCCGAGATTCTACATTGTCGAACATCCATGGGAAATTTGTACCATCCACACATGAAAAGTGGTGTTGGACAGTATACTGCTACCAGATGAGAGAACCAGCAAAATGAATCATCAATTTGCGGAGACCTTTGCTGATGTTGGAGTGGGTGGATATGTGTGCCATCCGAAGTGTCTTATTCGATATCTCTAGATGATGGAGCAGGTATATTTGGCAGGAGAAATAAAAAATGGTTCATGAATCATATGGCAGGAGTAAATTAGAGAAAATAAGAAATGGTTCATGAACACCGAAACTTCACTTATCACATATATCATAATATCAATTTGTTCTTAACCTTAGGATTTGCTTATAACAGTCCAATTTATTCTTCATCTTACACATATGTATATAGATAGTTCTTTGATTACATAATGAAAGTCTACATGCGTCTCTGTTTCACCTCCCTAAAATACCAAGAAAAACAAATACTTGTACATAACTACATCTTATACACTGGTTTTACCTAGATATAAGATGTAAATTTTACTTGTACATAACAGCAAGATATGTTGAGTTAGCAATTCATGACTAACTCAACATATAATTGTCTCTGTTTTCAACAATTTCATGCTCTGCATGTAGGATATTTTGTTATAGTGATATATGGAAGAAATTCTTTATAACTATTACTAAGCACCATTGAAATGATTTTATATGTATAATTACAACACGAGATCGATCTAAAATCGCTAATATTATTATGACTGTTAGTTTTTAGAAGTAGAGTTATGAAAGTATTGTTAAAGCTTTCAAGTAACTTTTCATTTTCTATGAATTCATTTAACACTTTTACTACATTTCCTTAATATTATCTCAATGAGTTTTATAAAATTTAGAGTTGAACTCATCCGGACCAGGACTCTATAATCATTTGAATTAAAGTAATTTTCTTCACTTCTAATTCATTGAATCTCTCCATTAATTTTTTTTAAAAGCAACATAATTAACTTTCTTTTCTACATATAATATGAGGGCTTTCAGAGAAACCGCTTTGATTGTTAATAATTCTTCATAATATGTAATTGCATCCTTTGCAATTTTCTTAATACAGTATTAAAGTCTCCTAGTAAACTCATGGAATATTACATTTTTTTTTACCAATCTCTATAAGTTTAATCCAAAGGTTATCCCTTTCAGATTCAAAAATACAGGCATAAATATAAGTTTAATCCACAAGAAGACATTTTGTGTGTGTGCATTTAAAAAAAATATTGTGTGTTTGTTCTGTTTGATTTTTGTGTGTGTTTATTTTGTGTGTGCGCATTTTAGAAAAAAAAATATTGTGTGTTTGTTCAATTTTTATGTGCATTTTGTTGTGTGCTTGTTTTCCTTGTTTGTTTTTGCATTGGCATTTGCATATTTTGTCATATAAAAAAAATTCGCACAATCTCAATTTAAAAAAAAAAAAAAACTCATTCCATTTTCAAATACACTTTCATTTTTCTTCTTTACATATTTTTACACTTGCATTGTTTCAAATACTCCTATGTGCAAATACACTGCATACCACTCACAACAACATCCATAAACAACTCTCTGTTAACCATCTGCCTGACCACCTGACACTGCCCTATCTCCAACAACGAGCTTCCAGTCATCACCTTCTCCCCATTTCAATACCAAACAACTGCTTTCTCATAGCAACCAAGCAGCTTACCTCCCCATCCCTCCTCTAACCATTTTATCAAACACACAATCATAACATCTCCTGTTCAATACTTCTGCCTGTGCCATCATCCCTCCTCTAATTATACAATCTAGATTAGTGCTAGATTAGTGCTTAATTTCTCATTGTTAAGATTATGTTGAAGTAATTACTTGCAATCATATATAATAAGCATGCTTCAGACTTGAACAGGAAGTTCAATACCTTTGAATACATGATTATTCCTTTCGCACCAAATATGCCAGATTAGGGTAGTAAAAACAATGTTATTGATTTTAATAAGAAACCGATTACCATTTTGATTTTGACACGGAATTTCCAGAATTTGATTAAAGTCAGTAGCATTTTCGATTATAATTTGGGTCTTTCGCATGAATTCATTTAGAATCTGGTTCGAATAAGGACAATTGAAAAATAGGTGATCCCTATCTTCATGTTGATTTTGACATAACACACAAGACTGGTCAACAATGTTGGTCCATCTACTGATTCTATCCTTAGTGCTGAGTCTGTTAAGTTTAATTAGGAGAGCACAAATAGACATTTTTGGTGCACAATCTTTATGCCAGATAATTTTAGCCCAGTTAGATTCGATATTTTTGACTCTTATGCAGTTCAAAGCTATTTTTGAACTGAACTGACCAACCTTTCTAGGAATCCAATGCTAAAAGTCTTCTTGTTTTTGAGCATGAATTGTGATATTATGTGTAGTGTTATGCATTTTAATAGGCACATATTCTAGGTGATTTTTCCAATAGTTACCTGCTATAAGAGCAGAAACTTTCCTGTTTCTGCCATCTATATTTTCCATTGTGTTCCACCCATGACTGTCTACCAGTGAGTACCCATTTTTCCATGGGTCTGCCCAGATTTCAGTGTGTTCCCCATTCACTTTTTTCCTGTCAATTGCACCTTTACACCATTGCCTTTCTTTTAACAAATATTTCCAAGTGTATGAAGCACTATTATTCAATGCAGCTGTCCAAAAATTTGTTTTACTATAGTATTTATAATGCATCCAAATAGCCCAAGTTGATTTACCTTGAATAAAATGCCAAATCAATTTAATTGCTACTGTGTTTGCAAACTCCTTCATTACCCCCTTAACCACCTACAGTTCATTACCATTTCCAACTACTTGCTCCTTGCCTCATTTCCTTATCCATTAACATCTGCACTACTTCATTCAATTCCACTACATCCCCTTCGATCTTGCCTCTACATCACCAAACCAACAAACAAGTTCCTTTCACAAACGTCGCTGCTCTCTGATCATTCTGCCTCAAACTTCCGATCACATAACACCCATCTCTGTTCTAGTCAGCACACCCACCTGACTACTACTGCACATCAAATATTTCAACATCAACACCAGTGCATCTGGCCTCTGCACAACTACCATCACTTCAAACCCAAAATAAAAACCCAAAAATTTCTTCGACAACAACTGTGCTTACTTCACGGCCCACTCCCATTACTTCAACTACAACAGCGCCTCGCTGCAAACCTGTTCCACAACAGTTCAACCAGCCATATCAACATACACTATTCAGACCATCTTCCTCTGCACTCCACTTCCTGCCGAACCCCATACTTCACTGATAAACCATCCTCATCTACCTATCTTTTGTACTACTATATATTACACACAATATCCTTCTCAAACTATCTTTTGTACCACTATAATTTATACCCATTTTTATGTTTGCAGGTTGAATCAGGAATGATCTTTATGCAATCTTTGGTGCTAGCTAATTTTATTTGGTTTAGCAAAAAGTGTAGCAAGAGACTTGGAGTAATTCATTTGCAAAAGGTTAAGCCAGAGACACTGTTATAGATGTTATACTCTGGGTTCTATTGAACATCTTAAGGTCTTGTATTGATATTGTGACTTGTGTAGCTCTTGTTTTGAGCTTAACTTCATATTTGTACTAAATGCTAGTATGTACTATTTTTCGTGTTATGTAATGATATTGTTAAGTTATTATGCACTGCAATACGGATTATTGAATCATTTGAATGTGCACTGCCTATAATATTATTTGTTTTCTAATATCATTTGAGTGCGGAATATTATATATGTATGTGTAATTGACTACTTAGATACGGCCAATTAGATACAGATAATTGATACATTAGATACGGCTACTAGCCGTATCTAATGAGACAATTAGATACGGCCTCTGCCCGTATCTAACTGGCTCATTAGATACGGCTAATAACCGTATCTAATGTATCAATTAGATACAGCTTCAGGCCGTATCTAATGTATCAATTAGATACAGCTTCAGGCCGTATCTAATTGTCTCATTAGATACGGCCTTAGGCCGTATCTAACAGGCTCATTAGATACGGCTAATAACCGTATCTAATGTATCAATTAGATACGGCTTAAGGCCGTATCTAATTGTCTCATTAGATACGGCTAATAGCCGTATCAAATTGATAAGCTCACCAAATTTTGATACGGCTAAAAGCCATATTTAATCTTATTAGATACGGCTTTTAGCCATACCAAAATTTGGTTTATGGTGTAGTGTCTCACCTTTGAATGAGAATACAACAAGATGCTACACAAAGGATCAATCAAATGAGATTGATTTTGCATAAGCTCCTCGAGTAGAGTCGGGATTTAGCACAACTCCAACCCAAACTCGAACCAACAAGATGATTATCGATATGATTTTCCGTATGACACTATGAAAGGAACCACACCGATACAAGATAGACACAATAGAAGCAACACTATACCAAAACAGGCAAATTCTAACAATTATAAGTGTTACAAATAATTTCGGTAACACTTTTTAAGTGTTACTAATGGACTGTGAGGAATGGAGCGGCCAAATTTGTAAGATTTATAAGTATTACAAACATACGTATTACTAACACTTATAAGTGTTGGTATCTAAATATACGACAACGCTTATAAGTGTTGGTAACGAAATATACGGTAACACTTATAAGTATTGGTATAGAAATATACGGTAACGCTTATAAGTGTTGGTACAAAAATATACGGTAATGCTTATAAGTGTTGGTAACGAAATATACGGTAACACTTATAAGTGTTGGTATAGAAATACACAGTAACGCTTATAAGTGTTGGAAAATGATTATCTAGTAACACAGATATATATATATATATACCAAAACTTAAATGCAAAGTTTAAATATAAACACACTGCAAATAATGGTTTCCATATCATAAATAATTCATCATACATATTCAATGCAAAGTTTAAACGCTCTGCAAATGTAGTATAATATATCATAAACAATTATTACATATTTAAAATACCACAATGTCATATATTCTGATATTATTACAACATAAGCTTCAAAAAAAATATTTCAAAATACACTTAAAGTTTAACTTACGGTTAACCTAACCATTCCTGATCATCCACTCCAAATTCTAATGGTTTTGAATATTCTTCAACGTCCAATACAACAATCCAAAGCATCCTTCTTCAAGTTCCTGCATTTAATATAAACACTCGATAAAAAATTATACCTTTAAAATCAAAAGGTTAAAGACCGAGTTACAACTCAGGTTCTAATTTTTTTTGTATTTGTGAATTCGCAAACTTAGTATGCAAAATACATGTCAATCAAACTACATCAGCACTTAGTATGCAAAATACATGTTAATCAAACTACATGAAGATAAAATGGGGTAGCTATATGCATAGACAAAGTATTAATCAATGACACCTTTCTGCAACACTTCCAAGATTTCATAGCTACTACCACTACATCAGCACTTAGTGATCACAACCCTATCATCATTAAACTACATTCACAAGGTGCTCAAGGAAAGGGGATACATTCTAGATATATCAATATTTGGCATATGGCCACAGATTATATAATGCTCATCTTATTAGATTTTACTTAGGGCAGTATTATTTAGAAATTTATAATAAAATTTAGAAGAATTAAACAAAATTTGGAAACTTGGAACAAAGAATAAGATACCGAAACAGTGAGTAAACTGAAAATATATTATAATGATAAATTGCCGACAGCAGATAATAATCCAGAGGATGCATTTGCATATGAGGAACTGATTACGCATGAAATATTCTAAAAAGGAAAATGCATGAAAAATATGTACAGGCAGTCCAGAAATTCTGCCGTTAAATAAGTTTTTGGACCCGTTGCTGGGGAATTATCTTTGATTTAATTTTCTATTCTTCGAATTATTTTCGGTTGATTTTTATTGTGTGTGTTTTGTGTGTTTATTTCTAAAAAAACAAGTTATGTGTTTGTTGTTTGATTTTTGTGTGCATTTGTTTGAGTGCTTGTTTTCTTTTTGTTTGTTTTGCATTTGCATATTTATTATTAAAAAAAATCACATTGCATTTTATTTTTTAGTTTGCATTTCTGTTGTGTGCATTTCTTTGTTCACTCAGTGCATTTCATTTCATCGCCAAAAAAAAAAGTATACCGCATTGCTTTTGTGCCATTACATTGTAACATTCTTGGAATTTAGCTAAAAAAATAATTTGATAATTGATTTAATATTTGGGATTAAATCTTAAAAAGATATTGGTAATCAAATTTATTTTGGATTTGATTGTAAATTTATTTAGATTTATTGACATTTGAAATATAAAAATAAAAACTGAATTCATCAAATTTAATAATATATATGTTCATACAAATGAATTTTAATTTGGAAATTTAAATTTGAAATTTAATAAATATATAGACAATGAATATTGTGGATGTGAAAATACTAAAATGAATATATTTAAAACAAATTCGATTTTATTTTGGAATAAATATGAAAATTCCAGAATGAGTTAAAATTATGTGTTATAAAATAATATTTGGATTAGAATTCAATTATAAACATTTTGAATAATAAATATAGTTGTATATAAGTACATAAAAGCAATAAATGCAAGATTTGAATTTTTACTTGTATAGAATATAAATAAACATAGTTAATGTGCATAAGAGAATAACATTTGTAAATGTAAACCTAACTAAGGATCTAAACACAAATTTGATTGAATATGTTTAAATATCAATATATTAAATAAATAAATAAATAAAATATATGTTAAATGGATATGAATCATTTTTTTTCTTATGGTTATATAAATAGTTATATAAGGAAAAATCAATAGAAAATAATATAAAGTTATGTTTAAGGGCTATTTAAAGTGTTTAAAAGATAAAACACAAGTATTTAACTTAAAAAACAAAAGTTAAAAACATAGAAACATGTTTACACATTAAAAATAAAGTAAGGCTGAAACATAAACTTATTTGAATTTAGACAAGTGGCAAGAAAATCTTTTTCTTTTGGATTTGGTCTTTGGAAACATGAACAAAGAAGAAAAGACAAGTCAAGATACTTTTACCTTTCTCAAAAAATTTGCTCAGATATGAGAAATCAAAGTTTAAAACAACTCATTTCTAAAACAGTTCGAAATCAAGCCAGTGCAAAGCTTTTCAACCTGAAAAATTAGAAAAGAAAAAAAAAAAGGATCAGGTTAGAGATTCAACCCTGAAGCAAAACTTCAAATTGGAAATTCCAAAAACAATGCAAATAAAAAATATGAAGCTGCCATACACAAATCTACTTCAAAAGCAAATATTCAGACCTGCATTTCTTTGCATCTGCAAATTCAATCATAGAACCTGCATTTCAACATGAAAGCATCTGAAACAATGAGGTCTGCAACATGTGTTTGGATCTGAAGCTCTGCATGTTCTTGCATTTGAAAACTCTGGCACCTGCATAACAAATTTGAGGCCTGCATACATCAAGTAGAAGCATGCATGTTTTAAAAAGCAACAATCAAAGATTTAAAAGAGCCTGCATTTCATATTTTCAAGTCTGGTACTCTGCAATGTGCTCTGCACTTTGAATAAAGGTGAGTAACTCAAACTTTTAAAATTGTTTAATAGGTAGTCAATCATGCTTATGAATTTCAGATAAATATTTATGAATTTATCTGCAAGTATGTGTTTGGTGAACATGGTTATGATTGTGCATGTGTGATTTCTGAAATTTCAAGTGATGTTTGATATTTGGATTTTTTCTTTGACTTGGTTTTGTTGTTGTTATTACTTAGTTTTGAATAAATCATGATGTTTTAGAATAGCATAAGTACTAATAGAATCAGTATGTAAATTTCAAGAATTTTAAAACTAAATTTTTAAATTTACAGTGAAGAGAAAAATACAGTTTCATGTTTACTGTATTTTACTTTTTGATCAAGATCCTTTGATCCATGCATTTGAATTGAGTGAATTGTTTTCTGGAAGTAGTTTATAAATCATAGATCATAGGAAAAGTATTGGATTGATTCTCAATTCAAGTTTGGATTTGAATTTGGGGCTAAAAGTATAGAACCCTAGTTTATTGGGCATAGGGAAAAATTAGGTGTTGTTGCTTCTAGAGTGAATCGAGTTCAAGGATTCTTTGGTGAATGGTAGATGGTGTATTAATGAAGCTAATGCCGGAGTTTGGTCGATGATGTTGGTCGGAGATGGTAGTTAATGGTGTTGACAGGTTTTAGGTGATATTGGGTGAAGGCTGTTTCAGGTTTCAGGGGTATTGGGATTGCAGTGTTTTGACTCGGGTTGGCCTCGGGGGAAGTAGGAAATAACTCGAAGCAGTGAAGCTTCTGACCCGAAGTAAGTTCATGTTTGCTCGAGTGCATTGTTTCAGGTCTCTCAAAACAGAACCTGTTATGTTTTCTGAAATTTAAAAGCCAAGTTTAAATTTAAATCTGAAATTGAATGAAATTTGAATCTGAAAATGAATTCAAAATATTTGAATTCTGATTTTGAAATAATGTAAATGCAGGAATTCAAATTAGTTTAATTAAAAAAAAAAAGAAACAGGAAACTGTTTCTGTTTTATAAGATTTGAGTGCAAACTTAAAATGTGACTTAGAATTTTGAAACTGAATTTGAGTTGAATTCAAATAAGTTTGAACTCTGTTTATTTTGAAATAGTTTAAATTCTGGAGATTTCAAAATTTGATTTTTTTTTAAGTAAAACAGAACTGTTTCTGTTTTAAAATGTAAAAGGGTAAGTTTAAGTTTTTAAGTGAGATTTAAACTGAGTTATATCTGAAATTTGAATATGAATTCAAATTTTGACTGTCTGAAATTTGAAATCAATTATGTTTTTAAATTTAAATTTGATTTTTAACTCTCAAGTATAAAATGCATGGTTGTTTTGCATTTGAAGTAAAAGGTTAAGTATTTAATTTAGGAATTCAAATGAATTCAAATCTGAAGTTTTAAAAATCTGGATTTTAAATTTAAATTTCAGTTTTAAAGTAAAGATTTAAATTTAAATTGCTTTCAAATGATTTTCATTTGAATTAAAGGTGTAAATTATAGAAAGAGTTTTAAAGAATTTAAAACTAAAATGAGAATGAAAGTTGTATTTCAATTTTGAAGTTTTAAAGTAATTTTTAAAATTGATTTGAATTTGATTTGAATTGAAATTTAAATCCTTTTCAACTTATTAATTAAGTATATGTTTCGTGTAAACATATAAGATTAAGTTGTGTATTGTTTTAAACTCTTATTTAAGATAAATTTGAGTCTTTAAGTTTAAAGAAAATGTTAAATGGAATTTAATGTAAATTTAAAAACATTTTGTTTTTAAATGCATAATTTAAATAAGGAATGTTTATCTAAAGATAAAGAAAAGTATAATGATTTGTAATTCATTTAATTATTAAGGTAGTACAAATGGATAATTAATATAATTAATTAATTAAGAAATGGATAATTAGTTAAAGTAATTAAGGGTTTTAATTTGATTAATTAAAGTTTAAGATTAATTTTTCTTAGAATAATTAATTTGTAATTAAGAAATCATTAATTGAATGATATTAGGTTTTAAATTAATAATTGAAGATTTATTAATTGAATAAATATGGATAGTTAATTAATTAGGAATAATAAATGAAAGTAATCATGTAGGTAATAAATTTAAAACCACCCAGTTTATTCATCTTAATTGTAGATGCTGATTGTTATTGAATGTTGTGTGATGGATTGATATATTTGGTATGTGATGTGATGCTATGTGATACTTTGTGCTGATCTGCTATATTTGTGATGAATATACTGTTGTATGAATATGAAACCCTTTGACCCGTAAAACGACATTTGAATTTCGATGCGACATGGAGTCGGATTCCAGCTGGTTATCCGAAACCCACATCGAATCATATTAGTGAATTTTTGTGATTGATAATTTACTTTATCTATGAATCTATGAATATAGATAAGCGCTATGGGTTATACCGCTTATCTTTATTATTGAATCTGTGATGATGATGTTATGCACTATTGTGTTGAACCCCTAGACCACACTTATACACACACAAATATGGATTGCACGTGGAAATGGGTTAAGTCACAGATTTTGAAATTGTTTTAAAATTTGAATTTTAGAATCCAAAATAGTTTTGGAATTAGAATTGAAGCTTTTGAAAAATATGAATTTCAAAAAATAAAAGTTATTTTGAATAACTCGATTGATTTTTGAAATTTTAAATAATTTGAGTTAAATTTGAATTCAATAATTGAATTGAATTCTATAATTTGGGAACTAGGGTTTAAAAAGTTATCCAACTTATAAATGGATTTATATGGGTTTTTAAACCATTTTAAAAGGTGATGTTTTGGAATTTAAATTTAAACCAAGATTTCAACTTGTATAAATCGGACTTTTCTGAAACGAAAACTATTGTTTTCAAATAATAGAAGCTTTCATATAAGAAATGGTTTTCCAATGTGTGTTAAAAGGAATTCAAGTTTTGAAATGAAAATGGTTTTCCAAGTTATGAATAAATCTTTGGACGTGTTTTGAAAGCTATAAATTAAATCTTTAATTTAAAGATTTATTGAGTTAATCCAATTGAAATGGAAGTTGTTTTGAAATCTATGAATAGATCTTTGTGAAACTAGGTGAAACTTTGTGAAATAAATCTTTTTGTTTAAAGATTTAAAATGGTAATTTGTTTAACCATTTGAAAGAAAAGTTTTGGATTTTATAAGTTGTGACTTAACTAAAATCCCATATCCATATGTTTTAAAATATGGCGCTCATTATTCGGTTTAGCCGGGAGAGGACCTTGTGTCATATAGCCCATTCCGAATAGTGATACGACGTTATGGATAGCAATTGAAGACCGGTGGTGAAGACCGGATATTTCCGAAAACAAAAGGGTAACTCGTCGATTGTCTCTGCACTGGCTGATCCCCGGTATAGAGATCTCCATATGTGATGGGAAGTCCGGACGTGATTAGGGATTATCCGAATTTGCAAGGGCTTCTTCGGAAGTGCCTTCGGTTCTGTTCGAACCCGGGACAGACTTGTATGGTTGTATGTCCGACATTACACTTTGAGATATTAACTGATCTCTATCAAATACATTTCTGCTTGGTGGCGGAGAATTTATTCTCTTAGCTTAACACCCTTCTCTGAGACGTACGAGCTCAGAGGTTATGTAGTTGATATTTATCAGTGATATATTCCCAACTTGGTAATGTGACATACTGAGTGTTGCTGTGTGATGATCATTGGTTGATCATTTGTGATAGGATCATTTGTTTGATCATTTATCTTTGTGATCATTGCTTT